>CM030363.1:82646229-83378729 GCA_017893485.1 Hemerocallis citrina
TTCTTAACATCATTTACGAACCAGATTTGAAGCAACTTTTTTGAGTAAGATCCTCTATGAATTAGTGAGAGATCTTGATGGATTTGATTTCTCCTTCAGGAGTAGATCAACACTATATATTTACATGCTTAAAACAGTTATCGGATGAATGATAAATTGTCTCCCAAAGTGAGGTAGTTAATTTTTGAAAAATGAGTTGAGGGACTTTAGTCCCATATCTGAAAAACAAAGGAATTAGAAGGGTATATATATTAACCCTTTTCTCGGTGTAAGATAGAAAGCTAAGAAACTCTCTCTTGCGCGCAGGGGTGCAAATCTCACATGTGGCTTGTGTGCGCTCGCATGTCCTGCGGAAACGAATGCCGGACCGACGTGATCCCACCCCGTGCAGAGCCATTTTTTTGCTACAGTTTTGATTTTCCGATCTGTAACGGCCGAAATAAATGCAGAAACAGTTTTACCTATAGGGGGTAAATTCACTCACCTGTCTGTCGTTATAGCCTGAGTGCATTCGTTCACCTGGTTTCCCCCTGCCCCTATAAATAGACGCTCATTCTCCCCTCCTAAGACACACCACAAAACTCCTCCCTTCCTCTCTGCCTATTCCTGTTTAGTCGTTTGGTGATAGAATTCATTCGCTGCTTAGGTTCAGGACTGTGACATGGTGCCTTCGTCGACACTCTTCCATCGTTGCATCCTCGGAGACGGATGCCTCTACAAACTCCAGCATCCGGAAGAGGCGAATCTGTTTTAAGTCGATTGTGTGATACGCAAGTCTCGACCCAAATCGGTTTGGTTTTTTGTAATTTATTTTTTCATTTCCTTGTTTCTTTTTAATCTGTTGGTTTTCTTATTCTCCTTCTCTAATTTTGTTCCTCTAAATGAAACATGCTTTTATTGCGAACAATTTTGTAACCAAATTCTTGATCTTATTTCTCTAATTTTAAGGCACTCCTTTTGTTCCCTTTCTCAATCTGAAAATTTACACTCGTGTTGTGTGTTTTCAGAATCAAAAAGATAACTACATCGAAAACATTGTTGGGGCCGAACCTATCCAAGTGCCGACTGCAGATGCGACATAAGTGCTGATTGTTGCCATGACACGAGTGTCAATGTCAGCCGTTGTACATGTCTCAGTCTCCCATGGGGAGAAACCTGGAAAGTTCAACGGGCAAAATTACAAGAGGTGGCAACAGAAAATGCTGTTTACTTGACCACCTTGAACCTCGCAAGATTCTTGAACGAAGAAGCTCCAAATCTTAAAGAAGATGAGCAAGATTAGCAAGTCATCGCCGCTGTAGATGTTTGGAAATGTTCTGATTACCTATGTAGGAACTACATAATGAACGGATTAGCCGATTCATTGTACAATATTTATATTGACAAAAGAACTGCTAAAGAACTTTGGGAATCCCTAGACCATAAATACAGAACTGGGGATGCCGGTGCCAAGAAATTTATTGAGGGCCACTTCCTAGACTATAAAATGGTAGATTCCAAAATAGTATTTGATCAAGTTCAAGAAATTTAACTGATCTTGCATAAGATACATGTTGAAGGTATGAACTTAAGTGGGAGTTCTCAAGTTGCTTGTATTATTGAAAAATTGTCAGCATGTTGGAAAGACTTCAAAAACTACCTGAAGCATAAGAGAAAGGAAATGAGCATTGAGGATATCAATGTCAGGCTTCGTATTGAAGAAGACATTAGAGGATCCGAAAAAATTAGAGTCATCAGTCATGCAGCCAAGGCTAATATAGTGGAACATAGTCAACGTTCAAAAAAGCACAACAACAAGGGGTCTAAGTTGGTGTAACGCCCCGATTTCCATACACTAGGAAACCGTGACATAAGCCAGAATCTTTTCCTTCAATTAGCCACAATTCACAGAAAAACAGAAAAATTTAAAACTTTTTATTCAACACAAATGTATTACAAGTCTAAATATTATAAAACTGTAATACATTACATCAGTGTTACAGTAATGCCATACAAGCCCAAGTGTTACAAACTTTCAATAATAATTACATCAGAGTACAATGAATAATATATAACACTTCGTACTTTCACTTGGATGCTCCTCAACATAAATAAATTACAATTGAAATAAATCAATAATTTGCTTCTTTTACTTTGAGTCCTCCTGAATCCTGTACCTGTAGCTTTTCAATCCAGTACCTATTGAAATGGGGATGTTAGTACATATACTGACGCTTTAAGGCTGATGACTAGCATCGATTCTCAACTTTAAACAAACAGATTGATGAAAAGAGAAACATGTATATATATAATTGATGTGTCAGTGTATGCTATGACTTAGACTCTAATGCAAGATTAACTAATGTAAGGATGCTCTTATTCTAATGCAAGTGAGTCTCCAGAACAGTATGCATCCCATACTACATATACCTATAACAAGTCATTTCTTCATATATAGAGATTACACCATGAATTCTACTCTTGTACTCAACATGTTTCTAAAGATACAGCGTGACTGATGAGGTTGCCCTGAAACGATCTAATCCCGCCATTCACAGTATGCTCATGGTATCTATGTTTTCCACTATCACCCGGTGTACCGGACCTCACTCAAAAATCTGACAAACCCTAGAGTATCCGCAGTGCAGGTTAGCTCGAAGCATCCCCTGTGGCCCCCTTAACAGATAGACCTTAGTCTATGGCTTGTTCGCCCTTCTTGATATAGAGCATGACGAAGTTCTGGGGGTCCATCCCCTAGCTCTAATAGGAATCGCTCCAGCCCTTATCATGGCACTTCAGAAATTAACAGACGAGATACGAATCCCATGCTCCCAACTCGTGAGAAGGCACAAACCGTATCCCTTTGACAGGAAGGGTACAACCAATAACACTGCCTAATGTCAGCCTATAGGACGAGTTGGATCATAGGGTATCACCCCTAATACCAACCCTTCCCTTTTGGCATAAAGGTTAAGTAATGATCTTTATAAGTTACAACCCTAATGATGTCACTAAACCTAAACAATATTACGAGGTTTTTAATATAGACTTTCTTAAGATTATTACGGTCCAACTCATGGCCTATCGATCCAAGACACCGGTGACGGGATCTCCCTCACTCATCACTACCCTTAACTCGGATCTCGTCAACATTTTCGGCCCGCAATCAACCCATACCAGTTAAGATTCGTCGGCACACGAGGTGTGATTTATCCATAGTTTCCAAGGTGGTAAGATATAAGTCTTGATGGTCGATGACCCCTAGGGCAACTATAAGACCCTAGACGAGCTTCTATCAAGCTAACAATAATAGTTACTTTCCCAACCATTATTACCCATACATTGAAGATGAAGAATGTTCACATGATATGGTCCAATTTTAATTAGAACCACCTGTAACTAGAATTCATGGGTTCTCTTTCCCAAATTGAACTAGGACAACGTGCAACTTGGTTCATGGGTTCTTTCTCAAGTTTGAGCTAGAATCACCTAGAAACTAAATGCATGGGTTCTTCATTAATTTGAGCTAGAACCATAATGGAACTAGTTTTTTGGGTTTTTTCTTAAAAGCCGAATTAGAACAAATGTGGAACATGGGTTCATTTTAATAGTTCAACTGGGTTAGCATGTGAGCTAAACTCATGGGTTCCTTCTAGAAATTTAACTAAAACCACTACAACATACAACTTAAGCATGTATGGGTTCTTTTAACCAGAATATTACAACATATAACTCAAGCATGGGTTCTTTTGAATCTAGGACAACTATACAACTCAAGCATGAGTTCTTTACTACAACTCAAGCACAAGTTCTTTACTAAAACAACTACAACAACTTAAGCATGGGTTCTGTTACCGCTGATTTCGGTGTGGGGGTATACAGATAGAATTTGTGAGTTCGAGAAAACCTGAACAGCTGATCCAAGCCTTCTGACTCCCACCGTAACCTGCAAGGAAGTGCGAAACACCGGAGTTGATTCCGGCGACGCACCCTCCGACGCTCTTGTCAGTAACCAGTGGTGATTAAAGAAAGAGCTTAAGGTGGAAAAAGAGTGATTACCTGGTCACAGTGGCAGAGGGGAGGTATTTATAGTTGCCAGGGGAGTGATTAGAGGCTTGATTCCCTGTGTAACTACTAGGAGGAAAATCCTCACAGTTTGTTCAGGAAACTAACCCCTGATTCCCGGTGAGAGCAAATTAGGCCCGTTGACTTGGTCAAATCAGTGGCCCTGATTTATCCCTTGTTGATCTGGGTTTGCCTCGGGTCGGGACCCGTACCCAACTGGTGTGGATTCGTTTGTGGGTTATTGGACCTGTGCGAGGGAGACCCAGTACCCGCTTTGGATCCACTTGAATGCAAAATTACCTTTTTACCCCCGAGCTTCAAGATTCGCGCCAAATCTGGACGGTTCTGATTTAACCCCATTTTTAGCCATATCACGAGCCCCCCACTCCTAAAGACTTAGTGTGATCGGCCTTTGAGGAGTAGTTTGACTGTTTTGGTGGCTAGTGGAGTTGTATCGGAGTCTGAATGGAGGAGTTCGAATCTCGAAGGGGGTAGTGAGGTGCTTTTTGGATGCCGTGTGCTGTTCCCTAGCCATATCGAGTATTTGACAGCTTTTATTTATTCTTTCGGACTATTTATTTAATTTTGCGACGCGTTTGCTAATTGTTCGGGGGCCTTAGCAGTACGTTCTAGGCAATAATTGTTCGTCCAGGGGCTTAAAAATGTACCCCCGAAGTTCCAATTATTTTCTAGAACTTTCAATTAATTTTCCCGAATTTTTAGCAAATTTTTCACAATTTTTAAATAAATAAAACGATTTAAATAAATGAAAAATGATTTTTAATACCGATATATGATGTGGCTTGATCTGAGCCGTTGATCATGGACGAGTGCGAATTTCTGAGAGATCCAATGGTAGTTATCGCTCGGATGCTATTTTCTCCGTTTGCGAGCTCGGAAAGGCACTTGCTCGGCAGCCGACCGAAGACAGGGGGTCTCGGCAGGTCGAGCAACGTGGCGCAATCTGGGCCATTGGATGACGACGCGCATCTCAAGACGGGCATGTTTCTTAAGAAAACACTATCTTGTCTTTTAGCGCACGTGGCGCAATCTGGGCCGTTCATCATTAGAAGCACGAATTTCTGAGAGATCCAACGGTAGTTATCGCTCGGACGCTTTTTTCTCCGTTTGCGAGCTCGGAAAGGCGCTTGCTCGGCAGCAGACCGAAGACAGGGGGTCCCGGCAGGTCGAACAACGTGGCGCAATCTGGGCCGTTGGATGACGACGCGCATCTCAAGACGAGCACATTTCTCAAGAAAACACTATCTTGTTGTCTAGTGTCCTCGGCAAGATCTGGGTCGTCTGATCGAGATCATGCGCGAAAGTTGAGGAGAAAGTGAGTTTTCTCCGTTTGCAGGGTCGGAAAGGCACTTGCTCGGAGCAGACCGAAGGCATGGGGTTTCGGCAGTCCGAGCGTGGAAGGGCGTTCCGAGATATAGTGGGGGAATAGACCCCGGTACGGCCCAATTTTCAAGGATATTAATGGCGCTCCCGAATTCATGCGGCGTTCCATTTTCCCAGGTCATTAATGACTACGCCCTTCAATTAATGCGTGGCGTTTCAACTTCCGAGGGTCATAATGGCCAGATCTTTGGAGGAGAGCTTATAAGTACCCCGCTCCCTTTGTCATTTCAATTGCAACAATGTAGAGTTTCAAACCTCGGAGGTATCTGCCTTAGGTAACTTCTCTTTCGAGGTCCGAAGGGGTGGTTGCTCTTTTGCCTTGTTCTTCTCCCATTCCTGACGGCCCCAAAGTGGATGTCAGGGTCGGGGGAGAATAAGGCAATAGTGGTGACGACCGTAACCTGGACCCGAGGGATGAGTTACTTCGGAAGGACAGGTGGTCGTTCTTCCACCATGGTCTTCTCCTGACTCTGACTGCTCCAACGTGGGTGTTAGGGTCAGGAGATCATGGTGGAAGAGGTGATGATCCATGTCCGGAGCCGAGGGGTGAGCTACTTCGGAAGGACGGGTGGTCGTTCTTCCACCAAGATCTTCTGCCTACTCTGGCTGCTCCGCAGTGGGTGTCAGGGTCGGCGGAGATCATGGTGGAAGAGGTGATGATCTATGTCCGAATCCGAGGGGTGAGTTCGTTCGGAAGGACGGGTGGTCACCCTTCCACCATGATCATCACCCGATTTTAACTGGCCCGATGGGGATGTCAAGATCGGGGGTGATCATGGTAGAGGGGGTGATCATGGTAGAAGGGTTGATGACCGTAGTCCGGATCCGACGGAGGAGTTCACTTCGGAAGGACTGGTGGCCGTTCTTCCGCCCAAATCTTCTCCTGACTCTGATGGCCCGAGTGGAGGTGTCAGGGTCAGGGGAGGTTTGGGCCGAAGGGTAGACCACCGAAGTCCGGATCCGGGGGACCGTGTGTTTCGGAAGGACGGGGGGTCGCTCTTTCGCCTAGATCTTCTCCCGATTCTGACGGCCCAGGTAGAGGTGTCAGGGTCGGGGGAGGTCTCGGCAGAAGGGTTGACCGCCGAAGTCCAGATCCGAGGGGCGATCTGTCTCGGTAGGACGGGTGGTCGTTCTTTCACCATGATCTTCACCCGATTCTGAGTGCTCCAACGTGGGTGTCAGGGTCGGGGAAGGTCATGGTAGAAGAGGTGATGACCCTAGTCCGGAGCCGAGGGACGACTTTTGCTTCGGGAGGACGAGTGGTCGTTCTTCCACTGTGGTCTTCTCCTGATTCTTACTGCCTCCGATGCGAGTGTCAGGGTCGGGGAAGATCACAGTAGAAGAGGTGACGACCCATGTTCGTGTCCGAGGGACTGTAGCAGCTTCAGAATGATGGGTCTCCTCCCATCTCTGTCTTCCTTCCGCGCCGACGGCTTCCGATGGTTGTCGGCCCGAAGGAGTTAGAGATGGGGGGTGCGCCGATCCGTTCTTGACCGGGCCCCGTGGGTCGGCGGGAAACCGACCGAGACATGGGGCCTGGGGGGCACGCCGAGGGCGGTGCCTTAAAACTTTGAATTAAAATTTTTTCTGGTTTCTTCAGACAGAGGTGGGATATGGAGGAAGTGTAGGCCATCCGAGCGACTTGACGCAATCTGAACCGTTGGATGGCATCGCGCATCTCGAGACGGGCACATTTATCGAGAAAACACTATCTTGTCGTCTAGTGTTCTCGGTGAGATCTGGGCCGTCTGATTGAGATTTTACGCGAAGTTTGAGGAGAAAGAGAGTTTTCTCCGTTTGCCAGCTCGGATTGGTACTTGCTCGGTAGCCGACCGGTCTCTTTGCTGGCGTGGTCGGATTGCGTGTAGTTCGGCTCCCGGTCCCGTTATGCCGAGCTAGTTGACTTGGTGAAGAAGACAGTTGTGTTGGGCCTTCGCGACGTTTCGAGAGCGGCCCAAGAGTCGCGCTTCTTCGTTTGGAAGTCCAAGGGACGTTCCATTTTTACTATAAATCTTCACCCCCCCTTAGACCAAGTCTCATTTTTTACTTTTACTCTCTCTCTTCAGTTCTTACTTTTCGCCTTCGAAGTTTTCAGCTCCTTGGTGGTGGTGCTAGCTGACGCGGCGAGGCGTTTCTTGTTTCCGGTGAACTTTCCGACCGTAGCTGTTACTTCGAGGTCAGTCACTCTCCCTTCTCTTTTAGAAAATGGTTAAGATTACGTCCTCGGATGAGACCCCCGCCTCGGAGCAAGCAGTAGGCCGAGGGGGTAAAGGGAAGGAGGTGGCAGAGCCGACCGATCAGCACGTCGTACGTCCGGATAGAGAGGGCGAGGTGGCCGAGCCACCTAAGGAAGTCGCGGTGGCGTCCCAGAAGGGTAAAGCGGTGGTTACGATCGTGGAAACGCCGAAGACAGCAGGAGCGTTCGGTCGGCAGCCAATTGCTCTGTCGAGCGTGGGAGGCGTACGGGACTATGCCAAGGACATCTTGGAGAAAGTGACCCAAGGCACGGCCAAGGCGGTGGAGGAGAATGAACCGAGAGAGCTGTCCGAGGTGGACTATACCATCTCGTCTCTTACGGAGGCCGACCTTCACCTGATCCGAAAGGGCTTCCGGATCCCTGCCGACTACGGACTGCTCCTCCTCGGGCCGGGTTTCCGAGCCAATACGAAGTCTTCGTCAGATGTGTGCGTCTTTCCGGTCGACTCCCTCATTGCTGGACTCCGCTTTCCCCTCCACCCGTTCGTTGTGGATGTCTTGACATGGTACGGTTTGAGCCCCGCCCAGCTGATGCCGAACACATGGAGGCACGTCATGGCATTCGTCCTCCGGTGCCAAGAGGTTGGTGCCGAGCCGAGTATGTTTCTCTTTCGGAGCCTCTACCGACCTTGTCAGCCAAGACGAGACGAACAAAGGTTCTATCTTTCGCCACGAACAGGCGTGAAGTTGATCGAGAATCTGGACTCGATCAAACATTGGAAGGAAAAGTATTTCATCATCCGAGCCCCCGCACCGTGGGTGATACCGACAGTTTGGGCGAAGGATGGCCTGCCCAAGCGAACCAAGAAGGAGCCGGTGCGGAGTGACGAGGAGACAGAGGTCCACAAGAAGCTCCTCGCCCTGCTAGCGCTAAGCTGGAAAGATATTACCGAGGAGGATCTGTTCCGAGGGGGTCTCAGTCCGATCGACCCTAGTATGCTTCTGGTATTTATACTCTTTGCTTAAAGTTCATAAAAAATTTTCTATGTTTTTTCATTCGGCTTGTGCAGAGACGATGAAGCTGGACTACAAAGCTCTGATGGCGAAGGGCAGGTCGGAGCAGGAGACGAAGAAGAAGAGGCCTTCGGCGGGGCCTCAGGACGGCCGAGCCTCGAAGAAGCCTTCGGTCGCGAAGGTCGCCGACCAGCCGACGGTTGTTGCGTCGGAGGCTGGTTCCGAGCGGGGGGAGGTCATGGTCCCTGAACCTCCTGCTTTAGGGGCGCCGACACCGGTCTCGAAGGGGGATGCTCCTGGTTCGTAGAGCGGTGCGTTCGGCGTGAAGGAGCTGCTGTCCCTCCAAGTTCCGCCCCTTACTGCCAAGGCGGAGAAGATCTTGACCGAGCATCATAAGCAGATCTTCGTCCCCGACTGGCAGGTGATGAATGTCGACGGCTTCTTGGGCGACGGTAATATCTGCATGGAAGCGTGAGGCACCTACCGACCCCAAAGGATCGAGCGACCCTGAAGGCCGGGCTAGCTGGGGACGCCGCGATGCAGATTGCTCGGAACACCATGTCGGTAAGTAGGCCGAGCTCTTCTTTATCGAAACTTTTACTGAGATTTTTCCAAGTCCTTGGGTTCGGTTTCTAATGTCTTGTTTTCTTTTCAGACCCTCTGCCACTTCAACTTCCTGCTCGAGGAGTTCGCGGGCAAGGAGCAGGAACATGAGCGGGAGAGGGTGGAGCGTGTCAAGGTCGCGAAGCAGCTTGATGTCGAGCAGCTCCTCTCGGCGAAGAAGGGTGCCGAAGTGGCTGGGCTGGAGAAGCAGCTGGCCGACGCCATTCAGCTGTCGAAGGATGCGGCGACCAAACTTTGGGCCTCGGAGAAGGAGGTTGCCGAGCTGAAGGAGGAGCTGGCCAACGCTCGGTCGGAAGCGGAGAGGGCTCGGAAGAGGGCCGAGAAGATCATGGCCAAACACCAGAGGAAGGTGAAGAAGGTGAAGAAGGCTGTGCAGGAGGAGGCCGCGCAACACATGCTCCAGAACATGGAGGACGCCTACGGTCGAGCCTTGCTCCACGTGGCCGCCAGGAACCCGGGCTTCGACACGTCCTCCTACCGTTTTTACGACCCCGTGGAAGGGGAGGAGGAGGTTCCCGAGGGGATGCTCGACCCCGAGGGAGAGACGGAAGGCGTCGAAGGCCCAGGAGAGACCGAGGCCGAGGATGAGGAGGAAGACGACTCCGAGGAAGAGAGCGGGAGCGAAGGCGAAGACGGGGGCGACGGCGAGGACAAGGCCGGGGGGTCGACGGACCCGAACGACAAAAAGGTCGACCCCTGACTCGGTTGTCTCTTTTAGTCTTTCGTTGTTTTTTTTCTTTTTGTAAGCCTAACTGCGGACTGGCCACCGCTCTTTGTAAAACTTTTTTCTCGGTTTTGAATGAAAACAGTGTGTTTGGCCAAAATTTATCCAAGTGTTGAGTCTCGGATTTTGTGTTTGATTTGGTGTGGAATTCTCCAAGTGTTGGGTCTCGGATTTATCTCTGATTTTCATGTAAGGTTCGGTCCGATAACGGAGGTAGCATACCTTCGTAAGGAGCTGGCCAAAACGAGGGGTGAGCTCTCGAACAGCCGGCAGAGGCGGTTTCTCATGCTCTTGAAGCTGGAGGAGACGAAGGCAGCTGTGCGGAAGTATTGTCACGAGTTGTGGCAACTGCGGAAGCAACCCCAAGCCCCTTGTCCCGAAGGCGAGGTCGAGCGGCTCCGTAGAGAGATTACTGCCGTCGAGCGGAAGAATGACGAGCTTTTGGCCGAGGTCCAACACATGGAATTAGCGGTGAAAGAACGTTCGGCGGCAGAAGAGAAGCTAACTTCCGAGCTAGAGAAGGCGTCGGCCGAGCGCAAGAGGTTGTTGGCCGAGGTCGACAGGCTCAGGAGGATCACGATAGACAGGGGGATCGAGGTCACCCACTTCCGACGGCTCGCGACCGATGGCGCCAACGTCTCTGGCTCGTCAAGGCCTTCTCATTTGAAGAAGTTGGCGAAGGACGACGCCCTGAGAGACAGAATCATTGAACTGGAGGAAGAGGTCGCGTCACTCAAGCCTATGCCGGAGAGGGCTAACGTCCGCAATGCGTCGTGCACTCGCGAAGAGAGCGAGAGAGGGATTTCCTTTTACGAACTCGCGACACATTTGCCTGCGGCTAGGCGGAGCCCTTCCGACGCTCAGAATAGCGCAGCCGTCTCGTCGAGCGGTGCCTCGGTCGGCGCCACAGTCAAGGTCAGCGGCGAAAGGGGGGTCACGCTTCGTTGGTTTGGAATAGAGCTTGGAGGTCAGGCCTCGTCGTCCTCGCGTTTCCTTGAACCGAAGCGTTCCCCTTCCGAAGAGGCCCTGATCGTGTCGCTTTGTGTTTCTTCTGATTGGTTGCGAAACTTTGTAGTAGAGTCGGTCTTGTTGTATTGTGGAGCTATTGATTGGTTGCGAAACTTTGTAGTAGAGTCGGTTTTGTTGTATTGTGGAGCTATTACATATGAATTTGAAAGTTTGATTGGAAAATTCTTCAAGTGTTGTGCCTCGGAAGTGTATTGAAACCTTGCTATTCATTTTCCCTTCTTTTCAGCTCCAGGTGTCAGACCAATACACCGATCCCAACGGCTCGGACAATGAAGCTGATGCCGAGGTGACCTCCGGGATGGCGAAGTCTCGCTTGTCGAAGGGCCGAGAGCGGTGTCGTAGAGTGGAGCTGGAGTTACGTCGAGCTGAGAGCGAGCGGGCCCACCTTCAGTCCGTCCTCGGCCAAAGGGACGCCGAGATCCAATGCTTGGAAAGCAGGATCATCGAGGCAACCCCCGCAGGGGAAGACGAGGACTCGCAGACAGCTTTTAGCAACACTCTTCGGGTTCAGTGTATTCGGCACAATCAGTCGAAGATATTAGCCGAGCGGGACGATTTACTCTACGAGATCCATCACTTACAGACTGTGGAGGCGAAGCTTCGGAAGGAGGCGAAGGAGCTAATAGCCGAAGGGGAAGGGCTGGCGACCGAAGAGATCAGTGAAGACATTTCTATTTGAGGACCAAGTGTAATGGGTCGGTGCTGTATTATTTGTTTTCTAGTATTTTGTAACTATGGAAAGACTGCTTTGTATTGTGTCCCGATCATTAATAAAATTCCTTTGTGGCTCTGCGTATTTATTTTGCTTGCGAGTGTGTTGGCCGTGCCGAGGTCCTCGAGCTGAGCACATGGTGCCCTCGGCTAGAGTCTTGAGGCGAACGAGCTCCCGACGGAGCGGTACCTTGTCATTTAGCGATTCTGACAAGATCTGGGCCGTCGGATATCGGCGTGGATCTCGATGCGGCGCATTTTCCGAGAAAGTGCTATCTTGTCGTTTTAGCGCTGTTGGCAGAATCTGGACCGTCGGATGATGGCTCGAATCTCGAGGCAGCTCAGTTCCCGAGAAAACGCTATCTTGTCGTTTAGCGTCGGTGGCAAGATCTGGGCCGTCTGATCGAGATCAATCACGAAAGTTGAGGAGAAAGTGAGTTTTCTCCATTTGCAGGGTCGGGAAGGCACTTGCTCGGTAGCCGACCGAAGGCGTAGGGTTTCGGATATCGGCTTCTAGACAAGATTACTCGGATCATGCTGCCGGACAGTGCTTCGGTCTCCTTCTTCTTGCGAAGCGGGGGGGGTGAGCCGAGCTCTTTCCCTTTGTGGGATTCGTCGGTCACGGCATGCGTTCGATGGTTGTGGGAGCAACTCTGGATGGTGGTCCACTCCTAGTCTGCAGCGAAGCAAGCTTGGGGGATAGCAACCAAGTGTTGGACTCCGGAACCATCGGCATAATTCAACGGCTGTGGGAGCAATTCCGAACGGCGATCTACCTCTGGTTCGTCTGGGGACGAGCCGAGGAGGTAAAGTCGAGCCGAGTGTTGGACTCCGAACCATCGGTAAGTTCAACGGTTGTGGGAGCAGTTCCGAACGGCGATCTACCTCTGGCTCGTCCGGGGACGAGCCGAGGAGGTAAAGTCGAGCCGAGTGTTGGACTCCGAACCATCGGTAAGTTTGTTCAACGGTTGTGGGAGCAATTCCGAACGGCGATCTACTTCTGGCTCGTCCGGGGACGAGCCGAGGAGGTAAAGTCGAGCCGAGTGTTGGACTCCGAACCATCGGTAAGTTCAACGGTTGTGGGATCAGTTCCGAACGGCGATCTACCTCTGGCTCGTCCGGGGACGAGTCGAGGAGGTAAAGTCGAGCCGAGTGTTGGACTCCGAACCATCGGTAAGTTTGTTCAACGGTTGTGGGAGCAATTCCGAACGGCGATCTACTTCTGGCTTGTCCGGGGACGAGCCGAGGAGGTAAAGTTGAACCGAGTGTTGGACTCCGAACCATCGGTAAGTTTGTTCAACGGTTGTGGGAGCAATTCCGAACGGCGATCTACTTCTGGCTCATCCGGGGACGAGCCGAGGAGGTAAAGTCGAGCCGAGTGTTGGACTCCGAACCATCGGTATAGTTCAACGGTTGTGGGAGCAATTCCGAACGGCGATCTGCTTCTGGCTCGTCCGGAGACGAGCCGAGGAGGTAAAGTCGAGCCGAGTGTTGGACTCCGAACCATCGGTATAGTTCAACGGTTGTGGGAGCAGTTCTGAATGGCGATCTACTTCTGGCTCGTCCGGGGACGAGCCGAGGAGGTAAAGTCGAGCCGGACATGGACTCCGAACCATTGGTTGAAAAATAACAAAAAATAATGAATAGGGGAGGAGATACGTAAACAAATTTGTAAGCATGAAATAGCATTCTTTATTGATAATCGACGGCGAACCGTTTTACATGTTACAGCTCATGAAAATAGATTACAAATTAGAGGAGAGGAATAGCTCGATATCCTATAATACTTAGAGTGGCGCCGGGGCACTTTCTTGGTATTTCAGGAGATGGTCGGCATTCCAGGTCCTCGGAATCTCTCTGCCCTCTAGATCTTCCAGACGATATGCTCCGGGCCGAACTTCCCTCGTAATCTTGTACGGCCCTTCCCAGTTCAGAGCCA
This sequence comes from Hemerocallis citrina, assembly GCA_017893485.1. Classification (NCBI taxonomy): domain Eukaryota; kingdom Viridiplantae; phylum Streptophyta; class Magnoliopsida; order Asparagales; family Asphodelaceae; genus Hemerocallis; species Hemerocallis citrina. Next base: position 82,659,915 of record CM030363.1, read on the forward strand.
GCTTGCTCTTCTGATTGGGAAAGGATATGGCCAGTTTTCGCAAGACTAAATCTCCTTTCTTAAGGTTGGTGGGTCGAACCTTCTTGTTGTATGCCAACTCGACCCTTCTTCGGTAATTCTGCTGCCGAACCGACGCTCTTTCCCTCAGCTCATCTATCAGATCCAAGTCTGCCCTGAGGTCCCTGGCGGCTGGCGTTCTGTTCCTCGTCGTAGGCTACAAGCCGAGGGGAAGGTATTCCGACCTCGAGGGGTATCACGGCCTCGGACCGATAGGTGAGGTTGAAAGGGGACTCTCCTGTGGGGGTCCGCTTGCTCGTGCGGTAGTTCCATAGGACGTTGGGGAGTTGGTCGACCCATAGGCCTTTGGAACTTTTGTCCAACCTTTTCTTGATGCCTGCGAGGATCTACCGATTAGCGTTTTCTGCCTGTCCGTTCGACTGAGGGTGTGAGACGGACGAGAAGCGCTGCTGGATGGCAAGGTCATCGCACAGAGCTCGGAACGCTGCGCCGGTGAACTGAGTCCCGTTGTCCGTCACGAGGACACGGGGGACGCCGAATCTGCAGATGATGTTCTTCCAGAAGAATTGTACCACCTTGTTCTCGGTTATTGTGGCGAGGGGCTCGGCTTCGACCCACTTCGAGAAGTAGTCGATGGCTACGACCAAGAACTTGAATTGACCCGGAGCCGGAGGAAAAGGCCCTAGTAAATCCATCCCCCACATTGCGAAGGGGATAGGACTTGATAGGGAGGCGAGGTTGGCTTGAGGGAGGCGACGAATACTGGAGTGTCTCTAGCAAGAGTTACACTGCCGAACGTGTCGCTCGGCGTCTTGAAGGAGGGTCGGCCAGAAGTACCCATAATTCAAGGCTTTCCGAGCTAAGGACCTGGATCCTGAGTGTGCCCCGCCGATGCCCTCGTGGAGCTCTTGTAGGGCATAGTCGGCCTGTTCTGGAGAGAGGCACCTTATGGTCGGCCGTCAGTTTGAGAGAAGGAACGTTTGTACAGGATGCCCTCGATCAAGACATACCGCTCGGCCCGGGTTCTGACTCGGCGTGCTTCTTTGGGATCCTCGGGCAGGACCCCGTCCCTCAAGAATTCCACCAACGGCTTCATCCAATTATCCTGCAACATGATTGGCAACGACTCCACCGAGCCGGGTGTCTCATCTTCTATGCTCGGCCTAGAGAGGACTTCGATTAGTACGGTCTGTTCAAGACCTTGTAGGGAGGACGAGGCCAATTTGGAGAGGGCATCGGCCTGAGAGTTCTCCTCACGAGGGACCTGCTGGATGAGCGCCTCTTCGAACCGGCTCATGAGGGCCCGAACCTTAGCGAGGTACTTCGCCATCCGCTCGTCTCGGGCCTCGTACTCGCCCAAGACTTGGTTCACGATAAGCTGGGAATCGCTGTGGATTCGGAGGCGCTGCGCCCCAGCACTTCGTGCAAGTCCGAGACCAGCAATGAGTGCCTCGTACTCTGCCTCATTGTTAGAAGCCTTGAAGTTCATACGGATCGCATACTGGAGGACGAAGTCGTCAGGACCGTTGAGGATGATACTGGTGCCGCTTCCTTCGCTACAGGAGGAGCCATCCACGAAGACTGTCCAAATGGGGGGTCCATCCGGGACGTGGCTGACTTCAGGGATAGTGGATTCTACGATGAAGTCGGCGAGGGCCTGTGCTTTAATTGCCGTCCGAGGCTGGTAAGAGATGTCGTGCTGGCTTAGCTCTATGGACCACTTCATTAGCCGGCCCGAGGTCTCAGGTTTGTGTAGGATCTGCTTTAGGGGTTGGTCGGTGACGACGACGACCGAGTGGGATTGAAAGTACGGCCGAAGCTTCCTTACTGCCATGACCAGTAGGGGTGGGCAAATATTATCCGAACCAATCCAATCCAAACCGATCGGTTTTTAACCGATCCAATTGAGGAATTGGGTTGGTTCGGTTCTTTATCTTCAATAACCAGTTGGATCGGATCGGTTGTTGGATTGAGCTTTCAATTAACCGACAAAACCGAACCGATTAATATAGTTCTCATTTAAACTTTTGATTCTTTGAAAATATAAACCAGGCTTTCAATTAATAAACCTTAAGTTCACTTTATATTTCCAATGAGGCTGGCAATAAGTTCATTTCATATTTCCAATGAGTCAGGCAACCCAACAGTCTCAAAAGAAAAAGATTACATCTTTATAAGTCTTCTCATTCAATCCTAATTCCTGCAAACCAAAATCCGATGTATCCACAGTAATCCAATGGTCTTCTTCAGTTCCTGTTCTTCTTCCTCTTCATCTCCAATCTGATTTTTGAAGGCAGGCAACCCAATTGCCATTTGTTCTGATTCCGAAGGTCTTCTTCTTCCTCTTCATCTCAATCAAAAAGGTAAACAACCCAGCACGGCAACACCCCCTTCATCTCTTCTTCTTCATTTTTTTCTGTAATAAATCCTTTGTTAATTATGAGCACTGCAGAAAGATAGTATTCAATTGTTGAGAGTATAATAATGATACTGGGAAGAAAAATGAATTCGGATTTGTTACTTATAACTAAAAACAAACAGACAAACAAGCAAACAAGAGTTCATTTGTACGCCCCTGTTGTGAAACATAGTTGTTTTGGTTCCCTTACTTTGTTTCAACATTAACGATATATCCTGCTTTGTGGATTTACTTTTCATATCATTACTTTTGGTAAAAATAACAAATCCTTTGTCAATTATGAGATTTTTATGTGATCCAATCATATGCTAATGAGTAATTAGGGAAGTTTTAGTGGGTGATAACCGATGACTATGTTATTCCTTATTACAAAGGAAAGTTGTTCATGGCATTTCAAGCTTAATTGATTGTTTTTTAATCAGTGAATAACTAAGTGTAACTAAATGAACCATTGAACCCTTTGTTTGTTGCATAATACTTGTTTGTTAAAATGCATCAGCGAGTGTGAACATTTTTTTAGGCAAGCGATTTAGGATAGCTTCAGTAAGTAGTTTCAGTAAATCAGGATATTGATTTTGATGAGTAAGTAGCTTCATGAATTTGCCAAAATGATCCTATAATCTATATACGCTGTTCAGTTTGTTCCTTTCCTAAAACTATTTTTCTTGTTATCTCATGCTATTAAGTATAGATTATGGAAACAATTGCTCTTTCAGTTATCATGCAGTTGCCCTCCAAGTTCATGTCTTTTCCAGTAGATTCAACTGGTTTTCAAAATTGTTGAATCTGTACTTATTTATCTATGCTATTATTCTTGCTTCTAAAAGTAAAAGTCTGGTTACATCTAATCTCAATCTCAATACTCAATACTAGTTAGAACAAACTCATAGTGACGATTAGACTTGGGACTGTAGCTAAGCTACCATGTGGTCATTCTCATTTAGAAATGCATTTTGTACTAGATTTTTTAACTGATTAGACACAAGCATGCATGTCAGGCCTACTTTCTTGAAATTATATATACTAGTTACATAACTTCTTCTTCCTCTTGAATCAATGTCATGGTCGCTCACATGGGAGGTCACGGAACTGACCACAGTGCGACAGACAAATGCCTTCTATTCACTATGTAGTACTTCACCTTGTGTTTGTTCAGTAGGATAGTGAGATTATGAAGAACATCTTATGTAAAGAGTTGTTATTGCGCTAGTGACACATTTCTTATGTTCGTTCACTTGAAACTTTATGCCATCTATCTCAATTGATTCTTCTTAATTGATTGATTTAAATTATTTCAATATGTAGTATTATTACATTTTACTAACTGGAATGTTTATGCATGTATTTATGTTGTTTGACACAGATATCTACTAGTGGTGCAAGTCAATCGATTCAATCTCCCGCACTTATGTCTGCATCTCCACCTCCACCTCCTCCCCCCCCCCCCCCCCCCCCCCCACTTCAACAAGTGAGCCTCCAACAGATACTGCAATTGTGTCAATTGAGGCTCAAACAAACGGCACTCTAGGTAAGAGAAAACCTACAAGACCTCCTTCAGATGCTTGGTCGCATTTTGTAAAAGTAGGAAACAAAGCAAAGTACAAATACTGTGATAAAATATATGCATGTGATTCAAAAAGAAATGGAACCTCCAATCTCAATACTCACATTGCAATTCAATGTAAGAGATATCCCGGTCGAGAGATAAAGCAAAAGTCTTTGCTTTTTGAACCTAAGAAAAGTGTAGACGAGGGAGGTAAACTTGTTGCTGCTTCTTATAGTGTCGAGGCTTGTCGACAAGCAATTACTAGAATGATTATCATAGATGAATTGCCATTTAGATTTGTAGAAAATGAGGGGTTTATAGACATGTTTAAGGTTGTTGAACCTAGATTTCAAGTCCCATCTCGCAGGACCGTTGTACGATATGTATTAGCTATGTATGTGCTTGAGAAAGAAAAGTTGAAAAAACTTTTGGTTAGGAGTCATCAAAGAGTTTGTCTCACCACAGATACGTGGACATCTGTCCAAAATCTTAACTACATGTGTCTCACAGCTCATTTCATAGATAGTGATTGGAGGTACCATAAGAAAATAATTAATTTTTCTCTAGTCATAAATCATAAAGGTGAGACTATTGGTAAGGCAATTGAGAAATGTCTACTGGAGTGGGGAATTGACAAGGTGTTCACCATAACAGTCGACAATGCAAGCTCTAATGATCTCACTGTCGCGTACTTGTCAAAGGTAGTGAATAATTGGAAAGGGTCAATAATGGAGGGTCAGTTTATGCATATGAGATGTTGTGCACACATATTGAATCTTGTTGTTACTGATGGCCTAAAAGATTATCATGAATCAATTAGTAAGATTCGTGATGTGATTAGATATGTCAGGGCTTCCCCAGCAAGGATGCAGAAATTTAAGTCATGTGTGAAACTTGAAAAGATAGAGTCTAACAAACAAGTTTGCTTGGATGTACCTACAAGGTGGAATTCGACTTATTTAATGTTAGAATCGACAGAAAAGTTTGAAAAGGCATTTACACGCTTAAAGGATGAAGATGTCTCATTTTACCGTGAGTTTGTTATTGAAAAAAAAGACGGGATTCCAGTAGATAAAGATTGGAACAATGCACGTGCTTTTATTAAGTTTTTGAAAACCTTTTATGATGCTACCTTGAAATTTTCTAGTTCTTCATATGTTACTTGCAACTCATTTATGTGGCAGTTGTGTTTGGTTCATACTCAGTTGAAAGCTTGGTGTGAAAGTAAGGATAGTTTTTTGAAGGCAATGGGTGAAAAAATGAAGAAAAAGTATGACAAGTACTGGGGAAATTACCATACAATAAATCCATGTTTGTTTATTTCTGTGTTACTTGATCCACGCCACAAGGATGTTGGTTTGAAATATAATTTTAGTGTATTATGTGGTGATGTTGCTTCTGTTGGGCTCACAAATCGGGTGAAAAATACTCTAACTGAGTTGTATGATGAGTATAAATTGCTTTACTCTGGAAGTGATGAAAGTACAAATGAGTCCAATATTGTAGATGACATGGAAGTTGATAGTCTTGAACCAGATATTGAGGTTTTACTTTCAAAAGGTTATGATAAGATTGTGAAGCAGTCTAATAATGATGAATGCAAAACAGAGGTTGAACTCTATTTTATGGAATCATGTGAAAGTCGTTCCATTCCTGACTTTGACATCTTGAGTTGGTGGAGGGATAAATCTTCTAAATACAGGATTTTAGCACTCATTGCACGAGATGTTTTGGCTGTACCTGTCTCCATTGTAGCATCTGAGTCAGCGTTTAGTACTGGTGGGCGCATTCTAGATCCATTTCGTAGTACTTTACTTCCAAGGACAGTAGAGGCTCTAATTTGCACACAAAATTGGTTACGCACAAAGGTGAATATTGATCTTCGTGGCTATATGGAGGAGATTGAAGAAATTGAGTCAGGTACTCCTTTAGTTTTTTTTTTTTTCAAATCAATTTTAAATTGCTTTGCTCACAAATTTTTTTCTCTAACTTGCAGATATTTTAGGTGCTAGTGTAGCAGAAATTCATGATGATTGATTGGCTATAGGTTTTATGGAATGGTAACTAGATGCCATTGTGGTGGGTCCTAACTTTGAATTTGCTACAGAAACACATGAGGTTCTCCCTTCCTCTCCTTTCCTCATGTCACTCCTACATTTCTTTCTTTAAAGTCACTGTGTCAGATACTCCACACATTATCTCATCCTGGGTCGTCTCATTCTATACAGGAGTTGCTTTATGACAAGGAGAAGCTGCTTGAAAATGGTGACAGATGGGAGACTGAAATTGCAGAGAACCTCAGATTTGAGAGCCTTTACCGTTGATTTATCTCTGGTAGTTGTAGGGCTGAAACTCCAGAACTCACTTTATTTTGTTTGGTTCTAGACTTGAATATCATATAAGAAATCTCAGCTTGTGTACTTCATTTATCTGTTTTGGTTCCTAGTACTTCTTCTTCATATGTATGAGTATGATCATGTATCCAGATGATTTTGAATGTTAAATGTCTTCAGAAGGAAAAGTCGAGACCTATATATCTCGTGTATTAACTATTGAACCTATTACTAGCTCACATGGTTTTATTTGAATTGTTTGTCTATCTATTTGAACTACTACCACCCCTAATACTTTGTGAAAAATCTACATTTTCTCATATTTCTGGCTAGGTCAGTTTTTTTCCTCAAACCGACCAATCCGAACCAATCCAAACCGAGCTTAATCGGCTTGGATGAAAACCGATCCAATAAAGGTTCGGATCGGTTGCGGATGAAAAATGTAAAAACCGATCTTCATTGGATCGGTTGTTGGATGAGCCATATTAGGTCGGATACCGACCGATGCCCACCCCTAATGACCAGGGCGTAGGCCATCTTTTCTATCTTCGGATAGCGGAGCTCGGCGTCCCGAAGCACTTTGCTCACGTAGTAGATGGGCCTTTGGGCCCGGTCCTCCTCTCTCACCAAGACAGCACTTAGGGTCTGCTCGGAAGCAGCCAAGTAGATGAAGAGAGTCTCGCCCAGGACCGGTTTGCTGAGCAGAGGGGGGTTCACCAAGTAGGCCTTCAGTTGGTCGAACGATTCCTGTTGTGGTTGGCCCCATTCAAAACCCTTAGCCCCCCTGAGTGCTTTGAAGAAGGGGAGGCATTTCTCCCCAGACTTCGAGAGGAACCGGCCGATAGCGGTGAGCCGACCCGTTAGCTTTTGCACCTCCTTGACATTCCGGGGCGGGGCCATGTCCAATATGGCCTTGATCTTCTCGGGATTGGCTTCGATCCCTCGTTGGCTCACCATGAAGCCGAGGAATTTTTCCCGAAGAGACCCCGAACGCACACTTGTTCGGGTTCAGCCGCATGTTGTGCCTCCTCAACACGCCGAATGCCTCCTGGAGGTCGGCCATGTGGTCAGTGCCTCGGATGCTCTTGACGAGCATGTCGTCAACGTACACCTCCATGTTCTGGCCTATCTGGCTCTGGAAGACCTTGTTGACGAGGCGCTGGTAAGTGGCGCCTACGTTTTTCAACCCGAATGGCATGACCCAGTAGCAGTAGAGGCCCTGATCGGTGATGAAGGAGGTCTTCGGAATGTCCGGAGGGAACATTTGGATTTGATTATAACCGGAGAAGGCGTCCATGAAGCTGAGGAGCTCATGGCCCGAGGTGGCGTCAATGAGGGTGTCGATGTTCGGAAGAGGGAATGGGTCCTTCGGACACGCCTTATTCAGGTCGGTGAAGTCGATGCATATTCTCCAAGAGCCGTTAGACTTCTTGACCATTACAACATTGGAGAGCCACTCGGGGTAGTTTACCTCCTGTATGAACTTAGCCTTCAAAAGTTTATCCACCTCCTCCTTGATGGCCTGCTATCGCTCGGGAGCGAATTTTCGTCTCTTCTGCTGAACCGGTTTGCACCCCGGCTCGACACTTAGGCGGTGGACTAGCAACTCCTCGGAAATACCGGGCATATCCGCAGCTGACCAAGCAAACAGGTCGCGGTTATCCCGGATGCATTTAATCAGATCGGAGCACAGCGCGGTCGGCAAGGACTTGCTGATGAGGAACTTTCGGCTCGAGTCCTCGTCCGAGAAGAGCACTTCTTCTAACTCGTCCGCCGGCTCGGACGTTGGCCGAACTTTCGGCTCGGGGATTTCCAGTGTCTCGAGCGAGAGCACCGGTCCCCCAGTGAAAGTCATGTAGCACTTCCGGGCTATCTCCTGGCTTCCCCTGACTTCCCCTACTCCCGACCGAGTGGGGAACTTCATTTTAAGATGGTACGCTGAGGGGACAGCTTCCAAGGCGGCTAGGCCAGGTCGACCTAGAATGACATTATACGCAGCCGGGACGTCGACGACCATGAAGTCCATCGGCTCGGTCCGGGTAGTAGGGGTGTTTCCAGCAGTCACGTCTAGGGTTATTACTCCCTCGACGGTTACTGGGACCCCCGTGAACCCGTGGAGTGTGTAACCGGCCGGCTTGAGACGGTCCCGAGACAGCTGCAGGCCTCGGAAGGCCGAGAGAAAGAGGATGTTGACCGAGCTCCCGTTATCTACTAGGACCCTCTGCACCTTGAAATTTGCCATGCGAAGGTCAATGACGAGGGCGTCACAGTGGGGAGTTCGGACCCCTTCGAGGTCTTCATCGGAGAAAGTCACCGGGACTCCGAGGCCTTTGGGGGAGGGGCACTGTGAACCGAGTTGACCTCTCGGACGAAGGCCTTCCGAAAGGAGTTGGAGGAGCCCCCCATAGGCCCTCCGTGGATGAGGTGCAGTACCCGTTCTTCCTCGCGCCGTTCGGAGCGCTTGTTAGCCCCCCGAGGGGGAGGAGTGCTGCGATCCGCCCGATCGTTTGCCTTTATGAATTTGGCCAGTTGCCCCCTCTGGATGAGGGCCTCTATTTCATTTTTCAACGCCCGGCAGTCGTTGGTGTCATGGTCGTGGTCCCTGTGGTAACGGCAAAATTTCTCCTTATTCCTTCTCTTAGCCGGGGTGTTCATCCTCGGAGCTGGAGGGATGACCCCCTCCTTCTCCACTTCCATCAGGATAGTGGAGACATTGGTGGTGAGGGCCGTAAACTTCTCGAAACTAGGGGAAGGTCGGCGCTGACCGCCGTTGTCCTTCTGCATCTTCTTCGATCCCTCTCCCTCGGTCGCCTTCCTCTTCGATCTGGAGGCCGATCCTCCAAAGTTCGGGAGGCACTCGGCCTCCTCCGCCCGGATGTACTTCTCGCACCTTAGGAGAAGGTCGGCAAAGTTGTGCGGGGGCTTCTTGGCGAGGGACGACCGGAGGTTGGAATTGAGGACGTTCGATTGGAACGCAACAGTCGCCACTGACTGGTCTAGGGAGGCGATAGACCTAACTTCTGTGGTGAATCTCTTCACGTAGTCGCTCAGTTTCTCTCCCCTTTCCTGCCGCAGGTTGAGCAGGGAGAGGCTCGTCTTCTCGGCTTGCCTGCTACTCACAAAGTGAGTAATGAACAGCGTTTCAAACTGCTCAAACGAGAAGATGGAAGAGGGGGCGAGCCTGGAGTACCACTCCCGAGCCGACCCCCGGAGGGTGGCTGGGAAGGTCTTGCAGAGCATAGCATCGGAAGCTTGATGGATCAGCATTAATGTCTTGAAGCTTTCGACGTGATCAACTGGATCGGACTCCCCTGAGTACGTTTCAAACTGCGGAGGTTTGAAACCCCTCGGTATGGGGGCCTCCATGATCGTCCGAGAGAAAGGGGGTCTGCTGGGCCGGACGGTTCCTGCTCTGGACTCCTCCTCTCTGTCCATACGACCAATGCGCCTCTCCACCTCATGGAGATGGCGGTTGAGGGCATCGTCCCTCCGCTGGTAATCATACGATCCCCTGGACTCTTCTTCATAGGAAGGGGAGCGGGGACTGCGGCGCCGGTAGTCCTGGGATCGGCGGGGACTATACTGCTGCTGCTGGCGATTGGGAGCCGGGATAGGACTTCTGGATCGGCGACGGGGACTGGGAACCCTCGGGGGTGTTGGAGCCCTCTGGGCATTTTGGTTGTGCTGCCGAAGGTTGAGGGCCTGCAGCACGGTGTCTTGGAATTGTAGGAACTCGGCACGAGTGATAGGTGCCTCATTGTTCCTCCGGTGATGCCGATCCGTGGGGGAATGCGGACTCCTCCTTCGGCGCTCGGGAGATGTTGCTCGGCCCCTGCGGTCCGGAGACCTTCTACCGTCTCGGCGATGAGGGGACCGCTCACCCTGATGCTGGCGGGAGGCTCCCTCTCGGGCCCGCCTCTCATCAAGGTGGGTGCGGAGGTCCTCATCTTTTTGGCGGTTCAGGATTGTGTTGCGGAGGTCGGGGTGATGAGAAGCCATTGAATCCGAGGATTCATTGTGAACCGAGACATGGTCCGGGTTGAGGGGCTGCTTTTGCTTTCGACCGTTGTGACCGGAAGGGCCATTGGTGGGCTGTTGTTTGGGAAGAGGAGGTTGACCCTACTGAGCCGGGGGAGGAAGGTCGGGCTGCGGAATAGGATTGACAGGGGCTTCCTCTGTAGGATCGGCGGGATTGGGCCCACGATTGGACCCTCTAGATCTGACCTTCTTCGGAGGCATGGTTGCAGAAGACGACGAGGAAGGGGCTGAGGCTGTTCGTGTGGCTGTTTCCCACAGACAACGCCAATCTGTTACCACTGATTTCGGTGTGGGGATAAACAGATAGAATTTGTGAGTTCGAAAAAACCTGAACAGCTGATCCAAGCCTTCTAACTCCCGCCGCAACCTGCAAGGAAGTGCGAAACACCGGGGTTGATTCCGGTGACGCACCCTCCGACGCTCTTGTCAGTAACCAGTGGTGATTAAAGAAAGAGCTTAAGGTGGAAAAAGAGTGATTACCTGGTCACAGTGGCAGAGGGGAGGTATTTATAGTCGCCAGGGGAGTGATTAGAGGCTTGATTCCCTGTGTAACTTCTAGGAGGAAAATCCTCACAGTTTGTTCAGGAAACTAACCCCTGATTCCCGGTGAGAGCAAATCAGGCCCGTTGACTTGGTCAAATCAGTGGCCCTGATTTATCCCTTGTTGATCTGGGTTTGCCTCGGGTCGGGACCCATACCCAACTGGTGTGGATCCGTTTGTGGGTTATTGCACCTGTGCGAGGGAGACCCAGTACCCGCTTTGGATCCACTTGAATGCAAAATTACCTTTTTACCCCCGAGCTTCAAGATTCGCGCCCAATCTGGACGGTTCCGATTTAACCCCATTTTTAGCCATATCAGGTTCTTACTAGAACAACTACAACTCAAGCATGGGTTCTTTACTACAACTCAAGCATGGGTTCTTTTACTAGAACAACTACAACTCAAGCATGGGTTCTTTTACTAGAATAACTACAACTCAAGCATGGGTTCTTTTACTAGAACAACTATAACTCAAGCATGGGTAGTAAACTCATAAAGACTACTAAGAATTTTATCTAGCTATTACAAAAACTACTTCTTTTATGAATTACAAGTCTGATATATTACGAAAAATATCTAATTTTATTGAATCTACAAATCCTACATATTACAAAACCTACTTTCCTTTAATCTACAAGCTCTACATACAACAAAATTACTTTTATTGAATTTACAAATCCTACATATTACAAACCTACTTCTCTTTAATCTACAAGTCCCTACATACAACAAAGTCCATTTTTTTATGAATTAGGGTTAGTAAAGACTTGATTTTTAACAAGGTAGAGAGCAACATACAACAAAAACTCATCTTTTATTATGCTTGTTGAGTTCTACAACCCTAAATTGGGTATGTAAAAATTCTCACTTTACTAATCTTTATGTGCTCATAGATTTAGTCCAAGTTGTCATAGTTTGTGTTTGCAAAATAACAATAATAACAACAATGATCACAACAAGGCTAAAGATTCTATCTTTATGTGCTTTTAGTAAGTTCCACCCTTCAACCTTTTCTTTCATGTAACCACCTTGATTTCCAACCATTCTTATGCACAAATCTTAGTCCAAGTAGTTAAAAAGAACCATAATAACAATAATAACCATATCAAGGTTCAAAGATTCCATCTTTATGTTATTTTGTTGAGTTCTACCATTCAACTCTTTATGTTATCATTTTTTATTCCCTATTACCATTATATGATCATGATCTTAGTTCAAGTAGTTTAAAACATACAACATACACATACAACAATATAAAGAGAACAAAAATCAACAAAATAAGAAGTAGAGGGACCCCCACCTTTTTTTGTTCTATGTAGGAAGAACTAGCCAAAGCTCCTTCTTCCTCCTAGCTTTTATGGAAAGCTCCTATGGAAAACCTACAATGAAGAACCTCTAGTTAGGATTTTTCTTCTCTTTCTTTTGCTGTCAATTTTTCTTTTTGGTAAATGAGGCAAGGGGTGAGGGGGGGTGTTATAGAAGGAATGGGAGGGTGAGTGCAAGTACACCAAGGGACTTTTGCAAAAGCCCCCTTGATCTAAGGGGTGGCCGGTCAACCATGTGTGAGGTGGAGGGGTGAGGTGGAGGAGGGTTCTAGTAGAATACACCTATTAATACTCTTATGTATTTCCATTAATCCCAAACCCTAGGTTTAACCCTCCAAACAAATCCTAGCCATCCATTTTTGATTAATTATGACAAAAATAAGATATTTTTGTCCAAAACACATACTACACGATTTGTACAAACGTACGAAATCGATACAATACGCATACGTATATGTTAATATATATACCGTTAATTTTCGTTTGTTATACCGCATAATCCGTTTAAAAATAAATTAATTCCGAAAATAATAATAAAATAAATATTATTATTTTCGGAAGATTACAGTACTAATTTGATACAATACAGATGTATACAGACTGGTATATATATGTAGATAATGTTTATTAACAAAACCGGGTAATATCCACCAAAAATATTTCAATTCTGAAAATAATAATAAAATAATAATTTTTAATACCAGCCCGAGATTTTACAGATATTTTCTCAAAAACGTATTTTACAGGATTTTGTACAAGTGCACAAAACCGATACAATATATATATATATATATATATATATACTTACTAGTATATATACACAGATAACTTTTTATTTAATAAAACCAAGAAATTTCCATAAAAATATTTTAATTTTAAAAATAATAATAATACAATATAATATCCGACCGGGATATTAAAGTTGGGGCCTAAGGGAAGAATCTCCAAGAAGCCAAAGTTTTAAGGCAAGTGCTTCAACTGTGACAAGCTAGATCACAAGTCTACTGATTGTAGACTGCCCAAGGAGAATAGGAACAGAGAAGCAAATATTGTTAAAGCATTGCTCAAGACATTTCTAATGTCAACCTCTCAGCTGTGGTATCAGAGGTGAACATAATGGGTTCAAACCTTAAGGAATGATGGATTGACACTGGAGCTACTCGACAAGTATGCTCCAACAGAAGTATGTTCTCCACTTTCGAACCATTAGAGAATGGGGAGAAGATGTTTATGGGAAACTCATATACTTAGAAATTAAGGGACAAGGCAAGGTGATCTTGAAGATTACTTTTGGGTAGAAACTGACTCTGAACAATTTTGCATAGGTTCCTTTAATTCGTAAGAACTTGGTATCTGGTTCATTGCTTAATAATTACAGATTTCGTTTAGTGTTTGAGACAAACAAATTTGTTTTGTCGAAGAGTGGAATGTATGTTGGTAGAGCATACATGAGTGGTAGAATGTTTAAACTCAATGTAATGACCATGGTCAAGAATATCAATAAAGCTAACTCTTCTACATATATGCTTGAGTCTTCCAATTTATGGCATGGTAGACTATGACATGTTAATTATGATACATTGCATAGACTAATTAACTTGAATCATATACCAACAATCCAAATTGATTTCGAACATAAGTGTGAAACTTGTGTTGAGGCAACACTAACAAGATCAACCTTTAAAAGTGTTGAAAGAAACATTGAACTTCTTGATTTAATTCACAGTGATATTTGTGATCTAAAAATGACACAAACAAGAGGTGGTAATAAGTATTTTATTAACTTTGCTGATGATAGCACAAAATATTGTTATATGTATTTACTTAAAAGCAAGGACGAAGCTATAGAGAAATTTATTCTCTATAAAAATAAAGTTGAGAATCAACTCAACAAAAAAATTAAGGTGCTAAGAAGTGACCGAGGTGGAAAGTATGAATCGCCAATTGCTGACACTTGTGCTAAGCATGGAATTATACATAAAATTACACCGCCCCATTCTTCTCAGTCCAACAATGTTGCTGAGCGAAAGAATCGTAGCTTGAAGAAAATGATGAAAGCAGTGTTAATAAGTTCTGGTTTGTCAGCAAACTTGTGGGGAGAAGCTATTCTTTCAGCTAACTATCTTTTGAATAAGGTTCCCAAAAGAAAGAAGAGAAAACTCTATATAAATTATGGAAATGAATAAAGTTATCCTACAATTACTTGCGAATGTGAGGATTTCTTGCTAAGGTGGCAATACCACCACCTAAGAAAGTGAAAATATGAACCAAAACGGTTGATTGTATTTTCATTGGTTATGCACATAATAGTAGTGCTTATCGGTTCTTGGTGTACAACTTTGATATCTCTGATATACCAAAAAACACGATAACTGAGTCAAGAAATGCAGATCTATTTCCATGTAAGTCTAAGAAAGAATCGAGTTCTTCCAAACGAACACATGAGACTATCAGTGAAGATAGTGAAAACCAAGATGAAGAAGTTGAGGAGGAACCTAGACATAGTAAAAGAACAAGAACGAAAAAATCCTTTGGTCTTAATTTCTTGACTTTTATGCTTGAAGGTGAACCCTAAACTTTCAAAGAAGCGGTGAGCTCTAGTGATGGTCCTCTATGCAAAGAAGCCATTAATAACGAATTGATTATATCTTGCGAAATCATCCTTGGGAGCTATTGGATCTTTAACCAGGTAGTAAACCTTCAGGTTTCAAGTGGATTTTCAAGAGAAAAATAAAAGCTGATGGATTAATTGATAAATACAAGGCAAGACTTGCTATCAAAGGATATAGACAAAAAAAAGTTCTAGATTACTTTGATACATATTCTCCTGTGACGAGAATAAATTCCATTAGGATGGTACTTGTAATTGTAACGCCCCGAATTCCAAAATACAATAATTCGTAGCACAACAGGATCTTTACTTCATTTCGTACAATTTTACAAGGAATTTAAAAACTTTTATTGTACAACACTCTTCATTTTACATCAACGCAATGGAAAAATATAGATTACATTACAAAACATATACAATTTGATCAACAATATTTAAAACAGTATTTAGCTTCAAGTTCTTCTTTAAGTCTTAGCCAATCCAAGCCCTGCATTGAATACTGTGGGCACGTCAGTTACATACATCTGATGCAATACTATACACTGTGATTCTCGCTATACCATAATATAGTGAATCACTTACTTTAGTAACCACAAACTTGAATGCATCATAATGTGTAATAAGTTGACTATCTAAACATGTCGGTGATGCAAATGTCTTAGTGCTTAATGCTGGTGTTTACGGTAAGATGATAGTAATGCATACTTGTTCGGATTATATGCATCCCATACTATATAGGTCCGAAGGCAAGCCCTTAAGGTACTCCACATTAAAGAGTTTAATCCATCGCCATGAAAACTACCCAGTAACAAATCAAGTTTTAGATATTCCACGAGTACAGATCCCAGCCCTGTAGTCCACCGTCAAGCTTATATGGAAATTCTCATCGTGCGAACATCCCGCAAGTGTCCATCTAGCCCCGGTATATGCATATACAGTGGAGAACGGCTTCCCATCTGCCCGACTATTCATGATCCTAGAGTCCACCGTCAAACCAATCATAGTCCCGAATTTAATTAAGGTTCGTCTCCATCGCAAGCAACCACAGCTCTGGAGTCCACCGTCAAACTGGGTCTATAGTTCCGGAGTCCACCGTCAGATTATATAAAGGCAACCCACTTACGTTTGCTCAAGTTTTATTACATCTCCACTTAGTGCCTAATCCTTAAGTTCAAACATGAATGAATTATACCACCTAGAGTTAGCTTCCCCTCCTACCGGACTTAAATAAAATACCGAGATAGCCCACATAGTCAATACTCAAATCAATTAATTCTTTTCATCACGTGCCAGTACCTGAGTCTCACTAAGCCTCTAGAATCACATCTTTTCATGTTCCATAATCATGGGTACTTATACCCTGATAATTCATATTTTCAATTCACATCTTATTCAATAACTTATCCATTTCTTTTATTCACATTTGAATTCTTGTCCATCAAAGTCATTTTATTCAATTTTTTGGCAAAACATTTCATCTCTTTTATTCACATTCTATATTAATTTCCAAATCAAATTCCTTATAAACAATGCTCTTTAATTGAACAATCTACTATTCACTTTCATGATACTAATTCTACACAATCTTTTCTCACACTAGACTTTAATCTTATTAAATGTCTTTGATTAAAACATCACTTTTTAATGCACTCATTTTTCTTAACACTTTATTACTAATTTCCCTCATTCTCAACTCCAACTTTGATTTTTATAAGCAATTCATGAAAATCTTTAATTCTATATATTTCCTTTATTTTCAAAATTTAATTCAACTCAATATAGAGATGAGAAAGGACTTTAAAACCCCCAAATATAATCTAAAATAGTGTGAAATATTTTTAGATGTTCCCATAATATTTTAAAATATTTATATAATTTTTTTTTGAATTTTTAAAACCCAAACCCCCCAAAAATACAACAAAAAAAACACTTTTTGAGCACAAAAAAGTTTCGAACCCGAGACCCCCAACCAAACCCCAGAGTGCCATGTGGCAGCACGTGGTGCTTTGGCGCCCGCGCTAGCCACTAAGGCCAAGCGGGTCTTTCATCAATATAGGAGTTAAGATTTAGTTAACTCAGTTCGCTGATTATTCATATATTTTAAACTTTCAACTATTTTTGAGTTCTACTCTTTTCTTCAAATTAATATTACTATTTTATATCTATAAATTTCCAGAATTGTTATTTTACTGACTTTAATCATATTAATGAAGAATAAAAATCACTTCATGTACATATCATTTTTAGAAACACATAAACATATAATTGATTTATTAATAAAACTACCTCTTTTCTTTCAAATTAATATCACTATTTTATATCTATAACCTCCAAAATTATAATCTTACTGACTTTATTCATATTATTGAAGAATTAACTTCAATTTCTCCAAATTAATCATTTCTTTTTCTTATAAGAATTAAAACACATCTTTCAACTAGATAAATGTTCTACCAACATTAATGCATCTTTTCTTTTATTCTACTATAACCATTTCCCTCCTCCAAAATGTTTCTCTAATTATTCATTAGGCTAAATTTGACAAAAAAATCCTTGAACTATCCTCTTTATGCAGAAAACCTCGCTGAACTATTTTTTACGCAGAAAACCCCCTGAAGCAGGGGCAGGGCCACACCCAGCCCAGGGTGAGCGGCCGCTCCCCTGGGCTTGGGCGGCCCCCTTTATAGGCCTAGATTTTTTTTTAAATTTAAGAAAGCCCATGCAGATTGCTCCCCCTGAGCTTGGCCCACATAGAAGCCCATATACAGCCGCTCCTCTTTCTTTTTTGGGGTCACGGACTCTTCCGCTTCCCTTCTTCTTATTCTTCGATTTTTTGAACTTTTTCCCCATTCTACTCAATTAGGGTTTTCCCGTCGAATCCGAAGGCGACACCAATGATGATGACTGCAGCAGAATCTGGACAGGATCTTCATCAGATCTGAACCTGAATCCGCTTTCGAAGACCATCATATCCTACTCTGTAAGTTCTAAACCTAAAGATGGAATCTTTATCTCTCTCTCCTCTACTTTACTTACACTGATTTGGAATCGAATTTCAGGGCTTGGACAAATTTGAAGATAGCTGGTTCCATTTGGAACTTGGGAGTTGCCATCAGGATCTGTATGTATATCTCTCTGAGCATAAATATGTAATTGTTCATCTTCATTTACATATCTAAACTATCGTAAGAATAAAATGTCAAATAATTTAAAGTTTAATTGTTTTCACTTGCATAAAGATGTTACAGAGTTGTATGGTTAAAACAATTTCTTTTTAATAACATGAATGATCAAGCTGATTCCAAGTCACTTCAAGTGAACTAGTTTAGACATATATATGACGAGTAGATGTTCAAGATGATTCCTGATTTTTTTTTACACAGTTTAGCTAATCAATTTTCTTAGGCAATTGCCATGTTACAACTCCTCTTTTTTACGCTCCAGTAATTGTTTTTGCACTGTCTCATTTTGATTTTGATTTTATATATTTGAAATTTTGATTACCTTTTGGTGACTATCTCCTCGCAGGTGAATTAGATGGGTCATGGGTGGTTTAGTGTTTCACAATTATGCTGATAATTTCAAAGATCAGTGCATTATATGTCGGAAACCGACAGAGTTGCGAACTACAAGGCCAAAGGTAAGAACACTTGGTGTTCACTGTCTTCATATTCTAATTCATATTTCATTTTTTATTCTTATGCATATAAACGTTGCTCATTAGGTAATGCCATTAGATTCTAATAGAATTAGAATTTTGGCTAAATCTTGGACTATGTCTTTCTTGTCATTTCGCTCCCACTGGATGAAAATCCTAGCTCCGCCACTGTCCTGAAGTATGTTTTCAAAAAATACCCCTGAAGTATATTTTCAAAAAACCACATCTCTTTTATGCCTGTATTAGATAACCTCATTCATTATTGCAAGTTGGCTCAAAAAACATCATGCATCTTTCTCATTATTGTCAAAAAACATCACTCAACTTTAGCAGAAAGCTCACACCATCAGAGTGGGTTTTTTGCAACCATACTTAAGTGTGGTTTTCTGCATAAAAAATAGTTCAGTGAAGTTTTCTGCATAAATGAGATAGTTCAAGGGTTTTTTTTTTTCAAATTTAGCCTATTCATTACTATTAATCCATATTTTGTACATATTTTTACCCAATTTGTGAAAGACACAAAAATTCATGCAATTTAATCAAGCTGATTATTCATTCCAAACAACTCTACACATGCCTTTAAACAATTTAACAATACTACTCTATAAGCATATATATATGTTTTTCTCTTCAATACCATGTAGAGTGATGGAAAATTTTCTCAAAATTTATAATTCACGAAATTTGAGCACAATCAATTTCTTTCACAATTCATCTACAAAATCTACTCACATTATACTAAAATTTTCATGACATCACATATGAGAATTAATACAATTTTAAGTTTCAACTACACATAAATTCTACAAAAGAATTCTTTTTAACATGCATTCTTCACAATTTTCAGTCACTAGATTTCTAAATTTTCATACCATATGCATCACACAAATATAAACATTAGAAGTAAAATAATTCAATTTTCAGTCACCAGATTTTCTCACGTTGCATGCTCCCCTCAAGGGCACACCCCAGTAGATGTAATTATGGAGGTGACACCCTCCACACGAACTCCACATACCTCAAGGCTCTCTCCACCTTCCGACGATATTCGAATGTCGCCGTCTTGCTCGGATTATTCTAGTGACGGCAAACTAGATAATGCTTTAGAAATAATGGGCTTCAAACCACTTGACCAAGATTTCATGTTCCCACAATGCGGGTAGAGGTTGTATTGACTCTGCTCAATCCTCCTTTCACCCTTCATCACCTTATGATAACTTTTCCAAACTGATCGAACTCCACCTGGATATGTGTACCTGCAGTCCCGTGTTTCTAGAGTTCCCATGGATAAAAGGCTCTGTTTCATCAAAAGAATATACATGCTCTCCTCTAGTGTGTGTACTTCCTTTTGTCATCTTCAACTCTACTTCTCTCACCCGTTACTTGACAAATCTAATCAATCTTCGTTCTTACACAACGACATGATGCAAACTTGTAACTGAATCAAAAGAACAACCGGAATTCACATCTAAGGAACTTAAAACAAAAGCACTGTTTAAGCCATCACCTAATTCAGCGGCACGGGATTTGAAGCCCCTCTAACTCAAGTGCTTGCAACAATCTCTCATGTAATACCCAATCCTTTTGCACTGGTGGCCACAGATCTTACCCCTACATACATTTTTCCTTCCATTCAAAGTACAATCCACCTCCAAGCAACTCACAGAAGTTGACGCCGATTTCTGACTCTCCTTCCTAAGTGCATCCTCCTCCAACCCTTGATAATACCTACTATGGAAAGCTTCTCCATGGTAGATTTCTCGCCCAGCACAGTTATCATGTTGGATGAATTTGGTGGTAAATATATCAAGTTGGAAGCTTTTAGATCATCTGCGTTGATCGCCCTCGGTTCAAATAACTCCATATTGAACTCCACTGTATGATCTAGAAGAGCGGTAATTTTCTTCATTGAGTAACCCCACAACTTTTCGTTCTGGTACATTTGATCCTATAATAGCGATCTCGAGTAGTCAGTTCTGAATCTTGCCCAAAGACTTATTGTGCTTCTCCTACAGCTGACTTCGCTCGTCGATGACATCTGAATTAAACCTAAGGCTTCTGAATAGATCTTCTCCCAATTCTCCTGCTTGTGCTGACTGGTTTCCCTTTATCTCCTTTCTAGGACTAGATCCAAGTCATGTGCTTCAAGCATGTCCTCCTTCAAGAGATCAAAGCTGATTTTACCTTCGAACTGTTTGATCTTCATGATCTGATCTGCCATTTCTCCAAGGAACTCGAACAAACCAACAAACCTGATTGCTCTGATATTAATTGTTAGGCAAAAACAAGCGGTACAACGACACCACTTGTTAGGAAATTATCATAACTCTTTCCTTTAGAGAATCTTGCTGAGTTATTGATGCAATCAACATAAACTACCAAACACATATGAGATCCTATCAAACACACCAAAGCACACACAAGTTTTTTTCCAGTTGGGACTTTCACCTTAATCTGGGGGAGAAGAAACCAAGATGTTATTCAACCAGAGAAGATACAAGAATATTACAATTCTCACCACGACCCTCTATCAAGTCTCACCAGCAAGTACTAGTTATTTACAATTGGAGAAACTCTCAAATTCTCTTCAATGAAGTACTCTCTCTCTCTCTTAGCTCTCAATGGAGGCCAATAACAATAATATATAGAGATCTATATAAATCCTAGTTTGTTATCTTGATACAATAGCCATTGGATATTACAGAAGAGATAACCCTACGATAAGAGCCACACGATCTAACTTGAAGAGTAAGTTCGGGCTTCAGCGAAATCTCAAACCCTCACCCGAAGTCTGCATTAGCCACACTTAGTTGACCGTCCAATAAGATCAGTTGATTGTCCCCTCGCGGGACACCCTGTACAGTTGGGCGGTCAACCGTCCAAAGACCGGTCGACCGCAACTCCTCCTGTTGCTGCTGCTGTTGTTGCTGGTTCCTCTTACTTTCACTTCGTCTCCAATCGTTTCGATCTCTTCATCATTTTATCGTCTTCGTATTCAATATAGTATGCAAGACATAAATCCAATAGTAGATAATAAAAACTTCATTAGAAATATTTGCACTGTACACTATTTGATTCTTTGACCTCTTTGGTTATAGATTTAAGGCTTATAAATTTAAGGCAATGGGGAAAATCATTTAAGGCCAAGAAAAACTCATCATAGTAAAGCGTGGTTTCCATTAAAAAAATTGATGATGTCTATGTAATCATCAAGTTAGAATTTCCTCTCCTCCCCGCTTTTCATAATCAGATCGACAAAATTGCGTATTTGCACACTGCCCTCATTAACAATCATTCAAATTCTATGGATTTTAATAGGCTGCTAACTGTGCACCAAAGAATGCATGACACATTGACACTATTACCGTAACTATTCTCATCTTCATCGTTGTTGTATAAATTTTATTTGGAAAATAATATTTTCGTTCAACCTATTGTATGGATCAGGCTTACTCGGTTTCTTTTTGGCTTCTACTCCAATTCACTGTTTGTATTTGCTTCGTTTTTTTTTCTCTTTCTTTGCTTACTATAGTACTAGGTAATATTAAAAAGAAATTGATATATTTGATTGATCTGCTATTTGCTTGTGGTAGGTAAAACTGGTAGAAAATTATGTACAATTATGATATGGTCAGAACCATTTCATTTCTTTAAATAGAAAAATGGAACGGCCCATATCCAATAGCATTACAGTAGTGCAAAAAAGAACACTATCAATTGTGATAGAGAATTAAGTTTAAAAATTTTAATAAGTGAATTGTAAGACCTTTTATTTGACATCTAGCATTGCATATCTTGTTCTTTTTCTTTTTAAAAAAAGATAAGGTGCAGTATAGTCACCATGTTCCATTAATGAGTAATATAACGAAACAAACTTAGATGAACCTTGAGAAAAGAAAGTAAAAGATAGTCCCTCCGACAACCCTCGGAGGGTAGGGATAACATGAAAGAAAGAAAAAACATAGAACAAATCATCCGACCAACAACCCTGGGAGTAGGCCTAGCACTAATCCAGCATAGGTCCAAACTTTACCTCCTTCTTATCATATCCCTGAATCTGGAGTGCACCCCTAATGCGGTCTTGTGTCCCTGCCGCCGCTGTCTCTACTCACAAAGAGATAAGATGCATGATTAAACTAGTTTATGTCTAGCCAAAGAATTCATGTCATCGCAGCGATCGGAATGTACCATGCTTCTTTCATGTTTGCCCTGGCCTTACCAAATCACAGTCCCTCTCATAGGTCTGCATATGTGGTGGGATAGCCCTCATCCCCGAAGGCACTGAAGACCTCTAACCAAACTACCTACTTCTTGAGCAATCAATCAGTAAGTCTTTAGTTTCCAGGATATTATTCTAGAATCCACAATTCGTTGCAATGTCAAGATCGGATCATTGAGTATAACCCATATGAAAACCCTCACTTTAAACAGGGCTTTGGCTTTCCAGATAAACCTCGACCACGGTGGTGTACAACCTCGAAAATGAATCTGAGAATATAACGAATTGACAGAGAAGTGCCCAATTTTTTTCGGCCCCCCGAGCTCTTCTGTCTGGCCCCATCCCACATTGTACTCATGCCTAGTCAATATGCAGTCTTAGTTCCTCCAACGTGTGTATAGCTAGGGAAGAAAATCTTTCTCGGAAATTCGGTATCCATTGACCCCGCTTCTAGTTATTAGCGACTGTTGAGTGGGGTTGTGTCGTTTTCTCGTATTAGTCTGAAAAAAGCTCCCTTAGCGGGTGTGCTCCACACAACCCATCCTACCAAAACCTCATCAATACTCCATTATCCACAAATGAGGTTGAGCATTTTCTAACTTGGTTGTAGGTCTTATAGACACCTCTCCAGAACCACAGGAGATTTTGGGCCCAACATGAAACCCACTGGTCCATGTACCCCTTTCTATGAGATAGTGTTGGAGAGAAAATCATTCTCCATTTGGGTGGAAAGTTTTCCACCACCACTTACCCAGAAGGGCAAGATTCATGTCCTTAAAGTCAACGACCCCAAGACCTCCATGGGCCTTCCGCATGTAGAATTTTCCCCATTTGATTAGATAGTGTCCCCTCCTACCCCTCACCCGCACCCTTCCAAAGAAATCTTTTCCTAAATTGGTCAATCCTTTGTATAGTAGGCGGGTAGGCTAGAAAAGATAGAGTTGATGAGTGTAACCCTCCCTCTAAATGACAAAGATTTTCCTTTCCAACCTGCTAATCTCACCGTAATTATATCGAGGATTGGCATCCAGTCTGATTTGTTTAACTTCCTTGGTCTGAGAGGAAGTCCTAGATATTTGATTGGAAAAGTCTTTGATCTTTCAATCGAGGATTGTCGCATGTGCTAATGCCTCCTCTTCAGTTGGGGCAATAGGGACTAGGCTTACTCTTATGGAAGTTGATTGGCCATGCTTCAAACCAATATATCAAACCTTTGATGGCAATCCTCTCATTCACTATACAATTCTTAAAGAATAGGTTATCGTTTGCATATTGTAAGATAGAACACACTGTCCTATTGCTGTTGCATCCTACCAGTGAAACCCAGCCTGCCTCCTAACACTTAGCCATCATTGAGGTTAAAACATCCACCACAATTGTAAAGAGGAGTGGAGACAAAGGGTCTCCTTGTCGGAGTCCTCTTTTATATTTGAAGGGTGACCCAACAATCCCATTGACCACAACTGAAGTCTGACTTGTTGAGAAGCAGTTCTTAAACCAGGAAATCCATCTATCACCAAAGCCATATCCCTTCATGGCCTCAAGAACATATTACCAGTCCACCGTATCATAAGCCTTCTCAAAGTCAAGCTGAAGAAGGAAGTTCTTGGATTTGGCGACGTGGCAGTGATGGATAGTTTCCACAGCAGCGACCACACAGTCTAGAATACATCTCCTTTTTATGAATCCTGATTGTTCCTTACCTACGACCAGCTCAATGAATTTCCCTAATATTGTGGCTAGAATTTTGGTGATAATCTTAACTTAGCAGTTGAGGAGGCTAATAGGGCGAAAATCTCTAACCATTCTAGCTCCTCCTTCTTTGGGACCATAACAATCTTTGCCATATTCAATCTCCCTAGTTTTAGTCTTTGTTCATAGCAATAGTTCACCAGAGCCATCAAATCGTCCATTATTTCCTCCTAGAACACAATATAGAACAACATCAAAAATTCATCCAGACATGGTGCCCTATCATGGCCAAGGTTGGTGACCTCTTCCTTAACCTCCTTTAGTGTAACGGGTGCCTCAACCAATCCCATGTCCACATTAATGTATGAAGTCCTCTCTGACCAAAGTATTCCGTAACCAAAACCTTAAAGCCACTTTTCCTTCCCATTAGGCTTTTGAAGTGGTCTTGGAAGGCCGAAAGAATCAGTTCATCTGCTGGGATGATCCCATCTACATTTCAATTAAGTGGAACATGTAAGACCTCTTGTGAGCATTGGCCACTTGGTGAAAAAAGGCAGTGTTGGCATCACTTTCTTTAAGTCAAGTAATACATGACCATTGTTGCCATTTGATCTTCTCAAGGTTGTAGATTCTGGCACTGCCCTCTCAAAGGATAATGTTCCCACTTTGAATAGTTACTGGCCTCTTGTTCCTATTTCAGGTCTCTTGCTTTTTCTGGAATTGATCCATATCCTCTTCTGTCATACCTGCTCTCCTGACCAGCTTATCAAACCTCTTTATGCCCAAAGGAATCATCCTTGACCTCAAATTCGGCCATTGGCCCTGCTCAAATTTCTTGGCCTTCTTCAGCTTCGGTGCATACCTTGACAGCTGAGCGAACTTAGTCTCATATTCATGCACTATCATGTTGCCTTGCTGCAGATTCAAGAATTCCATTGCCTTCTTCTCCTGAATATCCAGAGGAAAGAAACAATCCCTGAATTCATCCATAAAAGCTTTCCAAGTCACTTGTTGATCTCCAAAAGTCCTCTTCACTGACTGCCACCAGACGCCAGCATCCTTCTCTAATTGCATAGCAGCCAATTTCACCTTATTGAATTCTGGGGTCTCCAAGACTTCGAAGACCAACTCCATCTGTCTAATCCAATCATCAGCCTCATTCGGATCAGACTGCCCCCTCAAATACTGGAGGCTTCATCTGCTTGAATGACTCAACCTGCTAGATAGGATCAATATTAACAAACACTGGTCTAGCCTCCTAATTCTGATTCTAATTCTGTGCCATATTAGCTGTCATAAAAGTATTCAAGGTCTGATACACCATGGCAATCTCAGTCTCAAGATCAAGTCCAGCCCCATGGGAACTACTAGCCCCAACACCATTAGCACCATTCCTGGTCCTGGGTCCTGCCATTTTTCTGAATACTGCAAAACGAGGGCAAAGTTAAAGCATCATAACACAATTCATATTCACATCAATTCCCCATGGCAAAACCACAACCATATCCCAAACCAAAACATCATGTTCTAACTCTATGTGATACTCACACTCTAATGTCCACATCTAGGTACTCACGCTCTAGTGTCCACACCTAGCTTTATTTTTATATCATGTTTATTATTACTATTGAAGCGTGCTCTGATACCAATCTCTGTAGCGCCCCGAATTTCTAATATGATATCTCAGAAATATGTGGCACAATTCCCAGCATCAACTTCAATTATAATAGTAAACATAGCCACAGATAAAAAAAAATTCAACTTTTATTACATTAGTTCATTACAAAACATAGCGGAAAAAAAAAAAAAACACCTTGAATTACAACCTTTTCTTTACAACACATTCTTTTACAATTTACATAAGTCATAACATCATTTTATTTCAAGCATCAAAATCCAAAGCTATAGCCACTTACCTGTAAAACATGAGGCTAGAGATAACCCTAACCCCCAAAACTACAGGGATCAGCCATAACGGTGTGAGTGACATAAAAATAAATAATTTCAACATAAATAAAACATGTAACATAGTATCATAAACATGTATCAACAGCATGAATAAATGAAATAAGAAATAACATTAAGTAAAACATGAAAACGTCAAGTGAAACTAGACTAAGTGTCAAATGTAGAAAAACAGGAAACAATATGCATAAAACCAAGTTAACAAACACCAATATTATATGTTGACTCTCTAATGCATACTTGTCAGATTCCATGCATCTCACTCTACATAGGTCCGGTGCAAGCCCTTAACGCTCTCCACTTGATAGGGTTTAGTCCTCCGCTATGCAACTAACCCTACTACGATGACTACTACGAGATATAGATAAACTGTGAGTATTAGCCCATGCCCCGACAATTTAGGAGGCCAATCTCTATCCACAGATAATTCCAGAGACTATTTCAATCATACCTGGGAATCTTCGAGAATACCCCACACTGCAAGCTATGACGCCTCATCACACGAATACCCCATGAGCGTCGCCTCGACCCCAATAATTCTGAAGATCAATCCCACACCGCAGGTAATTTCGGAGACTATTTCACTCACAACTCGATAATTCCGAGGATTATCTCACACCGCAAGCCATACTGAGGTCCATAACCCATGTTCTCATTTCATCATATCACCATCTAGTGCTTGTCCTTATTTATTTAAATTAATTAACTAATTATGAATCTCCTAGAGTTGGTGTACCCTGTCGGACTTAACTCAACTGATCAACAACAAACCTCAACAGGCCAAACCACAAATCCTCAACTGCCGGTATACTAGGATCCTACACACCCTCTAGAGACTCACAACTTAACTATCAAAACCAAACTTTCATTACAACTCATACTTCTTTTATATTAAGAAAATGTCTCAAAAATAGTATAATCTGTAGCAAAATGATATTTAGAATAGTAGGTCATTAATCCAAAAATATTAAAGAATCAATCGTTTTAAAATATCATTAGAAAAGCTCAAGAAAACGTCAGTCAGAGCAGTGACAGTCGACTTCATACTGTAGTCGGTCGACTGTCTCGTGTAAAAAAAAATCCAAAATCTCGAGAAACACTAATCAGAGCAGTGACAGTCGACTGTATAAAGTGGTCAGTCGGCTGTCCCGCATGAAAATCCAAAATTTCAAGAAAACATCAATCAGAGCAGTGACAATCGACTGTATAAAGTGGTCAGTCGACTGTCTCACACGAAAATCCAAAACTTCTAGAAAACATTAATCAGAGCAGTGGCAGTTGACTGTATAAAGTGGTCAGTCGATTGTCCCGCATGAAAATTCAAAACTTCAAGAAAACATTAATCAGAGTGGTGACAGTCGACTGTATAAGGTGGTCAGTCGACTGTCCCGCATGAAAATCTAAAACTCCAAGAAAACACTACAGCCAGGATCGCGACGGCCGACTGTTGGAAATAACTGGTCGACTGCCGTACCTGCAGACTGCAGTTTGAGTTTGTGCATGTTTTAACCGATACGGTGTTTTACTTTATAAAAATGAAATCTGTAAAAAGTACATTCCTGAGATGATCCAACGTGACTTGTAGAGTATATAGGGGTACATAAAAACGAATCAAAACCACTTTGAATTAATAGAATATTAATTTGACGAATTCCTTCAAAATATGTGCATATATCAGAATAGGGTATTCGAGAATCAATTATGCATCAAAATAACTTTGTAAATAGGGAATATATTGTTCAAAACTATCTCTTGTACTGAATCATTCAAGATTAAATCAAATCTCTACAAAACTTCACAAAACCCAATTTCTTCAAAAACAAGGAAATAAGATATTTATGTATAAATGTATGTGTATGTTTGTGCACCAAGAAAACTTCAAAACTCATCAATTAGAAATAGTGAAATATTTAGTTTTAACCTCAGTATTAATCAACTCAAACCCAATTGAAAAACTTCACAAATTCACAAAATCCCAAGAATGGTCATAATGCATCAGTCCCATGCCTAGTTATCCCAATCCAACCTCAAAACTTGATCTTTTAATTCATTGGCCTTTCTTATAATTCATTTAACTTATATATCATCATTCACAACAGTTAACCTATGAGTATATATGATTGTAACATGTTATAGTCAAATTCGCATTCATCCAAACTCATCAACAGGGTATTCATACATTTTTGATCCATTTGTGCATAACATTCATCATAATCAATCAAATCAACAATAATATGAAAGAAATAACCTACTCTTGATTTCTATTCGGTTCCCTAACAATCTCAAATCATCCATGTGTAATCACAATCATAAATAACTAGGTTTTCATAAAAGATCCAATTTTTTTAAAACTCATCTACTCATCAAATCCATTATATCTTTATACCGATCCCTAACATGCTTTCTAATAGATAAAACATCACATACAACATTCAAAGAACAATACAAACATACATATATCACTCACCTCTTTGAAGAAACAACCAAAGAAAGTAAAGAATAAGAAAAAGTCCTCCTTCGCAAGCAAACCAAGAATCCTCGCTTGAAAACTCTAAGAAATAAGAATAAGAAATCCCTTTTTGTTGTGCAGCAAGATGACAGCTGCACCTCACCCTAATATAGGCTGGAATAAGGGTGTCTAGGGTTTTTGAGTAGATTTGTAAAATGTCTCTTTTGAAATATACCTTTACATATATAAATTCCTATACTTGAAAATTGAATAAAACCAACTTCATTGAGTTTTAAAAATAAAAACAACCAGCCTACAACCAGCCGACACTGTTTGAAAACCCAGAAAAACGAATTTGCACTTCACCCCTCTAAATAGCAATTTTGCAAAAAGACCCTCTTTTATCAAAACTTGCAGAATAAACAAAATTTATTAAAAAAAAGTAAACTATTTACCTCTGAGTTGACTAGGCATCATGACCATCCCAAAAATCCCAAAATCTGGAGTTTTCACTCCAAGTGGTAATTTTGCACGAAAATTTCTCTTTTTGTAATATTTACAAATAGGTCCAATAATTATCAGAAAAATCCAAAAAATTCACAAATAATATTTAATAATAAATAATGAGTTTTCCCAAAATAAATTTTGACTTTGAACTTCCCAAGAAAATATTTGCACGTGTTTTGCACGTGTAAAAAGATAAATTTTCAGAAAATGTTTATTAAATCACCAAAAATCATTTTTCATTCATTTATTAATCTTAAAAACATTATTTAAAAATCTGGGGTATTACACCTTTGGCGACCACAGCTCACCGATGATGCAGCCCTACCCTCCGTATGGGAAATCTTGTAGGACTTGTCACTCGTCATCTGTGGCGGCACCGATGTTGGTTGAGATAAGGGTGTGTTTGTAGCCATCGGAGGTTTGATACCCTATGAGACTAGACATTCATCGCCGCTTTTGGTTCAACTGAGAAACGGTTGACATAAGTCTTCCCCAGTAAACTAATCTTAGTCTCCCCCAGTAGACTAATCTCACTGTAGTGTGGGTCTCTAACATATCCTTACAGTGTAAGAGCATCTGTAGTCGTTGGCCATTTTGCCAAAATTTCGCCGCTGTAGTCGTTGGCCAAATACCCAAAAATTGGGTTTCGCTGCTACAGTAGTTAGCTATATTTGGCAGACAAAATGACAATTGCCAAAATATAGCTCACGAAAGATAATCTTTCATCCGTTCGATCGGATGAAAGATTATTTTTCGTCCAAGAGATTTTTTTCATGCGTACTCATCGGACGAGGGATTATTCCCCGTCCCTTAATTTTTTTTTATTTTTTTGTAAAAAAACGGTCAGACATGAAATGATTTCTCGTCCGTTCCATTTGAAAAAAAACAAAAATTCACAAACGGAACATTATCCCTCATCCTACACATCAGGAAGTTTGTTGAATTTTTTTAGGGATGTTCAAATGTCACTATCTGGCCATCAATTCCCATTTTTTAATTTTTTTTTTAGTTTTTTTTAAAGGTCGGGCGGAAAATTATCATCCGTCCGTCCTATTTGAATTTCGTAATAGCCAAATTTTGGCTAACAACGACTATAAAGCGCCGTTATTTTTCCTATTTCTATTTGTCAAATACCCAAAATTTGGGTGTCGACGACTACAAATGCTCTAACATAATCCTGACATCCTCTGCCCTATCCTTTATTTCTATTTTCCGATCAAACCCCAGCAATTCACCAAATTCGCTCATCAGATCGACAAGAGCTATATGCTTCTAGCAGTGAAGGGAAAGGTGGAAACTACGAACCCGGTACATCTATCCCTCCCTCTCATCTGCTCCATAATTAATGGACCATCGAATGAATTGCATATCAAAGTGGTCATATTCAAACGGTTTCCTCGCCGTAACTGAGAATGGACAAGGAAAGCTCGATAGCCAAACCTTCGAGTAGTCCATTCCCATCCCCCGCTAGTCTAGGTTTTTCTAAGTGCACTGGCAATGTGGTTTACGACGGTCTTCCCCTCACCACCTTGTGGACGGCGTCGCGATTATGGAGACAAGTGGCCTCCCATTCAATCTCCTAGGACTATGGACAACTCTAACTTGACAGGTTTATCGATTGTGAGTCCTTTCCAAACCTTTCACCCAGCATCGTCGTCGTGATCATCCAAATCACATGTCGATGATATGTGTCCCCAGCCATACACCGGTCACATCTGGACTCCTTCGTGAAATCCGCTCGAATATGCTCTGGATTCCCATAATTGGAACAAGGCAGCAGGTTGTGTTTTCCTTTTCTTGACCTCCTTTTCTTTGTAGGTTTCTGGACATGGTCGAAAATGACTTTTTTTTTTTCTTCTTTTTTCCCATCCTTGTGCCTTTCTCGGGTTCCCTTCCCCTCCACTTCAATTCAATCACCTCCATCCTGGACCTTAACATATTTCCCTTTGTGGACAATGAAGCCCTCAACGGGCATCACATCAGCAAGAAGCAGGTGGTTGGAAATATCAGTCAGAGTTTTTTTTTTTTTTTGGGGGGGGGGGGGGGGGGCGGGGGGGGCGGTCGGGAGTTATGATTTAGGGGATGTGGTCTTTTAGGTTGACGTTTAGCCCTCTGATCAGGATCCTGATGCAGCGGAGGAGGGGCCTCCAATGCTAGTGGTGGGTGTGACGATGTTGAGGAGCATGCTGGCGGTGGGGGATAGTGGGCAGTGAGGGTTTTCGTTGACGATGATATGGCTATGGTGGTGCTGATGGGTGGGAGAGTGTTGTTGGCGGTGGTGAGGAGGTGAGCGACGTTTGTGGTGTAGAAGGGATTGGCGGTGGTGGTTTGCTGGTGGTGAGTAATGGTACCGTTTGCGAGGGGGAGTGCCGCTTATGGCGCGAGGAGGGAGGTGGGGAGCGGCTCCTTTGGTGGTGGTGGGGGTTGGGGTTTTCGTGCAAAGACTACCTCCAGCCTCTGTCTTTGGGGATTGGTGTCTCGACGACGATCTGGTGATGGTGAGCATCGATGCTTTTGTCGTGATGACGATCGTGTGGCCCTCGCGATACATCTGCCATCCTTGTTGACCTCCACACTCAGTGAGTCCAAACTGTTGCCACAAGGAGGGCCACCATTGGCCACATCCCATCATCTCCTCTTCGTCGTTAAGTATTCTCGTAATCTGCTATTCCTTCCCTGGTGGGACTACTATCTCCAGTATTCAATTCATCTCCAGCGTGATATTTTTTTTTTGAGGGAAAAGGTGGAATAAGGCCACCCTGTTTCATTAATAAGAATTTAACGAAACAAACCCAGAGTACTGGGCTACAGACATAAAAGAAAACATACGTGAAGCAACATGACTACAAACAACAAGCCCCTCCAACAACCTTGGCGGGTGGGCCGACAAACCAGCTCGGTCCAGTAAAATATCACCCGCCGCTCCCTGCGTTCACCTCGCTGGGGGACCCCTCTTTGGGCCCAAGCCCCGTAGATCAAAACTCGCAGCATCCCACCAACTTCACCACTCATCCTACAAACACGCTAGCCGCTTCTACAGCCGCTACCAAAGAGATAGCCGTGAAGATGATACCTTAACCTCTCACACGATAGCGCTTTTCTCCTGCGATTTCTCACAAAGCAACTATCTCGTTCACCCCACCTAACACCATCCTCTAGGAGAGAGCCGTGTAGAGGATACCTTACCTCTCTCACACCTTACCTCTCTCACGTTCATGCTCTCTCCGGCGATTTCTCACCACACAGACTTATCTCACCTCAAACTCCCAATACGAGGGAAGAGGCAGCGCTGTCACGAGGCAGTGGCCTAAGCTGGAGAAAGCTCAATAGCCAGATAGTAGGCACTGTAGAGACTGCATTGACGACATCGTCGGACACACCCGACCACACCCCAACCCCACACCCTCCCACCCCCAACATATCGACTTCACACCTCACGGAGGGACCCCATCTTTGGGCCCGAGCTCCACAAACGTCAATCGCACAAAACTACAAGCTTCCCACCCCAAAGCACCGACAAAAGCACCCTCAACCACAGCTCGGGGGAGGGGTGGGCACCCAAACCGCAACCACAAATCGGGGGGCACCCACAGCAATCGCGGGCCCCCCAAGCCGCAACCATAGCAAGATGTGGGGGGGGGGGGGGGGGGGCACCCACATCACCCGGCCCCCCCAAACCGCAACCACAGCACCCTTAAACATTCGGGAACAGCGCATCCACCTCAGGGAAATTCCTAAAAGCAATTGCAAAAGCACCAAAACATCACCAACAAAACCCACTACAGCTCCTTCTTCTTCTTCACTTTCCCAACAGAGACAGAGAGAGAGAGGGGGGGGGGGGGGGAAGAACGGGGCAGCAACGGGCGCGCACTCAGGGAGCACGGCAGCGATGACTGGCCGGACTTCGACGGGAGTGGAGCGGGGGCGAAGGCGAACGGCGGAGCTTCGAGGATTGAGGGAGAGGGACGGAGTCGACGGCGGGAGTCACTGGCACGATGCGACTGGAGGCGGAGGAGGGTGACTGGCTGGCGAAGCGGGAGAAGAGGGCTGGCGGTGAGGGGCAGGGGCGAGCTCGGCGACGGCGGGACGGCGACGGGGAAAGCTTCGAGGTGCTGCAGGTCATGAGGAGGGGCTCGTGGTCTGCGGTGCGGTGCTGGATGGCCAGCGTGATATTGAAATGTTAGAACTAGCATTGCATACAGGGCCGGTCTTGAGTTTCCAGGAGACCTAGGCGAACTACCGAAATGGGCTCCTAATAATATATATATTTTTTTACTCGCAAAATACGTACCTATATTTATAAGAAAAGTTCAAATTTGGGATCCTTAAAATTGCAAAATCTCCGGAGCCCAAGGCGGCCATCTTACCCGCCTCTACGGTAGGACCAGCACTGATTGCATATCTTTACTGCCATATGATCTACGAGTTGAGAAATACAAAATTCTGCCAGTTATTTTGCCAGTAATAACAGAATAAATTAAGTCTCTACTACTTATTATCTTTTTGATAATATTAATTCCCAATAATTACCGTGATAACATTTTACTCATTATTGTTTGAAGCCAATCTTTGATTAGTTATTACTAGTCTACAAGTGCATGTATGCCCTTTCTTCTTCTTCTGAAGCTCATACTCTTCACAGATTACTTTAATCGCATAAACTTCTATTTTATATGAATGACACTTCTGTAAATAATTATATCGTAAATAAATTTAAACTTTGAAAGTAGTATGGTAACCGACAACAATTAGTTAAATGAATGATTAATATAACTCATAACAATTAGTTAAATGAATGATTAATATAGCTCATACCTACAATTGAGTGGTTGAGATTTAATTAAGTTAGGATGTCTATAAATATCACATCTCCAATAACTTTTGAGTTATAGTAGTAGAGATAACTTATTTTTATTTTTTTAATTTTTAATATTTTTTGGTTGACATTTGGTCATAATCTAATCATCTACTACTAATTAATGGGAGAGTTTGTCGCAAACAAATATTTTAAAAATATTTTTTGTCACACAACAAACACCACTTTATCACCAAACAAACCCGTGCATCGCATGTGCAACTCAAAATCTATTTATCAACACGTACATTGCACGCACAAACACGTAAATTGCACGTACAAATAAAAAAAATTCTTCTTAATTTTTTTTAAATACATTTATCACCATGCAACTCCAGATCTATTTATCAACACGTGCATCACATGTACAAATCAATGTTTTCCCTTCTTAATTTGTAAAATAATACGTATATCGCCCATTCAGCTCTATTTTTTTTTAAAATTAAGACATTCATCGCATGTGTTAATGACTACCGACTTACATGTATCACATGTTCAACCCTAACTCTTTATCAAAACGTGCATCGCAGATGAAAGATACTCGTTATTATGAATGAAAGCATGAGTGTTTGGGTAATAATTAAATTCACTATATTAATTTCAGTCATTCTCATAAATTACATTTTCCTCAGCTGCCCCCTCCTTTTTTCCATTTGATCCTCTCATTTTTTCTTTATAAATGTTCCAAAATGCATGTCATTCTAGTTTTTTTTCCCCCACTTTTAATATAAAAAACTTTATAATTTTTTTTTTTTGGGGTTTTAACTTCATAGATATTTGCATAAAGAAGAAACATTTCTCTTAATTGAGGCTATTAAATAAACTAGTGACCGTAAAATCCCATAATCACCCTAGGGCATGTTTGGTTGGAGGGGAATGGAGGAGAGGGGAGGGGAGGGGAGGGAAGAGATATTTTAAAACATTTCTTGTTTGGTTCATTTTTTAGGAGGGGAGGGGAGGGGAATGGAGGGGTGCAGAATCCCTCCTGAATCAATTTTGGCTCCCCTCCAATATTGGGGGGGTTTGGAGGGGAGAGAAAGTGAGTTTAATTTTTTTTAAAGTGGTTGGACTAAACTGCCCTTTTTAGATCTAAATCTCTAAAATAAAAAAGATATCATTTCTTTCCTGACTCTCTCTCTCCCACTCACACTCTCTTTCTCCCCCTCCTCGTCGCGGAGGTGAGGAGCAGATATCCTCTCGCTCTCGACTCGTCTCTCTCCATACATTTCCAGTTTTATTTTATTTATTTATTTATTTATCTTTTTTAAGCAAAAATATTATTGTATGTTGAAACTTTAGCATGCAATGCAAGAGTGGTTGAGTTCACCTTTATAATTTATACTTTTTGTTACAGTGTATGCAATATTGGTATTATGAAACCACCGCACACGCATACTCAAAAAATGTTTGCTACACAATGTTTGCTGAAGTATTTGTCCCGTATTTGGTGTGAGTTTGTGGTAAGGGATTCTGAAGATTTTTCTCATCCACTTATTGTTGAAGTGTTTGTTCCTTATCAGATTAAGTCTTAATGGGTATTGTGCAAATACTAATGCTATTATCATAAATCTCGCTTTCACTCAAATGTATGTCTGTACACAAAATATAACACATGTAAAGTTATCAACAAAATAATTTGGTGAATATGTAAGTGCCCAGCTCATATACCAATCTCTCTAAGCCTAACTGTACAACTTTTTGTTTGGAGAACTGTACCCATAGCACAAACTGAACACTTTGTGTAGCATGTCTTCGATTAGTGCAACCTTAATAAAGATACACATTATATCCCAGACTAGGTTTTTATGTGTTTTATATGAAGAATGGTCAATAGTAGTTTCCATATCAAACTACATGGATAACTTCTGGTTTGCTACTTTCCTTAATTTAATTCATTGTATAAAAAAATGTGCAAACCAGATCAAGAAAAACATCTAAAGGGATCTGGGTTTGTTAATTATGTGAATTCGCTCCTTGTACTTTTGGTGTGGATGCAGTCAAGTGGTTAGAGACACTTGATGTTTTTTTGTGGTTGAGTTTTGTTATAAAATGTAAAAGGGTACAAAAGTAATTTTATTATAAAATATTTTCCTTCCCCTTGTGAACCAAACAAGAAGATAATTATTTTCCCTCCCCTCCCCTCCTTTGAACCAAACAGATTCTTGATTAAAATCTCTCCACTCCCCTCCTCTTCCCCTCGATTAAAATACCTCCCCTCCCCTCCCCTTCTTTGAACCAAACAGAGTATAATAGATTAGTGGCTAACAATTATTTTCATTTTTATGGTTTTTTTAGCATTTGATTTGTTTATTTATACGTCCTTAAAAATCTATAATTTCGATTGAGACAAAAGGAAACTCCTAGAATGACATACATGTTGAGGGGGATGGAATAATTTTCTTAGAGATCTATATATACTCCAATTAATTGGAGAAGAACCGTATGTGGTTGGACTTTTTAGGATGCTGTACTACCCCATTTTAAAAAAATTCAAACGCTTTCACTCTCATTATAATTAATAAACATTATTATTTCTAATACTATAATGTGAGAGTTGGGGTTATATAATTTGTAGATAAATTGTAATTTGTAGACAATCAATTAATAAATCTCAATCATTCATTTTTAAGTGGTAGTTATATGAACCATTTATTTACTACTGTTCTTAATTACCATAATACCCTCAAAATTCATATTTATTTACGACATAATTATTTATAAAAGTGTCACCCATATAGAATAGAAGTTGGTGCCACAACAACAACAACAAAGCCTTTTTCCCAATTAGTTGGGGTCGGCTACAGGAATCCTGGTTTCCATTCTGCTCAGTTTAGTGCAATATCTTTTGTAAGGTCACAGGCTATCATATCTTTTCTCACTATTTTCACCCAAGTTAATTTAGGTCTTCTTTTA
Source organism: Hemerocallis citrina (assembly GCA_017893485.1). Taxonomy (NCBI): domain Eukaryota; kingdom Viridiplantae; phylum Streptophyta; class Magnoliopsida; order Asparagales; family Asphodelaceae; genus Hemerocallis; species Hemerocallis citrina. The sequence continues at coordinate 82,697,006 of CM030363.1, forward strand.
CCCCTAACTCTACCTTCAATACTTATCAAATCACTTTTTCTAACGGAAACACTGCTAGGTCTACGTGTGACATGTTCAAACCACCTGAGCTGATTCTCTCTTAATTTATCTAGGATTGGAGCTACCTTTAGCATGTCTCGTATATGCTCGTTTCTAATTCTTCCGCATTTTACCACACATCCATCTTAGCATCCTCATCTCCGCTACACTCATTTTTAGACATGTTGTTTCTTTGTTGCCCAACACTCTGCTCCATACATCATTGTTTGTCTAACAGCCATTCTATAAATTTTTTCCTTCAACTTCAAAGGTATATGTTTGTCACACTAAACACCAATGACACTTCTCCACTTAAGCCACCCTGCTTGGATCTTATGTATTACATCATCACAAATTTCCCCATCTCTTTAGAAAATCACTGGTATCTCCTGTGGTTGTTCTAATTGTGGTCATTACCCCTTCATGCATATGCTTAATTACCTCAATATACCGCATAGTTACTCTTTTATTATTTAACACCCACCATACTATGTTTCTAAGAATTTTATCATATGCTTTTTTTAGATCTATAAAAACTATATGTAGATCTTTCTTATTCTCCCTATATTTTTCCATAAGTCTCCTCAGTATATAAATTGCTTCCATTGTTAACATTCCAGGCATAAATCCAAACTGATTCTCATACACTGTAGTTTCTAGTCTCAGTCTATGTTCGATCACTCTCTCCCAAATTTTCATCCTATGACTCATTAATTTAATCCCTCGGTAGTTGGAGTAATTTTGTATTTCTCCTTTATATATATATATATATATATATATATATATAGCTACTAAAAACAATTTATAAAGAGTTTGTGATTAATAAATGTAGATATTAGGTTTGAGGTTGTTGACTCTTAGTTTGGTGTGCACAAAACGTGTCTATAAATACTAATATGTTTAAATTGAGTTGTTCAGATTTTCAGGATCAAATAATATCCATAAGAGATCCAAGAGAGATTCAAGAATATTCAAAGAAGGAAAGTAATAAAGAAAGATTGAGAAATCAAGCAAAAAAAAGATATTCAAAAAGAGCAGTTGATTGATTAGTGTCTAAGAAAGCTACCAAAGACCAGTTGCTATAATTCTATATTTGTGAGATTTAAATCTGTGTAAAATTGATTGATTGATTGATTTGTTCTTTTGGTAAGAATATAAAGTGGATTCGGTATGAACAGCGCGATACCGGTCGACCGTACCTTATGACGGTCGACCGCATCGTAGTCGACACCAACTCTCAGTTGCGTAAGAAGTAGTCGACCCTTCATCTCTCTACTTTACGTCAGAGAGGTGACCGGTCGACCGCACTTTGCGCTGTTCACATTTTCGGAATGTATCGTTTCCAATTTTGATCGATACACTTTCCAATCTATTTAATTGGCTGAACCCACTGAGTATTCCTCACCTATTACTTCTGAGAAAAATCTTCTGAACTAATCTTTCAACAATCAATCCGAGTGTGTGTGATAATCTTTTTGTATTCTTCAATCAGGATCAGTTAAGGATCTTGAGTTTTCTTTTTCTTTTTTCACTTCGGTGAAATTGACGGGACTTGTGTTAGAAGTCATGTGGGTGTAATAGGTCTCTCGGCCTGAATCTGAGAATTACTGTACAAGGGTTTTGAGTATAGTGGAATGCTTGTGGCAGAGAATTGCTACAAGTAGGAGGTGTGCTATCTGCGTTTGCTCTTCTTAACTTTTTATTTATTCTGCACTTTATTTTAATTATTTTTTTTATTCCGCACAATCACCCTATTCACCCCCCTAGGGTGATTTACAGTGGTATCAGAGCGAGGTGCTTATCAAAAGTTTAAAAGCTTAAGCAAAAGTTCCAATGGCTGAAATTCCTCCTCCTGAAAACTTGTACTCATCGGAGTCATTCGTCTCCAATGGGACAAGCCTTACACGCTCACCATTTTTTGATGAAAATGCTACGATGTTTGGAAAGTCCGTATGTCTCATTTTCTACAGACGCTTGGAGAAGAAGTATGGAATGTGTGCATCAATAAAACAGATATTTCAGTCAGCGATGGAAAGACAGCTTTCACAAAAGCAGAGCTGGCTCTCAAGACAGCAAATTCCAAAGCCATGAAGACTCTCTATGCAGGGTTGAACAACGAAGAACTAATGCGATACGGGTAAAACTGTAAGACAACATACGAGATCTGGAACAACATGCTGAAGCGGCATGAGGGAACCACTTCTGAGGTAAAAGCTAAAGTTAATTTATGTTTTTATAAGTTTGATGTGTTTCTCATGTTGCCAGGGAAAAATGTGGACCAAATGCTCGTCCGTTTCAATATCATTGCTCACGAACTTGAGAGCTTAGGTATGGGTTGGATGATGACCGAAAGGTCGGAAAACTCATAAGCTGTCTCACGCCAGAGTGGGATGTAAAAGCTGCTGTGATGAGGGAAACCCTTGAAGAGAAGGGATTCGACTACTACACATTCTAATGGAAGTTGAAGACATACGAGATGGAAATGACAGAAACCAAGAGATACAGACAAAACATCGGGATTGAACCAAAAATCGAAGAGAAAACTATTGCACTAAATGCAGATTCAGATCGTGAGGAGTCAGACGAAGACATTGCCTTATAGACCAAGCAATTTCATAAGTACCTCAAACATAAAAAATATGGCAGGTACAAAGGAGAAAGGGAGAAAGATAAAGATGACGTGTGCTATAAGTGAAAGAAGCCTGAAACCATCCGTGCAAATTGTCCCGTCTCATAAGACAGGAATATGGACTACTACCGCTCAAACCTAGGTCTGAAAAAGAAGGCACTGAAGGCAACATGGTTGGACTCTGATTCAAGTGAGGAAGAGCAAGTCTACGATGACGTCGGCTTCATGGCTCTTGGGAATGGTGAGGTGCAATCACCATCTCAAGAAGAGGTAATCGAAGAACCCACTTATGATGAGCTAGTAGACATGCGTAATGGTTTAAAGGACTATGCTAAGAAACTAAGTCGTGAACTTAGGCAATATAAACCAATTCCAAATGAAACACATGACTCTTGTATTGCAAAAAATCAAAAAACTGAAAAATAAGAATGCCTTGATCTTGGAAAATTTTGAGTCATTTAGAAAAGATCATGATGTATTGCTAGAGGAAAATGAACTTTTAAAACAACAAATTCGAGAGTCCTTAGCAACACATGATGATCACTTAAGAAAAATTCATTAGAAATCTATTTATATCTCCAAACTCACAGATGATTTAAAAAAATGCAAAAGGAAATTTGATGAGGTAGTGGAAGGATGTAATGAAGCTATTGAACAAAATAGGATTGTTGATGCTACAATAGACACTCTTCGTTGGAATACAAAAGAAGATGAGATGACTAGGAAAAGACTATGTAAAAGAGTAACTGAGCTTGAAAAAATTGTGGAAAAATATGAAGAGCCCAGTTACCTTATTACAAAAAATTCAAGATCCTATGTCACGCCCTGCTTCCCAAAAATACAGAATACGAGCACGTAACATTGGCCCAGCGAATGACTAATGTCACCCATAAGTTATTTATCTGATCAACTCAATAATATAATCAATACCGAACAATTGCGCAGACAACAATAATAATTTCATGAACAATAATACTTGGAATGAAGTAATAAAAATATCCAAATACAATAATAATCCAACGTCTGGAAACAAATAGCAATATTCGGGTCATAAGCCCAATACAATGAAATAACAATAATTCAATGATTAACTCTTCATAACAAAGTAATAAATATTTATTAAGCGGCGATGCAATCAATTTCTTCACCAATATTGTTCTCCCAATCCATCGAGCAATTCTCCATCAACACCTGTAAACACTTCATTTAAAAAGAGGAGAAAAATTGTCCTCAGAGCAAATCATGGACAACAAGTAGAAAAAGCAGGGAACAATGGAATAACGGTATAACAATGAAGTCAATGGATCAATAGGAATCAATAACTTGGCACGATAATAAATAATCAAGATCGCGGTAATCGATACAATGGCTATAAACAATGGTTCAATATTCGGTAACAATAATCAATGATCAATATCAATAACACTTAGCCAATATTCGATATCAATAGGAATAATGAGGAACAATATGCAGTGTCAATGTGGTCTGATCCTTAAATCTATTAATTATTTTAATCCTAACTAGTGTAGCACTTTAAGCGTCCCATCCATTTACCACATGGTTACTACATACAGACAATTTACATTTTTGACTTAGTGGTGGGCTCTATAGTTCATGTACTCGGCAACGGTAATCAATATTCAATAGTGACTGATGACCGAATCAATCGAGATGCTGTAGTCAGTAATCTACAATTAATCGATGACCGATATGACCAATAGATAAATAAATAGGAAAACATGGGCCCCTCCTCCGAGTACAGTCCCTATATTATCCACTACTAAAAGTCAATCCCTTAAACCCTGGCTTGTTAATTATTTTATCAATGCAACAATACATTATGTAGTCCAGAGACATTTCAGTGAACGATAGAAATAATAGGATGATAACTTGAAGTAGGAAAATTAGAATAATGACAATAAGACATTAGGATCATGAAAGGCAACACACATCATTAATTCATGCAATAGTACGATATAAGAATAGTTAAACTATTAAAAACTAAAGTATAAAATTCTGGACAGCAAGAGTAGTCTGTACAAAAGTACAATTTCATGCTGTTTCAGACACTGAAAAGTGAATCTGCCAGAAGTTCTAGAAACTAAACTTCCACACGGTTCCAACGCATCTTTAAAGTTCAAAATCCGACAACAGTAGCTAGGTCAATCACAATGTTCTTTACAGATTTCATGTTCAGGCAGAATTTCGATATTATGTTATTATGATTTTAGAAACAACAAAAAATCCATAATAAATTCATTAAAAGTGTTTTTTTGGACTCCTAAACATGATTACTAACAATCTGGAAATTATCAGAGCAAAATTTTATCATTTGATCAGCCTTTTTACTATTTAAACATGAAAGATACAAGAATCTGAAAGTAAAAAAATACAGCTGTAGTAAAACAGGCATAACTTTGGTACAAAACTCGGAATTTAAAAATTCAAGAAGTTCTAGAAACTAGAAAGATAAGGCTACAATTCTAATTCAGAAAGTAGTTCATTTTAAGATCGTATACTGGTTCAGAAACAGTAGTCAGCGAGCAGGCCAGCAAGCAATATACAGGTTTTGTGTAGTTTTCTTAAAATAAATTTATTTAAACATAATGGATATCAATTCTATTAGTCGATAACTGTATAATCAGCATGATGGGTGTCAAAACATGATAAACAAAATTAGAACACATACATACACTAATTTATCATCAATCAACCATCAATCGATCAAACAACATACAACCTAGCAATTGTCTCTATAATAATTAATCGTGTCATGATTATACGGTTAACCCGATTATCAATTCTACATGCACTCATGAAAGATCCAAACTTTAGAGTCAAAAGTGACACGATGTTAAGAATATTGAGGTTAGCTCGTGTAAATCCTGAATAGACCCAACAAAGAAATGAACAATGGATAATACAATAACAAACAAATCTACTTGTAAGAGTTTCAACGAAACTTGAATTTGATACAATTAACAATTCAAGGGGATGGTGACTTTCCTTATAAACGGTGAAAACGAATACCAAGAATAATGGAATAAGAATCCCGAAGCAACGAACCCATGAACACACGAACTAGCACGAAGAATATACGTGCAATACACGTGCACAATACGTGTACAAAATACCCAAAGCAAGATAGCAGTACTAGAGACAGACAGCAGCTACAGTAGCAGAGGGAACCCACTATAGCTAAGGGGTGGTGTCGCTGGTGGGCAGGGGGGTCGTCGGCGTGAATGGCGAGGCGTCGACGTTGACATGATGGCACCGAGGAGGGAGGAACAGAGACAGCAACAAAGGGGTTTTCTGGTTCTGGCCGCTGGCATCGACAAGAGCAGAAGAGGAGGTGAGCAGCGCTGTAGGAAGGCGGCGCGACGGCAGATGGCGACGAGGTTGGGGGTCGCCGGAGTCGGGGAAGTGGTCGGAGAAGAGCACAGGGAAGAAGAACAGTAACGGGTATTGTAGCCTGCACGGGAAATTGACTGGGAAAGAGAAACAGAGAAGAAAGAGAAAGAGGAGAGAGGAGAGAGATTGTGCGGCTACAATTTTGCAATTTGTGTTTTTAGGATTTGTATTAGGATTGTATTTATAGAATACAAGTAGATTATTGGGTTATTGGGTTAGGATGCAACAATAGTGGGTTTGAGTTGAGAACAAACTGTAATTGGATTTTAGGGTTCAATAAGGGGTAGAACTAAATCAATAGAGTTCAAATAAAAATAGCCACAATAAATAAGAGAACAATAGGATCGACAATAAAAGCTCAATCAAAAGAACAGAACTTCGTGAACAGAAATTTAAATCTAAATAAATAGATAAATAATATAAAGGAAAACAATATAAGTTGGCTTGAAATTAAATTAGAATTCATAACAAAAATCAGATCAAGTACAATAATAAAATATATATAATTCAACAGATGAACTTTAATTAAATAATCAAGAAATAACAATTAATAATTTTAATCAAAATAAAATTATATAACAATTTAGTATTTGGGTTTATCAATTTATTGAAATAATTCAATAATAATAATATATTGTATTTAGGCACAAATATAAATAGTCGATCAAAAAAGAATTAGGAAGTAAGACTAAAATACACCTTAATTCAAAATTAATGAGATTTTGATTACAAAACACTTTAATACAAATTTGAAACGAATTTAGAACAAAATAAATTTATAAATGTTGCCGCTGAATCAGGTGTGGGGGCAATAGACAGAATTTGTGAATTCGTAGGAACTCGAACAAGCTGAATATGACTTCTTCCTCGTTGACAAATTGACTCCTTGGTGCTCCCGCGAACTTGCACAAACGTTCGGAACACTGGGATGGATCTCGACGACGAACCCTCCGACGCTCTTGTCAGTACTCAGTAAAGAAAGTGGAAAAAGCTTAGGTCGACAAAGAGTGATCACCTTGTAACGACAGGAGGTATGGGGTATTTATAGTCGCCGTGGGGATCTGCTTCGGGATAAAAACAAATCCGTACTTCCCGGTGTGACTAGATAGAAGTGGTTGAAACCACCTCCAGTGGATAAGGACGAGGCAGGATTTTCTCATATCCTGTTGAACTGGTCCTTAACGGGTTGAGACCCATTCTGAACTGAACAGCGTTCATGGGTTAGTAGGTCCAAGAGGAGAGACCCGGTTCCTAATTCGGACCCTTCTGTAGGTAAAAATTACCATCTTGCCCCTGTAACTTCCGATTAACCTCATCTTTAGCCATATCACGAGCCCCCCACTCCCGAAGACTGTGTGTTATGTCCTTTGGGAAGTAGTTTTGTTGTTTTAATGGCATATAGGGCTTTATCAGATTTCTCAAAGGGTGTTCGAATCTCGTTTGAGGGGTGATGGTGCTTTTCTGAGTTGGTAATGTGCTCAAGATTGTTGTTAGGCATTTCTGGATTTTTCAAAGATTTTTCCCAATTTTTTAACTATTTTTCGGATCAGTTATTCAGTCTTGCGAAGCAACAATTTGTCTCTAAGAAATATCAATTAATTAATCTAATAAATAATTATTTACTCAGGAGCACCAAAATATTTTTTCCGAATTTATAATTTTTTTTAGAATTTTTAATTAATTTTTTGAATTTTAAATTATTTTTTGCAATTTTTCAACAATTAATCCAAATTTATAATTAAAATAAAAGGATTTATTAAACAAAATCGACGTGGTGCAATCTGGGACGTTGATCATACCATGGCGTGCTTTTTGGAGTGATTTGACGACTGTGAAGAGGGCAAATTTTGCATGTTTAAAGGTCGGTGGCAACTGACATCGGGACGCTTCGCCGAAGTCTAGGGGGGTGACATGTGGCGTGGGGGCCCTGGCTTCTTCGTGTTCTGGACATCGATGGCAAACGACTTCAGAAAGCTTGCTGAAGTCTAGGGGATCGACACGTGGCGTGTGGGCCCCTATTTCTTCGTGCTTTGGATGTCGGTGACAATCAACCTCGGGGACGAATAGGAGAGCGCCACGTGGCCAGGGAGGGGGGCACAACCACCGTTGACTAGTCAACGCAATTGTTTGTGTTTGGACGTCGGTGGCAAACGACCTCGGGGATGAATAGGAGAGCGCTACGTGGCCAGTGGGTCCCAGCCACCGTTGACTAGTCAACGCAATTGTTTGTGTTTGGATGTCAATGGCAAATGACCTCGGGGACGAATAGAAGAGCACCATGTGGCCAGTGGGTCCCAGCCACCGTTGACTAGTCAACGCAATTGTTTGCATTTGGACGTCGGTGGCAAACAATTTCGGGGACGAATAGGAGAGCGCCACGTGGCCAGTGGGGGGGCCCAGCCACCGTTGACTAGTCAACACAATTGTTTGTGTTTGGACGTCGGTGGCAAACGACCTCAGGGACGAATAGGAGAGTGCCACGTGGCCAGTGGGTCCCAACCACCGTTGACTAGTCAACGCAATTGTTTGTGTTTGGACATCGGTGGCAAACAACCTCGGGGATGAATAGGAGAGCGTCACATGGCCAGTGGGTCCCAGCCACCGTTGACCAGTCAACGCAATTGTTTGCATTTGGACGTCGGTGGTAAACGATTTCGGGGACGAATGGGAGAGCACCACGTGGCCAGTAGGTCCCAGCTACCATTGACCAGTCAACGCAATTGTTTGTGTTTGGACGTCAGTGGCAAACGACTTCGGGGATGAATGGGAGAGGGCCACGTGGCCTGTGGGTCCCAGCCACCATTGACCAGTCAACGCAATTATTTGCGTTTGGACGTCGATGGCAAACGACTTCGAGGACGAATGGGAGAGCGCCATGTGGCCTGTGGGTCCCAGCTACCGTTGACCAGTCAATGCAATTGTTTGCATTTGGACGCCGGTGGCAAACGACTTTGGGGACGAATGGGAGAGCGCCACGTGGCCTGTGGGTCCCAGCTACCGTTGACCAGTCAATGCAATTGTTTGCGTTTGGACGTCAGTGGCAAACGACTTCGGGGACGAATGGGAAAGCGCTACGTGGCCAGTGGGTCCCAGGCACCTTTGACCCATCAACGCAATTGTTTGCATTTGGACGTCGGTGGCAAACGACTTCAGGGACGAATGGGAGAGCGCCACGTGGCCAGTGGGTCCCAAGCATCTTTGGCCAGTCAACGCAATTGTTTGCATTTGGACGTCGGTGGCAAATGACTTCGGGGAGGAATGGGAAAATGCCACGTAGCCAGTGGGTCCTAGGCACCGTTGACAGCCAATGCAATTGTTTGCGTTTGGACGTCGGTGGCAAACAACTTCGGGGACGAATGGGAAAGTGCCACGTGGTACGTCTCTTGAGTTGACTAGATATTTTTGTCATTTCTGCTAAATGGGCCAGGCATTTGCACCGTTGGGGGCCTTTTACCCTTGGGAAGTACGCCAACTACCCCAACCTCTATAAGTCTCCACCCCCACTCTCATTTGCCCACTATTCTTCTTTTTTACTCAGGCGAGATTTGTCACTTGCGAGAGCTTCCGGCGAGTTTTCACGGTGCTCTGGTGTGTTTTCCGACCATTGCTGTCAATTCAAGGTAATTCTATACTTAGCTTATTTTCGTCCTTTAGGGAATGTCTAGTGACCACGCAGGGCAGGAGCCCTCCCTTCCTCTTGCCGCCGAGGCCTCCTCTAGTCAGGTCATCCCAAAAGACAAGGGCAAGGCCGTAGTACAGACTTCTTGGTAATTAGGAGAAGAGAATGGGAAAGTTCGGAAGGTTTCCAGGGGTGCTAACCGGACTCCAGAGGGTTCGGGAACTTTCGGAGGACCAGGCGGAGCGGATTATGTACGGGATGGGTCGTAGCTTCGAGGAAAACGAAGCTAGAAAGACGACAGAGGCAGACGAGACGGTTTCTATCCTCACTGAGGAGGACCTGGGACGCATTCGGGAAGGCTTCCAAATTTCGGGGGAGTACGCCCTAATGCTCCCTGGGGCAGGAGTGAGGGCCAACTTGCCGATGCCCGTTGACATGTGCTTCTGGCCTGTCGATGTGTTCTTGGTAGGAATTCGGCTCCCACTCCACCCCTTCGTCGTCGAAGTGCTGAGGCGGTTCCGCCTCAGCCCAGTTCAGTACATGCCGAACGTTTGGCGACTGGTCAACGGATTCACTTGCACTGTCAAGCGGCCGGCTTCGCGCCGAGGTTGAGCGTTCTCCGGACGGTATACTAGATTCACCAACAACACAAGACGGAGTACTGTTTCTATCTTGCTCCGAGGTATTAGCGAAGCTGGTAAGCTGTCCGGACTAAATAAAGAATTGGAGGGATAAATACTTTTTAATCCAAAGTCCGGTCCCTTGGGAGATCCCTACGACTTGGGTAGAGGCGGTCTCGAAGAGAGTCAAGGAGTGTTCGACACTTGGTTCCGAGGAAGGGGGACATGGTTCGGATGCTGCTCGACCACCCGAAGTGTGGTTGGAGGGACTTGACCAAGGAGGCGCTCTTCCGGGGGGGCTTAGCTCGATAAACCCCAGTTTTGTCTTCTTTTTTTTTCGATCGGTGCTATTTGAAAGGTAGGCCATTGTTACTGCTAAATCTGGTGTGGGGGCAAACAGATAGTATTTGTGGATTCTTGGAAAACTTGAATAGCAAACCTGGAACCTGTTCCGCCGGAGTTTGGCCACTGACTCCCACCGTTCACCTGCAAAAAGTGCGAGACACCGGGGTTGATCCCGGCGACGCACCCTCCGACGCTCAAGTCAGTAACCAGGAAGGATTATGAAAGAGGGTAAATTGGCAAAAGATTGATTACCTCTTAATGGTGATGGATGGGGGGTATTTATAGCTGCCGTTGGGGTCAGATTAGGAATGTAATCCCAGTGATCAGATAAGGAATGTAATCCCTAATCCCCAGTGAAAGGATAGATGTGAATCAGGGCCGTTGATTAGTATTAATCAGAAATCCTAATTCTATCCTGCTGGACTGGGTTTATTTCGGGTTGGGACCCGTACCCAGTTGAGGTGGATCCGTTCGTGGGTTATTGGGTCTTTGGGAAAAGACCCAGGACTCACCTCGGACCCATTGGTAGACATAACCCCATTTTTAGCCATATCACGAGCCCCCCACTCCCGAAGACTGAGTTTGATCAGCCTTTGAGGAGTAGTTTTACTGATTTAATGGCTGGCGGAGTTGTATCGGAGTCCAAATAGAAGGTTTCGAATCTTTACAGGAGGCAGTATGGTGATTTTCGAAGTTAGTTGTGTGCTCTGAGTTGTTCTTGAGCTCTTCTAGGTCATTTGGTGATTTTTATCTATTTTTTCGGAATATTTACTTAATTTTGCGAAGTGTCGATTCGTCATTCGGGGGTCTTAATAAATGGTCCTAGGCAATAATTATTTACTCGGGGGCTCAAAAATATTTCCTCGACTTTATAATTATTTCTAGGATTTTTAATTAATTTTCCCGAATTTTTAATCATTTTTTCGTAATTTTTAAATAAATAAAACGATTTTAATAAATAAAATACCGAATTATGGCGTGGCGCGATATGGACCGTTGATCTTGTGCGGGCGCGAATTTATGAAAGATCGGATGGACAGGGTCACTCGACAGCAATTTCTCTACTTTTGCGGGTCGGATGGGCACTTGCTCGGAATCCGAGCGAAGTGGCTCGGTTTTTCCCTCGCGCGAGTGGCTCGGATCGCTAGTTGCTCGGCTCGGAATTCTGAGCGACGTGGAGCGATCTGCGCTGTCGGATCTCGGCGCGGATCTTGAGGCGAGCACAGTTCTCGATGCTGGCTCAGTTCCCAAGAAAACACTATCTTGTTGTTTAGTGGCGCTGGCATGATCTGAGCCGTCGGATCGAAATCTTACGCAAATTTTGAGGGGAAAGTCATTTTTCTCCAATTCGTAGCTCGGATTGGCACTTGCTCGGAATCTGAGCTATCCTCTTTGTTGTGGAGGTCGGATCGCCTGTCGCTCGGATCTTGGTTCCGAGGGACATGGGGCGATCTGGGCCGTTGGATGATGGCACAGATCTCAATGCTGGCTCAGTTCCCAAGAAAACACTATCTTGTCGTTTAGTGGTGCTGGCATGATCTGAGTCGTCGGATTGAAATCTTACGCGAATTTTGAGGGGAAAGTCGTTTTTCTCCAATTCGTAGCTCGGATTGGCACTTGCTCGGAATCCGAGCTATCCTTTTTGTTGTGGAGGTCGGATCGCCTGTCGCTCGGATCTTGGTTCCGAGGGACGTGAAGCGATCTGGGCCGTTGGATGATGGCACAGATCTCGATGCTAGCTCAGTTCCCAAGAAAACACTATCTTGTCATTTAGTGGCGCTGGCATGATCTGAGCCGTCGGATCGAAATCTTACGCGAATTTTGAGGGGAAAGTCGTTTTTCTCCAATTCGTAGCTCGGATTGGCACTTGCTCGGAATCCGAGCTATCCTCTTCGTTGTGGAGGTCGGATCTCCTGTAGCTCGGATCTTGGTTCCGAGGTGCCGAGCTGTTTTACTTGGGTCGAAACGTCGCTTCCTTTGCCAACAATCGCGGCTCTTCGTTACTTAGTTGTTTGGGCTTTTGTAACGCTTCAAGGGAGGCCCAAGATGTAATATCCCGGACGGATATTACAGTGAATAAATTATTATTTTATTATTATTTTATTATTATTTTGTTTTAATTCCAAAATTAGAATATTTTGGTGATTTTCACCCGGGTTGCTCCTAGACATTATCTGTATCCAGATATCGGTCAGTATATATCCGTATTGTATCAAATTGATACCGTGATCTTCCGAACTAATAATAAAATTTATTTTATTATTATTTCAGAGATTTAATTATTTTTATACGGATTATGCGAAGATTTTCCGGTATACGGACATATATGCGCACATACGAGTAGTATGTCGTTTAGTACATTATACGAATTGTGTGTTGTGTATTTTGGACAACACCTATTTTGCTATAACCTAGTAGGGGTGGTTAAGGGTTTGATTAGGAGGTTTAACCTAGGTTAAGTATACATGAGAAGGTTAAGAAAAACCCTTCTAGAAACCCTCACATAACACCTCCCCCACATAACACCTCCCTCCACCTCACCACCCTACACCTCACCCTAATCCCTACAAGCATGGCCGGCCCATATTTTAGGGAGTGGATTTTGTGAAATTGTGTGGGTGCACATTGCAAATTTTCACCCTTCTCTCCTCCTATAAATACCCCCTCCTTTCATCACTTCTCTCATTTTAGAAAGATCAAAAGAAAGAAAGAAAGAAAGGAAAAGAAAGAGAGAACCTTAGGTTAACTTGAGAGTTTTGTTTTGTAGGGTGATAGAAGTGTTCTAAAAAGCTTAGGGGAAGGAGAAGGTAGCTAGCAAGTTCTTCCCACAAAGTAAAATAAGGTGGGGGTTTCTTCACACTCCTTGATTCTTTCCTTGTTTGTTTGTTTGTTTGTTTGTTGTTTTGTTGTTTGACTTCTCCTTCTACCTTCTTGTTTGTTTTGTTTTTTTTGGGGTTGTTCTTATGAATGAGTGTGTGTATGTTGTAGTAAATAAAAGTAATAAAGTAGTAGTAGTAACTACTAAACTTACAAAGATCAAAACTTTATTATTGTTTGTATGTGATTGGACCAAAAGATTCACATATTGCATAATGTTGGACATACAACCCTTATTGGTTGTAGGACTTAATACACACATAGCATATGAACATTCTTTTACAACCATTGTGGGTTGTAGGACTTTGATTGAACATTGGACTAATAAAAAGCATATGTTATAATAAAAAGATCTTGTCTTTGTTAAACACTAGTGGTAGAAATAATTAAAAAGATCTTCTCTTTTTTATTTAATCACTAGTTATAGCTAATAAAAAGACCTTCTCTTTTTTATTTGATCACTAGTTGTAGCTAATAAAAAGATCTTCTCTTTTTTATTTAATCACTAGTTATAGCTAATAAAAAGATCTTCTCTTTTTATTTGATCACTAGTTGTAGCTAATAAAAAGATCTTCTCTTTTTTTATTTAATCACTAGTTATAGCTAATAAAAAGATCTTCCCTTTTTATTTGATCACTAGTTGTAGCTATTAAAAAGATCTTTTCTTTTAATCACTAGTTGTAGAAATAAAATCTTTTCTTTCATGTTTACTAGTTGTAAAGTAAAATAAGATAAAAATGATCTTTCCTTTATCACTAGTAATCACAAAGATTAGTAAGCAACTAAGTAGTAGTAAGCTAAAATATAAAGTAGTAGTGTAGTAGCATGTTGATTTAATAAAGAAGTAATAGTAAGTTGATTAATAAGATAGTAGTAGTATGGTTGATTGAATAAAGTAGTGATGGTATGTTATAGTAGTAAGTAACTATAGATGTTTTATGTCCATAAAGTAGTAGGTTGTTTGTTGTGTTCTTAATTAAAATAAAGTAGTAGTAGTAAGTTGTATGTTGTGTTCTTGATAAGAATGTAGTAGTAGTAGTAGTAGATAATTGTGTGTTATGTTTTGATTAAAATAGGAGTAGTAGTAGTAGTAAAATGTTGTAGGATTGCTTCTAAAAATATTTAGAAGCAATATTCATACTTCAAATGTTGTAGGACCACTTCTAAAAATATTTAGAAACCTTATTCATGCTCCACATGTTGTAGGATCCCTTCTAAAAATATTTAGAAGCCATATTCATGCTTCACATGTTGTAGGATCATTTCTAAAAATATTTAGAAGCCATATTCATGCTTCACATGTTGTAGGATATTTTCTAAAAATATTCCTTCATGTTTTATGTTTAGATAATTGTAGGATGTATTCTAAGAATATCCTATCATGCTTTTATACTTAAAATGTTGTAGGAGGTTTTCTAAAGAAGTTTTATCATGCTTTATGTTTAGAATGTTGTAGGGATTGTTTATAAAAATATTCCTATCATGTTTTAGACTTAAAATGTTGTAGGAGGTTTTCTAAAGAAGTTCTATCATGCTTATGTTTAGAAAATTGTAGGATTATTTCTAAAACATATCCCATCATGCTTCATGTTTAACAAGGTTGTAGGATTTCTTCTCAAAATATCCTACCATGTTTCATGCTTAGTTAGTTGTAGGATTGATTCTAAAAATATCTAGCATGCTTAATGATGTTAGAATGTTGTGGGACAAATTCTAGGGTTTCCTACCATGCTTAGATTCACTCATTTGTGCTTAACAACGTTGTAGGATTCATTCCTAAAGTTCCCCATCATGTTTAATAATTTATTTATGATTAGAATGTTGTAGGATTCATCCTAGGAATTTCCTACCATGGTTAGTAGTTATTTATGCTTAATGAAGATTCATGCTAGATAAGTGGTAGAAGAATTGTATACCATGCTAAGTTATATAAATACTCATGTTACATGGTACCCATGCTTAGATAAGTGTTTGTTCATGTTATGTTAGTAGATGATCATGATTCATGCTAAGTAAGTAGGTATCATGCTAACTATTGATCATGTTAAGTTAATAACACCCATATTGTGATATTCATGCTTAGAGTAAAGAAACTACCCATGGTTAGTTGTAGTGATTTTATGTTGTGTTCTATACCATGCTAGAGTAATACTTGCTTAGAATGTTGTAGGAGTAGTGTTAGCACTACCTACTATGCCTTGGAGTGTTGCTTGTTCATACTAGTTGGGTTGTGGGGATTAGTCGGGATAAGTAGTAAGCTTTCATGCTCAATTTGTAACCTATGCTTGACTATAGTGGACTTCATGTCTAGGTCGTAGTGATTTTTATGCTTAAGCTCGATGTAAGCACAAGCGTAATCATATTCGTACTTAGGAGTGTGATGGTGAGTGGTTCTGTTTTATAATCAGATTGTTGTAGGAAAATGCTCGCAATTGTATGCCATGCTTAAGGCACTATAGGTTGAAGTAATAAGGATTGGGAAGACCACTAGTGATAGTTGGTCTGATAAAGGCCGTTAGGTCGCCTTCGGATTCTTCCTTAGTGGAATACCGACCATAGAATATTAGTAGACTCTTCTGTTGCTTCTAATAATAGATGACCAAGTTTGTTAGTAAGCACGTTTGGTTGCTTCTATGATTGATTACCTGTATGGTTGTTTGCACACGGTTGTACTCGTACGTGGCTCGACTGGCCCGTATGTAGCTGTGGGTCTCATACGTAGCTTAGTCGGCTCGTATGTAGGTGGTTGTCTCGTACGCTGCCCGACCGGCCCATGCGTAGTGTTGGTCTCATACGCGGCTTATTTGGCTGGTATGTACGTAGTTATCTCCTACGAGGCCCGCCTGGCTCGTAGGTAGTTATTGTTTCATACGTAGCTTATTAGCTCGTATGTGGTTGTTACTCATGTATAGCTGTTAGCTAGTACACAGTTCGTTGTGGGCTATCGACCATCAAGACATAGCGGCATGCATGTATATTCGCACGACCGAGGTCTTGGATCGATGAGCCACGAACCGGATCCTGAGGGGTTCTGGTAAGTCTAGGTTGAGCAGCCTAGTAGAGTCATCTTGCGAAGCCTAATTTAAGGCCTAGCATGTTATGTTATAATATTATTGTCCCTAGGATCGTCGAGTCAGGGACATCATTAGGGTAGTGACTTATAAAGGTCATTTTGCTCAGACCCTTGCCGAAGAGAGAGGAGTTGGTTGTAGGGGGCACCTTACGACCAACTTGTCCCTTGAGGGAGGCCTTAGGTGGTGACATTGGGTTGTACCTCCCCGTCAAAGGGATACGTACGGTGGCGTCTCACAAGTTGGGAGCACGGGTTGCGTATCTCGCTCTGTTAATTCCTAAAATACCGTGGTTGGGGTGCCACAGGATGCATGGTGCAGTCCTGTGCTTGCTAGACCCCAGAGGGTGCCACAGGGTAGGCTTCGCGCTGCCCTGCGCTTGCGAAACCCTATGGTTTGATTTTGGAACGATGCCCGATATATTGGGATCGAGTGAGGTCCGGCATGCCGGGTAGTAGTGGAAAACGGAGACACCATAAGCAGACTGCATAGGGGGGACTTGACCCCTTCTGCAACCTCACAGAGTCATGGAGTATTGTCAGGAACAGGTTGTGTACAATTAGAATACGTAACGCGGGTTCAAATCCCTATATATGGAGAAACGGCTTGAGATGGGGTCGCATGTAGTATGGGATACATGTTGATTCCGGAGACTTGCTGACATTAGAATAGGAAGCGTCCCGTCAAAGGGATACGTACGGTGCCATCTCACAGGTTGAGGACACGGGTTACGTATCTCGCGCTGTTAATTCCAGAAGTACCGTGGCTGGGGGTGCCACAGGATGCATTGTGCAGTCCTGCGTTTGCGATACCCCAGAGGGTGCCACAGGGTAGGCTTTGCGCTACCCTGCGCTTGCGAAACCCTATAGTTTGATTTTGTTGCAACACCCAATACATTGGGTTCGTCTATTTGAAGGAGGTCCGGTTAGCCGGGTCGCAGTGGCAAACATAGACACCACTGGCGAACTGCATTAGTGGGACTTGACCACATCTGCAACCTCATTAGCCACGCGTGGCTGTCAGGAACGGGTTATGTATAATTAGAATTCATAATGCGAGGAAGCATTCTAGTTCTACTTAAATATCGCATTAGAGTCTAGTCATAGCACTCACGTACACTTAAACTACACCAACACCATTGCTATATTTGTATATGTTGTATATTGTTTGGGAGATTCGCTGCTATATGATCAGCCTTTAAGCGTCAGTGAATACTGACGTCCCCACTTCCATAGGTACTGGATCGCCGAAGTACAAAGGCAAAATTCAGGAGGACTCAAGGCAAGGAAAGCAAGGAGTCAGTGTAATGTTTAGTTCCGCTGCAGTATATGTATTGATTATGTATTTGTTGAGAAGTACTCTGATGTAAGATGTTGAAGGTTGTAATACTTAGAAATGTAAAGGTAATGTTGTAACTCTATTGTAAGGTATTACAGTTGTACAATGTTCAGACTTGTAACACATTGTGTATTGAATAAAAAGTTTTAAATTCTCCTGTTTTTCTGTGTATTGTGACTAATTGAAGAAAAGATCTTGGCTCGTGTCACGGTTTCCCGGTGTCGGAAATCGGGGCGCTACACAAGAGTTGCGCCCTTACGTTACAAAGCCCAAGAGGCGTCTCTTTTACTATAAGTTTTCACCCCCTCAACACTTTACCTCATTTCTCACTTTTACTTTCTCACTATTGGTTTTACTCCTTAGCGGCGAAGTTTTTAGCTCTTGGGTGGTGCTGCTAGCTGTCGCGGCAAGGCATTTTAAGCTCCGGCGATCTTTTCCGACCGTACTAGTCACTTCAAGGTTAGTCTCTCTCCTCATTTTTGTAAAATGGTTAAGTTTTCTTCCACGGACGAGACCCCCTCCTCGGACCTAGGCGTCAGCCGAGCGGTGAGGCCGAGCAAGGGTAATGGGAAGGAGGTCGTCGAGCCGACCGAAGAGACAACGGTCAGGCCGAGTACAGGCGAGGAAGTTGCCGAGCCTCTCCAGGAGGTAGTGGTCCGATCTAGCAAGGGCAAAGGTGTGGAAACGATAATAGAGCATCCGAAGACTGCAGGGGAGTTGGGTCGGCATCCGAGCATTCCGTCGAGCGTTGGCGGTGTGTGGAGCTACTCCAGAGATCTGTTGGAGAAGGTGACGTAGGGCACCGCCAAATCGATCGAGGAGAACGAGCCGAGGGAAACTTCTGAGGTGGATCAGATCTCTTCGGTCCTGACCGTGGCGGATTTGCATCGGATCCGGAGTGTGTTCCGAATCCCCGCTGAGTATGGGCTCCTTCTCCCCGGCCCTGGCTTCCAAGCGTGCACGTCGTCCTCGGCCGATACGTGCATTTTTCCCGCCGATTCCCTGAATGCCGGACTTCGGCTGCCGCTGCTCCCTTTCGTAATCGAGGTGCTGCAGTGGTACGGCTTGAGTCCGGCTCAGCTAATGCCGAACACCTGGCGGCACGTTATGGCGTTTGTTCTTCAATGCCAGGAGGTCGGTCTGCCCAATATGTTCATTCTTCGGAGTCTTCTACCGTCCTTGCCAACCAAACAAAAATGAGCAGAGGTACTACCTCTCGCCAAGGAAGGGTGTGAAGCAGATCGAGAACCCGGACTCGATCAAGCATTGGAAAGAGAAGTACTTCCTCGTCCGAGCTCCCGAGCCATGGGTGATCCCGACGGTGTGGTTGAGGGACGACCTTCCGAAGCGGGCGAAGAAAGAGCCCGTGCTCAGCAACGAAGAGGCAGAAATCGTGGAGAAGCTGCTCGGGCTTCCGACCCTCAGTTCGAAAGACATCACCGAGGAGGCCTTATTCCGAGGGGGTCTCAGTCCGATCGACCCTAGTACGCTTCTCCTATTCTTGTTTTGTCTTTGAGGTTTGGAAAATTTTTCTAACTATTTTCACTCGGTTGGTGCAGAATCTCCCGGCATGGACTACAAGGGTCTGATGGCGAAGGCCAGGGCGGCGAAGGAGTAGGAAGCGAGGAAGAGAAAGAGGACCGTGTCCGGGCCTCAAGGCGGCCGAGCGCCCAAGATCCCCTCGGTCTCTCCGACCACCGAGCGGCAGGTTGTTGAGGCTCCTCTGGTCGAGCCCGATCAAGGCATCGTCGTGCCGTCCACCCCACCTACCTCGGATGCGCCGACCCCAACGCCGCGAACAGATGCTTTAGGGTCTTCGGGCAGAGCGTTCAACATTAGCGCGGCATTGGCTCTCGATGTCCCGCCCCTTAATGCCGAGGCAGAGGCAATCCTGACCAAGGAGCACAAGCGCATCTTCGTCCCCGATTGGCGGGTGATGAAGGTTGACGGGTTCCTAAGGGATGGCAACATCTGCATGCAGGCGGTGAAGCACCAGCCGACCCCTAAAGACCGGACGGCGCTCAAGGCGGGCGAAGTTGGTGACGCTGCGATGCAGATTGCTCGGAACACCATGTCGGTAAGTACTAGAGGACTTTCTTCAAAATTTTTCCAAGTTTTTGTGCTCGTGTTTAACTGCTTTTTGTATGGCCTGTAGACCCTCTGCCACTTCAATCATTTGCTCGAGGAGTTCGCGAGCAAAGAAAAGGAGATGACTGTTCTGAACGACCGTGAACGGTCGGAGCGGTCAAAGGCGGTAAAATAGCTGGAGGCCGAGCAGGTGCATTCTGCTTCCCTCGAGGCCGAAGTTGCCGACCTAAGGGCTAAGCTCGTCGAGGCGCAGAGGAGCTCAGCCGCCGAGGCTTCTAAGGTCGAGACCCTGGAAAAGGAGATGGCTCGACTCGAAGGGGAGCTATCTAAGGCCCTGAAGGCGTCGGAGGAGGCCCTGAGCGATCATGCGTCGAAGGTGGCGACCGCGGAGAAGGCGGTTCGGGACGAGGCCGAGGCTCACATGTTGACTAACATGGAGGATGCGTACGGCCGAGCGCTGAAGCATATCGCCACTTGGAACCTCGGATTTGACGTCTCGTCCTACTACTTCTACGACCCCGTAGAGGGTGAGGAAGCGCTGCCCCTGGCCGAGCTCGCTCCTAGGCAGGAGGGCGAAAACACCGAAGACGAGGTGGGCGCCGAGGGTGCGATTGTAGCCGTGCCGAGCGATGATGAGGTCGACTCCTGACTTTGTTGCCTCTTCTCATTTTCTTGTTCTTCCCCCCCTTTTTTTGTAATGCCTAACTGCGGACTAGCCACCGCTTTTTGTAAATCTTGGACTTTTAATGAAACGGTTTTCTTTTTGGTGTTTTGGCTAAGTATTTCAAAATTTCGCAAAGTGTTCAACTCTTTTTGCTCGGATTGTGTACTTAAGTATTGAAGACTTCTTTTGATATTCCTCCACCTTTCAGGTCGAGTTGGGTCCGATTACTGAGGTCTCCCATCTTCGTACTGAGCTGAAGAAAACGAAGCGGGCTCTTTCTCGCAGTCGGGATAACTCGTTTTACGACTTCTTGAAATTTGAGGACATCAAAGCAACTGCGAGAGGGTATTTTCGCGAGTTGAGGCAACTGCGGAAGCAACCTCGAGAGACTCGTCTCGAAGGCGAGATAGATTTGCTCCGTAAGGAGCTCTTCGATGTCGACCAAAATAATAGTGAACTACTGGCGGAGGTTCATCATTTGGAGGTAACGGTGAAAGAACATTCGGCGGAGGAAGAGGAGTTAGCTTCGAAGGTGGGGAAGTTGATGTCCGAGCGCGACGAGTTGACGGCAAGAATTGACAAACTGAGGAGGACCACCATCGACAGGGGGATCGAAGTGACTCATTTCCGTCGAATTGTGGCCGACAGTAGTAACATTGCAGGCCCGTCTAAACTTTCTCGTTTCAAAGTATCGGCGGAGGGCGATATTCTGAGAGATAGGATCATAGAGCTAGAGGAGGAGATTGCATCGCTGAAACCTCAACCCGTAAGGATCAATGTTCGCAGTACGTCGTGTACTCACGAAGAGAGCGAAAGAGGAATCTCATTCTACAAACATGCAACTCGTTCGCCTGCCGTTAGGCGGAGCCCGACTGATGCTCAGAGTGGTGTAGCTGTTTCGTCTAGTGGCGCCTCGGTTGGGGCCACAGCTAGAATCAGCGGCGAAGGCAGGTCTCGCTTCGCTGGTTTAGAATCGAGCTCAGAGGTAAGGCGACGCCGCCCTCGTGTGTCTCTGAACCGAAGCGTTCCCCTTCCAAAGAAGCGCTAAACAAGTTGTATTATGCTCTTCAAGTTATTGTAAAACTCTATTGTAGTGTCAGCCTTGTTTGAGCTCTTAATAAAGAAGTTTGTTTTGCTTCTAATGTTCGAATGCTGTGTTGGCTGGTATTAGCTTAAGTATAATTCCTCCAACTTTTGACCACTACTCAAAATCAAAAGCAAATCTTCCTTCTTATGGGAGAACCCCTTCTGGCCTGCTTAAGAGCGAGCTTGCGAAGAGGAGTCGAGCCAAGTGTTGGACTCCGAACTCGTCGTTAGAGTTTGTTCAACGGTTGTGGGAGAAATTCCGAATGGCGAACCCCTTCTAGCCTGCTTAAGAGCGAGCTTGCGAAGAGGAGTCGAGCCAAGTGTTGGACTCCGAACTCGTCATTAGAGTGTGTTCAACGGTTGTGGGAGCAATTTCGAATGGCGAACCCCTTCTAGCCCGCTTAAGAGCGAGCTTGCGAAGAGGAGTCGAGCCAAGTGTTGGACTCCGAACTCATCGTTAGAGTTTGTTCAACGGTTGTGGGAGCAATTCCGAATGGTGAACCCCTTCTAGCCCGCTTAAGAGCGAGCTTGCGAAGAGGGGTCGAGCCAAGTGTTGGACTCCGAACTCGTCATTAGGGTGAAGAGTAAAAGTAGAGAGATACAAGCAATTTTACAAGTAAAATATGAAAAAACTTTCTTTATTGATAACTAATAGTTGGCTGCTTCTAAGTTGCGAGCCGTTATTACATAAGAGAAATAAAGGAAAAAATACAAGTAAAAGGAGAGGAACGGTTCGACATCCTAGAATACTTAGAGAGGCGTTAATGCTCTCTCTTGGTATTTCAAAAGATGGTCGGCATTCCAAGCCCTGGGGATCTATCTGCCTTCGAGGTCTTCCAGACGATATGTCCCGGACCGGACTACTTTGGTGATCTTGTAGGGTCCCTCCCAATTTGGAGCTAGTTTACTCTTCTGACCGGAAAAAGAGATTGCTAACTTTCTGAGGACCAAGTCACCTTCTTTGAGGTCGGTAGGACGGACTCTCTTATTGTACGCCAACTCGATCCTCCTTCGATAACTCTGTTGGTGGGTTAATGCTCTTTCCCGTAGCTCGTCGACCAGGTCTAAGTTTGCCCGAAGTTCTCTGGTATTCTGTTCTTCTTCGTAGGCAAGAAGGCGAGGAGAAGGTATGCCGACTTCCAATGGGATCACAGCCTCGGACCCATACGTGAGGTTGAATGGCGACTCTCCTGTGGGGGTCCGTTTCGTTATGCGGTTGTTCCACAGCACATTAGGGAGCTGATCGACCTATAAGCCTTTAGAGCACTTATTCAGCCTTTTCTTAATACCGGAGAGGATCTTTCGGTTAGCATTCTCCACTTGACCATTCTACTATGGATGGGAGACGGAGGAGAAACATTGTTGGATGGCGAGGTCTTCACATAGAGCTCGGAAGGCAGCCCCGGTAAACTGGGTTCCGTTGTCTGTTATGAGGACTCGAGGGACACCGAATCGGCAGATAACGTTCTTCCAGAAGAACTGAAGTACTTTGTTCTCGGTGATTGTAGCCAAGGGCTCGGCCTCTATCCACTTCGAGAAGTAGTCGATTGCCACGACTAAGAATTTGAGCTGGCCGGGAGCTGGTGGGAATGGCCCTAGTAAATCCATTCCCCACATTGCGAAAGGGATAGGACTTGATAGGGAGGTGAGTGGAGCTTGCGGGAGGCGACGGACGTTGGAGTATTTCTGACAAGAGCTGCATTGCCGAACGTGTAGTTTGGCGTCTTTTAGGAGAGTGGGCCAGAATTACCCATAATTCAACACTTTCCGGGCTAGGGAACTGGATCCTGAGTGTGCCCCGCCGATGCCTTCGTGGAGCTCTTGCAGGGCGTAATCGGCTTGTTTTGGGGACAGGCATCTCAAATAAGGCCTGCCGTCTACTTGTGTGAAGGAGCGCTTGTATAGGATGCCCTCGATAAGTGTGTATCGCTCTGCTCGGGTTCTCACTCGGCGAGCTTCTTTAGGGTCTTCGGGGAGGAGCCCATCCCTTAGGAATTCTACCAGGGGTTTCATCCAATTATCTTGAAGTAGAACAGGTAGCGACTCCATCGAGTCGGAAGTTCATCCTCTATGCTTGGCTTCAGAAGCACCTCGATCAAGACGGTCTGCTCTAGACCTTGGAGGGAGGAGGAGGCTAGCTTGGAGAGGGCATCGGCTTGGGAATTCTCCTCTCGGGAGATTCGCTGGATGAGAGCTTCTTCAAATAGGGCCATGAGATTCCTGACCTTGGCTAGGTACTTAACCATTCGGTCATCTCGTGCCTCGTACTCGCTTAGGACCTGATTTACGACCAGCTGAGAGTTGCTAAAGATCCGGAGGCACTGCGCCCCTGCATTATGAGCCATTCCGAGGCCAGCTATGAGTGCTTCATATTCTGCTTCATTGTTAGAGGCCTTGAAGTTGATGCGGAGGGAGTATTGGAGGATGAAATCATCTGGGCCGGCCAGAATGACCCTGGCTCCGCTTCCCTCATTACAAGAGGATCCATTTACATAAACCGACCAGACAGGCGGTCCCTTCATTGCTTGGCTGACCTCGGGGATGGTACTTTCAACTATGAATTCAGCTAAGGCTTGAGCCTTGATCGCGGTCCGAGGCTGATACGTTATATCATGCTTGCTCAGCTCGACAGACCACTTCATGAGGCGCCCAGAGATCTCTGGTTTGTGGGGAACTTGCTTCAGCAGTTGGTCGGTAATAACGACCACCGAATGGGATTGGAAATATGGGCGGAGCTTTCTTGCGGCCATGACTAAGGCGTATGACATCTTCTCTATCCTCGGGTAGCAGAGCTCGGCATCCCGAAGTACCTTGCTCACGTAATAGATGGGCTTTTGAGTCTTATCTTCTTCCCTTACGAGGACGGCGCTGAGGGTCTGCTCGGAGGCGGCTAAGTAGAAGTAGAGGGTTTCCCCGGAAACAGGCTTGCTGAGGAGAGGAGGGTTTACTAGGTAAGCCTTCAGCTGATCGAATGAGTCTTGTTGCTGCTGACCCCACTCGAAGCTGTTAGCCACCCTGAGAGCCTTGAAGAAGGGAAGTCACTTCTCCCCTGACTTGGAGAGGAAGCGCCCTATGGCTGCCAGGTGACCCATTAGCTTCTGAACCTCTTTAACATTCTTCGGGGAAGCCATGTCTAATATGGCTTTGATCTTCTCGGGGTTGGCCTCGATTCCTCTTTGGCTGACCATGAAGCCTAGGAATTTCCCCGACGAGACTCCGAACGCACATTTGTTCGGATTGAGCCTCATATCGTGTTTTCTGAGTACGTCGAATGCCTCCTGCAGATCGGCCACATGATCGGCCCCGTGGATGCTCTTCACAAGCATATCGTCAACATATACCTCCATATTTCGGCCGATCTGTGGTTGAAAAACCTTGTTGACGAGGCGTTGATAAGTGGCACTTGCATTCTTCAAACCGAAGGGCATTACCCTGTAGCAGTAGAGGCCCTGATCGGTTACAAAGGAGGTCTTCGGGATATCCGGGGGATACATACGAATCTGATTATAGCCTGAGAAGGCGTCCATGAAGCTGAGGAGTTAATGGCCCGAAGTGGCGTCAATCAAAGTATCGATACTTGGAAGAGGGAATGGATCTTTGGGGCATGCCTTGTTGAGGTAGGTAAAGTCGGTACAATTCCTCCAGGTCCCATTGGACTTCTTCACCATTACTACATTCGAGAGCCATTCGGGATAATTTACCTCTTGTATGAACCGAGCCTTCAAGAGTTTGTCCACCTCCTCTTTTATAGCTTACTGGCGCTCAGGAGCGAAGTTGTGCCTCTTCTGTTGGACCGGTTTGGACCCCGGAGCGACGCTGAGGTGGTGGACTAAAAGCTCTTCGGAAATTCCGGGCATGTCTGCGGCCGACCAAGCAAAGAGGTCGCGGTTCCTTCGGATGCACTGGACTATGTTGGAGCATAGGGCAGATGGGAGGGTCTTGCTGACAAAGAACTTTCGGCTCGGAACCTGCTCAGAGAAGAGCACTTCCTCCAACTCATCCACCGGCTCGGACGTTGGTCGGACAACATCTTGGGGGATTTCAAGAGTTTCGAGGGAGAGGACTGGACCCATAGTAGAGGTCGTGTAGCATCTGCGGGCCATTTCCTGATTGCCTTTTACTTCCCCTACTCCTGCCCGGGTGGGGAATTTCATCTTGAGGTGATAGGCGGAAGGGACGGCTTCGAGAGCAGCTAAGCCGGGCCGACCCAAGATGACATTATAAGCTGCAGGGACATCCACGACCATAAATTCCATCGACTCCGTTCGGGTAGTAGGAGTTTTGCCAGTGGTTACGTCGAGGGTGATCACCCCTTCAATAGTCACTGGCACTCCCGTGAAACCATGGAGTGTGTAGTCGGCGGGCTTAAGTCTGTCCCGGGATAGTTTGAGGCCTTTGAAAGCGGTGAGGAAGAGAATGTTAACGGAGCTGCCATTGTCCACCAGGATCTTTTTCACTTTAAAGTTCGTCATATGGAGGTTGATGACAAGTGCGTCACAATCGGGGGTTCGGACACCCTCAAGGTCTTCATCTGAGAATGTGATGGGCACTCCGAGGCCTTTAGGAAGAGGTGTGGCGCGAACCGAATTAATTTCCCTTATAAACGCTTTTCGAGAGGAGTTGGAGGAGCCCCCCATTGGGCCCCCATGAATGAGGTGTAGGACACGCTCCTCTTCGAATTCGGCCGTTTCATTGCGTTCAGGATGCTTGTTAGCCCCCCGAGGCGGGGGAGGAAGATCGGTTCGGTCCTTTCTCACGAACTTGGTTAGTTGACCCCTCTGGATGAGGGCTTCTATCTCGTTTTTCAGGGCCCGACAATCTTGGTATCGTGGCCATGGTCCCGGTGATAGCGGCACCACTTCTCTTTATCCCTCTTCTTGCCAGGGGTGTTCATTTTTGGTGCAGGAGGTATCACCCCCTCCTTCTCAACTTCCATGAAAATTGTGGAGATATTGGCGTTAAGGGGAGTAAACTTTTCAAATCTGGAAGGAGGTTGGCGCTGCCCGCCATTGTCCTTCTGGAGCTTCTTGGCCCCTTCCTCTTCTATTCCCTTTCTCTTGGACCCGGAGGAAGGCCCCTCCAAGTTGGGGCGGTGCTCAGCTTCCTCGGCCCAAATATAATTTTCGCTCCGGAGGAGGAGGTCAGAGAAGTTCTGCGGGGGCTTCTTGGCGAGGGAGGAGCAGAGGGTGGAGTTGAGGACATTGGATTGGAATGCTGCTGCAGCGACCGACTGGTCGAGGGATGCTATGGACCTGGCTTCCGCTGTGAACCTTTTCACATAGTCTCTTAGCTTTTCATCCTTCTTCTGGTTGAGGTAGAGTAGCAAAATGCTGGTCTTCTTAGTTCGGCGGCTACTCACGAAGTGGGTGATGAAGAGGGTCTCAAATTGCTCGAAGGAGAATATTGAGGATGAGGCAAGGCGAGAGTACCATTCTCGAGCCGGACCCTTGAGAGTAGCGGGGAAGGTCTTGCACAGCAGAGCATCGGAAGCTTGATGGATGATCATGAGGGTCTTAAAGCTTTCGATGTGATCGACGGGATCAGACTCCCCGGAATAAGTCTCGAATTGAGGAGGTTTAAAGCCAATTGGTACGGGTGCATCCATTATGGTTCGGGAAAAAGGAGGTCGACTCGGGCGAAGGGTCCTTCCTTTAAGCTCTTCTTCTCTGTCTAACTGACCCAAGTGCCTCTCCATTTCGTGGAGATGGCGGTAGACAGTGTCATCTCTTCGACGGTAATCAACCGAGCCTCTAGACTCGTCTTTGTACGAGGGAGAGCGGGGGCTACGACGACGGTAGCTCCTGGAGCGGCGAGGACTAGGAATGTGCTAGGGGTTGCTAAGAGCTGGGGGAGGAGTTAGGGACCGTCGGCGAGGACTTCGGACCGGAGGAGGAGTGGGAAGCCTTGGAGCATTGGTGTTGTTGGGTAGGAGATTGAGAGCTTATAGGATGGTGGCTTGGAATTGCTGGAACTAAGCACGAGTGATAGGTGCGTCATTGCTCCTGGGAGGTCGCCGACCAGTAGGAGAGTGGGGTCTTCTTCTGTGATGCTCGGGGGACTCTCTTCACCCTCTTCGGATAGGGGACCTTCTGTAGTCTCGGCGGTGAGGAGATCGCTCATCCGGACGTTGTTGGCGGGAGGCTCCCTCTCGGGCCCACTTTTCATCCAGACGGCAGCAAAGATCCTCATCCTTCTGCCAATTGAGGATGGTATTGCGAAGGTCGAAAGCTCGGGGATTGTGGGAGGCCATAGAATCCGTAGAGGCGTTGTGGATTGAGACGTGGTCCTGATGGAGAGGCTGTTTCTGTGGGTTGGGTCGCAAGGTCCCTGCACCGGCATTTTGAGGATCGGGGGGACCCTTAGGAGGTTGCTGATTCTGAAGAGGAGGCTGGTCCGGTTGGAGAGGGTCCTCGGCTTGAGGAGGAAGCTGCCCCTGCTGCTGAGCGGGTTGGATCCACTTCCTGTTGCTGATCAACGGGGTTGGGTCCACGGTTGGACCCTCTGGATCATACTTTCCTAGGAGGCATGGCTGGAGAAGATCTGACCAACGGGAAGATGGGAGGCTATTATTCGTTCGTTTCCTACAGACGGTGCCAATCTGTTACCGCTAAATCTGGTGTGGGGGCAAACAGATAGTATTTGTGGATTCTTGGAAAACTTGAATAGCAAACCTGGAACCTGTTCCGCCAGAGTTTGGCCGCTGACTCCTGCCGTTCACCTGCAAAAAGTGTGAGACACCGGGGTTGATCCCGGCGATGCACCCTCCGATGCTCAAGTCAGTAACCAGAAAGGATTATGAAAGAGCGTAAATTGGCAAAAGATTGATTACCTCTTAATGGTGATGGATGGGGGGTATTTATAGCCGCCGTTGGGGTCAGATTAGGAATGTAATCCCTGTGATCAGATAAGGAATGTAATCCCTAATCCCCAGTGAAAGGATAGATGTGAATCAGGGCCGTTGATTAGTATTAATCAGAAACCCTAATTCTATCTTGCTGGACTGGGTTTATTTCGGGTTGTGACCCGTACCCAGTTGAGGTGGATCTGTTCGTGGGTTTTTGGGTCTTTGGGGAAAAGACCCAGGACCCACTTCGGACCCATTGGTAGACAAAATTACTATTTTACCCCTAGGCTTTAAGATTCGTTCCTGATTTGGACGGTTCCGATTTAACCCCATTTTAAACCATATCAGCCATATTTTCTAACTTTTTTGCTTGCTCTCTTCTTGCAGAGGCTATGGACTTCGACAACCTGCTGGCGATGAGGGGTGCCTTGGGAAGCAAAGCCCCGAAGAAGAGGAAGAGAGTAGCTTCGAAGGCGACCTCGCCGGGGGCGAAGGCGCATCGCACCGTCGCAGAGCAGTTGGCGAGGCGGCCATTGGCTCTGAAGCCGCTGACCCCAGTGGTGGCATCGGCCTCTACCGACATGGGGGTCTTCCTCCTATCGGCGGCCTTAGGTCTGAAGGCCCCACCTCTAACCACCGAAGCTGAGGTGTTCCTAACCGAGGAACACAAGAAGATATTCGTCCCGGATGGCAGGTCTGCAAGCTCAACGAGTTCCTAGAAGACTCGTCGACGTGCATGCAGGCGACTCGGCATCTTGCAATGCCGAAGGACAAAGCGGCCATGGAGGCGGGGAGTGTGGGAGACGACGCACTCGAGGTCGCTCGTTCGGCGATGTCGGTGAGTCTTGAAGAGTTCTTTCTGTTGAGTACTTAATCTCCCCCCTCCCCTTTTTGTTTGTGTTCATAACTCAAGTCCTACTCCCCCAGATTACTTGCCACTTCGGCCATCAGATGGAGAAGATGGCCGAGCAAGAGAGGGAGCTAAAGCTGGAGGTGGACAAGGCTCGAGCGGAGAGCGTCCGGGTCACCAAGGACCTCGAGTAGACGAGGCTTGAAGCCGAGTCGAAGAGCTCGAGATTGGGGCACCTCGAAGCCATGGTCGCCAAGCTGAAGGCTGACAATGCTTGGCTTCTTAAGGCTGTCGAGGAGGTGGCTAAGGACAAGGCAGATGCAGTGGCTGCGGTGAAGCTGGAGGTGGCAAAGATGGCCGAGGAGCAGGCCATGGCAAAGGCACAGGGGTTCCTCATCGTGAACATGGCGAAGGTGAATGCTCGAGCCATAGATCAGGTGACGGAGAAGTTTCCTGAAGCTGACTGCGCCGGCTGGCATCTCTTTCCGGACCCCGTCCCCTGGTTCGACGACATCTTGGAGGACGACGAGGAGGGCAGAGAAGAAGAAGAGTTCGAGGTCGAGGGGGAGGTGCCGAGGCCGAGGGGGATGCTCCGTCGGAGGCTACGCCTTGGCCATCGTGGCTGCTGAGGAAGCGTTTTCAGCAGTGGATCGCTCGGAAGAGGTCGATCCTTGATTTGTTTTGTGTTTTTGCTTTCTTTTCATGTATTGCCTTGTTGCGGAATGGCCACCGCCTTTTGCATTCAATGAAATGAATTTTTTTGTCTAAGTGTTGGAGAAGTTTCAAAACTGTTTGTCTTGTTTTTCTAAGTTGTTGGGTACAAGTCGTGTAAACTTAGTAGGTCCGTGCTCTGGCTTTTTTCAGATCGTCAAAGCGCTACAACTCACCAAAGTGCCTCGGGTGGCCGAAGTGGCACGTCTCAAGGCTGGTCTAGGGGCGACGAGGTTGGGGCTTGCTAGGAACCAAGAGCGGCTTTGCGAAGTGGAGTGGGAGCTTCGTAAAGCGGAGCGTGAGCGGAATCATCTGAGATTGATCTTAGCTCGTCGAGACATAGAGAGGAGACGATTAGAAGAGAGAATTAACGAGACGACCCCCGAAGGCAATGAGGTGGGTTCGTTGGCGGCTGCCAACCTCGGCTTGAGACTTAGGCACCTTCGTCACTCCCTGACCAAGGTGACAGCGGAGAGGGACGAACTGAAGAAGGTAACTCTCGATAAGAGCATGAAGGTTGCTCATCTTCGGCGGACAATCACCGACGCCTCTCGCGGTGCAGGCTCGATGCGACTGCCGCGTCTGAAGATAACTGTGAAGGACGACTTGCTTAAAGAGCGAATTGTCGAGCTTGAGGCGGAGATCGCTCGTCTTCGACCTCGATCTGAGGGAAGCACTGTCAGAACTACTTCTTGCACTCTAGAGAAGTATAATAGGGGATAACGTTCTGCGAGCACGCGCTTCGCTCGCACCCTATACATCGAGACCCTGGAGATGCGCAAAGTGCGGTGGCAGCTTCGTCGAGCGGAGCATCTGTTAAGGCCACCATTAGATTGGGTGCGGACGATGCTTTTAGGCTCGCCGGTTTAGGAACGTCCGTCGAAGTAGGGCATTGGCAGCACGGCCTTCGTCGCCCATGGGTGTCTCTTAATAGAAGTATCCCCGCCTCTAGGAAGGGCTGAAGTAGCTTTCTATGATCTTGTAATCTTGGTTTCATAAGTTTTGCATCTCGATGTAAAAATGAGTAGTTGGTCTGTAATTAGACTTGTCTCTCAAACTTTAATGAAATAGTACTTGTTTTGTTAACTTATGTGTTTTGCTAGCATTTGCAATTGTCAACAGTTGTAGGAGCAACTCTGAATAGTGAACCACTTCGTACTTGTTTATAAGCAAGTAGTTGAAGTGGAGTCGAACCAAGTGTTGGACTCCGAACTTGTCGTTTAGAGAGTACCAATGACTGTAGGAGCAATTTCGAATGGTGAAACACTTCATACTCGCTTAGAAACAAGTAGTTGAAGCAGAATCGAACCAAGTGTTGGACTCTAAGCGCGCCTTTTAAAAAATATCAATAGCTGTAGGAGCAATTCCGCATGGTGACCCGTTTCGTACTCGCTTAGAAGCAAGTATTTGAAGCGGAGTCGAACCAAGTGTTGGACTCCGAGCATGTCGTTTAAAAATTTTCAGCAGCCGTGGGAGCAATTCCGAATGGTGAATCACTTCATACTCGCTTAAAAGCAAGTATTTGAAGCGGAGTCGAACTAAGTGTTGGACTCCGAGCATGCCGTTTTAATGCGAAATTTTTTTTAAGTACAATTGGACTACTCAAAAATAGAGAACTTGAGGGAAAAGAATGCTTTTATTGAAAAAAATTAGGCAGTCGCTTCTAAGTTGCAGGCTGCTTTTACATTTTGATAAAGAAAGTAGAAGTAAGAACTTTAGACATGTTATATGGAGCGCTCTTGGGGAAGTTGCTTCGAGCGGTATTTAGACACCCTCTTGGTAATTCATCAAGTGCTCCGCGTTCCATGTCCTCGGTATTCTCCTGCCCTCCGGGTCTTCTAGTTGATATGTGCCTGGGCGGATAACTCTGGAGACCCTATACGGTCCTTCCCAATTGGGTGCCAACTTGCCCTTTTTGCTTGAATTGGAGATCGACAACTTTCAGAGCACTAGGTATCCCTTTTTAAGGTTGGCTAGCCGTACCCTCTTGTTGTAAGACTGAGTGATCCTATGGCGGTAGGTCTCTTGTCGAATTGCAACTCTCTCGCGGACCTGGTCTATGAGGTCTAGGCAGTTGCGAAGATGGTTTGCATTCTGTGCTTTACTGTAAGCTATCAGTCGGGGTGAAGGCAGGCCCACTTCTAAGGGGATGAGGGCTTCGGAACCATAGGTGAGGTTGAAGGGGGAATCCCCTGTCAGAGCTCTCTTGGTGGTGCGATAGTTCCAAAGCACGTTGGGGAGCTGGTCAACCTACAACCCCTTGGTGGACTTGTCGAGCCTCTTCTTCAGACTGGAGAGTATCTGTCGGTTGGCGTTCTCCACTTGGCCATTGGACTGAGGGTGGGCTATCGAGGAGAACCACTGCCCAATGCCAAGGTCCGCGCAAAAGTTGCGAAAGGTCGATCCTACAAATTGAGTCCCGTTGTCGGTTACGAGGATGCGGGGTACCCCGAACTAGCAAATGATGTTCTTCCCAAAGAACTTCTGGACCTTGTGCTCGGTGATTGTCGAAAGAGGTTCAGCCTCGATCCATTTTGAGAAGTAGTCTATCGCCACGACTAAGAACTTCAGCTGGCCTAGTGTCGGAGGAAAGGATCCGAGCAAATCCATCCCCCACATTGCGAAGGGGATTGGACTTGCCAAGGAGGTGAGTTGTGCTTAGGGCAGGCGACGGATCGGGGCGAATTTCTGGTAGGAGTCGCACTGGCGGACGTACTCCTCGGAATCACTCAGTAGTGTAGGCCAGACGTAGACGTAATTCAAGAGTTTACGGGCGAGGGATCTCGCTCTCAGGTGCACGCCATACAGACCGTCATAGGCCTCCTTTAGGGCATAGAGCGCTTCCTCCGGGGAAAGGCACCTCAGATAGGACCGGTCGTTAATCTGAGTGTAAGAGCACTTGTACATGACTCCGTCAAGGAGTTTGTACCGCTCGGCTCGTGTCCTGATCCTTCTAGCCTCTTTCGGGTCTTCGGAAAGGACTCCATCTCTGAGGTACTTGAGGAGGGGCTTCATCCAGTTCTCCCCAAGTGTTAGGGGTAGGCTTCCATTGGCTCCGAGCTATCTTCATCAATACTTGGTTTGAAGAGGATCTCTATCAAGACGGTCCGTTCCAGACCTTGGAGGGACAAGGAGGCGAGCTTTGAGAGAGCGTCCGCCTGTGCGTTTTCCTCACGAGGAACCCGCTGAAGTTGAACGTCTTCGAATAAGGCTAGTAGTTCATTATCCTTTGCCAAGTACATGGGACATACGCTTGTCCCTTACCTCGTATTTCCTAGACACTTGGTTGACAACCAATTGCGAATCACTAAAGAATCTGACGCACTTGGCCCTGGCTTTGCGAGCCATACAGAGCCCCGCTATGAGGGCCTCATACTCTGCTTCGTTGTTTGATGCCAGGAAGTTTAGGCAGAGGGAGTATTGGAGGACGAAAGTGTCTGGGCCGGTCAAGATGACGCCAGCCCCACTTCCATCAGTGTAAGAAGATCCATCCACATAAATGGTCCAGACCAAGGGGTCGGCAGATGACTCACAAGGGTCGGGGATGGTGCTCTCTACAACGAATTCTGCCAGAGCTTGGGCCTTGATTGCTATTCTTGGCTGGTAGCTGATATCATGTTGGCTTAGATCGATGGACCACTTCATAAGGTGCCCGGAGGTCTCGGGCTTGTGGGGAACTTGCTTGAGCGGCTGGTCGGTAAGAACAACCACTAAATGAGATTGGAAGTAGGGGCGGAACTTTCGAGCTACCATGACCAAGGCGAGAGTCATCTTCTCCAGCTTCGGGTAACGGAGTTCAGCATCCCGGAGGACCTTACTCACATAATAGATGGGCCTCTGTGTTCTGTCATCTTCTCTTACAAGGACCGCGCTGAGGGTTTGCTCCAAAGCGGCGAGATACAGGTAGAGGACCTCTCCAGGCACTGGCTTGCTCAAGAGCGGGGGGTTAGCTAAGTATGCCTTGAGCTGGTCGAAGGACTCTTATTGCTGTTGCCCCCATTCGAAGCCTTTAGCCCCCCTGAGGGCTTTGAAGAAGGGGAGACACTTTTCTCTAGACTTGGAGAGGAATCGCCCAATTGCTGCGAGGCACCACGTGAGCCTCTGTACATCTTTGACGCTGGAGGGGGGGGAGCCATTTTGAGAATGGTCTGGATCTTCTCGGGGTTGGCCTCTATGCCCTTCTGGCTGACCATAAACCCCAAGAACTTGCTAGATGAGACTCCGAACGCACACTTGTTCGGATTCAGCCTCATATTGTGCTTTCTGAGCACCCCGAAGGCTTCTTAGAGGTCGAGAACATGCTCCTGCCCTCGGGCACTCTTGACCAACATGTCGTCTACATAGACTTTCATGTTTCGGCCAATCTAGTCTCGGAAGACCCTGTTCACGAGGCGCTGATAAGTAGCTCCTGCGTTCTTCAAGCCGAACGGCATAACCCTGTAGCAATACAGGCCCTGATCCGTCACGAACGAGGTCTTCGGGATGTCGAGAGGAGAGACCTGGTTCCTAATTTGAACCCGTTTGTAGGTAAAATTACCACCTTGCCCCTATAACTTTAAGATTCGTGCCCAATTTGAACAGTTCCGATTTAACCTCATTTTTAGCCATATAAATAAAAATTAAATTATAGAAAATACACGAAAAATACTAATTATTGGGAATGGGGGTTACAATCCTACTACCCACCTTACAACAAAATTTCGTTTTCGAAATTTGCTTAGGCGGTACATAAGACAAAGCAAAACAACTAATGAAAAAACAAAACTAGGAATTTAAAAGGGGAAAGACAAAATGGTGGCAACACCAGAATGAGAAAGAACATGGATATAAATAGAGTGATCAAGAATGATGTTAAATAAAGATTGTAATGGATGATGACAATGCAAATGCATGAAAAGGAAGTAAACAATGCAAGAAAGAGAAGCAACTAAAAGACAACAAGAAACGAAGGAACTGAAAGTGAAGGGATTAAAGAGGAATCAAATAAGACTAGTTTCCAGATCATAAGTTGGATATCAGTTGTTCATGTGATCTCTATATTGCACATATTGTTGAGTCAACCCGATAAAACCCAAATCTGATTAATATATCAATCAAAGCAAAACTTCCTTTCGTTAGTTACATTTGACTGATATATTGTCCAAACCAGGCTCTGATACCAATAAAAACCTTATCACACCCCGCTTTCCAAAAATACGGAACACGAGCACGTAACATTGGCACAACGAATGACTAATGCCACCCATAAGCTATTTATTCGATCAACTCAACAATATAATGAATACCGAACAATTGCGCAGGCAATAATAATAATCTCATGAACAATAATACTTGGAATGAAGCAATAAAAATATCCAAATACAATAATAATCCAACATCTAGAAACAAATAGCAATATTCGGGTCATAAGCCCAATACAATGAAATAACAATAATCCAATAATTAAGTCTTCATAACAAAACAATAAATATTTATTAAGCGGCGATGCAATCAATTTTTTCACCAATGTTGTTCTCCCAATCCATCGGGCAATTCTCCATCAACACCTATAAACACTTCATCTAAAAAGAGGAGAAAAATTGTCCTTAGAGCAAGTCATGGACAGCAAGTAGAGAAAGCAGGGAACAATGGAATAACGGTATAACAATGAAGTCAATGGATCAATAGGAATTAATAACATGACACGATAATCAATAATCAAGATCACGGTAATCGATACAATGGCTATAAACAATAATTCAAAATTCGGTAACAATAATCAATGATCAATATCAATAACACTTAGCCAATATTCGATATCAATAGGAACAATGAGGAACAATATACAGTGTCAATGTGGTGTGATCCTTAAGTCTATTAATTATTTTAATCCTAGCTAATATAGCACTTCAAGCATCCCATCCATTTACCACATGGTTGCTACATACAAACAATTTACGATTTTGACTTAGTGGTGGGCTCTATAGTTGATGTACTCGGCAGTTGTAATCAATATTCAGTAGTGACCGATGAGCGAATCAATCGAGATACTGTATAGTCAGTAATTTGAAATTAATCGATGACCGATATGACCAATAGACCAATAGACCAATAGACCAATAAATAGGAAAACACGGGCTCCTCCTCCGAGTACAGTCCCTATATCGTCCAGTACTAAAAGTCAATCCCTTAAACCACGGCTTGTTAATAACAATACAATATGCAGTCTAGAGACATTTCGGTGAACGATAGAAACAATAGGATGATAACTTAAAGTAGGATAATTATAATGATGACAATAAGACATTAGGATCATGCAATAAAACATACATACATTAATTCATGCAATAGTACGATATAGGAATAGTTAAACTATTAAAAACTGAAATATAAAATTCTGGACATCAGGAGTAGTCTGTACAGAAATGCAGTTTTCCACTGTTTCAGAAAATGAAAAGTGAAACTGTCAGAAGTTCTAGAAACTAGACTTACACATGATTCCAACGCATATTTAAAGTTCAAAATCCGACAACAGCAGCTAGGTCAATCACAATGTTCTTTACAGATTCATGTTCAGGCAGAATTTCGACATTATGTTATTATAATTTTAGAAATAGCAAAAAAACCATAATAAATTCATTAAAAATGTTTTTTTGGACTCATAAACATGATTACTAACAATCTGGAAATTATCAGAGCAAAATTTTATCATTTGATCAGCCTTTTTACTGTTTAAACATGAAAGATACAAGAATCTGAAAATCTGAAAGTAAAAAATACAGCTGTAGTAAAATGAGCATAACTTTTACTACAAAACTCAGAATTTAAAAATTCAAGTTGTTCTGGAAACTAAAAAGATAAGGATACAATTCTTATTCAGAAAGTAATTCATTTTAAGATCGTTTACTAGTTCAGAAACAGCAGTCAGCAAGCAGGCCAGCAAGCAATATACAGGTTTTGTATAGTTTTCTTAAAATAAATTTATTTGAACATGATTGGTATCAATTCTATTAGTTGATAACTATATAATCAGCATAATGGGTGTCAATACATGATAAACAAAATTAGAACACATACATATACTAATTTATCATCAATCAACCATCAATCGATCAAACAACATACAACCTAGCAATTGTCTCTATAATAATTAATCGTGTCATGATTATACGGTTAACCCTATTATCAATTCTACATGCACTCATGAAAGATCCAAACTTTAGAGTCAACAATGGCACGATGTCAAGAATATTAGGGTAGCTCGTGTAAAACCTCAATAGACCCAACAAAGAGATGAACAATGGATAATACGATAACAAAAAGATCTACTTGTAAGAGTTTCAACAAAACTTGAATTTGATTTAATTAATAATTCAAGGGGACGGTGACTTGCCTTATAAATGGTGAAAACGAATACCAAGAATAACAGGATAAGAATCCCGTAGCAACGAACACATGAACTAGCACGAAGAATATACGTGCACAATACGTGTGCAAAAGACCCAAAGCAAGACAGCAGCACAAGAAACAGACAGCAGCTACAGTAGCAGAGGGAACCCACGACAGCTAGGGGGCAGAGTCGCTGGTGGCTGGGGGAGGGGGGGTCATCGACATGAATGATGAGGCATCGATTGTGACATGATGGCTCTAAGGAGGGTGGAACAGATACTGCAGCAAAGGGGTTTTGGGGTTTTAGCCACTGGCATCGACAGGAGCGGAAGAGGCGGTGGGCGGCGCTGTAGGAAGGCGGCACGATGGCGGATGGTGACGAGGTTGGGGGTCGCTGGAGTCGGGGAAGTGGTCGGAGAAGGGCACAGGGAAGAGGAACAGTAATAGGTACTGTAGCTTGGGCTAGAAATTGATGGGGAGAGAGAAACAGAGAGGAGAGAGAAAGAGGAGAGAGGAGAGAGATTGTGCGGCTACAATTTTGCATTTTGTGTTTTTAGGGTTTGTATTAGGGTTGTATTTATAGAATACAAGTAGATTATTGGGTTATTGGGTTAGGATCTGTTGCCGCTGATTTCGGTGTGGGGGCAATAAATAGAATTTATGGATTCTTGAGAAAACGAATTGGGCGAACATGTTGACCTTCACCAAATTGTTGACTTGGTCTCTTATCGCTGCTGCGAACCTGCAAAATGTGCGATACACCGGAATGAATCCCGGCGACGCACCCTCCAACGCTCTTGTCAGTAATCTGAATGATTAAGAAATAGCTTTTTCTGGAAAAAGATTGATTACCTCATAACGGTGGGAGGAGAGGGATTTTTATAGTTGCCTTAGGGATCTGTTTCGAGATAAGAACATATCTCTACTTCCTGGTGTGAATGGATAGAAGCGGTTAAGACCACCTCTTAGGGATAATTATGAATCTGAATTCTTCTTTATCCTTCTGAACTGGTTTGTAACGGGTCGGGACCCGTACCCAGTAGGATAGATCCACTTATGGGTTATTAGGCTTTGAAGAAAGATCCAGTTCCCATTTCAGACTCGTTTGTAGGTGAAATTACCGTTTTACTCCTGAGAGCTTTAAGATTCGTGCTCGATTTGAACGGTCCCGATTTAATCCCATTTTTAGCCATATCACGAGCCCCCCACTCCTGAAGGCTGAGTTTAATAGCCTTTGAGGAGTAGTTTGTTGTTCTAATAGTGTACGAGATTTTATCAGAGTTCTCGGGGGAGTTGGATCTAGCTCGGGGTGTAACAGTGTTATTCTGAGCTTGTAAAATACCCAAAATTATTCTCAGATTTTTTTGGATTTTTGTGATTTTTCTAGATTTTTCTGAAATTTTTTCAATTTTTAATCATTTTTTGAATTTTTTATTCAATTTCCGAATTAAATAATTAATTACCAAAAATTTTAATTAATTATTCTAATCTAATAATTATTACTTTCAGAATTTAAAATTATTTTTTGAATTTAATAATAATTTTTAGAATTTTAATTAATTTTTTTCGATTTTTAATTAGTTTTTTCAGATTTTTAAATAATTAATTCAATTAAATAAATAGATAAATAAATAAATGCCTGGACACGTGGCACAATCCTGCACATTGATCATGATCAGATGAGCACGCATCTCAAAGCGGCAGATTTTTCCCTACAACCAGAGGTCGCCACGTGGATGGTCAACGTTGACCGCCACGTGGCAGTATCCCTTTTTTTTCCTCTTCTTCTTCGCCGACTCGGTTTCTTCTCCCCCAACTTCTTCTTCGTCATGTGGCGGCAAACGAGGGGAGCATCGCCAGCCTTGGTCGAGGCGCTCGAAGGTGATGAGCTCGAGCCTGGAGGTGATGGGTTCTCGAGCTCGATAGGGGATGGCTGGGCGAACAGGACGAGCTCGGCGAACGAAAGACGGGGGGTGCATTTTTCCCTATAATCAGTTCGGAAACACGTCTGTACGGCAAAGACGGCGAGCGCGCATCATTGGAGGTTCGGCGAAGGAGAGTGCTTGGCAATGGAGCCGAGGTCTGAGCTCGACGTCGATGGCAGTGCTCGACGTCGAAGTGCTCGCCTAAGCTTTGTTTGAGTTCGGCGAAGCTAGGATGAGCTTGACATCGATGGAGGAGCTCGACACAGTGGAGTGGAGCTCTTCAATGTGTTTTTGGAGCTCGGTGTTGGGGAGTTCGACAGTGGACTCGTCGAGCGGCTTCATCGAGGAGGGAGTTCGACGGAGAGCTTAGTGCGGGTTGGCGAGCTCATTGATGGAGGGCCTCGACGGATGAGGGCGGAGCTCGTTCATGGAGCTCGGTGAGGTGGAGAACGAAGCTCGATGGTGTGGAGAACGAAGCTCGTCGGCCCAGGGAGCTCAGAGAGGGGAGGAGTTTGGTCGAAGAGCTCACGTCATGGTGGTTGGCAAGCTCATCGCTTGATGGGTTTGCCGAAGGTTGGAGTTCGAGATTGGAGACAGTGGGGAGCTTCGGCGAGTTGATAATGGCGATGTGGAGACGAGCTCGGCCACACAGCTCGTCGGAGGGTGTGCTCGAGCTCGACGGAGCGTCCCATTCGGAGTGGGGGTCGAGCTCGGCGAGTTGGTGCTGTCAAATTTTGGCGGGAAAAAACTGAAGGAGAAAAAGTAAGGGTAACGGGTTGCTAATGGGTTTGAACCCACTCCGTTAACCCCTTGCTATTTTGTTTGTTTGTTCGGTGAATTTGAGTCTAGATCTTGATTTGAGCACGGACTTTGAGGCAGAATTTTCTCTCATTTTTTGTTCGGAACCAGCTTTGTTCGGCTTGTTGCGGCGGACGTGGCGAGCTTGGCGAATGAAGTGGTGAGCTTAGCGAACGAAATGTCGAACTTGGAAGACGTTGATTGGTCAACGCAATTTTGGTTGTTTTCAGCTCGGAAACACGTCTGTTCGACAACTGCGGCGAGCTTAGCGAGCAAAGTGGCGAGCGTGGCGAACAAAATGGCGAGCTTGGCAAACAAAATGGCAAACTTGGAAAACGTTTGACTAGTCAACGCAATTTTGGGTGTTTTCAGCTCGGAAACACGTCTGTTCGGAAACTGCGGCGAGCTTGGCGAACGAAGTGGCGAGCTTGGTGAACGAAATGTCGAGCTTGGAAGACGTTGACTGGTTAATGCAATTTTGAGTGTTTTCAGCTCGGAAACACGACTGTTCGACAACTGCGGCGAGCTTGGCGAGCAAAATGGCGAGCTTGGCGAACGAAATGGCGAACTTGGAAGACGTTGACTGGTCAACGCAATTTTGGGTGTTTTCAGCTCGGAAACACGTCTGTTCGGAAGCTGCGGCGAGCTTGGCAAGCGGTTGTGTTGTAACTCACTTTTCGAGGGCTACGAAGGTCGGATCGGGGCGTGTGACCGCTTGTTTCGAAGCTAACTTAAATATCTACAACCTCTCTTTAGTAATAAGTCGAGGAATCATACTTCTTCATGGTCAAAATGGTCCCGCAACATACTTGTCTTCATGAAGTTGAGAAGTGCTTTGTATGGATCTTGGGAAGATTCATTCATGGAGATGAGTTTAAGGAGACACTCTAGGAAAGAGTTTTAGCTCTAAACTTGCTGAGAAGAGGTCCTCTCTGGAGGCGAGCAGAGCGGAGAGCTTGGCTCTAGGAGAGAGCCGTCTGGGAGACAAGTTTGAGGAGAAACTCTAGGAGAGAGATGTGCTCCTGAACTCGTTGAGAAGAGGTCTACTCCGGAGGCGAGCGGAGCGGAGAGCATAGCTCTAGGAGAGAGTTATCTGGAAGACAAGTTTGAGGAGCAACTCTAGGAGAGAGTTGTGCTCCGAACTCGTTGAGAAAAGGTCACTCTGGAGGCGAGCGGAGCGGAGAGCGTGGCTCCAGGAGAGAGCCATCTTGGGGGACAAGTTTGAGGAGCAACTGTAGGAGAGAGCCGTCTTGGGGGACAAGTTTGAGGAGCAACTCTAGGAGAGAGTTGTGCTCCGAACTCTTTGAGAAGAGGTCCACTCTGGAGGCGAGCGGAGTGGAGAACATGGCTCTAGGAGAGAGCCGTCTTAGGGATAGCCCTGGAAAAGAGCCAGTGTTCGAACCTGCTTGTTGGAATCAACCAGTTTCGGGAGTAGTTCGAATGGTCGTGTCGAGCCCTGAAACCACATACTTGCCAATTATGAGGGCGATTTCGAGCCATGATTGTGAACTCCGAACCAGTGTTTTTTTTTTAAGATTTATCGACGGTTGTGGGAGCAATTCCGAATGGTGAGCTGCCCCGCACTTGCTTGTTTGCGAGTGGCTAAGGCAACGTCGAACCAAGTGCTGGACTCCGAACTTGTCGTTGGGGATGTTTTAACTATTTGCAGGAGCAATTCCGAATGGTGAACCACTTCCGTACTCGCTTGTAAGCGAGTAGTTGAAGCAGAATCGAACCACGTGTTGGACTTCGAACTTGTTGTTAGAGGGGGTTAACGAGTTCCAAGAGCAATTCCGAATGGTGAGCTGCCCCACCCTTGCTT
Organism: Hemerocallis citrina; assembly: GCA_017893485.1. Lineage (NCBI taxonomy): Eukaryota > Viridiplantae > Streptophyta > Magnoliopsida > Asparagales > Asphodelaceae > Hemerocallis > Hemerocallis citrina. The sequence goes on from CM030363.1 coordinate 82,739,111, forward strand.
GTTTGCAAGCGGCTAAAGCAACGTTGAACCAAGTATTGGACTCCAAACTCGTTTTTTGAGCTTAGTAAGTTGTGGGAGCAGCCATGTAGGAGAAGCTGGACTCTGAACTCACCATTTAACGAGTCGTAGACATGACTCGGAGAGATAGAGATGAAGCAAGAGTAATAATTTTCAATGAAAAAATGCTAAGTTTTATTGAAATAAACTAAGTGGCCGCTTCAATAGGGCGAGCCATTATTACATGCTTCTTGGCCGTGTTATAAGCATCAGCCTTATTGAAAACCGAGATCCTACTTTTGCAATAGGGTGAAGGTCTCTTGGAAGGAGTTGGGTTCTCCCCCCATAGGACCTCCTTGGATGAGGTGGAAGACGACCCCAGGTTCTGAATCTTGGAACTCGGCGGACCTCTCTCTTCGCTTATAGGTTCCTCGGGGTGGAAGGTCGGCCCCGTCTCTTCGGACAAACTTGTCCAGGTGTCCCCGCTGTATGAGCTCTTCGATCTCCTCTTTGAGAGCCCGACAATCATCCGTGTCGTGGCCATGGTCCCTATAAAAGCGGCACCACTTATCCCTATTTCTTTTCTTGCCAGGGGTATTCATTCTAGGAGGAGCACGGAGTAGCCCTTCTTTGTCCACCTCCATAAGGACCATTGATATACTAGCATTGAGGAGGGTGAACTTCTCAAAATGAGGAGCTGGGTGGCGTTGGCCATTGTCGTCCCTCTGGAGCTTCTGGGACCCTTCTTCGCTCGTATTCTTTCGTTTGTTCCCGGAAGATAATTCCTCGAGAGTGTGTGTGTGTGGTGGGGGGGGGGGGGGGTTGAGAGCCTCTTCCACTCGAATGTACTTCTCACTCCTAAGCAGGAGTTCTGAGAAGTTTCGAGGAGGATTCTTGGTCAGGGACGCTCTGAGGTTAGCATTGAGGACGTTGGACCAGAAGGTGATAGTGGCGACTGAGGGTTCCAAGGAAGCGATGGACCTGGCTTTAGCAGTGAAGCGCTTGACATAGTCCCTCAATCGTTCGCCCTTCTTTTGACTGAGGAACAGTAGGGAGCCTCTCGTCTTCTCGGTGCGGCGACTGCTTACGAAATGCGTGAGGAAAAGACCCTCGAACTGGTCGAACGAGAAGATGGAGGTCGGGGCGAGTCGAGAGTACCATTCTCTCGCAGGCCCCTTCAGCGTGGCAGGGAAGGTCTTGCAAAGGAGCGCATCCGAAGCCTGGTGGATCATCGTGAGAGTTTTAAAACTCTCGATGTGGTCGGTGGGGTCCGACTCCCCATTATATGACTCAAAGTTAGGGGGCTTAAAGTTTTGCAGGACCGGGGCTTCCATGAGGCTCGGGAGACGGGGGCCTGCTCGGGCGGAAATTCCTCGCCCGTTGTTCCTCTTCTCTGTCAATTCGGCCTAGGCGCCTCTCCATCTCGTGGAGACGGCAGTAGACTAAGTCTTCTCTTTGATCATATCTTGCCGAGCCCCGGAACTCATCTTTGTACGAGGGTGGACTGGGGCTGCGGCGATGGTAGCTTGGAGATGGAAGAGGACTGGGAGTGTGAAGCCGGTGGCTCCTAGCTGGCTCATGAGTAGGTGGCCTCTGGTCGTTATTTGGGGCGATATTGAGGGCTCGCAAGACTGCCGCTTGGAAGTCTTGAAGCTCTGCCCTTATGACTAGTGCCTCTCCAGCTTGGCAGTCCCTATGGGTGGCTCGGCTTACTGGAGAATGAGTTCTCCTCTGATGATGCTGAGGGGACTTTCTTTGCCTCCTCGGGGGAAGGGATCTTCTGGTCCTCGATCGGCAGGGGGTCCGGACTCTTGAGGCCCCTGGGTGCTCAGGTTGATGGACTCCCCCAAGGGCTCGCCATCCATTCAGGCGAGTTCGGAGGTCGACCCCTTTTTGGCGGTCAACAATCACTTGTCAAAGATCCCGCTCGGGAGGGCTTTGAAAAGACATAGATTCAACTGAAGGATTGGGACCTGCGACATGGTCATGAGGAGGATGTTGGTTTGAACGACTTCGACGGGAGCTCGTCGGGGCAGCTCCCCAAAACCCTGGAGGGGCCTGTTGATAAGGAGCACCTTGAGCTGGAGGAGGGGGAGGAGGAAGAGAAGTGGTTCTTCGGTTGGAGACCGCTGCCATCCCCTTCTGTTTTGGATGCATGGCTTGAAACTAGTCTCACTGATGAAGTTAGGTCGGGTTGCTTTTTCGGTTCCCACAGACGGCGCCAATCTGTTGCCGCTGATTTCGGTGTGGGGGCATGTAACGCCCCGAATTCCAAAATACACTGAATTCGAGATTTCACAGGATCTTTACACTTCATTTAGTACAATTTTACAAGGAATTTAAAACTTTTCACTTTACATCAGAGTTTACATAAAACTTTACACTTTACATTGCACAGCGGAAGTAAATTTACAACATTTAAAAAAATGTACAACAACATTATATAATCTTTAAGCATCTGTTCCTCTTTAATCTTCATCATGTCATTTATCTTGCATACAAAACTGTGGGTACGTCAGTTTATTCAACCGACGAACATTATACACGGCCATCCTCTCTATATGACACTAATGCACACTTGTTCGGATTCTATGCATCCTATACTACATAGGTCCGAGGGCAAGCCACTTATTCGTTCTTCATCTTTGTAGGGTTCAATCCCTCGTCATGACTTAATCTATTACTGTAACTACGGTGAGTATCCTAGATGATCTATGAGTACAAGCACGCATACAGGACCCTGGAGGGGAATTCCACGCCATGTCTTGACTCATCAAGCATGCATTCTGTGGCAATTCAGCCTCCTCCCTGAACACGATCCTCTTGCAGTCACCAAACATCCCACAAGCGTTGCTAAAGTCCGATCATTACTGAGTTGTGCCCACGCCATGTCTTGACTCATCAAGCATGCATTCTGTGGCTCACACACCCGCACCGTAAACTCTAACTCTCATACTCGTGTTTTTCTCTCACTTTCATCACGTCTTCACTATACACTATTACATAGTTTTTATTAGAATCATGAACAAAATCAAAGCTCTAGAGTTAGCCTCTCCACTAAACCGGACTTATTCATTCATTCAAACGTGACCAACCTTGGTCTTTCATTTCAAATTTTATTTCATTTCATTCTAATTGCCGGGGGAGACTTAGCTACTCTTTTGTTTCAATTCCAATTCACAATTTCCAAAATTGAACGTTTCCAACTCATAAGTTCATTTTTATAATCATAACAGGTTTTCTTTTTCAATAGCATGATCTCTAATTTATTCATAAGTCCATAGCCATACATGGAATTCAATTATTCCCTATGTATTTCATCAATATAATCACAACACTATTGAATATTCACATTTCCTAATTTTCATACTATTCTCCAAAGAGAATAAATCACTTCACATCACTTCATATAATTTCTTTCTTTGCTATATTATTTTTCTAACACTTCATTCCAAGTTCTTTTGCAAATTATAACTTCACAAAAATATAAATGTAAAAACCATAGTTTTATTTATACATTTATTCTCAAAACATACTCTACTTCATGCAAATAATTCTCAAATCATTTTTCACAAGTCCCACATAATTTTAGAATAATAAACACATTTTTTCATAATTTTTTTACTAACAAAAACTAACTCAAAAAAAATATTTTTCCCAAATTAAACCTCGGGCCGAGACTGGGTTTCGAACCCACGACCAGAGGGAAACAAGCCACAGCGCAGACCACTAGGCCAATTGCGCCAGCGGTATGAAAGAGAGCTGAGAGCATTTAAAGCTCTCGGCTGCAGTTCTTTTATTTTTTAAAAAAGATGAAACAAAAGTATGGTGACCAGGGGATTCGAACCAGCAACCTGAGACCCGAAACCCACTGTAGCAAATAGGGTCATCCCAACCACTTGAGCTATGCGCTCGGGTTGTCAATAGTGCAACTCGAAGTTTATTTAAAACAATTCTCTCTGTTTATTAAACATTTCGATGTTCAACACGCTCTCATTTTATTATGCTTTTATAGAATTTGCTGTAAATTTCCAGATTGACCAATACCATTATAAATTATACTCCAGTATATAGAAAATATTTTTTTCAGTAATTAATACATATTTTTCATACGATTAATTCGAATTATAAACTAATGCTACCACATTTCTTCTTTTTCGACATTTCTTAACAATTAACATCACTAATCTTTTTATTAGCAACTTCTTACTAATTCTCTATTTTTAATCATTTCCTAAACCTACAGTCTATATCTTAATTCATTCAGTTCAACATTATCACAAAGATCCATTTAAACACATAAAGTAGCATTGTCAATCTACTAACTTTTGTATCTAATTTTTGATGTAAATAATAAAATTTTCTTCAAGCAATCCATGGCTATAATCAATTCACACACGACTTAAAATTTGATGATAGAACCACATATAATTTGCATATCACATTTCAATCAATCAATAGGTCATTTTTCTAATTAAAGTGTACTTTTATTAATCTTTTTCATGCATCATTCTTTCAATTCACATCTAGCATGTTTCCTAATTAGAAATACGAAAAATTTACCCACCTTAATTTGGAGAGAAATACAACTAGCAACCTCCTAAACGAATGTCCTTGTCACGAGAGCGGTCCTCCTCCTAGATGCGCGCACACGAGCCTCCACAAAGCCAAAACCCGAGCACTCCACAAGCCAAACCGAGAGCTCCTTGTTGATGTCGGCCTTCCTTCTTCTTGATGCAAGCACAATTTCTCACACAAACTCAATCTTTTGACTCACTTAATAAACTACTAGATAATGTATTTTGAACTATAGGTTTGGAGGAAATAATTAGCACAAGAATAACTAGGCTAAGGGGGGGTATTTATACTAAAAGTTTAGGAAAATGGATGGCTAGGATTGAAGTAGGAGTTAGGGACAAATGGCTATGATTTAAGGAGGAGTTACACTAACTACCCATGATCAAGTAACCACCACCACCATGACTCCACTTGAAAAATTCCTTTCCCTCCAAAAGCTTAAAACCGGCCTACTCCAAAGGTGCAATTCGCACATGTACGTGTAGTGCACGTGCATGCAACTTGGTCTCCATTTTTTTTGTACATTATATCTTACATAAAAATAATATTTAAAATGTATTCTACATTACAAGTTGTATTTAAAAATAAATTAGCTCATGGGCTTTAGTTTATGGGCCAAAATAATAATTTATAAAAGAAAATAAATTAATTCAATTTGGGCTTTAAAAAGAAAGGCTTTTGGTCTATTTGAAAAAAAAGCTTTATACAAAATAATTAAAAACAAGTATTTAAATATCTATACTAATCATAATGAAAATAATCACCAAAATATTGCACGTGCACATAACGTGCAAAATAATATAATTTTCATTAAATGAAAATCGGGGCATCACAACACTCCCTCCTTAGAATAGTTCCGTCCCCTGGAACTACAGTCAAGAGTGAGAAAACAAACACTTACAACAAGCACAGAAAAAAAAATATACAATATACAAATCAAGCAAAAAGCTCAGAGTAGTCCTTCAACATCCTCTCCTCAGACTCCTAAGTAACCTCTTCAACCAAATGGTTTCTCCAGACTACCTTGACCATCGGTATCGTCTTATTCCTCAAGACTTTCTCTCGAAGATCAACAATCTCGACAGGAGACTCGATGTAGTTCAGATCCAACTGCAAAGCTTCCGGCACTACAAGGCAAATGATGACTCAGATCTGGAATATAACCTCTCAGCATAGACACATAAAAGACATTGTGCACCTGAGACAACTCTTCCGGTAACTCAAGCCGGTAAGCAGTTCTCCCGATCCTTTTCAATTTCTTGTACGGGCCTATAAACCTCGGGGCTAATTTCCCGCCTTTGCTAAATCGAATCACACCTTTACTGGGCGATACTTTCAGAAAGACGAAGTCACCGACCTCAAATTCAAGGTGTAACGCCCCTGCCCCGAGCCCGGACAATTTATACAATTTTTTTAGACAAATTAGATACTATGTAGTACAACTGCCCACCACAGGCTGCCTCTCAAAAGGTGGTTAACCGAATTGGTGACTCTTGATCCTTGGCAATTATATTTATACTATATTTTATCTTTGGAAACTAACGATATGGGATTAATTCCTTTCCCATACCCCGGTTTTAAACCAACCCGTGCACAACCCACCCCTTAGGTTGCCATGTGGGCTTCAAGAAGCACACACAGCACTCTTAGTGCTGTGCTTCAATGAATCCGGGTGGGTCCCCCCACCATGTTCTCAAACCGGTACAATCAAACCCCTTTTCAAATCATTTTAATTCTTTTTATAAATCCATCCCATAGAAACTTCTATAGGACAAAGTCAAATCTCTTTTTATTTTATTTATTTCAAACCATATACATTTCAGAAATACGGGGTATTACATACACCCCCCCCTTCAGAAATCAGCGTCCTCGCTGATGAGCACGGGGCATGCACAATCTAGTGCAGGATCTACTTTCTAGCCGATGTAGAGCATTTCTGTGAGCGTCACTCTCGTCTTTGGAATTCTGGAGACCAATCCCACTCTGCGGATCATTCTGTGGATAGACCTCTATCCATCGTCCCAGACTACTGGGGATTGTCTGTCTCTCTCCGCCGATCATCCTGGAGTCCATAACTCACTGCTCCTACACTCGATGTCGAAAGTCGGCTCTGATACCATTTGTAACGCCCCTGCCCCGAGCCCGGACAATTTATACAATTTTTTTAGACAAATTGGATACTATGTAGTACAACTGTCCCACCACAGGCTGCCTCTCAAAAGGTGGTTAACCGAATTGGTGACTCTTGATCCTTGGCAATTATATTTATACTATATTTTATCTTTGGAAACTAACGATATGGGATTAATTCCTTTCCCATACCCCGGTTTTAAACCAACCCGTGCACAACCCACCCCTTAGGTTGCCACGTGGGCTTCAAGAAGCACACACAGCACTCTTAGTGCTGTGCTTCAATGAATCCGGGTGGGTCCCCCCACCATGTTCTCAAACCGGTACAATCAAACCCCTTTTCAAATCATTTTAATTCTTTTTATAAATCCATCCCATAGAAACTTCTATAGGACAAAGTCAAATCTCTTTTTATTTTATTTATTTCAAACCATATACATTTCAGAAATACGGGGTATTACACAAGGTTCCTTCTCCGGTTGTCTGCGTAGCTTTTCTGCCTGCTCTGATCCTCTACCACCCTTTTCCTGATCTGATCAATCTTCTCAGAGGTTTGCTGCACCAGCTCAGGACCAAACAACTGACGCTCCCCAACTTCAAACCAACAAACAGGTGTCCTGCACTTCCTGCCATACAAAGCTTCGTACGGTGCCATCCCGATACTAGTTTGAAAACTGTTGTTGTAGGCAAACTCTACCAAAGGTAAATGCCTTTCCCAACTGCCTCCAAAGTCTAGTACACAACACTGAAGCATATCCTCAAGAATACGGTTGACTCTCTCGGTCTGCCCAACGGTTTGCGGATGAAAAGCAGTGCTGAAATCCGTCTTGGTACCCAAAGCTATCTGAAGACTCCTCCAGAAATGCGAAGTAAACCGCGCATCTCGATCAGACACAATAGTTGATGGAACACCATGAAGCCGGACGATCTCGCCAACATACAACTCAGCTAACTTGTCCATCGAAGCAGTGAGTTTCATCGCCAAAAAGTGAGCAGACTTGGTTAGTCGATCGAATATAACCCAAATCACATCATTGCCTTTAGAACTCTTGGGCAATCCTGTAATGAAATCCATACTGATGTTATCCCACTTCCATTCCGGAATAGGTAACAGTTGTAATAGACCTCCGGGTCTCTGATTTTCGGCTTTGACTTGCTGACAAACCTCACACTTCGCCACAAATTCAGCCACATCCCGCTTCAAACCTGACCACCAGAAATGCAGTTTGATGTCTCTGTACATCTTAGTGCTTCCAGGATGTACCAACAAAAGAGTAGCATGCGCCTCCTGAAGAATACTCTCTTTCAGGTCCGTCTGATTTGGAACGCACAGCCTCTCTCCAAACCACAGCACTCCATCTTTGATTTGAAAAACGGGGAACCTTCCAGCACCAACCTGCTCCTTCATCTCCAAGATATTAGCATCAACCTCCTGACTTGCAATGATCCTTGCATTCAGTGTAGGCTGAAGCCTCAACTGAGCTAAAGATGCTCCCAATCCTTGCAAGACAACTTCAATACCTGCTCGGTCCAATTCCTCAATCAGATGCTTCTAAGTTGTAATCAAACTGGATAAACTGCTCTTGCGACTAAGTGCATCAGCAACAACATTAGCTTTTCCAGGATGATACTTGATCTCAGGTCGCATGTCCTCAAGCACTTCTAACCATCTCCACTGCCTCAAATTCAAATCCTTCTGCTGATATATGTACTTCAAACTCTTGTGGTCCGTGTACATGTTCAATTTCTCACCGTACACGTAGTGCATCCATTGCTTCAGGGCAAAGATAATCGCAGCCAACTCCAGATCATGAGTCGGATAATTCTTCTCATGCGATCGTAGTTGCCTAGACCCATAAGCGATTACTCTTCCCCCTTGCATTAAGACACAACCAAGCCCACGATATGAAGCATCGCTGTAAACATCATACTCAACACCTGCTCTAGGCAAAGCCAAAATAGGTGCAGTAGTCAGTTTCTCTTTCAACTCCTGAAAGCTCGCCTCACATTGCTCAGTCCACTTGAAGTTCACATTCTTCTTGGTCAGACCAGTAAGGGGCACGGCTATCTGAGCATAACCTTGAATGAATCTCCTGTAGTATCCAGTCATTCCAAGAAAACTTCTGACTTCCTTTACTGTAGTAGGCCTAGCCCAATCTCTCACTGCCTCTATCTTCTGAGGGTCAGTTGCCACTCCCTCCTTAGAAAGGATGTAACCTAGGAATGCCACTTCAGATTTCCAGAAATCACACTTGGATAGCTTGGCATACAACTCCTGCTCTTCCAGCTTCTTCAAAACTGCTGCTAGATGCTCGGTGTGCTCCTCCTCTGACTAGGAGTACACGAAAATATCGTCGATAAACACCACGACGAAAGAATCAATGAACGGCCTCAGAACTCTGTTCATCAAATCCATGAAGATTGCGGGTGCATTCGTCACTCCAAATGGCATAACAAAGAATTCGTAATGCCCATGTCGAGTTCTAAATGCAGTTTTGTGCAAATCTTCATCTTTCACTTGAACTTGGTGATATCCTGATCGAAGATCTATTTTGGAGAAAACAGCTGCTCCTTGTAGACGATCGAACAAGTCATCAATTCGAGGAATAGGATACTTATTCTGAACAGTAACCTTATTCAGCTCTCGGTAATCGATACACATTCTCATCGATCCATCCTTCTTCTTTACCAAAGCACTGGTGCTCCCCAAGGTGACGCACTAGGTTGAATAAAGCCTTTCTCCAACAGTTCCTCAATCTGTCGTTTCACCTCATCCTGTTCTACTGGAGCCATCCTATACGGTGCCTTAGAAATGGGTGCACTTTCCGGTTGAACAGTGATGCTGAACTCTACATCACGATGCGGGGGTAACCCAGGAAAATCATCCAAGAACACAGTCGGATAGTCCCGAACCACAGGAATTCCTTGCACTTCCACAGGAATCTCTTCCTTGCGGATAGCTGCCACCAGCCTAGAACACTTCTTCTTCCCTTGGAAAGTGACTTCAGGTCCTCCTGGAGCCTTCACTGTTACCGTCTTGGTCTTGCACTCGATGCTTGCACTGTACACCGACATCCAATCAATGCCAATGATAACATCGACTCCCAAGATAGTCAGCTCGATCAGATCAATTCTGAAGATTCTGTCCCCAATCACAATCTCGCAATCCGCATAGTACCGATCAGTGGTTAAAGTTTCCCCTGATGGAGTAGCCACTGCTAAGATCTTGCCTGGAAAAATCTTCGGTTCAACTCCCAACACTTTCGCAAATTTAGGAGACACAAAAGTATGAGAGGATCCAGTATCGAACAAAACAACAGCTTTCATTCCATTCAAATTCTGATGCAAAAGATCCATTAAATTCGAAGTATAAGACATGAATTTTCAAGTCAATATTTCCATTTCATTGAATTCCAAACTTTATACATTCGAATCGAAAACATTTCTTGACATCAGAATGAAAACAGTAGAAGCTACAATAGTCTAACTCCTACGGTTCCTCTTCGCTTCTCGAAGTTCTCCCTGTAGTTCATCAAATTCTTCCTTCAGCACATCGGTCAGATTCTTCCTCTTCTCGAGTTCCCATACATAATGACTGAGAACTGAAAAGTCGTCCTTGCATTTTGCCAATTGAGCCTCCAATAATCCGACTCTCTCCTGCAGTGTTTCTACATGCCTCTGAAGAGATATCACAAGACTATTTGGAACCGGTTCTTCTTCTTCGTCAGAAGAGTCATCAGATGAATCCGAAGGTGGGGTAATCTCTCGGGATTCAGGCCATTCTTCTCCGTCAGAATCAGCTTGCCCTGGGTAGTACTCGTCCTCGGAATCTGCTTGTCCAGGATGGTACTCTTCCTCGATGATATGCCAGTCATCGTCTCCAGCAGGGTCGAAGTGATCAGCCATCTTAGAAATAGGGAGGAAGAAGCATAAGTCATAGAGCAACACAAATGTAAGTCACTTACATTTGAATCTCTAGACTCAAACACACACTCTAATGTCCACTTCTAGGGTGTCGTTCCTTATAAATTTGTACAAGTGTGAAGCGTGGCACTGATACCACTCTGACGCCCCGAATTCCAAAATACACTGAATTCGAGATTTCACAGGATCTTTATACTTCATTTAGTACAATTTTACAATGAATTTAAAACTTTTCACTTTATATCAGAGTTTACATGAAACTTTACACTTTACATTGCACAGCGGAAGTAAATTTACAACATTTAAATAAATGTACAACAACATTGTATAATCTTTAAGCATCTGTTCCTCTTTAATCTTCATCATGTCATTTATCCTGCATACAAAACTGTGGGTACGTCAGTTTATTCAACCGACGAACATTATACACGGCCATCCTCTCTATGCCGGAAATAGTATAACTCATTTTCCATATTTAACAAACACAAACTTGTCACATATCAAACTAAAGGGACTACCCTATTAATGTCGTGTTGTGGTTGTGCACTTAGTCCTTAATTCAATTATTTATATTATATGACACTAATGCACACTTGTTCGGATTCTATGCATCCCATACTACATAGGTCCGAGGGCAAGCCACTTATTCGTTCTTCATCTTTGTAGGGTTCAATCCCTCGTCATGACTTAATCTATTACTGTAACTACGGTGAGTATCCTAGATGATCTATGAGTACAAGCACGCATACAGGACCCTGGAGGGGAATTCCACGCCATGTCTTGACTCATCAAGCATGCATTCTGTGGCAATTCAGCCTCCTCCCTGAACAGATCCTCTTGCAGTCACCAAACATCCCACAAGCGTTGCTAAAGTCCGATCATTACTGAGTTGTGCCCACACCATGTCTTGACTCATCAAGCATGCATTCTATGGCTCACACACCCGCACCGTAAACTCTAACTCTCATACTCGTGTTTTTCTCTCACTTTCATCACGTCTTCACTATGCACTATTCCTTAGTTTTTATTAGAATCATGAACAAAATCAAAGCTCTAGAGTTAGCCTCTCCACTAAACCGGACTTATTCATTCATTCAAACGTGACCAACCTTGGTCTTTCATTTCAAATTTTATTTCATTTCTTTCTAATTGCCGGGGGAGACTTAGCTACTCTTTTGTTTCAATTCCAATTCACAATTTTCAAAATTGAGTGTTTCCAACAGATAAGTTCATTTTCATAATCATAACAGGTTTTTTTTTTCAATAGCATGATCTCTAATTTATTCATAAGTCCATAGCCATACATGGAATTCAATTATTCCCATTGTATTTCATCAATATAATCACAACACTATTGAATATTCACATTTCATAATTTTCATACTATTCTCCAATGAGAATAAATCACTTCACATCACTTCATATAATTTCTTTCTTTGCTATATTGTTTTTCTAACACTTCATTTCAAGTTCTTTTGCAGATTATAACTTCACAAAAATATAAATGTAAAAACCATAGTTTTATTTATACATTTATTCTCAAAACATACTCTACTTCATGCAAATAATTCTCAAATCATTTTTCACAAGTCCCACATAATTTTAGAATAATAAACATATTTTTTTCATAATTTTTTTACTAACAAAAACTACCTCAAAAAAAATGTTTTTCCCAAATTAAACCCCAGGCCGAGACTGGGTTTCGAACCCACGACCAGAGGGAAACAAGCCACAGTGCAGACCACTAGGCCAATTGCGCCAGCAGTATGAAAGAGAGCTGAGAGCATTTAATGCTCTCGGCTGCAGTTCTTTTATTTTTTTAAAAAGATGAAACAAAAGTATGGTGACCAGGGGATTCGAACCAGCAACCTGAGACCCGAAACCCACTGTAGCGAATAGGGTCATCCCAACCACTTGAGCTATGCGCTCGGGTTGTCAATAGTGCAACTCGAAGTTTATTTAAAACAATTCTCTCTGTTTATTAAACATTTCGATGTTCAACACGCTCTCATTTTATTTTGCTTTTATAGAATTTGCTCTAAATTTTCAGATTGACCAATACCATTATAAATTATACTCCAGTATATAGAAAATATTTTTTTTCAGTAATTAATACATATTTTTCATACGATTAATTCGAATTATAAACTAATGCTACCACATTTCTTCTTTTTCGACATTTCTTAACAATTAACATCACTAATCTTTTTATTAGCAACTTCTTACTAATTCTCTATTTTTAATCATTTCCTAAACCTACAGTCTATATTTTAATTCATTCATTTCAACATTATCACAAAGATCCATTTAAACACATAAAGTAGCATTGTCAATCTACTAACTTTTGTATCTAATTTTTGATGTAAATAATAAAATTTTCTTCAAGCAATCCATGGCTATAATCAATTCACACACGACTTAAAATTTGATGATAGAACCACATATAATTTGCATATCACATTTCAATCAATCAATAGGTCATTTTTCTAATTAAAGTGTACTTTTATTAATCTTTTTCATGCATCATTCTTTCAATTCACATCTAGCATGTTTCCTAATTAGAAATACGAAAAATTTACCCACCTTAATTTGGAGAGAAATACAACTAGCAACCTCCTAAACGAATGTCCTTGTCACGAGAGCGGTCCTCCTCCTAGATGCGCGCACACGAGCCTCCACAAAGCCAAAACCCGAGCACTCCACAAGCCAAACCGAGAGCTCCTTGTTGATGTCGACCTTCCTTCTTCTTGATGCAAGCACAATTTCTCACACAAACTCAATCTTTTGACTCACTTAATAAACTACTAGATAATGTATTTTGAACTATAGGTTTGGAGGAAATAATTAGCACAAGAATGACTAGGCTAAGGGGGGGTATTTATACTAAAAGTTTAGGAAAATGGATGGCTAGGATTGAAGTAGGAGTTAGGGACAAATGGCTATGATTTAAGGAGGAGTTACACTAACTACCCATGATCAAGTAACCACCACCACCATGACTCCACTTGAAAAATTCCTTTCCCTCCAAAAGCTTAAAACCGGCCTACTTCAAAGGTGCAATTTGCACGTGTACGTGCAGTGCACGTGCATGCAACTTGGTCTCCATTTTTTTTGTACATTATATCTTACATAAAAATAATATTTAAAATGTATTCTACATTACAAGTTGTATTTAAAAATAAATTAGCTCATGGGCTTTAGTTTATGGGCCAAAATAATAATTTATAAAAGAAAATAAATTAATTCAATTTGGGCTTTAAAAAGAAAGGCTTTTGGTCTATTTGAAAAAAAAAGCTTTATGCAAAATAATTAAAAGCGAGTATTTAAATATCTATACTCATCATAATGAAAATAATCACCAAAATATTGCACGTCCACACAACGTGCAAAATAAAATAATTTTCATTAAATGAAAATCGGGGCATCACAGGGCAATAGATAGAATTTATGGATTCTTGAGAAAACGAATTGGGTGAACCTGTTGACCTTCACCAAATTGTTGACTTAGTCCCTTGCCGCTGCTGCAAACCTGCAAAATGTGCGATACACCGAGATGGATCCCAGCGATGCACCCTCCGACGCTCTTGTCGCTAATCTGAATGATTAAGAAAGAGCTTTTTCTGGAAAAAGATTGATTACCTTGCAACGGTGGGAGGAGAGGGGTTTTAATAGTCTCCTTTGGGATCTGTTTCGAGATAAGAACATATATCTACTTCCCGGTGTGAATGGATAGAACCGGTTAAGACCACCTCTTCGGGATAATTATGAATCTGAATTCTTCTTTATCCTTCTGAACTGGTTTGTAACGGATTGGGACCCGTACCCAGTAGGACAGATCCGCTTATGGGTTATTAGGCTTTGAAGAAAGTCCCAGTTCCCATTTTAGACCCGTTTGTAGGTGAAATTACTGTTTTACCCCTGAGAGCTTTAAGATTCGTGGCCGATTTGAACGGTCCCGATTTAATCCTATTTTTAGCCATATCAGGATCCAATAATAGTGGGTTTGGGTTGAGAACAAACTGCAATTGGATTTTAGGGTTCAATAAAGGGTAGATCTAAATCAATAGAGTTCAAATAAAAATAGCCACAATAAATAAGAGAACAATAAAATCGACAATAAAAGCTCAATCAAAAGAATAAAGAACTTCGTGAACAAAAATTGAAATCCAAATAAATAGATAAATAATACAAATGAAAACAATATAAGTTGGCTTGAAATTAAATTAGAATTCACCACGAAAATCAGATCAAGTACAATACTAAAATATATATAATTCAATAGATGAACTTTAATTAAATAATCAAGAAATAACAATTAATAATTTTAATCAAAACAAAATTATATAACTATTTAGTATTCGGGTTTATCAATTTATTGAAATAATTCAATAATAATAATATATTAGATTTAGGCACAAATGTAAACAGTCGATCAAAAAAGAAATAGGAAGTAAGACTAAAATACACCTTAATTCAAAATTGATAAGATTTTGATTACAAAACACTTTAATACAAATTTGAAACGAATTTAGAACAAAATAAATTAATAAAAATCAAATTATAGAAAATACACGGAAAATACTAATTATTGGGAATGGGAGTTACATCCTATCATGATAATCGAGGGCTTGGTTACGAAGAGCCAATACACCATAAAAAATTTAAATCATCATGTCATACACACTTGCACAATCACCAACATAATCACAAACCAACTCAAAACCATGCCAATGTGCATGACTCAAGTCGTAGTTGTATCACATGTCATTACTACTGTAGATTAGGACACATTTCGTATAATTGTTCATTAAAAGGGGACACTAACTTTGTTTGGGTAAGAAAGAATGTTAATGCAGGATCAAAACCCACTTGGACTCCTACAAAATTTCATGTAGGTGGTCTGGTGCTCTCAACTTAGAAGATTGCAGACACCTTGATAGAAGACGCTCGAGAGGCTCAGCAAGTTATACTAGTAACCAACATCTCTATCAGGGAAAAAGGTGAAGGATCTTGGTCCTTTAGATAAGTATAGCACCGGGTAAAATCTACACTAGCTTGAACTTAAATTAAATGTGCATATGTTAATTATTTCTGAAATACATGAAATGTGAGAACTTTACAATAACATATAATCACTCTGCAAAAATTGAATGATCGGTCGACCGTACATCCCATTTGTTCTTGAGCAGTCGAGAATGGACCGGTCCACCGTACGGTCCACCGTTCACCCCTGTGTCACAAATCACCAAATCAAAACTCCCTATTTCGTGTTGTGCGGTCGACCGTATATGTGAACCGGTCGACCGACCAAGTCGGTTGACTTGCTTATTCCCCTTCTAATATAAATACCTCTTCACCCTTAACCTTTCTATCTTACAAAAACCCTAGCCTCCAACCCATCAAATAAAACTTATCATCTCTCAACACTCTTCTCAAATCTCTATGGTTTTTCTCTTTCTCTGTTTTAATGGCATCCTCCTCACACAAATCGAAGGGCAAGAAAGCCATTGCCTCGAAATCAGTCACTAGGGATGGTATTACCTTTCGAAAATCTCATTGTGCTGATATTTACTTCTCTTCTCTTTATAATGCCCCCGTTGTTGCAAATTGGGTAATTAATCTATCATCCTTTGGGGATCAATTTTCTGTTATGGTTAGAATCCTTAGAGATTTTGGGTGGGAAAACTATGTTGCTACCTCTAGCACCCACTCCGAGTCTCTAACTCGTCAATTCTATGCAAACCTTGAGGGACTTCAAGATGATGATCTCACCCTTTCGTCTATAATTCTTGGTAGAAGAGTAAGAATAACTCCCGAATATCTCCGTGGGAGATACGAATTTCCCAAAGGGGAATTTGATGCATACCACCTTGATTTTAAAACCCTTAACTATAAACCTGGTCATGATCAAAATACTGTCAAATCTATGATCGTGCAACCCGAGTTTTCCCGTCTTCCTCGTTCTGCCCCCACAAATTTTATTGATTCAGCTAGGGTTCTAAATAAAATTGTTAATGCGGATATTTGGCCCAAAAAGAATGACAAAATAAAAACTCAGGTCGATCAATCATTCATTATTTTTCTTATTCTTGGGGAATACAAGTTTGATCTTGCTACATTCATCATTCGCACGATGAATTATGCAACTACTACAAATCGTGGTCTTCCCTTCAGCTCTCTCATATACAACATTGCCATTGATTCCGTATCGATGTCAGGAACTTCTTGCTCAACAAAAGCCCTATGCCAATCCTTCCTCAACAAATGGGTATTGATGTACCGTTCAATCAGAGGGCTCGTCGTCGTCAAGCCCAACAACAAGCACGCCAAGCCGAACAAGCACCATAAGCCTCTTCCTCCTCGCATCGCAAGAATGCCACTCCATCTTCATCGTCATTCGTGACTCATGAGCAGTTCACTGCTCATCAAATGCAAGTGTATGAATACTATGTTAATACAATTGAGTACTTGCAAGGAAAAGAAGATTGGGAAATTCTTCCTCCTCCGAATGATGAGGAAGCTGATGAAGATGATGACGACGATGAAGATGATGGAGGGGATGATGAGGAGTAGATATCTTCTTGTAATTAAGAATTGTAATGTATAACTTTTAAAGTTATGTAACCTGCTGTAATTTGAAATGAAAGAATACCTTCATGCTTATCCTGATTATCAGTTTCAGTATTACGGTCGACCGGTTGCTCTCCTGATCTCCTTCGAAACACTCTGCTTTCAAAATCTTTGTCTTCAGCAGTTGCGGTCGACTGTGCGGTCGACTGGTTTGCTTTCGGTTCTCGCTTTACTTGACTTTACAAGATAAATGGTCAACCGTGCGGTCAACCGGTTCACCCTCTGTGATTCGTTGTGTTTTTGAAATAGGAGTACGGTCGACCGGTTTGCTCTCTGGAATTTTTTTTGACTAATTAGTTTTGCGGACGACCATGCGGTCGACTAGTTCTCTTTCTAGTTACAAGTTGAAATTTTTTTGAACTTTCTAATAATTTTCCTATAACCGCAATTTCTTGAAATTCGTTCTTCGCATTTGTATTAACAAAATCTCAATTCTCTGATACCATGAAGAGCTCTCCCTGTATATCAAACAGTCTCGCTATCAACGGTATCATGTAAGTAGATTTTCCTCCGTTTTTTTTAAAAAAAAATTCCTATCTCTCCAAACTTTATATCTCTTATTATGCTTAATGAAAGTTTCTTTCCATTTACAACTAGTTATCGTGAGGAGTAATTTATACGTATCTTTTGTCCCCCTATTGGTGTGTTCCGAAAATGGCGAGAATATTATGAATTTTATGAATGCATGAAAGTAAACATAAGTAAATAGTTTTATTTTTTATTAAGGGAGAGTATTTACAAATCTCTCTTTAACTATGAAAATCTGTGTTACAGGAAGTACTGAATTCAGAGGGAGTATTCTTATGCCAAATTGTTTTACTCTTTTTTTTTACTTTCAATATTCAAAGGCATATTTTTGTTCACACCAAAAGGGAAAGATTGTTGACTCTTAGTTTGGTGTGCACAAAACGTGTCTATAAATACTAATAAGTTGAAATTGAGTTGTTCAGATTTTCATGATCAAATAATATCCATAAGAGATCCAAGAGAGATTCAAGAATATTCAAATAAGGAAAGTAATAAAGAAAGATTGAGAAATCAAGCAAAAGAAGAAGATATTCCAAAAGAACAGTTGATTGATTAATGTCCAAGAAAGCTACCAAAGACCAGTTGCTATAATTCTATATTTGTGAGATTTAAATCTGTGTAAAATTGATTGATTGATTGATTAGTTCTTTTGGTAAGAATATAAAGTGAATTCGGTATGAACAGCGCGATACCGGTCGACCGCACCTTATGACGGTCGACCGCATCGTAGTTGACAGCAACTCTCAGTTGCGTAAGAAGCAGTCGACCTTTCATCTCTCTACTTTACGTCAGAGAGATGACCGGTCGACCGCACTTTGTGCTATTCACATTTTCGGAATGTATCGTTTCCAATTTTGATCTATACACTTCCCAATCTATTTACTTGGCCGAACCCACCGAGTATTCCTCACCTATTACTTCTGAACTAATCTTTCAACAATCAATCCGAGTGTGTGTGACAATCTTGTTGTATTCATTAGTCAGGATCAGTTAAGGATCTTGAGTTTTTCTTTTTCTTTTTCCACTTCGGTGAGATTGACGGGACTTGTGTTAGAAGTTATGTGGGTGTAATAGGTTTCTTGGCCTGAATTCGAGAATCACTGTACAAGGATTTTGAGTATAGTGAAACGCTTGTGGCGGAGAATTGCTACAAGTAGGTGGTGTGGATGTAGACCTGAAGGTCGAACCATGTTACATCGCTGCGTCACTTATGCTATCTACGTTTGCTCTTCTTAACTTTTTGTTTACTCTGCACTTTATTTTAATTATTTTTTTATTCTGCACAATCACCCTATTTACCCCCACAGGAAGATTTACAGAGGCTAGATTACATCATAATATTTACTTTAAATATATATATATATATATATATATATATATATATATATATATATATATATATATATATATTAGGACGTATAAAATACGTGTAGATTACTAGTGTAGATTACTGGTGTAGATTATTGGTCTAGTATAGTGACAATCCGTTTTATGCTTTAAAAAAACAAGCTTTTACTGTTGTTATAGCTTAAAAAAGACAGGGTAAGAGCATCCACAGTCGTTTGCTTGTTTGCCATTTTTTCCATTTTTTGTGTACTGTAGCGCACACAGTCGTAAGCTATTTTGCCATTTTTGGCAATTCGGCTACTGTAGAAAGGGAAAAATAGCATTCGAAATAGCAAAATGCATATTTTAGTCGTAAGCTATCATGTTTCGTCTGGATTATTTAATTATATTTTTAATTAATCGGACGAAATATGATGTTTTGTCTGAAGTAAAAAAAATTAAAAAATAAATAAATTAACCGGTTAAATGAATTTAAGGCTTGGAATGAACATGATGTTTCGTCCTATGTCCCAATCTAATTTTTTTAAAAAAAATTAATTTTAAAATTAACTTTGTAAAATTTTAAATTGTTTTTGCAATTTATTAAATTGCTTTTACAAATTTTTAAATCATTTTTGCAAATATTTTTTACAAACTATTTTTAAAAATTGTTTTTGCAATTTTTTTTGCAAAAAAAACTTCCTTAAAATCCGGACGAAACTTATTTTGCAATTTTTTTTCTTTGGGACGAAACATCATGTTTCGTTCCGTATTTTTTATTAATATTTTCTATGTATCGGCTTGTATAAATTAATTTTAAATGACATACTCTGTTTTTTTTATATAACGAATTCATGTATTTTTTTACCATTCGATAACTGCAATGTTTCGTCAAAATGGATCGTCAAAAAATACATTTTGCCATTTTTTAGTGGAAGCTCTAAAGTGCATGTGCAAATATATCGAATAATATTACTCAGCAGTCTTAAATTTATTCCCAATTAATACATAATCTCTACGATCCTTTTCTTCTTGACTAAGATATACTCCTACCAAAATAAATAGTGATTTAGTCTTACAACTTGGCTAATTACAGTCATGCATGCAAAAACTCAATTTCACACTGTTTTCGGATTGCCCATATCCTAATTTATTGGGAAATGCAACTAAAACTTACGGGGCGTTTGGTATATGAAAATGTGTAAGGACAATTTCAAATTTCTTTTTAAATTATCTTGTTTGGTATGTGACAAACATAATTTTGAAATGAATGATAAATTTTGAAGGGAATCAAAATCCTTTGTAGGGGAAGATTTTCATTCTCCAAAAATCATGGAATTTGAGAATTTTCGTAGGATATCCAAAACAAACAATAAAATAATCCAAAAAACTCGAATAAAAAAAATATTTTCTCTTAAAATTATGGGATTTGAGGATTTCCATAAGATTTTCATAACAAACAATAAAATAACTCAAAAAACTAGAATAAAAAATACAACAATAAATGATTCTCAAAAATGCAATATACTACACCAAAGATGATAATGCTAAATTCTTGAAAATCTTCATTTTCATTCTCATATTTTCGAAAATCCTCTCATTCCTGAGAATCTTCCAGTTCGTATACCCAACCCCTCCTGAAAGTTTAGAAAAAGCCACGTGTATCCAAAGCCAACCGACCAAATCAGACAAATCTCATGAGAACGAACCAATGTTCCCTGCGACGTGTATCCAAAGCCAACCGACCAAATCAGACAAATCTCATTAGAACGAACCGATGTTCCCTGTTCGTTCTCAACTTCCAATCCTACCACCCCTGAAAAACTGCCACGTACTCGCGCAACCAAACAAATCCCTATAAATAAAGAAGAAGAAAAAACGACAGATCCCCAAAACAAAACAAAACAAAACAAAAAAACCGGAGTAAACCCAACCCAAAAAAACAGTGGAAGGAGGAGGAGGAGGAGGAGATAATGGATCTAGTAAAATGGATGGTGGGTTTGGGTTTCTGGGTTCAAGGGTTCCGTTGCTTCCCATGGTTGGCCGTCAATTTCTTCCTCAAAGACGGGTTGGGTATACCCGCATCCACTATGCAGCTCCTCCAAAACTCCGCTAATCTACCCATGGTCGGAAAGCCCATTTACGGCCTAGTCTCCGATGCTCTCTACATTCGTGGCCAGCATCGCCTCCCCTATGTCGCAATCGGAGGTAATTTTTTGTGTTTTGGTTTAGGGTTTTTTATTTTTTGTTTTGATGGTGGAGCATGATAGTGCATTAGAGCTTGGGGGATAGGTTAACGCTGGTTGAATCTAGAAGGATCATTTTCGAACTTTTTGGGATGCGATATTATATTATATCTATGTCTAATCTGTAATCTCTAATATTATAATGGGAGAATCACACGTGTAAATTACTATCTACCTATCTATCCATAAATTACTATTTATGAAAGAATTGGAATTGTAAATCTACCTACTTATGTGCAACACGCCTTCAACTCCAACTCTCTCATTATAGTCTTCACATTTACTTTTTAAAATATATAATCATATTTATTAAGATATGCATCGCATGTGTAAATCAGAAATCTTATTTTTATTTTTTTTATAAAAATTAATACGTGCATCACACGTGTAGATTACTAGTTTTATAAATAGTAAAGAGAGTCTACCCTATCTTCTTTTTCTATTTTAAATTAGAGAAAGACGAGTAAAAGTAGTAATTTATATTTAATTAACACGTGCACTATGCATAATTTTCATTAAAAAACAAAAAAAAAATCCTAATTTCTCAAACATAGTCTCTTTCCCTCTCATTTTTTCAATCTCACAAAATCTCACGGCTTTTCTCAAACCCACCTCCATCGCTTCTCCCGCACCCTCCATCAGCTTTAATACTATTCAATTCTATAACATTATGGTTTGACAGTGATTCTCTAAACTATCTGCTTATGTGAGGATGATAATGAAGATTTCAGTAATCACGGTATATATGATAATCATAAGTTTCTCCCAATTTTCTTATATTTTTGGGAGTTCTATATAATTTTATAAGTCTCTCAAAACTATTTTAGGTTGTGCAGTTTGCACATGGTCACACTAGTTTATATCTTATACTAATTGGAGAGAGAGTCTACCCCCTCTCTCATCTCTCTATTTTGAAATAGAGATATGAGGAAAAAAAGTATAGATTCCTATTTAACTAACAAGTGCACTACGCACGATTTTGTTAAAAAAAACAAAATAAAAACTCCAATTCCCCAAATACAGTCTCTTTCTCTCCTACTTTCTCAATCTTACAAAATAAAAACTCCAATCCCCCAAATATAGTCTCTTTCCTTCCTACTTTCTCATTCTCACAAAATCTCACGTCTCTTCCCAAATTCACTATCATCCTCTGAAACACGGATACTTCATGGAGGGTGCCGTCCCCGTATCCTGTACGTATCCGATACTCGTATCCTCGTATCCTGTACATTCCCGTATCCTGCATTTTTTTATTATCCAATTATTTGATACAGCTGAAACTTGTCCCACTATTTGATTTGTCTGCTTATGTTATATCACTTATATTGCTTATGAACTTATTTTGTTTACTTATGTTATTGCCTATACTTATGAATAATTATTGTAGCCTTTATGGATTATCTTATTTATGTTTAATGAAAGATATTTACCATTTCCTTATTAACGAAAAAGATTATTTAGTTATGTGTAATTATTCATATTTTTTGATATATATATATATACACACATAGCCGTATTCCCGCCGTATCCCGTATCCTACTTTTTTAAAAATTATCGTATCCCCCGTACTCGTGTCCCCATATGCGTATCGGTGCTTCATAGCTATCATCCCTTAACTTGAAATTAGATTTTTAAGCAAACACAATTCATTAAAATTATTTTCATATGATTTTCTTAGTCTATCATCTTTACCATAACCTGTGTTATAATGCATAGTTTATAATGTATAACCTATTTACTGAATATTAATAATGTTATAATATACATGTTAACATAAATTAGTTGAATTTGGACATCTTTTCATTGCATGCATTTTTTAGCTTTTAGTATATTCATTTAGATAACATTATGGTTTGGCTGTGATTCTCTAAACTATGTGCTTATATGAGGATGATAATTGTTAAGATAAATAAGAGAGAAATGAAGACAATACTGAATATTGAATTGAGTTCAACCAAGTACAATACCACCTATATATAGGAGGGAAACAAATATCAAAACAACTCTACAACCAATATGAGACTATAATAATATCTAACACTCCCACTCAAACTCACGATGGGTCAAACAGTGTGAGTTTGCTTACTAAATATCTAAATCTCTGAACAGTATGAAATTTGGTGAAGAAATTTGCAGTCTGCTGGGAAGATGTAACAGAGTGCAGAGAAATGGTCCATGCCTCAAAGCGCTCATGAACATAATGGCAATCAATCTCAATATGCTTCGTTCGTTCATGAAAGACCGGGTTGCTTGCAATATGCAATGCACTCCGGTTATCACAATAAAGAGGAGTAGCTCCTGTAAGAGTGACACCTATATCTGATAACAGCCAACAAACATGAACAATTTCTCTAGTAGTAGCTGTCATTGCTCTGTACTCAGCTTCAGTCGAAGAACATGTAACAACTGCCTGTTTCTTACTTCGCCTTGAGATCAGTGAATCACCAAGAAATAGATAGAAACCGGTGGTAAACCGTCTTGTAGTAGGATCACCTGCCCAATCTGAATCAGAATATGCACTCAGGCTCTAATTTGGATGTAGCAGGCATGAATAACGAGCGAGTAATAGTGTTCCAAAGATATCTGAAAATCTGAAGAAGAGCACCGTAGTGAACTGATGTAGGAGCAAAAACAAACTGACTGACAACACTGACTGCGTGAGCAATATCAGGTCTGGTCATGCATAAGTAGACAAGCTGTCCAACAATCTGTCTGTATCTAGTGGGATCAGGAAGGAGCTCACCATCAGTGGGACGAAGCTTCACATGAAGCTCTAAGGATGTATCGGCTGATCTACTGTTAGAAAGGCATGCAGCGGAGATAATATCTGATGTGTATTTCTGTTGATAAATGAGTATTCTCCAAGATCCATGAGCAATCTCTAGGCCCAGTAAATAACGTAGTCTGCCAAGGTCCATCATATAGAACTGCTGATGAAGGTATTTCTGGGTGGATGTAATGCCCACAGAGTCATCCCTAGTAATGATCATATCGTCAACATAGAGTAATAGAATTACCCTCTCCTGCGGTGATGACCGCATAAATATAGAATGGTCCTGAGAACTCTGACTAAAACCAGCCTTGGTGATGATAAGACGAAAACACTTAAACCAGGTTCGAGGGGCCTGCTTCAAACCATATATAGCTCGATGCAATTGGCAAACATGACGAGGAGTAAGGAGGCCATGAGGCGGATCCATATAAACAACCTCAGATAAGGTACCATGAAGAAAAGCATTCTTCACGTCCATCTGGTATAAAGACTATTGGCGGATTTGCTGCAATAGCAAGAAGAGTGCGAACAGTAGTCATTTGTGCAACGGGAGCAAAGGTCTCATCATATTCAATGCCATGCTCCTGAGTAAATCCTCGGGCTATTAGACGAGCCTTGTGTCGCTCAATAGATCCTTCAGGTTGATATTTGACCTTGAAGATCCACTTGCAGCTAATAGGCTGAACGCCCTCTGGCAGAGGAACAACATCCCAAGTGCCAGTCTGATCAAATGCACTGAATTCCTCTGCAATAGATTTTCTCCATTCAGGATATTAAATTGCATCTTGATAGGTTCTGGGCTCATGTGTAGAGTGTATAGAAGTGAGATATGCATGAAACTGTGGTGAATAGGAAGCTAGGGTGGTAAAACCAAACTGGTCAGAAGGATCAGTAGCATCAGGTGTATAACGTGCCGGAGGAATACCAGAAGTGGAACGGGTAGACTGACGAAGAGGTGGTGGACTGACAGGGTGTGGGGGTGAGGACGGTGGAGTAGGTACATGTGTCGGTGGGAAAGTAGGTTGGATGGGTGCTGGCTGCTGTGGGGATGCAGGTGGTGTTTCGGTAGGGGGAACAACAGGTGTAAGGACTGCATGAGATGTGAATGGAGTCAGAGGAGTGGGATCAAAAGAAATGCGGGAAGATAAAGTCGGGGGGCTAGTAACAACTGGGAAATTGAGAAATCTAGTATTCTCAGGGGGAGTCAGGTAGTAAGGAGAGTCTTTCACAAAGGATACATGTCGAGAAATGCAGACACGACCCGCTGATGGATCAAAACAACGATAACCTTTGTGTTCAGGGCTGAGATCTAGGTGAACGCACTTAGCAGCATGAGCGGAGAGCTTCGTGCGTTCAGTAGGAGGGAGAAGGACGTAACAGGTGCACCCAAAAGTACAAAGCATACTGCAGTCGGGAGGTGAATGATAAAGAGCCTTATAAGGTGTCGTACCAGCTAAGACAGACGAGGGAGTAATATTGATAAGACTAACAGAGGTCATGATGGCTTCAGCCCAGAAAGAACGAGGAGCGGAAGAGGAGAGTAAAAGAGCACGAGCCGTCTCAAGGATGTGACGATGCTTGCGTTCAGCTACTCCATTTTGCTCATGTGTATGAGGGCATGATTGTTGAAAAAGGGTGCCGTGAGACTGAAGGATCGATCTTATAGTGGTGGAAGTGTACTCACGTGCACCATCCGATCGAAAATTCTTAATGCGCACACCAAACTGAGTGTGAATCATAGTTGTAAAGAACCAGTAAATATCAGGTCTCTCAGATTGCTGACGCATAAGAAATATCTATGTATGTCTAGTGAAGTCATCGATGAAGGCAACATAATAGAGATACCCCTTCCACAAAGGTACGGGAGCGGGTTCCAATATGTCAGAATGAACAAGTTGAAAAGGATGAGTGGGTTCAGAAGTTTTTTTGTGACTAAAGGGTAGGGCAATGTGTTTGGCCAAATGACAACCATGACAATCAGATAAATGTTTAAAAGTAAGAGAACCAAGGGCACCACTGCGAGCTATAGTCTGGAGTCGTGATGCGCCAAGATGATTTAAACGTCTGTGCCACAGATCAGCATTAGAGGAAACAATACCGGCAAAACTAGGAGAGTGGTGTGCACGAAGAGGTTTTTTTTTTTTTTAATTTTTTTTTATCTAGGGTTTTGGGAAAAAATTTGTATTACTTTGGCTGTTGGAATTGGAGGATTTTTTGGATGGAAAAATTTTAAGAAAAGAAAATTTGAGTAATTGGCTTTGATACCATGTTAAGATAAATAAGAGAGAAATGAACAGAATACTGAATATTGAATTGAGTTCAACCAAGTACAATACCACCTATATATAGGAGAGGAACAAATATCAAAACAACTCTACAACCAATATGGGACTATAATAATATCTAACAATAATGAAGATTTCAGTAATTCCGGTAGGAATGATATTCATAAATTTCTCTCAATTCTCACGTTTTTTTTAGAGTTCTATATAATCTTATGAGTCGTTTAAAACTATTTTAGGTTGTGCAATTTGCATAGGGTAACACTAGTTCCTTTTAGATAGAGTGAATTACTGACATTGATATCGCATGTGCATATCGGGTAAAGATAGAGCAGGTTCATTCGTCCGTGCACGTGTTTACTTTTACCATTTTCAATCAGAGTAGGAATTGAACGTAGTGGTTGCACACAATGTTTAATTTTGTTTACTATGCGTTTGCACGCCGAAATTGGCTTCGGACAGAAATTGTAGTGAAATTTTAGAAAATTCTAATTCTAGGTGGGTGTTGTACTGGTTTGTGGAGAATCTGGGATTGTACTGCTGGGTTATTGTTTGATTCATTGAAATTTTCTACTTGAAAATATTCTGATGAAAAGTGCTAAAGAAGAGACAACAACAACAACAACAACAACAACAAAAATGCAGAAAGTAAAAGGTTTATTCTCTCCTTACTTTTTATAAATCTTTAGAAAAGTCTGCAGGAATAAACTTTCCTTCAATAGTACTTCTTGTAAGTGTAAAGTTGTTATCTCTGTGAACAACATAGTTAATATTATAGTTTGAATTAGATGGTAATGCTTATAGTAAGCGCATCTTTTGTCAAGTTTTTAAACCAAGAGAACCGATTCAGTCAAGTAGACTGCACTCTCTGCAATTACTCAGGTCATTGGTTTTTTATGGTGTTAAAATGGGCATTAGAAAGAAAATTATGGTATTTGATTTTCACATACAGGTCAAGCATATAAGGGGATTGAGGCTAATCTATAATATTGCTACACTTCCTTGCACGAGGAAGCTCCAATTATCTTCAATAAGTGTAATAATGCTTCTTGTTCGGAGTTGATTTGTGCAAGTTTGCATTATAAATTTTTTGGCATAAAAATTCTTAAATATTTTGAAATGTAAGTATTTAAAGTTTATGAATATAGAAATGTTTAGTGTATTTACAGAAATTTACTTGTCGAAGTATATTGTAAAAAACACCTTCACCTGAACAATTTTTTGATCAAGGCAAGTGTTTTTGTCAGAATATGACCGATGATTTCTATTACATGTTATTTATTATTAGTAATAAGACTTCTCCTTGGATTTGCTAATGGTCATGATTCCTAATTTTTAGAGGATCTTTTGGACGTTAGAGCACAAGAGATCTCTGTGAAGGATGAACTGTAGGATATTTTCCCCAAATTTTGGTTGTTTGGCAAGGGAATACCTAGGGTAGGGGCGTGGTGTCAGTTACCGGCCCCCAGTGAACACAGTGGCGGAGCATAGTGAGGGCCCGGGGGTGTCCGGGCCCCCCCAAAATTTTCACAAACCTCCTTCACACTATTGAAAATTTTATAAACCCTTAAAAAATTATAATTTGCCCCCCCTGAATTCTAAGTTTTATTGTTTGCCCTCCCCCTAAAAATTATGAAAAAATCTCTATATTTTTACATGTAGTCATAGAATTTTTTCTTGGCCCTCTCGGTAGTAAATTTGTTCTGGCTTCGCCCCTGAGTGAACATCTGAAAATCCGTGAGGTCTCACTGAGATTTGCCCCCACAAATGCTAATGCACACACAGTGTTACATTAGCAATTGCCCACCTACGTTTGACAAATAACTGGGGATGGAGCTGGATCATGGCTAAGTGTCCGAATTTAGGAAAAATGGAAGCATATCTAAGTTGAGTTTTGAGTTGCTATCTCTTGAAACACAACCTGGTTGAGTCTTCCTTCAGTCCTTTCCCATGCCTGGACGTATCTTTTGCTCCACTCTCCTTCTCCACTCTCCTTCTTAACAACACTGCAATTTACTAACACAATGCAATACCTATCCCCCTCACCCACCCACCACTACAACCCAAACTCCACATTCCACAACAACCAACAGAAGAACAGAAGAGTAAAGTTGTTTTAGTTTGCTGATGGGGGGAAATGTTGGCTAATAACAAAGAAGGATGCATAATTTCCGCTATAGTGGTTGAGATAAGGTTAGATAGAACTTGAATATGTTGATGATCATTGTGGGATTTACATATAATAATACAAACTACCACAATAATTTATATGAGAATGAGAAGTTGAAAGCTGAAGAAAACGTTAACAAGTTCATAATGTTAGATATAAATGTGAAAGACCCTACCGATAGACCAAAACTCCGAAGTTGTGGTAAGGGTAAGAGTTTAATATTTATAACTAACACGCTCTACAGATTGAGGACCATCTTTGTGGGCCAAGATCCAGCAGCAGTATCTTTTTTAATCCGCATTTAATAAAGTGTGGCCAATGGAATTTGAACATGAGTTACTCCGATACCATGTGAAAGAGCCTACCGATAGATCAAAATTCAGAAGTTGTGGTAAGGGTGAGGGTTTAACATTTATATTCTAATAATTAAAGCATTAGAACCAGTAGGATTGTTTATATTCTAATAATTAAAGCATTGGAATTAGTAGGATTGTAAATGTTCGTACATATGTGACTGCAAGTACATACAAAATAAATCACATAGAGCAGCAAACTATAATGCAATTAGCGAAAAAGCAAACTATAACAAGATCAATATATCACACTAAAAAATATTTGTTCTGCACTTCTCAAGCATTTATGAATAAATCCTGAGTAGCTCACAAGTATGTCATAGGTTTGCAAGATA
This sequence comes from Hemerocallis citrina, assembly GCA_017893485.1. NCBI lineage: Eukaryota > Viridiplantae > Streptophyta > Magnoliopsida > Asparagales > Asphodelaceae > Hemerocallis > Hemerocallis citrina. The sequence goes on from CM030363.1 coordinate 82,768,383, forward strand.
GGAACAACGCTCTTTCAAATAAGAGCAATAAACCATCTGGTTTCAATAATGAGGAAAGTACAAACTAAAAAGAAAAGGTCACCAAACCCAATATAGTTCATCGACACAAATTAAAACCATCAACGATGATACTCATGATAGAAGATACTATGCTCAAATACTTCAAGGATTGTATCCTTATGTGAGTATGAGGTGTATGTTTGTATTTACAATTTCAACACATTGACACTGAACACAATGGAATATCAAGAAAACATTGAAATTGATGTAAAACATAATCCTAAATAGAGAATTTTCAAGAATTTTAAAGGATTAATTTTACTAACATGTAATGCGGATCAAAGTTAGAATTTAAAATAGTTAATCGGTTCGATGGATTTTCAAGAATTGAATTAAGTTTAACAAGCCCAATTAACATTTTAGTTCTAACAATCAATAATTATATCTCTAAGCGTTCTAGCAAGGAAAAGATGCAATATTGATTTGTACTCTAATTAGGCAAGTAGAACACTCACTTTCAATATTTGTGGACGACAGTTAAATCAAATAATATGATAGAGACGATAGAGCAGTAATACAAATATTTGAGAAGTGGAAATAGTATACCGGGATTCGAAGCAAATCGCGTAAGTTCTCGGGTGGTTGCAGTAGCGAGGCAAGGCAGCAGGCAACGCTACGGGGTAGGAGGCGGCTGCAGCTACGGTGGAGGTAGGGCGATAGTGGTGGGGTCGCAGGCTGGTTGTCGACGGTGGTCGACTAGGTGCGGGCAGGCGACGGGCGAGGATAGTCGACGAGGAAGGAAGGAGTGGTGGTGGTTGGGATTGAGGGCGTCGGTGGTGGGAGAAGGCGGCGGCTAAGTTGATGGGTGGAGGGCTTCGGGATGGGTTCGGGAGTTGCAGCTCGGGGGAGGAGGGAGACGGAGTCGGTGCGAGGAAGGGGTTTGTGGTTCTCCGGAGGTGGTGCGGTGGTGAGGTCAGAGATGGAGTGTCAGTCGGGGCTTGGAGAAAGAAGAGGAGAAGAGGATTAGGGTTTGTGTTTAATTTTATTTGGGGATTAGAGTTTAGGATTTTAATTTGGGGATTAGGGTTTGGGAATTGAAGTGGATTTGGGGATTTAGGGGTAGTTTTAAAGTTTATCACAAACTCTAAAATTTTATTAGGATTTATCATAAACCTTAATAATTCTCTTACTTGTATCACACAAAAAGAGGGATGAAGAGCAATAACTCAACACAATATTTTTTTTATTATCAAGAATAGTATCACTTCTCATTAATCTCAAGGCCTATATATAGGCTCAAAACAAATCTTGATACAAATCTCAAAATGTTCTAAAAATCTCAAAAATATTCTAATGCATAAAAAAAAATGGTGCAAATTTTAAAAATACTACATATGGCAAAATCTCAAAATAAACTAACAGAATTGATATCCTCATCAGAAATTTCCCAAAAAAATGTACAATGTGTTTGTTATAAATGATTGAGTATTGTGAAAGACCCTACCAATAGAACATAACTCCGAAGTTTTGATAAGTTGAGGGTATAGTATTTTTATTAATTCTTACTTGCCTCCGTAGGTTGAGGGCTAACTTTGTAGGCCAAAGACCTGGACTGTTCGCACACATGCACACAATGTTTTGAATAACGGCCGTACCGGCCATTATAGCATTTAAGCTAGATCACCATTACTGAAATGGACTTTAGAAAATGGATAACTTTTCTTACCTGTTATAGCCATAAAAGGACCTGTTATGGCCGTTATATCACCCGTTATATGATATAACTGGCAGATTGATATCAACAGATTGATATCAACAGTGATTTGGTTTCTTTTGGGATTACATTCAAACCCAATGGGACCCCAAACCCGTTTGATTTAAATCCGTAAATTCGATAGTAGAAAGAAAATAAGCAAAACCTTATTGCCAAGTATCCTCTTCATCTTCTCTACCCAAACCTAATTTTACTACAGTTTCATGCTGCCTTTTGTATTGTCATCTCCTCGCATTATCTTCTTCACTCCGGACTCTTTTATTTGTATGGTATAAACTTACATAGTATGTTTAATATTTGAATATCTTTCTTTTATCTATTATATTAGAATTTCATCTAGGTGATTATATATTGCTTGTGTGAGGTTGTTGGTATTTGTATACATAAATATATTATATGTAATGGTTGTTTAATATATCTTTCTCTGTCATCGCAAGCTGATATTTTTTGAATATCACCTTATATCGCTGGTATCCGAAATGAATATTTATACGATACCAACATCCGATATTTAAAACATTGCACGCGCACACACCCGCGCGCACACAAACTCATATAGAGAGAGGGGAAGGGAGCCCTATAATTGTAGAAGGAAAATTTACTCAAATAGGTTCTACTCATATGGTGGGGATTTATATGGGTGATCCACACCGTTCATTAAATTTATAACATCATTAAACACGTGTATACAAATAATCAAGTTATTCAGAGGTGTCTTTCCATGCATCACATGGTGCCAATCGGTTATATTATTGAAAAATCATTCATTTTGCTACCACTTAAAGCATAGATAAACAATTTACAAACCACTTGATATTTTTTAGGCGTACTTATTATGACAAAGAATAAAGTGAATATTGCTGATCATCCATAGGGGTCACAAAGCATTTATATCTACACTATAGGAGGAAGTTGTCTCCTACAAGTATGAGGTTCCCTTATATATATATACCCGTTTTAAGTGGAGTCAGTGGGATTCAAACCTTGGTTTAGTTTTTGTATTAATTCTTACACGTGTGTCATGCGCTAATTGTTTGCATTATGTGTGTCATTGTGTGCACTCTCATATAAGTTTGGAATGTGTGTGCATGTATTTTGCTTTATGATGCAAGGACATGAAACACAGATATGAAACTAATAGATGACATTTCAATAATACTTATAAAAATAACTAGGAAATAACTATATGAATAATGTCGATTTATTTTGTGTGTAATCTATATAATAAAACACAAAGAAAGCTATCAAGCGGCTCTCATTCAATAGGATTGAAATCAATGGTCTAGATCTAACCTCACAAAATATATTTTTCCGCCCAAAAGTTCTCCCAAAACTCAAATTCAAATCCCAAAACAACTCCTTTATTTATTTTTCTCTTTTTTTTTCTCTCTCTCCCCCTCACTCTCTCTCTATTTATTCAGAAATTTATATTTTCAGATTTCAGGTTTGTAAATTTTCAGATTTTTTATGCATTTTTTTATTGCTCATGTTACATTGAAAATAGCAAATATCACATCAACAGTTAAATTTCATCATTTTCTACATTCAAACTTCTAAGAAGTTGGATTTTACACCCCCATTTATAATTATTTTTCAACATATACTAATGGAAACATGGACTTTTATTTACAACTAATTATTGTTTTACTATTCAAACTTGAGCTACATAATTGTTGTTTTACTGTTTACAAGATTTTCATATGTTGTATCATTCCGAAGACGTGCCTACCCACGGGCAAATCTAGTTTGATTATAAATTAGTTGAGGTCCATACATCAGTGGTCGTTATTTGAATGGTAAATTTGAAGTGTTTGAACAATTGGGTTTACATCTATGTGCAGATGGCTAAATCTGCCAATTAAGTATAATGCTATGTAGACCATTGGAGTTTTGAATATTCAATAATCAATTTTATTTATAAGTAATCATTCATTCGCCATCGATCCTCTCATGTTCCTCTCTTTTATCTCACTTTTAACTATGTGCAACCACTATTAAGATGTCCCAGGCAAGTCATAGACAGGTTGTATACTTATATGTGCCACTTCGGGTTGTGTATCAACTTGATCAGCATTCAGGTGACATTCTGCTGACCATAATTGCCAGTTTGGAAAGCATCCTCCTCATCTTCTTCCGCGTCATACATCACTTGTTCTCAATTGACATCCCACCGTTTTTGTTTGGTTTGCTGGAATTGGCTATGCAAACCAATTTTTTACTGTTAGGCAATCTTCCTTTGAACTCCAATTGTTGCATTTGTCATAGTTGCATTTCTTGCATATGGAAGTAATTGAAAATATGGTGGGGGTCAATACGGCATGATCTCGCACTTATCATGTAATGTCCCATCTCCTTTTCTCTCTTCAATGACATCTATTAACTATATCAAATGAACACACTATATTATAATTGCAATTACATCCAATTAAACAACCTAACTTGTGTGGTATTGGCACAATTACATGAAGTTGGACTGTGCTACATTGCAAGTTCAAATTAAACAGGCCCTTTTCAAGGAGGGTTGGTTGTCACATGGCTTATAATAGGAGATATTGTAGAATGAAGCTAGGGTGCCAACATAAGTTGGAGAAGAATTTCTCCCTGGTAGAGGTGAGGGGTGGATTATCCACCTTTTTCCCAATATTTTTGAAATATATTTTCCCAACTTTACTACACTTGCTTAAAGTCTAAACTATGGATTTCTGTCTTTTTTTCTTTCTATCTCTGCCCTAACCCTATATACACTTCATGTACAGCTCTCTTGCAAGCAATATCATGGCTTCCAATTGCGCTCCTACCTAAACTTTCCTTTGCCTCCCTCACATTCTTCCTCCTCCTCAGCAACCTTGGTGCTTCCATTGCAGAGGTTGCCAATGATGCCATTGTTGCCGAGGCTGGAAAGCAAGCAAAATACTCTTCTTCTAAATCTCTTTCCCTCCAATCCTTGGGGTGGATTTTTGGTTCCTCTGCAGGTGCTCTCGGCAACCTCCTTGGTGGCATTCTCATTGCTCGATTCTCACCGAAAACTATGTTTCTTATCTTTGGTATCATACTTCTACTACAATTCTGTATGACCATCCAGGTCCCCGAGAGCTCCCTCAACCTCCCCGTGAATCCAACCCACTCGTCGAAATCTTCAAGCATCCAGACGCAGTGGTCTGCTCTATCCTTGGCTCTTTGGAAACCGGAGATTGCTCGATCAATTGCTTGGTTCTCCGCATCTTATGCCATGGTCCCAGTGCTGACAGGCACCATGTTTTTCTATCAAACACAACACTTGAATCTTAACTCATCGGTTATCGGTCTTTCCAAGGTTTTCGGGCAAGCAGGTCTCCTAGTTTGGAGCATTGCCTATAACAAACACTTCAAGCAGACCCCAGTAAGGAAGCTCTTATTCACACTTCAGTTTACTTTGGCTGTGTTCATGCTTTCAGATGTGTTGTTTGTGAGGGGGCTTTACAGGAGGTTTGGGGTTCCCGACTCGATGTATGTGGTGACTTTCTCGGGGCTTTTGGAGGTCTTCTTTTTGTTCAAGCTGCTTCCTTTCAGCATTCTACTTGCTCGTCTGTGTCCAGTTGGGTGTGAAGGGTCAATCATGGCCTTCCTCATGTCGGCCATGGCACTTGCTTGCATTGTGAGTGGGTATCTGGGGGTTATTCTCGCTTCATTCATTGGTGTCTCTGATGGAGATTTCTCAGGGCTAACGAAAGGGATAGTGATTCAGGCTGTATGTACTCTGCTGCCACTCTCTTTTGTGCGGTGGATCCCAGATGAGGAAACCAAGAGGGTCCAGAAAAAAGGAGAATGAGAGTTGGGTAAGGTTGGAAAGATTTCTGCAAGTCGATTCTTTCTTCACCATTGGTACTTGGAATTCATTTTTTCAGCTCAACTGAATGAGGACAGTGGAACACCATGGATATGGAGTTTATGAGGAGAGAGCCGTGATTCAAGAGGTATAGGCAACATGTTTGTCGTGCCAAAGGGAGGACAGCACTGATCAGGTGGCCGTGGTTTATTTGGCGGTTTTAATGTTTGGTTTGGTTGAAAATATATGTGTAGGTTTTGCTAAGATTTAGCTTTACCGTAAAAGGGTCATTTGTAGCTTGTAGATTGTTAGTTGATATGGTTATGTAAGTTATGTATTTGGTCTCTAATGCATGATACAGTTAAAGGCGAGAGATATTGTAATGCGATTGTGATTCTATTGAGAATATATAATAATAAGACAGGAAGTGTCTATCAAGTATCCTCTCGTTTATTAAGTGTATTTGGTTGTTATCTCGACCTTTCAGTGTCCTTTCTATTTGGTCCGAGTATGTTCCTGCTTTGCATGGCCTCTTCCAGCTGTACTGTATCGTCAGCTTCGGGACCTCTACACTGTGTAATAAAGATCGATCTGATTGTTTGTTTGATAAGTAACTGCTTCATGTTGTTTATTCATTACTTGGATAATTCATCCCTAGCTCTTTGGCGAAGTGGTAACGTTTAAATAGAGAGACATGAAATGATCCTTGAAAATGTTTTGGTCTCATACAAACACCAGATCCATTCGTTGAACCAGATTAAACACCTCTTCTTTCCTGCAACAATGAATCAGGGTAGTCAGAATCCATTTTTGTTCCTGGCATTAAACTGATTTCCTTGTCATCCATCTAACGTTGATATATTTGCGCATACCGCACTTCCCTTTTCCCAATTCTCGAGTAATTTTGGAGTTCTTAAGTCTCTGTTGTCCCCACTAATTTTCATTAGAAAATTGGGCAATCCCTCGGTGTCAGCATGTATTCTTTCGCAATTAACTTATCTATATAGATACTACTTACGATGATGGTTGTTGCTAAGTGAACATGATCTCGTCAGATATAGGGAGTGTGTGTTGAAGTACTAAAAAAACTAGCGAAGCTATTATATTATCTGTTCTTCACATTCCCACACGCATGCAGAGATACAACATACATTGGTGACCTCATATTTTTGTTGAACCTGTGTGCAGACAAAAAGCAAAGTGAGGACCAAAATGAGCTATTTTTGCTTGGCTTACAAGGCGATTGCACATGTTTAATATCATAGGAGAATGCTAATAAGTGGACTGTGGACCTGATGGTCCCTTACATCATTCAATGTGGCTTGTTTCAGTACAAGAAAAATGAAATATATACACTTATTATTTTTCACATCTTCTAAGTTTTGAGTTCTGTTTCTGAGAGCGAGTAATCACATGATCAGTGATCAACAATTGGATCCTCGTCATAATTAGCACATGATCTGCTTGTAGTCGATGTTTTTCTAAAAGTGTTTTTTTTTTTTTTTTTTTGCCTGTTTAGGGCAGATTGCCAAATAATAAAATTCCATATTGCACGTACAGTTAATTCGCTTTCATTTATCAATTGTCGGTGCAAATTGTAGCTTCTGCAGAGATGTGGAAACAAAATTAGGCCAGGGAAAGGTCTAGAAAGATTCCTTGGAAGTTCCAAAGATTAGAGAATCCCCTCAAGAACAAGGCAAGGAAGGTGGTCCTAAATTCTAGTTAATTATGAACCGAAAGGAATATGAAGGACCAGCTTGCATTGGATAGGATGAACGAATCAAAGAGGTTTACTGTACCCATGGCCCTACAACAACATCGATCTCTTTGGTGTAATTTTCATAATGTCTGCACTCGACATCGCCCCCTCATGAGAAAGGTAAGCCAGCTGTAACAGTTTGCATACTTGGTTAATTTACGCGTATTTTGTGTGTGTGTGATTTTTGAGGTTGGTAAGTTGAAGGGTGAATTAGAAAAAAAAACTCTCCTGAGCTATATCCATTGAGTAATACTACATCCACTACCAATATCACTACATTTCTCTTCACTACCTTAGGTAGCACACTCCAATAGGTATGAGAATATAGAGTAGGTGGGGGAACTCTCCAATAAGAGTATTCCACCTAAGGTAGTGAAGAAAATGGTAGTTAAATTGGTAGTGGCTAAAGCATTACTCATATCGTTTTTGCAGAAAACTGTAAAAAACCTTTTTTTTTTGCGTAAAAGCTTTTTTAAAGTATGTTTTTAAAAAACCCAATCCGACGGTGTGAGCTTTCTGCTAAATTGAGCGAGGTTTTTTTGACAATAATAAGAAAGATGTGTGATGTTTTATGAACCAATTTGTAAAAATAAATGTTGTTATTTAATACAAGCAGAAAAGTTAGATGTGGTTTTTTAAAAATATACTTGATGGTTTTTTTTTGGAAAACATACTTCAAAGAGATTTTTTGCATAAAAAAAGTTCATTGGTTTTTTTTTTTTGTATAAAGGGTATACTTCAGAAGTTTTTTTCTTCTAATTTAGCCGTAAGGTGAACTATATTTAATCCGCACTCTCTTTCCTTTTCCAACAAGGTGCGATGTGGTAGGTACTAAAATACCTAGAGAAGGGAGGAACAGTGTGGACTTAATGCCTATAGAGACCTTTGAGTTTTGGAGAAGAAAAGTTGGAGAGGATGAAGAGTACCCAAAATGTAGCTTGAATTGTCTTTTTTGTTAGGGAGTGTAGCTGGCATTGTTAAATCTCTACTACTATAATGGGAGAAGGCCTTTGTCCATAACCCAATCCGTGCAGTGCACATGCAAGTAATTTTTTTCCCTTTTCATTCCCCCCAATTTTTCCCCACGTGCACAGCACGTGTATAATCTCTATACTACTATAATGGGAGAAGGCCTTTGTCCATAACCCAACCCGTGCAGCGCACGTGCAGGTAAATTTTTTTTTTCCCTTTTCATTCCCTCCAATTTTTCCCCACGTGCACAGCACTGGCATTGTTAAATAGAGTGAGAATTGTACTTATAAATACATGCAGCCGTACAAATCGTAGCTTTTTCTTTAAAATATTTTTTCCAATTACGTGCAATGCATGTCTAACTCCAAAACTATTTTTTAACACAAATATCCCACGTGAAAATCATCCTACTCTTATCAAAACGTGCATCGCACGTGAAAAATACTAGTTATATATAGTGACAAATAAAGTGACAATTTAATATTATGTCACTATTTTTTGGGCTGTATATAAAAATACCCTACCCAACTATTTTACAATTTAAAAAAAATCACATTCAATTTTTTTTATTTAAAAAAACCTCATCCAACTATGTTTTTTTTTTAAAAAAAAAATCTCACTCACCCGTGCCTAGAAAACATGGTTGGGTGGGATTTTTTTATATATAAAAAATTTTTTGTGTGATTTTTTAAAAATGCACAATAATTGAGTGAGGGTTTTTTGTATTTAGCATTTTTTTAAATATAAACGATCTGATAATGTAACAGTTTTACATATATTATTTCAAATAATTAATATTCTTTCAATTTGACATATCTTTTGTCACGGTTTAAACAACATATAGTGTGTCTTTGAATTATTATTAAACTGATACGGACTGCAACTTTACATTGAACACATTAAAATCTGCTACTATATGTGGGTAATAGTGGCATATTAGTACCAGTGTTTCAAAGAAAAAAAATCAAAACTGATATATGTGTAATATGAAAGAAGTGATGCAAGAAAACACTCGTGGCATAGATGTAAGTCTCATTGGTTCCAGTTCTCGAGGTAAATACTCAATTCACATGTAAGAGCATCTACAGTCATTTTCTATATGTGCTTAATATACTTATTTAGCATTTCGATTTGTATCCCCTATTTCTGATTGTACGGATTTTTCTTGTATTTTGTGGTGTTCTCTTTTCTATTTTAATGTATTTTGAGTTTTGGTCTTGTTGTGGGCTTTCTGTTGCAATTAATTATTTTAGTATTATTGTTAATATTATTGTTATCCTTGTTATCTTTTATTAACCCAATGTATTTCCAAGCCCATACTACTACATACCCAAATCCATCTTCTTATTGGATCCTAAAACCAAATCCTAGTCTACCCAAACCCACAAAACCCATATACTCCCTAACAACTAACCCACTCGCCCTTGCCTCCCATCGCCCGTCCTCCGACCACCACCCCGTCGAGCACCCTCATCCTATCCTCCTCGTCGACCGAAGCACCGTCGACCACTGCCGCCCGCCGCCTTGTCCATCTCGCCACCGTGCCATTGCCGCCAGTTTTCCCGCCCGTTCTCTCTCTCTGTCGAAGGTTGAAGAAGAGAGGTGATTGGCCGTTTTCGCCGTTTGGTGTTTGGTTGTATCGGATCTGGGTTGCTGTGTGCTGTTTTGGCTGGTCCGGTGTGCGTGTGTTGCTTTTGCTATCTTGATCTACTGATTGGCTGCTGTTTGGTCTTTCGCCGTTTGGTGTTTTATACATGTTTCGCTCGTGTTCTCGTGGATCTTTGTCCGGGATTCTAATCCCGTTATTCTAGTTATTCGGATCTCTTACACAAAAGGCAAGTCCACTTGAACTCGGTTAATTTTTCTAGTTCAAGATTATTGATCTCCTCCGCAAGTAGTTCTCTTCGATTATCGTAATATTGCTTGTGTACCTTCCGTTGGGAATATCTAGGGTTTACATGAGCTAGCTCGAAGTATTCTTGACTAATACCAATATTCATTGATTCAAACCCAAATTTGCATGCACACATGACATGAACAAATTGACTTGAACTTGCATATAAGAAATATACAATGATATGAATACATGTTGATTGATTGAGATCTCGTGAATTGAATCGTGACATGACAATCTTGCTTTGTATACAGTAGAATTTCATCTCAACTTGCTGTACATTAATGTTAATGCATTTCATGATAACTAGAACATGTTGATTATTCACTTTGATAAATATATATGATGATCTTTATTATGTCTTGCTGCTTGTTCTGTTTTGTACTGAGGTTTCGACCCTGTTACAATAGGAATCAGTCAAAACCATATAAAAGAGAATTATAGCCTAATGAATCTAGTTTTCAGAATACTTGACGGATCTAGATCCCGAGCTGTGAGGTGTGAGATATCGCAGTTTCAGTCACTGCTGGTCTGTACTTTCCAGATTGCAAATTAATGAAACACCGACACAACTTTCAGTTGAAACACTATGATAGCAGTAGTATAATGACATGAAACTCTCCAAAAACTTAGTAGACATACTTAGTATCCATTCTTAATCTTTGTAGATTTTTATATTGATTTTACACCTAGTTTTCACCCATAAAATTTTAACCGTAAGCTACTATCAGAACCGTTAACCTGTAATGATTAGGATAATTGACCTAACTATTATCAGAATTAATAAAAACTTGCTGAATATGAATTGTATCCCCGAATGTCTAGTTTACTTTCCTTTTTGGCGGAATTGAATTCCGAGTTATAGTTTATGAGTTACTGCTGTTTTAGTACTGTTGTGTCTACCTTTTCAGATTTACAATTACTTGTATATTATCATGTATTGTATCATTTTGTTACATCTTATCGTTGCCTTGATGCTCGTATACACACTTGCATGATCATGAATGAAATGATAAAATATTAAACAAGCTGGGGTTAATAAGAGTTGACTTAGTAGTGGATAATCTCAGAAAATGTACTCGGTAAGGCCTTATCGTTATATCGTATTGTCATGGAAGGAGGAGTATCGATTGTGAATTATTGATTGTTAATTGTCAATTGTAAATTATTGTTATCGATGCCGAGTACACGCTTTGTATATCCCACCACTATGTCTAAAACGAACACTGTTTTGCATGCACTGAACTTGTGGTATGGGATGCAGTAGTACGTACATTAGTTAGGCTAAATACTAATAGACTAAATTGACACTTGCATCATTGAATCATGACTATTGACATTGACATTGTTTATCGATTATTGTTGTTGGAAATTACATTGTTAAATCTAGACCTTTCATCAGTCCCTGTTATTGCTTTTGAAATTTTGATCTTGCTTCATATTCCTTGATGTTCCATATTCCTTTACTCTTTACTTTTCACTACTTGCTGTCCTTACTTTCTCTAAGGACATTTTCTTTCCACTCTAGTTGATCCAGCTACAGGTGCACAAGGAAAATTGCCAGAAGGCATTGGTGAGCAGTTCTTCTAGGATTAGAGCATGAGCCGCTTCAAAATAAATTATCTTATTCCATGTTATTCTTTATCGCATTGTTATTATTTTGTTGAACTTTGTATCCCGAGCTTGTTGACTGTTGTTTATTTTCCAGTTGTTGGTTATTATGTTGACTACTGCATGTTTTTATCTCAGTTTTTGTTTATGTGATTATTTTTATCTGTGTGGTTGTGATCATTTCTTTCATGTTGTTGAGTTAAGGCTGGTACAACTTATGGATGATGTTAATATCATTCGCTAGGCTTTCATCACGGGCTCGTTTTTCTTTATTTTGGGAAGCGGGCCGTGGCAGGTTTTTAGTGGTATCAGAGCCAAGTTTAACTCAACAATTTGTACATCACGCTAATCACATGAACATTTAATAACCAACATGCAATATGAATACTAATCATTTTTTTTCTATGTTGCAGACCATGGCTAGAAAGGATGCTTCATCTTCCCGTGCTGCAGAGAATCAGCCAGAAGAGCCCACTATTCTACAAATAATGCAAATGCTTAGGAGAGGCTCTTTCACTTTTCGACAGAGAGATGATCAGTCCGAGAACTCAGTTGTGCTTCAAGTGCTGCAGCAAATGATGGCACTGAAGCAGGAGCACAACGAGTTGATGAGGGCCAGTTTGGAGGCCGTGAATCGGGTTGCTGCGGGACCCACTCCAGGACAACTGCCACCCCGGCCTGGTACGGTAGCTGATTTCATAAGATTGCACTCAGACAAGTTCTCGGGTATGGAGACGCCGCTGGAGGCCGAGCAGTGGCTGATTCGCACGGAGCAGTTGCTGCAAGCAGCGCTGGTCTCTGACGTGGATCCGTGTGGATGTGGTGAGCATCCAACTTATCGACCTTGCCCGCATCTGGTGGCAGGAAGAAACTTAGAGGTTGGAGAGACCCATCGCGTGGACCACCTTTACTGGGAGCTTCATGGTTAAATTTTTCCATAGTGTCACCAGGATCGAGATGGAGCAGCAGTTCGTTTTATTGACTCAGGTTCGATAATATTATTTAATGTCATTTGTTGTTGCCTACTACATACATGACAATATTAATTAAACACTATCTTGGACCATGGGAATCGTTTGTTGGACGAGTACGCCGCAGAGTTTGCTCGGCTTAGCCGCTTTGCGCCTGCCATGGTAGCAAATGAGGAAGACCGAGCTCACAGATTCTTGTTGGGGCTACGTTTGGATATTTAGAACCAGTTGGTAGCCCATCGCCATCGCACCTATGCCGATGTCCTTGATGCCGCAAGGGTTCAAGAGCAGGCTCACAGGAGGATCAATGCCACTCAGCGGGCGGTGCAGTACTCCACCGTCGCTTGGTCAGCTGTAGGGCCTACTCGGAGGCCAGTTCCGACCCCCCCTGTGAGAGCACTGCCGTATCCGCTTGTTGCTCCGACTTGTACCTTCTGCAATAGGGCAGGGCACTTACACAAGGACTACCGCCTAGCCAACCATCTGTGCCTCGCATGCGGGAGTTGCGACCATATTGTCCGTGACTGTCCTAGGAACAAGTCTGTTGCAACGATTGGAGGTCCAGCTCAGTTGGGAGCACCAGTTCGAGCTCAGGGAAGACCACCTCTTCCACCACAGAGGCAGGCCTTCGATCAGTGGAGGATGGTCCCTAGAGGAGGTCGGATGGGAGGTCATGGTCAGGCCTTTAACCTGACTGCAGCGGAAGCTGAAATGGCTACTGGAGTGGTTGTAGGTATGTTGTTGTAATTGTGTTATTTTATATTCAATTACTGCATGTTTCTTTCTCTCTTCTGCTTAATCTTTTGTACCCCTTGCATGCATCCTTCATTCTTAATCATTGGATCTTTCTGTTAGACATCATTCTTGTGCATTCTCTCTCTACCCATATTTTATTTGATTCCGGTGCAACCCACTCATTTGTGTCTTCCCGCTTTGTTGATCGTCATCAGTTGGCAAGCGATGTCATGCCAGCAGCCTGGGATATCACCACCGGTGGAGGCACCATTGTCTGTTCTAAAGTGTGCAAGGAGTCCTTTACTGATATGTGGCAAGGAATTTGAAGCTGATCTGATTGTGGTTAACAACTCTGGCTTCGACGATATTTTGGGAATGGATTGGCTGGGAGTTACCCATGCAGTGATTGACTGCCGGAAGAAGAAGGTTGACTTTCAAGCTTCTTGGTCAACCAGAGTTCGAATTTCATGTGGGTGAGACACCGTCTGGACATGTCGAGAGCCCAATATTCCCGAAGGCTGGTGCACCTGAGTCATTGTGTACTGATGGTGAAGTTGCACCCGTAGTCATGCGGGATTTTCTTGATGTCTTCCCTGAAGAGTTATCCGAAATACCACCAGATCGAGATGTAGAGTTCAGCATTGAGGTTCAACCGGGTACGACACCAATCTCGAAGAGCCTGTACTGCATGGTGCCAATTGAATTGGCCGAGCTGAAAGTGCAAGTCCAATAGTTATTGGACAAGGGCTTTATCAGACCAAATGTTTCACCTTCGGGAGCTCTAGTGTTGTTTGTCAATAAGAAGGACGGTAGTCGTAGGCTCTGCATCGACTACCGGGAGCTGAACAATGTCACGGTGAAGAACAGGTTTCCACTGCCGAGAATTGACGATCTGTTCGACCAGCAGGGTGGTGCATCTGTGTTCTCGAAGTTGGACTTTCGCTCTGGTTATCACCAAGTCAAGGTAAAGACTGAGGATATTCTGAAGACGACGTTCCGCACGAGATACGGGCACTACGAATTTTTTGGTGATGCCCTTCGGCGTTACAATGTACTGGTGGTATTCATGAGCCTGATGAACGGAGTATTTTTGCCATTCTTGGATCAGTTTTTCATCGTGTTCATAGACGACATCTTGGTGTATTCGTGGAATAAGGAAGACCATGCCGAGCACTTGAGAATTTTCTTACAGACTCTGAGAGAGAATCAGTTGTAGGGGAAGTTCAGCAAGTGCAAATTTTGGCTGAACCGTGTTGCCTTCTTGGGCCACATTATCTCTGGTGAAGGTGTATCTGTAGATCCGTCGAAGATTTCTGCTGTCAAGGATTGGTCGGTACCGAAGTCAGTCCCAGAGGTGTGGAGTTTTCTTGGATTGGCAGGATATTATAGGAAATTCGTTCAAGACTTCTCGAAGATTGCAGGACCCTTGACCAACTTGACGAAGAAGGAGTAGAAATTTGTTTGGGATAGTGCCTGTAAGGAAGCCTTCGTGGAATTGAAGAACCGGTTGACATCAGCACCTGTGCTGACAATACCAGACAGTCCTGGAGGATTCGTGATTCACTGCGATGCTTCAGGTAGAGGTTTGGGCACAGTTCTAATGCAGAAAGATAAGGTTGTGGCTTATGCTTCAAGGCAGTTGAGGCCACATGAAAAGAACTACCCCACCCATGATCTAGAACTTGTAGCCATGAACTTTGATCTGAAATTATAAAGGCACTATCTGCTTGGGGATAGAGTGGAAATCTTTACAGACCACAAGAGCCTCAAACATGTGTTCACACAGAAGGAGTTGAACATGAGACGGAGAAGATGGTTGGAACTGATGGCAGATTTTGACATCGATTTGCAGTATCACCCGAGCAAGATAAATTTGGTACCCGATGCTCTGAGCAGGAGACCTGCTGCAATGTTTCTAACCAAGCAGAGGGAAATGTTGGAGGATATGAGAAGGCTGGAATTGGAAGTGATTCTTCTGGGTACAACGTCGCTGTGTATGATGTTATAGTTGCAGTCTTCGTTAGTGGAGCAGATCAAGGCAGCTTAGGCAGATGATTGGCAATTACAAGAATTCCGCGGTGAAGTGGAAGTAGGTTTGAGGTCCGATTTGGTCATTCATTCGGACGGGTCGCTCCATTTTGGCTCCTGGTTGTGTGTTCCTAGCGGTGAACTCAGGCAGAAACTACTTGATGAAGCTCATCGGTCTCCATACTCTATTCACCCAGGAGGTACCAAGATGTACAGAAATTTGAAGCAGCATTTTTGGTGGCATGACATGAAGAGGGCTGTGGCAAGGTTTGTGTCCTAGTGTCTGATCTGTCAACAAGTGAAGGCGGAGCATCAGAGAACCGCTGGACTGTTGCAACCTCTTCCAATTCCAGAATGAAAATAGGAGAATATCACTATGGATTTTGTGACAGTGTTGCCCAGGAGTCCCAAAGGTCATAATGCTATCTGGGTGATAGTTGACTGATTGACAAAGAGTGCCCACTTCATTCCATTTAGAGTGGGTCAGTCCACTGAAAGTCTGGCGGAATGGTATATTCAGGACGTAGTGAGACTGCATGGTGTTCCCGTCAGCATTGTATCCGACTGGGATACGAGATTCAGGTCCCAGTTTTGGGAGAGCCTTCAGAAGAGTTTGGGGAGCAAGTTAAACTATAGCTCGATATTTCACCCCCAGACAGATGGACAGTTCGAAAGGACAATTCAGACACTAGAGGACATGTTGCGATCCTGTGTCCTGCATTTTGGTGGTTCTTGGGAGGATCATCTGCACCTGGTTGAGTTCTCGTACAACAACAGTTATCAGGCGAGTATCAATTCAGCTCCGTTCGAAGCACTCTATGGTCACAAATGTAGGTTGCCAGTCTGTTAGGATGACATTGGCGAGAGAAAACTCTTGGGACCAGAGTTGATCACAAAGACAGTTGATGTGGTAGCTCAGATCAGGAAGCACTTGCAAGCTACTTAGGACTGGCAGAGGAAATGGGTTGACTGTCATTGACGACCTTTAGAGTTTGAGGCCGGTGATCATGTATTCATGAAGGTTTCACCATAGAAGGGCGTCATCCGGTTTGGTGGTGGGAGTAAGCTGAGTCCCCGATTCATTGGTTCTTTTGATATCGTGGAACATGTGGGCAAGGTAGCCTACAAACTTGCACTACTGCCAGCCTTGTCTGGAGTCCATGACATATTCCACATCTCCCAGCTCAGAAAGTATGTTAGGGATGACAATCATGTGATTGACTACTCAGAGTTGTCAGTGAGACCAGAATTATCTTGCGAGTTCAACCAGTTGCTATTCTGGACAGACATGAGAAAGTGCTAAAGAATAAAGTTATCAAACTTGTTTGTGTCTCATGGAATCCTCACTCGCCCGGTGAGTCGACTTGGAAATTGGAGGAGGAAGTCCAGAAGAAATTCCCTCATCTCTTTGAGTAGGTTTTTTTTGTTTTGTCTTTCTTTTCTCGGTGTTCCAACGATCCACCGATGTGAATTTCGAGGACGAAATTCTTCTTGTAAGGTGGGTAGGATTTATAACCTCTGTTTCCGATTGTGTAGCGCCCCGAATTTCTAATATAATATCTTAGAAAATACGTGGCACAATTCCAGCATCAACTTCAATGTAATAGTACACATAGCCCAAAAACACAAATAATTTTATTCCAAACTTTTATTATATCAATCTTTACAAACACAGCAGAATACAAAACACCTTGAATTACAACTTTCTTTTTACAATACTTTTCTTTACAAAATATTATACAAAAGCTCTATTACATCAATTTATCTCAAACATCCAAACCTCCAAGCTCTAAGCAACAACCTGTAACACATGAGGCTAGAGATAATCCCTAACCCCCAAAACTAAAGGGGTCAGCCATAAATGGTGTGAGTGACATAAAAGCGAACAACATAAATGAACATTAAGCATGGATTCTTAAACAACATGTAATAAACAAGAATATATAAAATATGACATAGCTAGGAAATGTAAACAACAAGTGATACTAAACCAAGTGTCAAGTGTAGAAAATAGAAAACCACATGCATAAAACCAAGTCAAGAAAACACAATTTCTATATGCAGACTCTCTAATGCATACTTGTCGAAGTCTATGCATCCCATTCTACATAGGTTCGGTGCAAGCCTTTAACGTCTTCACTTCATAGGGTTCAATCCCCTACTATGCAACTAATCCTATCACGATGACTACTACGAGATAAAGATAAACTGTGAGTATTAGCCCATGCCCCGATAATTCCGGAGATAGATCCCACACCTCAGGTATTTTACCTGGATAATTCCGGAGATCATCCCACACCGAAAGCAATGACCTTATCACACGAATACCACATGTGCATCGCCTCGACCCCGATAATTTCGGAGATCAATCCCACACCACAAGTAATTACCGTGATAATTCCGGAGATATATCCCACACCACAAGTAATCTACCGTGATAATTCCGGAGACATATCCCACACCACAAGTAATCTACCGTGATAATTCCAGAGATTAAATCCCACACCGAAAGCCATACTGAGGTACTTGACCCATGTTCCCGTTCATCATATCACCACTAGTGCCTGTCCTTATTGTTTATGGGTTACTTAATTACTCAACGAATCTCCTAGAGTTGGTGTACCCTACCGGACTTAACTCAAAACTGACCAACTGAAATCCCTCAACATGCCTCAACACAAGAACTCAACGCCGGTATACTAGGGTCACACACATCCTCTAGAGACCCAAACTCAATGTCTAAACCAACTTTCCACCATAAATTGCTCAACTGAATATCTTAAACTCATATGCTTAACAGAAGACAAAGTATAGACTAAAATATTTGAAGGCTAATCATTCGAAAGAACATTCAAGTTTATGAAAACTCATCAGTACCAGTCGACTTATACTGAAGTAAGTCGACTGCCCAGAGGGAAACTATCCTTGATTTTAAGAAAATAAATTAAGTAATCTAAGTCGCCTTAAAAGATCATCAGTCGACTTACTCGAGACAAATTCCAATAATTTTCGAGAAAATATTCTAAGTATTATAAGTCGACTTAAAGGGGTCATAGGTCGACCGTCCAGAAAAGATACTGCAATAACTTTGCAAAATAATTTCTAAGTACACTAGTCGACTGAACAAGGGTCTAAGTCGACTGTCCAGAACGGATTTTTAAAAAGCTAAAGACACAGCAGCTGGGTCGTACCAGTCGACTGTCGGCCTACAGTTTGCATAATTTAGGTCTGTATACAATAATCAAAATTTGAGTTTTCTAAAAGAAATCATTGTTTATGAAAATAATTCGTATTCAGGTAAAAATGACAATCTCAAAGTATCCTCAGATTGGATACATTACTCAAATCCACCCATGTCTCAAAAACTCAAGTTCTCATGTTCTAAATTCATAATTCTTCCATTAGGGTTTCTCAATACTGAATTTCTTTCACAACTCAAAACCAAAATCTGATTTGTATTCACGAGATCCAGGTGTTCATCCATCCAATCCCTTATTATCATAACCATACTCATATCTTAAACATGCTTTCTAGCAATACAAATTTATAAACCAAGATTTACTAAACATTCATAGATATCACATATATAATACGACAACAATCATTGCATTGCTCAAACAAACATGTCAAAACAAACAACGGAACGATCATTCACATAAGTCGAAACAACAACCAAATCTACAACATTCACATAAAGCAAACAACAAACAATTTTACAACACTCACATAAAACATACACAAAGCAAAACGACATGTCACTCACCTTAGGAATGAAGAGATCCAACAAGAAAGCCCTTTTTTTGTGAGATTCAAAATCCTCCTCTTCAATCACCAAGAAAATAAAAGATATAATAAAACTTGTGTTGTGCAGCGAATGACGGCTGCACACCCTCTTTATACAGGCTGGGATTGAAAGATTAGGGTTTTAGAAACATATTTGCAAAAGAATCCTTCCAAATATAACTTTACATATATAACCCCTTTCTTAGTTGAAATAGGTTAACTGAATCAAAAACAAATCAAATCTTTTTATCACTGAGTTGTCCAGCAATCCAGTACAGCCCAGTAAATAAGAAATTTGGATTTACAACTCAGGGTGGCGATTTTGCACAAAAGCCCTCCCTTTTGTAATATTTGCAAACATATCATAAAATATTCATAAAAATCCAGAAAAATCATAAATAATATCTAATAATACATATTATATTTTCCAATCAAAATATTTGACTTTTACTTTCCAGAAAAATATTTGCACAAAATTCTACATGAATTTCATATTTGCAAAAACACCCTTTTTGTTTAAATCTTCACCAAATCGACTTTAAATAAAATATAAATATATTTAAATTCAAATGATAACCATGGAGAACCAAAATATTAGTAAAAATGAATTTTCATAATTTATTTAAGATCCGAACGATTTTTACATAAAAGCCCCTCCCTTTCGAGGTATTTTTAAAAATAGTTTCTCTACTCAGAAAAATCCCAAAATTTAGAATATACTCTATTATAATTAGGAGAATTTACTAAAAATATAAAATTGGTTATTTACACCAAAAATATTTGCACGTGTTTCGCACGTGTAAAAGGATAAACCTTCAGAAAATATTTATTAAATCTCCAGAAAATTATTTTAATTCATTTTCAAATCTTTAAAATAATATTTGAAAATACGGGGTGCTACAGATTGTACAGATTTTTCTTATATTTTGTGGTGTTCTCTTTTCTATTTTAATGTATTTTGGGTCTTGGTCTTGTTGTGGGTCTTCTGTTGCAATTTATTTTTCTAGTATTATTGTTATTATTATTGTTATCCTTGTTATCTTTTATTAGCCCAATCTATTTCCAAGCCCATAATACTACCTACCTAAACCCATCTCCTTATTGGATCCTAAAACCAAATCCTAGTCTACCCAAACACATAAAACCCATATACTCCCTAACAACTAACCCAATCGCCCTAGCCACCCGTCGCTCATCCTCTAACCACCATCCCGCCAAGCACCCTCATCCTATCCTCCTCATCGACCGAAGCACCGTCGACCACTTCCGCCTAGCCCCTTGTCCATCTCGCCACCGTGCCATTGCCACCAGTTTTCGCACCCGTTCTATCTCTCTCTCTGTGTCGAAGGTTGAAGAAGAGAGGCAATTGGCCGTTTTTGCCATTTGGTGTTTGGTTGTATCAGATCTGGGTTGCTGTGTACTGTTTTGGCCGATCCAGTGTGCGTGTGTTGCTCTGGCTGTCTTGATCTGCTGATTGGTTGCTGTTTGGTCTTTCGCCGTTTGGTGTTTTATACGTGTTTCGCTCGTGTTCTCGTGGATCGTCGCCCGGAATTCTAATCCCGTTATTCTAGTAATTCGGATCTCTTACACAAATGGCAAGTCCACTTGAACTCGGTTAATTTTTCTAGTTCAAGATTATTGATCTCCTCCGCAAGTAGTTCTCTTCGATTATCGTAATATTGCTTGTGTACCTTCTGTTGGGAAAATCTAGGATTTACACGAGCTAACCCGAAGTATCCTTGGCTCGTGCCAATATCCATTGATTCAAACCCAAACTTGCATGCACACACGACATGAACAAATTGACTTGAACTTGCATATGAGAAATATACAATAATATGAATACATATTGATTGATTGAGATCTCGTGAATTGAAACGTGACATGATAATCTTGCCTTGTATACAGTAGAATTTCATCTCAACTTGCTGTACATTAATGTTAATGCATTTCATGATAACTAGAACATATTGATTATTCACTTTGATAAATATATATGATGATCTTTGTTATGTCTTGCTGCCTATTCTGTTTTGTACTGAGATTTCGACCTTGTTACAATAGGAATCAGTCAAAACCATATAAAAGAGAATTGTATCCTAATGAATCTAGTTTTCAGAACACTTGATGAATCTAAATTTCGAGCTGTGAGGAGTGAGATATCACAGTTTTAGTCAATACTGGTCTGTACTTTACAGATAGCAAATTAATGAAACACCGACACAACTTTAGTTGAAACACCATGATAACAGTAGTATAATGACATGAAACTCTCCAGAAACTTAATAGACATACTTAGGATTCATTCCTAATTTTTGTAGATTTTTATATTGATTTTACACATAGTTACTACCCATAAAGTTTTGACCGTAAGCTGCTGCCAGAACCGTTAACCTGTAATGATTAGGATAATTGACCTAGCTATGATCAGAATTAAAGAAAAATTGCTGAATATGAATTGTATCCCCAGATGTCTAGTTTACTTTCCCTTTTAGCGGAATTGAATTCCGAGTTATAGTTTATGAGTTACTGCTGTTTTAGTACTGTTGTGTCTGCCTTTTCAGATTTACAATTACTTGTATTTTATCATGCATTGTATCATTTTGTTGCATCTTATCGTCACCTTGATACTCGTATACACACTTGCATGATCATGAATGAAATGATAAAATATTAAACAAGCTGGGGTTAATAACCGTTGACTTACTAGTGGATAATCTCAGAAAATGTACTCGGTAAGGCCTTATCGTTATATCGTATTGTCATGGAAGGAGGAGTATCGATTGTGAATTATTAATTGTTAATTGTCAATTGTAAATTATTGTTATCGATGTCGAGTACACGTTCTGTAGATCCCACCACTATGTCTAAAATGAATACTATTTTGCATGCACTGAACCTGTGGTATGGGACGCAGTAGTACGTGTATTAGTGAGGCTATATACTAATAGACTAGATTGACACTTGCATCATTGAATCATGACTATTGACATTGACATTGTTTATCGATTATTGTTATTGGAAATTACATTGTTAAATCTAGACATTTCATCAGTCCCTGTTATTGCTTTTGAAATTTTGATCTTGCTTCATATTCCTTGGTGTTCCATATTCCATTACTCTTTGATTTTCATTACTTGCTGTCCATACTTGCTCTAAGGACATTTTCTTTTCACTCTAGTTGATCCAACTACAGGTGCACAAGGAGAATTGCCAGAAGGCATTGGTGAGCAGTTCTTCTAGGATTGGAGCAGGAGCCGATTTAAAGTAAATTATCTTCTTCCATGTTATTCTTTTATCGCATGGTTATTCTTTTGTTGAGCTTTTTATTCCGATCTTGTTGACCCGTAACTGTTGTTGATTTTCCATTTGTTGGTTATTATGTTGACTACTGCATGTTTTTATCTCAGTTATTGTTTATGTGATTATTTTTATATGCGTGGTTGTGATCATTTCTTTCATGTTGTTGAGTTAAGACTGGTACAACTTATGGATGATGTTAATATCATTCGCTGGGCCTTCGTTACGGGCTCGTTTTCTCGAATTTTGGGAAGCGGGGCGTGACAGGTTTTTACTGGTATCAGAGCCAGGTTTAACTCAACAATATGTACACCACGCTAATCAAATTTACATTTAATAACCAACATGCAATCTGGATACTAATCATTTTTTTACTATGTTGCAGACCATGGCTAGAAAGGATGCTTCATCTTCCCGTGCTGGAGAGGATCAGCCGGAAGGGCCCACTATTGCATAGATAATGCAAATGCTTAGGAGTGGCTCTTCTACTTTTCGACAGGGGTGAGAGATTTGAAAAATTTGTTTCCTATAGGTTAGGAAACAGAATATACACAATAGCACTTACTATATTTCAACACTTTCCCTCAAGTTGGTGCATAGATATTGAACATGCCCAACTTGTCAACAATTTTCAAGAAGAGCCGACTCGAAACTTCCTTGGTCAGGATATCTGCTAGCTGATCTTCTGACTTCACTTTAGATATCTCAATGACTTTCTTATCCAATTTCTCCTTGATAAAGAATCTATCCACCTCTACATGTTTCGTCTTATCATGTTGAACTGGATTGACGGCAATATCACATGCTGCTTGACTGTCACAATAAACATAGGTTCATTTAGACCACAGCCTAAGTCCTGCAACAAGAATTTCAGCCATAAAGCTTCCGCTATACTTAGACCTATTCCGCGATCCTCAGTCTTTGCACTAGAGCGTGCAACAATATTTTGCTTCTTGCTTCTCCATGTAACTAGATTTCCTCCAACAAAGGTGAAGTATCCTAAAGTGGAGCGTCTATCAATTATAGATACTGCTCAATCAGCATCAGTATATGGCTCAACTTTCAAGTGACCATGTTTCACAAATAGGACCCCTTTTCATGGAGCAGACTTAATATATCTGAGAATTCTCATCACTGTATCCATGTGATGTTCCTGAGGTGCATGCATAAACTGACTTACCACACTTAAAGCATATGATAAATCTGGCTATGTATGCGCAAGATACATCATTCGTCCAACCAATCTCTGGTATCTTTCCTTATCACAAGGCACATGATCAGATTCGTTGCAAAGTTTCAGTCATTCTTCTAACGGTGTACCAATCGGCTGACAAGCAGACATTCTAATTTTCTTCAATAAATCAAGAGAATACTTTCTTTAAGACAGAAATATACCTTTTCTCGAGCGAGAAACTTCAATACCAAGGAAATATCTCAAAGTGCTAAGATCCTTCATTTCGAACTCTTGTAACAAGTAGCTCTTTAATGCCATTCTCTCCTCAGGATCATTCCCCGTTACTATCATATCAACCACCTATATAATGAAAGCAGTAATCTTACCTTCTTTCCTTTTCAGGAATATGGTATGATCTGAATTACTTTGACAATATCCGAATGTCCTCATAGATTTTGTAAACCTCCCAAACCAAGCTCTTGGCGACTGTTTGAGACCATATAGTGCCTTCCTCAACCGACACACTTTATTACTGTGTGGGACTGGTCTATTTGATCCTGGTGGCAGATCCATATAAACCTCTTCTGTCAATTCCCCATGCAGAAAGACATTCTTCACATCAAATTGCTCCAACGTCCAGTCAAGATTTGCAGCAAGGGACAGTAGAACTCAAACAGTGTTGAAGTTTGCCACAGGTGCAAATGTTTCGTCATAATCAATTCCATAATTTTGAGTGTACCTTTTGGTAACCGGTCTTGCCTTGTACCGTTCTATCAAACCATCTGACTTATATTTCACCGTATAAATCCATCTGCATCCTACCAGATTTTTCTCTGCTGGCAACTCGACTATCTCCCAAGTCTCATTCTTCTTCAAGGACTTCATCTCCTCATCCATAGCTGCTTTCCACCTTGGATCGGCTAAGGCTTCCTGCACACTGTTTGGAATAGATACAACAGATAATTGATTCACAAATGACTTATTTGATTCAGACAATCGGTGAGTGGACACATAATGACTCATGGGATACTTGACTTTACTAGTGGGATTAGGCTCATAAGTGGGTTTTGGGATACCTCTAGTAGTACGGTTTGAGAGTTCTCTTATTGGAGCTTCGGACAACGATGATGATTGGTTTTGGGGTTCTGCTGGGGGTAAAGATAGATCTGATGGTACTAGTGGTGGAGATGGTTCTGACGGTGCTGGTGGTAGAGATGGCTCATCTTCATGGAGGTTCGACACTGATTACATTTCTTTGTGGAAATCTCCTTCCTCAACTAAATCTTCATTCAAGTGATCGTTACTACTTACATCAAGGTTTTCTTCCCTTAAATCTGATTGTTCAGTCTGAATCGTAACCACTTCATTATAGGCAAGAGTTTGAAATTCACTTCGGTACTCCCCCTGAAGTTCAACCTCAGAGGAAAAATACATCTCATCTTCATGGAACACAACATCCATAGTCACAAACATTCTTTGAGTTGATGGGTAATAGCACCGATACGCTTTCTTATCCTGTGCATATCCCACAAACACATATCAGACAGTTCGAGAAGTTAACTTATTACGTTCATGTTGATGAAGATGAACAAATGCAACACACTCATACACTCGAGGTGGCAAGTTGACGACTTTTGGTGCATTCACAGCTTCAGTTAATGCTTAAAATTGTGTGAGGAAGTTTAGGATATTAGAGGGGACTCGATTGATTAAGTATGCGGCAGAAGCATGGGCTTCCCCTCAATAAATGGGTGGCATATTTCCATGGATAAGAGAAGCACGGACCACCTCGAGCAAGTGTTTATTTTTCTTTTCTGCAACCCCATTATGTTAAGGTGTATATGAGCATGTGGTCTAGTGAACAATTCCGTGTTCCACCAAATATTGTTGCAGATTCGAACTTAGGTATTTTCCGTCATTATCACTTCTAAGAACTTGAATTGTGATTTATACTGAGTCATAATATGGTTGTGAAATTTCTGAAACAAGTCACTAACTTCACTTTCGACTTCATCAAACAAATCCAGGTCATACGAGTACAGTCATCAATAAATGTCACAAACCATTTGGCTCCTTCAAACATAGTGTTTTTAGATGGACCCCAAACATCATAATGAATAATCATAAATGGAAGAGAGCTTCTACTTGGATTTGGAGGAAACGAGACACGGTGACCTTTTGCGAGTTCATACACATCACACCGAAAGATAGAAATATCCATCTTCAAAAATAAACTTGGAAATAATTTCTTCAAATAACCAAAAGAAGTATGCCCTAGGCGTCGGTGCCATAGCCAAATATATGATTTCTTCTTCTCACCTTCGGATCCTTCCACACTTAGAGCTTGAGTCGACTTGCTTGAACTTTCAGATTCTAAATCCAGGTAATAGAGCTTCCTGTGTTTAACCCCATAACCAATCGTCTTGCGAGTCCGAATATCCTTAAACACACAATGTGAAGGCCAAAAGACTACAATACAATGTAAGGCAATAGTTATTTGAGCAACAGATAACAGATTAAAATTCAAGGATGACACAACTAGGGCAATATCTAAGGTTAGGTTGTTTGTGAGAGGTATGGAACCCTCGCCAGTAACAATGGCAGGATCACCATTGGCAGTTGACACAGTTGATTTGGTGGATGGTTGAAAATTTTGGACGTCTAGAATCAAAAGTCATATAGTCGGTAGCACCTGAATCAATTATCCATGTATTATTCATAACAGAGGCACAAATATTAAAAATCTTATCATCATTACCTGTAGCAGTACGATCAGCAACTCCAACTACGACAGTGGGTTGATTGCAAGTCTTCTTCCGAATATCCCTGCTATGATCCCAGTTCTCTGGATAGCCGATAATCTTATAACAACGAGCTTTCGTGTGGCCAATTTTGCCACAATGAGTATACTTCTTTGACTCATGCGGTAGTATTGGTCCCATGGTGAAGAACAACAAATAGCAACACAACAAGCACTATTAACAACAACATTAGCACGTGCACACTGCAACACGTGTAACCCACGTACACACACGTGCACAGCATGAACAACGACAAGAGCAAAACAATGGGCACGGTGAACACACGTGCAACCAAAGAAGACGAATACACTTGCAATCAACTATGCTTCAAGCGAACAGCAAACACCAACCAACACAGCAGCGAACTGCTTCCCAAAATAGATGAAGAGAATCTGATGTTGAAGGAGAGGGATCCGGTCTTCGACAAACAACAGCAAACAACACAAAATCTTTGGATCTGATCTGATTTGACGATTGCTGATCACAGAGATCTTGTGAACTGATCGATTTGCAGCGACTGGCTTTGATCGGCGACTGGTGGTGACAGGCAGTTTTTGAGCAGCGACTGGTGGCAAGTAACTGGCGGTGACTGAAGTGGAAGGTTTTAAGTGGTGGCTTCGAGCGGTGGTTGGCGGCGAGATCTTGAAGAAATCAAGTTGATAGGTGGTCGGGATTTGGTTGGACAGTGGAGGTCGATGGGTGTTTGACTTGGATGGGAGTTTGAGTTTGAGTTAGACGGGAGTCGGGGCAGTTGACGGGAGGGGAGGTGGTCGGGATCGGTGGCTGCTTCTTCGGGTGCAGCGATCGGTGATCAGTATGGGCTTTGTTGTTGTCGGGATCGGGTGCGACGGAGGTGATCGGAGAAGAGTAAAAAGAAGGTTGGATCTGACGCGTCCTTCTTCTTCTTCTTCAACTAGCCTAGATCTTTTTAGGCTCTGATAC
Organism: Hemerocallis citrina; assembly: GCA_017893485.1. Lineage (NCBI taxonomy): Eukaryota > Viridiplantae > Streptophyta > Magnoliopsida > Asparagales > Asphodelaceae > Hemerocallis > Hemerocallis citrina. Next base: position 82,795,932 of record CM030363.1, read on the forward strand.
CATGTGAAATTCCCTAGCACTATCCTTAAACTTCGAAGTTGTAGAAAGGTTGAGAGAAATTGCACTTGTATTCCAACATGCCCCCTCAGGTCAAAAGCCTATTTTTTTCATGGGCCAAAGAAACGGAATAAATACCAAACAGTTTGTGGGTCGAGACCTGAACAATAACCAGCGGTATTTTTTTTAAATTCGCATATAAATTGCGTAGCCAGTGATATTCGAACCTGGGTTGCTCTGATACCATATTGAAAATAGATTTGGAGAAAAATAATTATTATTCTTATTCGTCTTTATTCTTTACTGTATACATCTATATATAAGGATTACATTCTTGGAGGAGAAGAAAGGAGATTGAGAGAAGATTGAGGGGTGAGAGATTTGGGGAATCTGTTTCCTATAGATTAGGAAACAGAATATACACAATAGCTTACTATATTTCAACAAATTATAATTAGGGGTTTATCGATTGTTAGTGGGTTTGAAAGTGACAGTTTCCCATTGGACGAAATTTCAAGTTCCATCCATGGGGAAAAAAAATTGCTCCGGCGCTGCTTCAAGTTTCGTCATCCATTTTAAAATATTAAAATATTTAATTCAGCTCAAAAATTATTTTTAAAATGATTTTTTAACGGGACGAAACTTCCGATCAAATTTTGTATAACTTTGCTATTTTATACCATTTGATGATTACAAGAAACTTCACTTTGCTAAGTCTGTTTTATGCATTTTGTTAATTTTTTTATCTTTCACGACTGTGGAGGCTCTAAGGCAATTATATTTCATTTTTCTGTAGGTTTTTTTCTATTGAAAATGGGACAGATAGTAATCTGTCATTGTGTTGTCATAAATTTTTTAGTGATGCCTAATACCGAGTTAAGCATGTGCCAAATTTAAATTCATTGTGGAAATTAAGTGGCAGTTTTTTTTCCATTAGGCACTGTAGGTAGTGAATTTGAATTCCCCACCGAGTTAGCTCAAAAATAAATTAAGATTTAGCACACATATAGTACTTCGAGTAATGTTTTAGCCACTACCAATTTCACTACCATTTTCTTCACTACCTTAGGTGGCATACTCCTATTGGAGAGTTCCCCCACCTACTCTATCTTTCCCTACCTATTGGAGTGTGCCACCTAAGGTAATGAAAAGAAATGTAGTGAAATTGGTAGTGGATGTAGCATTACTCTAGTACTTTGGAGCATCATTACATACTTTGCCACGTATTAAATTAGGTGTTAATAATTAGGCTGATTCAGTCGGTTCAGCTTGATCTACATTTTGAACAAGTCTATTAAATTTTTTTATATATCTCAACAATGTTTTACTTGTTATAAAAATGTTTAGAAAAAAGCAAAAAAATGTAATTAAGAGCCACAAAATCAGAGAAGGAGAAGAAGAACAAAAACTAAAGCAATTGAAAATCGTATAAATGTAAAGAAAAATAATCAACAAAAAATAAAATCTAACCGAGTAGTAACCGAGTCCTATGTATCACATAGAGTTCTTAAAACAGATTCACCGTCTCACCGGTGGTGAAGGAACGTAGTGGCATCTGTCTCCCAGGATGAAACGGTCGTTGAGTGTCGACGGCAACATAATGCTACACTCCCAAAAGATGTGTTGAAAACTATCACCGATAGAAGAACAGAGGAGGATATGGAGGAAGAGAGTTTCTGGTGTGTCGAATGAGGTAAGAGCATCTATATATAGGGCCAAGGAAAGACATGTGAATGAATGCACACACTGTCATGGCAGATAGATTGTTGAATGCACCCAGTGTAGTGGCAGATAGGTGAGTAATGAATGTCCCAACTGTAACGATAGACAAAACTGTTTCTCGGTTTAAAATGGGTTTCAATGCCAGACAACAGATCAGAAAATTCAAAAACTGGTGGAAAAATAATCCCCGCACGGAATGAGGTTCAGTTAGTCCGACATTCGTTTTCGTAGGACGAGCAGACACACACAAATGCAGGTAATCCGGTCCAAAATTTATGAGCATTTTCTAACATGGTGTTAAAACACTCATCACTTCCAAAATAAACGATCTTAATCAATTTATGTATAAATAAATCTTTAAGAAATAAAAATGCTTTGAAATTGTAGACTAAAAATCTCATCTAGAAATCATTCCAAAAATTTATTCAAAATAAAATTTAGAGCTCCAAGTCTTCGTCTTCTCTCCCTAGATCCCATCGCCCTGTCTCCCTTCTCGCCGGTGTCTTTCATAAAGGTTGCTGTGCTCTCCTTTTCCTTCCGACCCATCTCATGTTTTCCTTGTGCCACCTGGGCCATGGTTTTTGCCCTTCTTCTCCCCCCCTCTCCCTGGCTCCTGTCTTCCAGGCCTTTCGAGTCCGCCCTCACAGATTCAGAGTCTCCCTTCTTTCGGAGCGCGTTGCTTCCCAGTGTTAAGTCCGCCCCTTCTTTTCCCCACTCTCCTCTTCCAAGAGCCTGTCCTCCTCGTCCCTCGAGCTCGTCACTCTCAGCTTCAGAGATTGCCACTAGCGGAGTGCGTTCCCTTGCTACTCCTTCGCCCTCCCTTCAACAGGTTCGTTTCGATCGTGGTTGCTGCCTGGTTTGCATTGCTAGCCTATCACTGTAAGTTTTGCTTATTAAAATTTCTGTTTTGCTCCTCTGTTCATCGTTTCCTGCTTGTTCCTTGTCTTTTGTTTAAGATCGCTCTGGATCCCCCTTCCCCCCTTTTTTTAATCTTGATTTTTCCTTACCACGTTCTTTCTTCTGCGGTGTTTGCGTTTAGCTCTTATTATGCTTGTTTTGAGCCTGGCCTCTTTGTAAGGCGGATGTTATTGGGTTCGTATGGTCTATTTTGACCCACCCTTATTGTTCTTTTCTTCTCCATTATCCATTTGGGATAAGATCGAGCAGATCTTCCAAGTTCATCATTTTCTTTGGGATTTAGCTCATTTTCTCTGTGTAGATCAGTTGCACTGATCGCTACAGTGTGTGTTTGCTCTGTGGGCCTTCTTGTCGACGCTTATTTCCCGTTGGGTGTTGGGCTTGGCCGCTATGGGCTCGACTTGGGTAGAATTGGTCCAAAAAAAAAATCTTAGTCTTACCCTCCCCCCGACCCATTACGCCTATCAACTGATAGGCCCACTTCTCGAAAGTTTCTAGGGCACTCCGCCTCTTCCTTTTCCCGCACTTTCAGTTCCTTACCTAAGTCTCTCCCTAAGCTCTCGTCTTCTTCCTCTCCTTTGCGTTCCCCTGTGTGCTACCGTTGTCTTCAACCGGGGCACATTAAACCTTTCTGCACTGCCAACATGAAGTGCTTGTTCTGTCTAAAATCTGGTCACACGCGTAACCACTGCTTCTCCCTTCAACAAATTTTGGGTCTGTCCCTAGGGGTGCCCATCACCGACCAAGTGCTGGCCGCGCTCGACTTCCCCTCCCTTCAATCTAAGCTTCAGGGGATCCAATCCCACAAGTTTAAGCGAGCCAAATTAGCTTCGTCCCAACCTCTTCTCCCTACACCGCCGATCTCTCAGCGTATATCCGATGTGGTTCGTCCGAAAGCTCTCCCCGTGCCTTCTCAACCTTCTTCCTTACTATCTAAGCCTCAAGATACCGTTATTTTCATCCCCTCGGCTGAACTCATTGATAAAATGAAATTCTTTGAGTGCTACGACACCGTCTCTTTTAGCGGAGGTTCGGTTCCTAACTTTACCTTAGTCTTGTTTCTCTGCAATTCTTGTAATGTGCAAGATTGGGTTTGGGCTATCAATATTTGCTCTAACGATGAGGTGGTCATCAATTGCCACTCCATTAAGATCCTGAAAGATCTTTGCGCTTTAAAGTCTCTTGTTATCGATTTTATCAAGATCGCTGTCCGCAAATGGGTGCATTTAGGGCTGCCTCCCCCGGCACCGATCCTGTCCCCTGTCAAAGCTACTCTCTTAGGTCTTCCCCCTTTCTGTGACTCTCACCGAGTCGTCGCAGATATGACTAAATGCGTGGGTGAGTTGATTCACATCTCCTCTACTTCTATGCTAGCTTCTGGCTCCTTCCAGGTGGAGGCAGAGTTCTTCTGCCCTCCGGCGATTGACAGAATTGTGGCTTTTTCTTTGAGAGACAATAAGTCGATCTTCCCCATTTCGGTCAATTACCAAGACTCTTCTAAGGATGTATCAACTCCTGCTAAGTTGCTCATTGGAGCGTCTAATCCCCCGACGGTTACCTCCATTCTCCCCAAAACTTTCTCCGTTGGAGTCTCCTCCCAACTGCCTGTTCCATCGTCCAAATGGAAGGCTTTGCACAAAACTCCGGCTAAAAAGCACTTCCCTTTCTAGCGTAGAGCTGTTAACTCGCCATCCATCCCCAAAATTTCTCCTTCTAAAGCTCCCAACTTGGTTTGGATCAATTCGGACATTGCCTCGGTGAAGAACAACCCCTCCTCTCAATCTGGCACCAGTGAGCTCCCTCCTAAACTCCCCGTGCACTCTTCGTGTAATGTACTCTATTCAGTGGCTCTCGCCACATTGGCTCCCCCTCCCGCTGTGCCATTGTTGCCCAAACTGAATGAGTCTGACGAGAAGTGGCCTGCTTAGGAAGTTAACCCATCCTTCTCCTCCGATTGGGACCATTACAAGCTTGCTATGCACGGCACTCCCTCTCCTGGATCCAAATATAATTCGGCTTCTCTTAAAGCTCCCTCTCAGAAAGCTGATGCTTGGACTGATCAAGATGATCTTTTAGACGAAGAAATTACTGACTTGGTTCCCTCCTCTTCTCATGATCAGGTAATTTTTATTTTTCTCACAGTTTTTATTAAGTTAAGTTCTTCTAACTTTTGTTCTTTCAAATGCTGTTACTCTCTTCGTTTTGGCCCCTATGACTCCTTCTCTACTGGTTACTCCCTTGCGTACAATCTTGATATTTATTATCATTTTCACTCTTGTTTTTGGGCTCCTGCAACATTAGGGGTGGGTTCCATTGACCTCCGACGCTGTAATCAGCTCAACCGTTCTATCTACAATTATACCATGCCACTTTTTCTTATCTCTCTTCGCCCCCTAGTCTCAAGTGATCGGGTGACTTTACTGCCCAACCTTTTGCCCTTCAAAGGCGGCACTTCACTCACATGTTTTAGTCCAAACTGGGGGACAACAATCTCAGTGTTCGCATAAACCATCCTTCTCAGTCATTCGCTCTAGCACCCGGATTAAGGCGTGTAGAGCGGCGACGACTGATTCTACCCCATCTCTTGCGGCTCAGCTCCGCAACATGGATATCCCCCTTCCCTCGTCGAGCTCATGGGGGCAGGATCATCTAGGCTCCATCTATCAGGTGCACTTCGACACCCTATCTAATTTAGATATGCAGCGCCTTTCTAAGGATATGGGCTTCATAGTCTCATCGGATAACTTGTTGGATTTTGAGTCGATACATCGACGCGAATTTTCTCGAGCTTGTGAGGCAATTTTTCTTTATGATTAGCATCTCATGGAATATTCAGGGTATACGGTGTCCGACCAAGCAACTAGCCGTTTTTCAATTGATTTCTTCCTTCCATTGTGATTTGATCTCCATTCAAGAATCTAAACTTGAATCCCCCTCTCCCGCCATCTTGAGAGCCATTGGTGGATCATTAATCTCAAATTGGATCTCTCTTGACGCAGTCGGTTCAAGGGGAGGTATCCTCTTAGGTTTTAAAGGATCCAATTTATACCTCATTTCAACTCATAGATTATCTTTCTTTCTTATTGTTCATCTTCACTGAGCCGAATTCAATCGTGACCTAACTGTGGTTTCGGTTTACGGACAATCTACATCGGATAGGCACGATGAATTTTGGAACGAATTTTATTCCTGTCATAATTTCATTCATGGCTTCTGTTTCATCTGTGGTGATTTTAATGTCACCAGATTCACCTTTGAAAGATCGGGTATTGCGGCGCACCCCTTAGATTCATCCCGTTTTAATGCTTGTATTCGTTCTCTACATCTGTCTGACTTACCCCTCAATGGTAGAGCATTTACTTGGTCCAATATGAGGTTTTTGCCTACTATGGCTAAGCTCGATCGTTTTCTCGTCTCTTTTGAGTGGATCAATTTTTTTCACAATTCTTTTGTCAAGGCCTGGCCCAATATGTCCTCAGACCATGTGCCTATTGCCTTGAATTCTAACTTCAATTTTGCTAGACCTTTCAAATTCCGTGTTGAAAAATTCTGGTTGCAAGATCAAATCTTCGTCAATCTTATTATAGAGTGTCTCGCCTCCATCACGGGATCTTCCGGACTTGATCGTCTACTTCTCAAGCTTCATTCTATCAAATACGGTTGTAAAATATGGAGTAAAGAGAGGTTTGCTAATGCAAATTTTCTTTAAAATGTCCTCCTTTCTTCCATTGCATCGATTGATAGACTCGAGGAGCAAGGCCCAATTTCGGAATCCCTTCGTTTCGGAACATGTTGCTTGCAAGAGCGAGTACGCTTCCATTCTCCACAACGATCACATTAAATGGGCCCAGCGAGCGAAGTTTCGTTGGCTTAAGGAGGGTGATGACAACACCGCCTTTTTCCACAACTTCGCGTCGCATCGTCAGCATTGCAACCACATCACCTCTATTGTCGACGATGGACATGAATTTTCTTCTGATTCTGATATCCACGCCACATTCCTACGGTTCTTTAGAGATCTTTTGGGATCTTCTAAACATCGAGTTTTCTAGCTGGACTGGTTCCAATTGTATGGCCAGCTGTCTCATGACCTTTCCAGTCTGGAAGCCCCTTTCTCTTTGGATGAGATTAAACTCGTGGTTTTCACCTTAAAAGGTGATTCTGCCCTAGGTCCGGATGGTTTCCCTGCCTTCTTCTTCCAAAGATTTTGGGATTTTCTGAAAGACGATCTTTTCAAAATGTTCTCTGACCTTCACCAAGGGTCATTCTCTTTTGACCGAATTAATTACGCTCACATCGTTCTCATTCCCAAGGTTATGGGTGCTAACTCCGTTGCCAACTTTAGGCCGATTAGCTTCATCAATACTACCTTCAAGATCGTTATGAAAGTTCTTTCTAACCGCCTCAGCGCTATTATCTCGCCCTTGATTGACCCTGCTCAATCGGGCTTTATTAAAGATCGTTTTTTCCTGGATAGTGTGGCGTCGGCCCAAGAAATTATTACCGAATGCACAGATCCAATTCCGAGGGTATTTTGTTAAAATTAGACTTTCAAAAAGCTTATGACAATATGAGTTGGGATTTCCTTTTCGATATCCTACTTCTTCGTGGTTTTGGTCCAAAATGGATCATCTGAATTAAATCCAGCTTGTTTGCCGGTACCTCATCCATTATCATTAATGGTGCGGAAGGTCGCAAATTCAAGTGTAAGTGTGGCATTCGCCAGGGTGATCCTATTTCATCCCTCTTATTTTCTCTTGTTGCCGATGTGTTCAGTAAGTTGCTCCGCAACGCTTGGGATGCGGGTGTCATCGAAGGCCTTGGGGGTTCCCACAGTTACCAGGGAGTGCTAAACCAATATGCCGATGACACCATCATCTTTGCCAAACCAAGCGGAAGCACTTTACGCAATCTGAAGCTTTTGCTCTATATTTTTGGAGCTTCTCCGGGTTATCCATTAACTTTCAAAAATCTTCAGTCATATGGCTGGGAGGGTCTCCTAACCGGCAAGTGGGAATTGCAATTTTTTTTAATGCGCCTCTGCCGCTTTCCCCATCCAATACCTTGGTATTCCCTTGCGCTGGGGGAAGCTTCATAAATCTGATTGGATGCCTATGATTGGAAAAGTGGAATCGAGACTTAACCTTTAGTCCTGCAAGAACCTATCTCGCAGAGGCAGACTTGTTCTGGTCAACTCCGTCCTCTCCTTTATTCTCTTATATATGATGTCTTTCTTTTACGTCTCGGCTTGGGTGATCAAGAGGATTGACCAAATCAGAAGGAACTTCTTTTGGTCTAGCAATGCCTTTTATAAAGCTGGTACCCACCTCTGCAGTTGGAAGAGGATATGTACCTCCAAGGCAGCGGGTGGCTTAGGGGTTCTCAATCTTAGGCACCAAAATTTAGCTCTCCTGGGTAAATGGTTATGGAGAATTCTGACTAAGGATGATTTGCCCTGGGCTCGCCTCATCACCTTCAATTGTTTTTCTCGGCGTAAGATTTGGGAATTTTTCCCCCTCTCTTTCTCGAAAGGCCTCCCCTTTTTGGAAAGGGGTATGGAAAGCTGCCAGCCTGTTCTGCTGTGGCATTTACCACTCTTGTGCCCATGGCTCTAAGACCAAGTTCTGGGATGATTTATGGATCGGTAATATTAAGCTGGCTGTAGCCTTCCCTTTCCTCTAACAATTGGCTTTCAACCCCTTCGCCATGGTGGCGGATTCTGTGACTATCCTCAATAACCAAAAGTTTTGGTCTTTACATTTCATTATTGCGCTGCCTCCGTCGCTGGAGCTTGAGCTTTACGAGCTTTTCAACAACCTCAACCGTTACTCCTGGCATCCCTCCGACAATTTCATTTGGCATTGGACCAATTCGGGTATTTATTCGGTTAAATCTTTCTACAAATTCGTTAACTTCGGGGGAACCCTCTCCCAGCTAGCTAAACCTTTATAGAGATTGCGCTCCGCCGAAATAAAAAATTCTCACTTGGCTTTCTATTAACAACAAACTTCTAACTGTTGAGAACCTAAACAAAATGAATCTGGCTTTAGGCCAACTTTGTTCGTTGTGTTCTACGGGGCATGGGGATGCAGATCATCTTTTTCTCCGGTGTAGCTTTATCCAACCTTTGTGGTTGATTACCGCTCTATCTTGGCAAGCTCCTTCGATCCCTAACACTTTTTTCCTCTTGCTGGATGTCTCAGTCGATTAAGAAAGAGTTTCGTAAATCTTGGTTCCTTTCAATTTCGGCCATCATTTGGGTTATTTAGGCGGAAAGGAACAATAGTATTTTCAAACCCAACTCCTCCTCGATTACTATCATTAATGATTTTATTTTTTTCGCTAAATTCTGGTCTTCCAATTTATCGAGTGATAAAATAGCTACTTTGCACTTGGATCACCTAGATGACGCGATCTTTTGTTTTCGTTCTAACTTCTCTTATACCTTTTAACTTTTGCCCGTTCTAACATTGTTCCTATTTCCCCTTTTCTTTACAGATCTGAAGTGCAGGCTCCCTTCCTCTCCTCCATCTTAGGAGGTTTTTTGGTCGTCTTTTGAGCTATGCTGCCTCAGCGCTTTGTTTGGCACTGATCCTCACCTTGTTCTGGTTTAACTTTGTTTTTTGCTTGGGGCCTTAGTCCTCGTCCTTGTGCTTCCAGGTTCTCTGACTGCTTTGGATTTGGCTATTTTTGTATGGTTGGCCCTTGCCTTTTATTTTCTTATACTGTTAATACGGTTTACTTTTGTTGCTTACAAGGGTTATCCCTGGTTGTGGCCCTATCTGTGTACTTTTTTGTTGTTCTTGCATGCAGTTGTGTGGCTCTTTGTGGACTGTTTTGTTACTGGTTTTGGTTGTTGACCAGTGTTTTTATCGTGATCGGTCGTCTTGGCTGGGCAGTGACTATTGGTTCTTGCACCTCTCCGCTTTAGGTCAGCCATGAGGTTTTACCTAGTCTATGGGTGGTCACTTGATTTTCGAAGTAACTGTTCTTTTCTTTCTTTCTTTCGTGGCTGCGCTTCCCGTATCAGAGCGAGGTCACCATCCCTATTTGGGTGTCTTATTGTGATCACCGGATATGGTCTTCTTTGGTTGTCCCCTTGGTTGTTGTGTTTCTGGGCTGTCTAGTGTGTTTTCTCTCTTGGTGCTCTGTCTTAGTAGTGCTCATTTGGTTGATTTTAAGTTGTCGTGATGTTATTGATTAAGGTGGCTTCCCTTATTGTTTCTGATTGCTTTAGGTGTTTGTTTTGGATCTGTTTGGTGTTGTCGGGTGTTTGCTGGGATATTAGGTGGCCCTGGGGCTGATCCCGGCCAGAGCTTCTTTTGGCTGGCATATTTTTGTATTTTGGCTTTTCTTTTTGTTTCTCTGAGTACGGTGCTTGTTGTTATTTTGAGTCGGGTGGTTCCCGCTCTGGCTCTGAAGAGCCTTTTGCTTTCCCCTATTGTTCTTATTCTCTTTCTCTAGCGCTCTCGGGTATATCCCCAGCTCTGTTTCCGTGTGGTGGTTCCTTGTCATAGTGCTCCATCTGTTGTGTTTTGTTGGGTGCTGCGGAATACCTTATAGGAGGTATTGTCTGTGCTGCGTAGTCTCGGAGTGTGTTTTCGGCTCTTTCCTTCTTGATGCAGTCTGCCTTTCCCTCCGCGGCTGTACTCGATCTTTATTCCTGCTTCAGGGGTAGGGGTGCTGCTCGTTTTTTTGGCGCATGCTAGGCGGTTGTGCTATCTGGCAGTCGGTTGGTGTTGTTTTTCAGCCTGGTCCTACTCGCCGGATTAGTCGATGCTCGTTTAGATGCTTTGTTTTTGTGCTTTTGCATTTTTTGGCAACGTTCTCCATTGCTAGCGTCACTGTCTGTTTTCCGCTATTGTTTTCTGTGTTTCATTTTGCTTCTGGTAAAATTGTAGTTTTCCTTGTAATTTTTTCTTATTAATATATTGTTGGCTGGAATCTAACGATTCTATCCGCGTTATCAAAAAAAAAAAGTAAAAATGCTTCATAGTTTATGAGCATGGCTAAACTCAGGCTAAACAGGTGTCGTCCCTCAACAGTCAATCCATCTCGGTCACATCAAAGCTGCCTTGAACATTTAAAAATGAGATTTCAAATACTTGGAGACCTTCAATTTTTTTTAATTGATATTGACCAACTTTCAATCGATAAGATCCGGCCACCACTACCACAACCATTTGTTCCATATATTTCTTCCACTTATAACTGTAATTGCAATCTTAACAATAATTCTGTATTGCAACTTAAAGTTAATTTATTTTTTTTTGAGGGAAAAGGTGGAATCTGGCCACCCTGTTTCATTAATAAGAGCTTAACGAAACAAACCCAGAGTACTGGACCCAAGTAAAAACTACAGATAGAAAATAAAATATACATGAAGCAACATAACGCATACAAACAACAAATCCCTCTAACAGCCCTGGAGGATGGGCCGACAAACAAGCTCGGTCTAGCAAAATCGTAAGTACGTCAGTTTAGCTTCGTATAGTGCCTCCACGGCACATGCACACCCACCTGAAACAAGTCTGGTAGGATTTTATTGCCCACCGATCCCTGCCTTCATCTCGCTGGGGGGACCCCATCTTTGGGCCCAAGCCCCGTAGATCGAAAACTGACCCCACGGCATATGCACAGCGATCGCACCCTCCCACCCTCTCCACCACTCATCCTACAAACGTGCCAGTAGTTCCCACAGTCGCTACCAAAGAGATAGCCATGAAGAGGATACCTTCACCTCTCACACGATAGCCCATTCTCAGGCGATTTCTCACTAAACAACTATCTCGCTCACCCCACCAAACACCATGCTCCAGGAGAGAGCTGTGGAGAGGATACCTTCACCTCTCTCATGCTCAAGCTCTCTCCGGCGATTTCTCACCACACAGATTTATCTCGACTCATACTCCCAATTCGAGGGAAGAGGCGACACTGTCACGCGCCAGTGACCTAAGCTAGAGGAAGCTGAATAGCTTGATAGTAAGCGCTGTGAAGACTGCACAGATGACAACGTAGGACACTCCAGACCAACCATACCCAAACCCCACACACCATCACCCCCAACACCAACAAACTATCGGCTGGCCCCACGGGCCTCAAACCGAACACCGACCTCACACACTTGAACCCCAGTTCCATGGTGTTCGCGACAACAGGTACGGAAGGATGCTCTGGCACGATATAGTCGCTCTGCGATAGTTGAGACAAGCACCCCAGAATTGAGACAAGTGAGCGCACAACACGGAGGGACCCCATCTTTGGGCCCAAGCTCCATAATCGTGCAAGGCAACTTAACTCCCGGTATCTTCACACGCAATACCAACCCTCACAGAAACCAAATCAAAGCCGTAGAACGCCGTAATTGGCCCCGAGAGTATGGACATGGTGGCAAGCGCGCATAACATCCGGGTAAACATCTAGCAAAGCCACCCAATCCCAACCTAACCCAAACCCCAACCCCAAACAACTCACCAAGGAGCGTCACAAACAAAACATTCAACCCCAACCAAACCCAAACTCCAACCAACTCACCCCCGATGCCACAACCGGGCCCTGGTGGACAAGGTCCAAGCTGCTTCCTTGGCACGACCTTGGGTGAGCACAAAGGTGGCCGGAGAGGCACCTCGCTCGACGCACGACCCCTGCCGACCGCAGGGCGCCTTGGCTGAGCGCAAAAGTGGCCGGAGAGGTGCCTCGCTTGACTGCGGCTGGAGCCCTTAGACAGCGCGACGGCAGGGGAGACAGGAGGGGGGAAGGCGACGAAGGGTAGGGAGATCGGGGAGGGGGAAGGCAACTTCGGCTGGAGATGGATTTGGGAGAAGGGACGGGGCGTCGAAATGGAGGATGGGGCTGCGCTATCCCGTCGACCGGCAGGAGAGGGACTAGGTGACGAACGGTGATCGGGGAGGGGGTGGCGCAATCCCGGCCGCCACCCCCTCCAAGTCCTCTCTAGATGTAGATTTTTTTTTTTGTTTTTGGATTTTTTGGGGGGAACTTCTCTCTCTAGATTTAGAAACTCTTTTGGTACTTAGTGGGAAATTAAAAAAAACCCCATTTGTTGCGTTTGTTGTTTGTTGTAAGCAACCAAATACCAAACATACGTTTAAATTATAGTAAAACAAGTAAAGTAATTGTAAATTCTAGTGGTTTCCATATACCATCTATCTAGTGTACTAGGTCTAATAGTACACGAGCAGTTCCCATCGTTTTCCCTTCCACATTTGGATTTCAATCCAATAGAAGGCAGCCGTCCACTTTGGAGCTCCCCAAATCAGAACAAATTAAATCAGTTGAACATGACAAAACTAGCCCTGTTCTTTACACACCGGGCCCGCCAATCACGTGGGCTCTACGGTCATTAATTTGTCCAATTCTTCAATACCCATTTGCCCAATCCCTTCGCTTTAGTTTCTCTACCACTAATTTACTCATGCACCTCAAAACTCAAACAAGTGCATGTCCAAATTAGTTTAGGTCTCGAATGGCGGCTCTTCAAGTTGTTTTCCGATCAAAAGCTTCTAAAAAGTCAGCTAATCCAGGTGCCGATGGCCGCCCCGCCACCACAATGAATGCTCTCTCCTAGTCACGGCCGGAGCTCACATTTTCCGTATGCCTCTCCACCCCTAACTCAGAGTCTAAGAATAAGATCAACAACAGGAAGAGATAGATGAGGAGGTGGATAGGGAGGTTGCGAGGCAGCACGGACGGTGGCCGTGCACGTGTGATGGTTTGTTCGGGCTCACCAGCTTTGTATCTCATGAAGAAGGATCGGGAGCTTCGGATTTGGCAACTAGGCCGCAACAGGTGGTGATAATGCAAGTAGAGCCTTAATTACTTCTCGATTCCAATGGTTAAGCCGCCACTTCCGTGGTTTAGTTTATTCATTGATTACTGGGTTAGGGAGAAACTAGTCTTACCCTGTTTAAATTGCAGAGACTAAAATAATTTTGAGAAAGTCATAAAATTATATGGAACTAAAAAATTTAGAGATGACCCTTAACTATTTCGATCATAATATAATTAAAAGATGACAAATCTATAAATTAACCAATTCACATATTTCTATTAAATTTAAAAGAAAAAAAGTCGAATAATTCCCGAAGTTGGGATGTGACTCTTCTCAGACTCCTTGATGTACTCCGCTATCTATTTCTTGACCGTGTGCTTCTCAATTGTCTTTCCTCTTAAATCAAGCATTCCATCTCAAATTATATAAAATCAACATCAGAATCACATGGACGGAACAATAATTAATAATTAGCTATATCAAAAGATGACAAAAATATAGATAACCAATTCACGTTTTCAAACCAACATCATTCTATATTTTCTATTCAGTTGAAAGAAAACCCCAAAATTCTCGATGTGTGTAACTTTTCAACAATTCCAGTACCAAATATAGGTAACCCTAGGTCATTAAATTTAGAGATACCAAAAAATAGGTATTTTCAAAAATCACTTACAATCTTGTCAACTTCCTCCATTCTAAAGCTTGCTTGCAAAGGCTCGTATTGTCTATAAAGTTCCTCAATAATTACCTCCAATTATTCTATATTACTCCTTATTTGTGCATCTACAAAATGATCAAACTATTAAACACACATACTGTAGCGCCCCGAATTTTCAATATGATATTTCAGAAATACGTGACACAATTTCCAGCATCAACTTCAATTGTAATAGTAAACAGATAAATTTTTCTTTCAACCTTTATTACATTAGTTCATTAAAAAAACACAGCGCAAAAACAAAACACCTTGATTTATAGTCTTTTCATTACAACATCTTCTTTACAATTTTACATAAGCTTTATTATCATTCTATCTCATGCATCCAAATCCCAATGCTATAGGCAATCACCTGTAAAACATGAGACTAGAGATAACCCTAACTGTAACCCCTATTTCCGTTAATTTGTATTTTCAAAAATTTTCCCGTATTTTAAATTAAACTATTCTCTTTTTAATTTAATATGTTATTCAAACTATTTCTGTGAAGTCCAATATTTGATTATTCCGCTATTTTAATATTCGAAATGTTTTGGAGCCTAATTTTTATTATAAGCCCAGTAATTTAAATTATTTTGTATGAGTCCAAGCCAATTGTTTAAATTAAACCCATTGGTCTAATTATTTGTTTTGAGCCCGTGGACCAAACCCATCTCCTATTGGGTCTTGATCCGCTAACTCAAATCCATTAACCCATTTTCTCTTAATTATGTGTTGACCAGATCTACTCCTAATCAATCCCCATAATCTATCCTGTAACCTCCTAATTTCTATGCCTAATTATCATCCTATTGATTCCCTCATTATGTGATCCCGTAATCCCCTCCCCTATAATTATTCTCCTCCTTAATTTTATACCATTATTATATTCAAATCTTTCCCTATTCTCTCTCCCCGTAACCCACTCCCTAAAATCTCTCTCATCCTTATTATTATATTCCTTTTTATTATATTCTAATATATATCTCTCTCTCCATTCCCTGTTTAAACAAAACCACACAAAACAAAACCAAAACAAAACAAAACCCAACTCCTCCTCCTTCTTCCTCCCGCTCAAACCCATCCGCTCCCCGCCGCTGCCCTCCGCCTTCTCCTCCATCGTCTTCCCCATTCGTCCATCCCTCAACCTCCGTCGCCAGTGCCATTGTCGCTCGACCCATCGCCATTGCCTCTCTCCCTCTTCCTGTTTCCCCAATCGCCCAACTCCTATCAACTCCGTCCACCACTTCGTACTCACCCCGAGCCACCGCCATTGCCTCTCCACCTCGCTCCGCCATTGCCAGCGCCTTCACCTTCTCCCCTTGCCTCGCCGCCCCTCGTCCTTGCCGAGAAACCCCCATTCCATCCCCTCTGTTTTCGACGAAAAACAGAGCTCTGCTCGAACTCGAGCCGCCACGCGTCGACGCCACTGCAGTCGTCGCCAAGCCGTCGCCGTCAGCCACCTCGTCTCTCCGCGAGCGTCGTTGCCGCGGTCACGCCGTCCGTTCGCACGCTCTCTCTCTTTCTCGCTGTTGAAGAAGGAGGTGGGAGTTGATTGGCCGGTTCCCTGTTTGGTGTTCGGTGAACAGCAGATCCCTTCTGCTGTTTGCTGTTGTGCCGATCCGACGTAGGGAGAGTTTTTCATTCGCTGTGATTCGCCGTCCTGTGTTTGGCACGCAGCAGATCCGAAGATCCTGTTTGCAGTTTGGGGGCGATCCGGTGCGTAGGAGGAATCCTATTGGCCGCTTTCGCCGTTTCGTGTTCTGGGTGCATCTAATCCGATATTGCTGATTGCTGTTTGGATCCGATCCCGGGGTGGAGTTTGCTCTAGTTGCTGGCTTTATTGCTTGGATTTCTTGCACATATTTTCGCACGTGATTTTCGTCATAAAGGCAAGTATCTCTTGTACAATTTTGTTCTTCTAGTACAAGCCCTCGTAAAAATACCGCAAATATATTATTTTTGACTCCAATTCGCATTCATAAATCGAATTGATATCCGTTTCTATTTCTAATTCGTCAATCCTGTATTCACATGCGATCGTGAATACTTTGTTACCCTATGCATGACACGAACACCAAAAATAAATACAAACATATGTAAATTTTAGGGGTTATACATATTGGTGTGAATGACTATTTTACCCTTGTTAATAATTTAAGTGTTATAAATTATCCCTAAATTTTGACTTAGTTTTATACATGTAGCAGTCACTTTGTAGTTACGACATTATTTTATATGACCCTAAAATATTATGAACCCATATATGTAATAATAAATTAGACCCAAATATGACATTAGAATTATATGTTTTACATCTCATGACTTAAGAACATATTTCATGCACAATTCCTAGATGTTCCATGTTCATATCTTGACTTCGTCTCATTGCGTTATGTTTGTGTTAACAAATTAATAAAAGTAACAAGCCGGGATATAAGGGAAAGATTTAAGTAGTGGTCAATATAGAAGAGCGTACTCGGACGGGAGCTCGTGGTTTCCCGATGCAAATTGGAAATTACAAGTTGCAATTTTGCGAATCATATGTTTATATGTTTCACATTATATGTTTACACTATGTTTGACTCGATATGTTTCACGTTATATGTTTGCACGTATCTCGATACAATATTGATGTACATGTTTTTCCTGAGTATGTAACCTATAAAACCCACCACTAAATCTAAACGAAATTGTATTGACTGTAGCTACCATATAGTAAAAGGATGGATGCATGAAGTGCTACCTGGATAGAATCAAACATTAGACATAAGATTAACACGTGCATTTGCTTGATCCAACTATATGTTACATGTTCATGTTGATTCGATACTTGTTTGTTTGACTACTTGTTTTATATGTCACCTGTCCCATATTGCTTTGTTCATATCATGTTTACATATTGTATTTTTGTTCCTATTTCATGACTATCGATTTCTTGCTCTTTCCTGTTTTTCTTTTGTTTTGTTTTGTACCTCTTTTCCTTAGCTTGTACCCCCTTGCGGCCCGTAACTTGTATTAACAGGTCTTCTTGTTTCTCTTTTCTTTTCTGTTATTATAATATACTTGCAGGCCCAAATGGAGAGTTACCAGAAGGTGTCGTCGACCAAGTGTTCTAGTTTATCGTTATTATGTTATCTTTAGTTGTATTTTATTTTTGCAACTATTTATTGTAATCCGGGCTTATTTGACCCATAACTATTGTATTTTCCAGTTTTTGGTTATTTTTATGGACTATGTCATTAATTTTCATTATCAAATTGTGATTTACATGCCTGGGTGGATTGTTTTATTATCTTGTTGTTGAGTTTACTTGTACAGCTTATGAATGGTGTGTTCGCACCATTCGCTGGGCCTAAGTCTCACACCCGTATTTCCATATTTTGGGAAGTGGGGTGTGACACTAACCCCCAAAACTACAGGGGTCAGCCATAATAGTGTGAGTGACATAAAAACAAAGCAACATAAATAGAACATAAAACATGGAATCATAACAACATGTAGTAAAGACAAGAATAAATGAATTAAGAATTAACAATGAAACATGAAAAACATCAAGTGTAGCTAGACTAAGCGTCAAGTGTAGAAAACAGGAAAACACATACATAAACCAAATCAAGAAAACACAATACTATATGCTGACTCTCTAATGCGTACTTGTCGGATTCTATGCATCCCACTCTATACAGGTCCGGTGCAAGCCCTTAATGTCTCCACTTTATAGGGTTAAGTCCCCCGCCATGCAACTAATCTTACCAAGATGACTACTACGAGGTATAGGTAAACTGTGAGTATTAGCCCATGTCCCGATAATTCCGGAGGTCAAACTCTATTCACAGATAATTTCGGAGACTATTTCACTCACACCTGGGAATCTTTAAGACTACCCCATACTGCAAGTTGTGGCACCTCATCACATGATACCACATGAGTGTCGGCTCGACCCCGATAATTCCAGATATCAATCCCACACCGCAGGTAATTTCGGAGACTATTTCACTCACACCTGGATAATTTCGGAGATTATCTCACACCGCAAGCCATACTAAGGTTCATAACCCTTGTTCTCATTCATCATATCACTACTAGTGTCTGTCCTTATCTTTTTAAGTTAATTAATTTAATTTCGAACCTTCTAGAGATGGTGTACCCTACCGTACTTAACTCAACAACTGATCAACAAATATGCCTCAACATGCCCAAAACACAATAACTCAACTGCCGGTATACTAGGGGTCCCACACACCCTTTAGAGACTCACACTCAACCATCCAAACTAAACTTCCATTATTCAAAACATTAATGAAACAACTTGAAAACATATGTTCTGTAGAAAAATAGTGTTTAGAATAGTAAGTTATAGATCCCCAAAACATTTAAACAATCAATCGTTAAACAACAACAAAATAACTCAAAGAACATCAGTAACAGTCGACTATAAACCGGAGTCGGTCGACTGTTCAGAGCGAAAACTGGCACTTCAAGAAAATAATTCTAAGTAATGGCAGTTGACTGTAAAAAGTCATCGGTCGACTGTCCAGAGCGAAAAACCAATATTTTTAAGAAAAATAATTCTAAGTATTGACGGTCGACTGTAGAAGTCATCAGTCGATTGTCCAGAGCGAAAATCTAACACTTCGAGAAAATATCAAAACAGAGGAGAGACACAGTCGACTGGAAAAATTGGTCAGTCGACTGTTCCGCACGAAATTTTAAGAAAACGAGAAAACACAGCAGCCAGGTAGCGACGGTCGACTGTCGAAACATACCAGTCGACTGTCACACCTACAGACTGTAGTTTGGGTCGTGCATATTTCAACCGATACGAAGATTTACTTTATAAAAACAAAATTTATAAAAAGTATATTTCTGATATGAGCAAATATGACTTGTAGTGTATATAAGAGTCCACAAAACCAATTAAACCACTTTGAATTGATAAAAATAGCTTTTTGATGAATTCCTTCAAATTGAAACATGAATATGTGCATATATCAAAAATAAAGTTTTTACGAACCAATCATACTTCGAAAGACCTTCGTATTATGTTCCAAACTATATTAATACCAAAATATGTTGAGATATAAATAAAATCTTCAAAAACACTTAAAGATTCAATTCTTTCAAAACAACAAGATAGGATATTCATGTAATAGTGTTCGTCCATGTTTGTGCACCAAAGAAAATTTACAAATCCATCAAATTAGGTATAGAAAAATGTTCAGATTAAATCCTTAATAATTGAGCAATTCAAATCCAAGTAAAAACTTCATGAAATCACGAAATCTCCAATTTAGTCATAAAACATCAAATCCAAATCTAGTTATCACAAATCCAATCCTCAAGATATGATCTTTTAATTCATTATTCATTCTCAAAATTTTCTCAAACTCAACCATATATATATTTTCAATAGTTGACTCATGAACATCAACAAATTTAACATTAACATGACCAAGTCGCATTCATCCAACTCACCAATAGTCAAAAATCTCATCTTTAATCTATTTATACATAGCGTTCACCATATCCAATCAAATCAGCAATATTCAAAAGAAATAGCCTACTCATAATTTATATTAGGTTATTTAATAATCTCAAATCATCCACATGCAAATTCTACTCATAAATAACTTAGGGTTTCATAAATGATCAAATTCTTAACTCATCAATTCATCCAATCCATCATATATATATTCATACCAAACCCTAGCATGCTTTCTAATAAATGAAACACTACACACAACATTCAAAGAACAAATCAAAATAATTATATCACTCACCTTGTTGAAAGTATCGAACGAAGACGAATAGAAAGTAAGAAAAGCCCCTCCTTAGCAAGAAATCCAAGATCTTCTGTTTAGAAATCCAAAATAATAAGAAATAAGAAATCCTCCATGTTGTGCAGCAAGATGATGGCTACACTACACCCTAAATAGGTCGGGATTAAAGATTCTAGGGTTTTTAAGTACATTTGCAAAATACTCCCTTTCAAATATACCTTTACATAAATAGATCCCCATACTAGGGAATTAGTTAAAACCAATTTAATTGGGGAAATCAAAAGATCCCCCACTAGCATCAGCCGGCACTGTAGGGAAAACCTAGAAAATAATTTTGCAATTTCATCCCTTCAAATAGCAATTTTGCAAAAAGATCATCTTTTATTAAAACTTGTAAAATATATGAAATGTGTTGCAACGAAAGGTAAGCTTTTTACTCCTGAATTGACTAGGAATTATTCCAGCCCAAAAATCCGAAAATCTGGGGTTTCACCTCCATTTGGTAATTTTGCACAAAAGTCCTTTTTGAAATATTTGCAAATGGGTCCAACCATTGTCAGAAAAATCTAGAAAAATCATAAATAATCTCAAATAATAAATAATGAGTTTCCCAAAAATATTTTTGACTTTTGAACTTCCCGAGAAAATATTTGCATGTGTTTTGCATGTATAAGAAGATAAATTTTTAGATAGATATTCATTAAATCACCAAAAACCATTTTAACTCATTTAATATTCTCAAAAACATATTTTAAAATACGGGGTACTACACATACAATACTACAATTCACCAAAACATTTCAAACAGAACAAAAAATGTAGAAAATATGATATTTACCCTATACCATTCAAAAACTAAAACCATTACTTTTCATTTCCTACAAAAGGTAAAACAAATCTCATTTACCATATAGAGTCACAATTATTGAAATTTATACTTATATAGAGTAAAAAACTCCACAAAATTATTTAATTTTAAAAAGCAATGTAACTAACATAAAATTAAATAAGAATTACATAAATACACATGAAAAGAGAAACCCTTTTCGAATCATATTACTTAAAGTTTCCAAAGACTTTATTTCCCCCAATTCCCCAATTCTATAACAATCACATGCTTCAATCACCCCCTAAATTTTAAACCCTAATCCCTAAAAATCAAATCAAACACAGAAAAACAATTAACAAAAAAAATACTAAAAAATTTGAAGAAAAATAAAAAGACTCACCAAATCGTGCGCCAAGTATATCTCAGTAGTTGCAATAGTACCTGCAAAAATCACAAACACAACAATTTTAAACAAAAACAAAACTGCTAAAAATTATAATCTTTCTAATAAAATTTTTGATCTTTGATTTGATTATAAAAAGAAAGGTGGGATCTTTGGATTGTTACCACGACATAGTTGCGTGAATTGGATGAAGAAGGCTAAATTTGAAGGGAAAAAAAAACCTTGAACTATGGCCTTTATGCAGAAAACCCCCATGACATTTTTTTATTGCAGAAACCCCCCCTGAACTATTGTTGCAAAAAACCACCCCACCAGCATGAGACTTTCTGCTAAAGTTGAAGGAGGTTTCTGACAATAATGAAAAAGTTATATGATGTTTTTTGAACCAACTTGCATAGATGAATGGAGTTATCTGATTCAAGTACACAAGTTAGATGCGATTTTTTAAAAATAATTCAGGGACTTTTTTTGCAACAATCATAGTTCAGGAGGGGGTTTTGCTTTAAAAAAATGTCAGGGGGGTTTTCTGCATAAAGGCCTAGTTTAGGATTTTTTTTTCTTCAAATTTTAGCCAACGAAGAAATCAGATTCGAAATCGGAGGGTTTTAATGAAAAAGGAATGAGAAGAGGATGAAGATGATCAATTTTTGAAATTGGATGAGAAGAATAGGATGAGAAGATTATGTTTTTTTTTTCCTTCTTCTTTATTTACTCTAATTTTTCTATACGCGTTGAGTATATATTAGGGCATCTTTTTGCTCTCCTTTCTCTATTTCAAAATAGAGAAAGAAGAGATGGGGTAGGCATATTAGCTTAAGATATAGTATAATATGGGTTGTAATTAATTTTATTAATCTGGTCTAATGCATAGTTTTATTTAATGTAGTCTGCTCAAATGTCAATTTTTCAATTGAGTGAATTTTTAAATATTAATTCCCTAAAATTTAGTTATTTCTATATTACTCTAGCATACTTTGTAAATTTATATAACTCCCAGTAATTATTTTTGGAGAAAACTCATTATTACTCTAGCATACTTTGTAAATTTATATAACTAGCAGTAACTATTTTTGGTGAAAACTCATTAAAATATTAAGTTACATAAAAATCTTCTAATAGATGTAATTTGTAATACCTAAACTACCCCTCTTATCATCTTCCCTAACTAGAACACTCTTATCTCTAATATTATAATGGGAGAATTGTGGTTATCATTTGTAGACAACCAGTAATTTGTAAGCAATCAACCATCTAATCTCAACTATTCATTTTTAAGTGAGAGTTATATTAATCATTCAATTCCTCAACTGTTGTTAGTTACTATAATACTATCAAAGTTCAAATTTATTTACGACATAATTATTTACAAAAGTGCCATGTACTCATATAAAATAAAAGTTCGTGCTACTAGGGGTAATTTGTAAAGAGTATGTGATGAGTAAATGGAGGTCTTACATTCGAGGTCAGATTACGTCTTATAATTTACTATATATAAAAAAATTAGAACGTGCATCGCACGTGCAGATTACTAGTTGAACATAAATTTTCCCTTGTTTTCCACTCATCTCTTCTCCTTTAAGTATCTTAGCCAGACTTAGACCTGATATGATTCTAGCGAGGCGGCCGCCTCGAGCCCCCAATTATTTGCTATTTTTGGGGCCCCAAAACACTTACAACTTATATAAATAATACTACCCCTATATATAGTTTAACCAACTAGTTGGATTTGCTAGAGTGTGCGTTTGTTAAACAGTGCTAGGTTGAACTAGTTTCAAGCCCTCGTGGAGGTTTTTTTTTAAAAATTCTTTTTTTGGTATACTCCGAAGTCAATATTTCATTTTTTTCAATCGAAATGAAATCATTGCAGGTCTTTCTGCCAAACATGTGGTCATGTGCTTTGGACCAGTGTAAAGCCCACTTCACTTAAGTCAGTAACCTTCATCCCCCTCTCTGCTATTTATGTATCCTCCTTTTAGGGTTTATAATTTCTACAGCAGTTTGGTGATTTTTTCTGAAACTTAGTAACACTAAAAGGTTAACTTCTCATCTTTTCTTCCTTCCTAGTTTTAGTTTCAATTCACTATATGTTATTTAAACTTGGTTATCACTCTTTCTCTTTATAGACTTTCTCAAAGGGACAATTTTTTCAAGTCGGTAATTCTTCTGAACTATGGGTAGCTGATAACCGAGAAAGTACGATTACCATCGTTGCCTTTCAAATTTTCTAATTGTAAAAGGGGGAACGATGATAACATGAACGGGGGAAATCTAACCAAGGAGTTTGTAAGTGTCGTATGTTAATGAAAATTAGGTTTACCTAAAATGCTATTATACGATCATTTTTTATTTTATAAGAGGTACTCCCAAGACAAACTTCTGATGCTAAAGCAAATATAGTTGGTGTATATCAGGCCATATGTTTAAAAATATAACTGTGCTTTGTATGCGACACCCACTTTATCCCCTTCTTTTATCGTAGTTTTGCTATCAAAATGTCATTTTACTTGCCACCCCAACTTTTAGACTAGAATCGAAACAATATTTACTATTGACATTTCATTTTCACTCGTCTTTCTCATCTATCATTTTAGTTATAGGCTCTGCTTGTACACAAACTTGGCAACCAAACCTTTGAAAATCTATCATTTTTTTGTTTGCACAACACTAGCGAAGCAAACATGCATCCTATAAGAGAACAATAGTCTGGAGCTGACAAAAGAAAAAAAGAAGTAAAAGGAAGAAGCACTAATTCAAAGTCAAGCAGGGAGTCTTAATAAGTATTTTACTAGCGACCAAAGGGAAGAGAGGACAAAAGTCACAAAACAAGTTGAAAATTTGGTGAAATGAGAAACAAGAGTATCATAATGACAATGACAATGAACTGTGTGATCACCCTATGAATTAGAATGATGATGAAGAGGTGGATCAATCTGCCGATGTAAGTCAGGGATATAATTAATTGAATGAGACTTGTAATGAAGATCCAAAGCAGTCTAGGAATGAGGAAGGTGATGTCAATGTGCCTGCAAATGTTGATGAAGATATAAATCAAGAGAACTTGTTTCCTTTAAATATTGATGATCCAGGGAATTGGGACAAAATTAGACAAAATATTAGGGACTTTCTAGTTGAAAGAGGACCTAGAAGTGATGATGGTGTCTTATTTCCCCATGATAGTGCTGGAAGACATTTCAATTCATCACAATATAAGCGGTAGTTGCCAAATAGTGAGAAGAATGATAGAAGATGGCTAGTATATTATGTTTCTATGGAAAAAAATTGTTTTTATTGCAAGTTGTTCAAGACTCAGAAGACCATGGCTAACTTGGTCAAATGGCAAATGAAGAATATAATGATTAAAAAATCTCAGTCGATGTCTCAACCTTCACGGAACTAGTAAAGTTCATATTAGTTGCCTGACTAGTTGGATTGAGTTAGGAAGAAGACTTCAAAAGAGTAAGATAGTTGATGAAAGGGTGTAAGTACCAATCAACAAAGAGAGAGAACATTGGAAGTAGGTGTTAAAGAGAATAATTGCTGTTGTGCAAAGAATTGCAAAAAATAGCTTCCCATTCTGAGGAGATTGTAAGAAGCTTTATGTTGAGAACAATGAAATCTTTTTGCAACTAATTGAAATGATTGCTGAGTTTGATCCTTCAGCGTATTCAAGCATGACAGATTCATTACACATATCTTTTCCCTAAATTCAAAATGAATTAATACAGATGATGGCAGCTGATGTAAAAAGTTCAATTATTGCAAAGATTACACAGGTAAAGTATTTCATAGTCATACTTGATTGCACTCCAGATGCAAGTCACGAGGAGCAAATATCCATTGTAATTCTATGTGTGGATGATTCAACAAATACAGTAACGGTGGAAGAATTTTGGGTTGAATTTTTGAAGGTTGATAATACATCGGGGCTTGGACTTTTTACTGAGCTTAAAAATATCTTGAGCAATCTTGAACTTGACATTGATAATATAAGAGATCAAGGATATGATAACGGATCCAATATGAAAAGGAAGCACAGAGGTGTACTGTAACACCCCATAAAATTGAGTTATGATAATTTTGCCCTCGTGTGTTACGCATGTGTATTTTGTACCGTTACGGGTAATATCCGTAATGTATTTTAATGTAAATATCATACGTATTTTGTATTTCGATTATTTATACATTTTCTGTCTTCTCAAAATTCATTCTTATCCTATTTGAGCCAACTCAAATATTAATTTTCAATCTTTGTATTTTTACGTGCATTGCACGTGTTATCGATGCACGTGTCAATTACGTATATTATATCGTTATGTGTAATATTTTATATGTGTTTTAATTATTTATTTTATGACTTGTTCAAATTCGTTTTATAAACGAAAATTCATTTTTATCCTATTTTGATTAAAATATTTTTATACGTGTGGTGCACGCATTTTCTATGTACGTGTTGATGATATTATGGTATATGTATAATAAAATATAATTTTTGTATGTTGTATTTCGATTATTTATAAACATGTTTCTGTTGATAAAAATCAATTTTGTATTTGAATATTTATTTTTACGCGCGACACACGTGTTTGTAGTGGACGTGTCTGTTGTATCCTCTTTCAAAATAAAACTTTTGAAGTGTGTGTGTTTATTTTTATTTGTGCATGAAAACTCTAATTATTAATTAAATTAAACTAGTTTTTATTAAATATATATTACACATTTTTACATATGTATTTAATTTAAATAAAAAAACTATTAGTGATTGGTGTGCACGTAGCATGCACGTGCACGTGCTTGTGCACTTGGGTGAATGACCGGCCAGCTGTTGGAATGGGGTGAGTGGGGGAGAGGAAGAGGTGAGTGGGTAGATTAGTTGGTAATTAATTGTTTTAAGTGGGTAATTAAATTAACTTTTAATAATTAATTAAATTTCCCCTTTATAAACCTACCCCCACCCCATCTCCTAGTCAGAAAAAAGTTAAACAAAAAATGAAAGAAAAAAATGAGGGTGCTGTTCACCCTGTCGAAAAGCTTGCTTCTTTTTCCTTCTTTGTGCATGGATTTCGAGAAGGGGGCTTGGAGGCCTTCGTGGAGTTTGTTTGCTAGGATTTATTTAAATTCTTCAACAAGGTGGGTGTCCTCTCTTGCTTTCTAAATGTGTATAAAATGCATGCTTAAAGAATTCATGTTAGAATTGTAGATGTAGCTTGAATTATTTAACTTCTAATATTTTTTTGTGATGCATATTGTATTAATATCTACAAATTTTAGTAGTTGATGAATGGGGAAAATTTCAGGTTAATAGAAATTTATAATGTAGAATTTATGTGTAGTTAAACTTCAAGTTATGTTAAAATCTCTGACATGATTGTCATGCAATTTGTAGTATAATATGATTGAATTTTTAGATAAATTGTAAGAATGTTTAAATTGTACTTTGATTGGAGTAGATTATAATTTTTGGAGAATTTCCCCATCGTTTTAAATAACGTTAAAAAAGAAAATATGTACATATGTAAGTAGAGTAGTGTTGGCAATTTTTAAAAGACATATTGTGTGGGAAAACTCTATAAATTGCTATTTACATTTGTTGCGTATAGAATTACTTTATTATAAATGAAATCAACATGAATTCTTTGCTGGAATTTTATAAATGTGTTATATGAACCAATAGATTTGATACAAATGATAGAAATCAATTTGAATGAATAAATTAAAATATAGGAATATACCGATAGTTGAAATATAAAGTTTTTAACTCCTATACATTTAGGATTGATGCTTGGTCCTTGTGGCTAGTGCATGCGCGCTACGCGTTGCGTGTTGCGCGTTGCGCGTTGCGCGTTGCGCGTTGCACTGCATTTGGCTTTTTAGGGTTCTCTGAGGTCGCGGGTTCGAGCCTGGTTGGTTCTATTTATTTTTCATTGTTTTAAAAATAAAAATCGAGAAGCAATTTGAGTATAAAAACAACTCAGGGTGTTTCATATCGAAATGTGTGAGGGGCTCACTTGTTGGGCGGTGGCTTGGTTCGCTGTTGGCTCTGGGTTCGAGTCCGAGCATCCTCCTTTGGGATTTTTATTTTATTTTATTAAGATTTCAAGTTTTAAAAATGGGAAAAACTTCATAGGAAATTTATATAATATTATTAGAATATTTGGGAGTTATTTCATAGTATTTAAAAGATATTTTGAGAATTTAAAGGTCGTGTTTCATATATTTGTTGAGTTTGAATTCAAGATTAAAATAAAGAGGATGCATAAGATTAAAGATATTAAAAGTTGGTTTATAATGAAATTTAAGCTAAATTTTAAAATGGAAATAAAGAAATTCTAGTGATGATTTTCAGAGAAGATTGGTATTAAAAATAATGATATAGTTAAAGAAACGAGTTTTGTTTGAAGTATAGATTAGTATGAAAAGAGGTATAAATGTTTGGAAGTGACTAATTTTTGAAGAAATGAGTTTCGAGAAAACTTTGGAAGTGATTAGTTTGATTGGTTGACTAAAATGTTGATTATAAGAAATTTAAATTGGAAATTGTTATTGAATGAGTTATAGAAGTTGAATACTTCGTGATTGATAAACATAGATTGGATAAAGTGAATTGTTGAATAAAAAATAAAATGTTTATGTTGAGGTTGGATATAACCTACTAGATCTCCAGAGTGAGATGGTTATTGGAATCTAGAGGCTAGGCGAGACTCTGGTAACCGACATTTGTGAACAATAAAAATTTGAGAACTAACCAGTGTGGGTTAAGTATCTCCTGAGAAGTAGCCAGCTTGGGCTAACTTTCTCTCGTATTGGTTTAAGTCTGGTAGGGTAAGCTAGCTCTAGGTTGTGATGATTTTAAATTAAAACTTAAGGACATGCACTAAGGGGAGATGTGATGAATTCTGGGCAAACATGAGTATGAGGGCCTTGATAGCGTGGTGGGAGGTTATCTTCAGAATTATTGGGGTTGCGGCTCGCGGTGGGAGATATTCCTTCAGAATTACTGGGATCGAGGCCACGCTGATGGGGTATTTGTGTGATGAGGTACCGATGACAGCACGGTATGAGTTTCGTCTCCAGAATTATCGAGGTGTGAGGCGTAATGGCCGAAAACCACTCGCGGTGGGAGGACGACTCTCAAGAATTATCGGGGTCATAGCTCGCGGTGTGGGTATTCGCCTCCAGAATTATCAGGATTACTACTCGCGGTGGGAGAACGGTACTGAAGAATTATTGGGGTGGTACTAGATACTCACATGATATCTAAACCTTATATTATTCACCATAGTAGTAATTCATGGCGAGGGATTTAACCCTATAATGTGGAGTACATATGTGCTTGCCCTCGGACCTATGTAGAATGGGATGCAGAGAATCTGAACAAGTATGCATTAGTGTCATCGTAGTGTACATCTGCATTAGACATTAAGTCATATTGTACACTGACATGTTTAGGATAATCACTTTTTACACTTTATTGTGCATTCAAGTTTGTGTTTGCTAAAGTAAGAGAATCACTATTTTATAGCATTGCGTCAGTTGTTTGCAACTGACGTGCCCATAGTTTTCTAGTGCAGGACTTGGATTAGCAAAAGGGCATGAAGATGAATTGATCCTAAAGATTAATTTCATGATTTAAGCTGTTGATGTTAAAGTTGTATATATCATGTTGTATTCATTTAATTTTTTCTGTGTATTCTGTAACAAACAATGTGTATAATAAAAAGTTATAATTTCCTTGCAAAATTATACGAAGTTGAAGTAAACGATCCTGTTGTGCTATGAATTACATGTAAATGGAATTCGGGGTGTTACATGCACAAAATAGATTACTTGAAATCAATCTCAGAGCTTTCTACACTCCATGTGGATGTCACGGTCTTAACCTGACATTATGTGATATGATGAATTGTCGTCCTAAAGCATTGTCTTTTTTGGATTTATACTGTAGCGTCCCGAATTTTGATATAGAAAATACGAGACACAATCCAGAATTTTTACTTCAATGTAACTTAAACACAGCACAAAAATACAGAGAAATAAAACTTTCATTATATAAATTCTCATCACAAAGCACAGCGGAAATTAATACAACTTGTTCCCACATTTAAACTCCAGTCTTCACATAAATCCAAGTTTTAACTCTTGTTCAAGCCACTAACTTTCAAATATTGCAAAACTGTTAAATTTGTGGGTACGTCCGTCACATATAACTAATGTAATACTGATTAGAGCAGCGATCCTCCAAAGTCTTGCAACCACAAACTTGTTGCAAAATAAAACAATAATGGAAAGATTCATAAATCAATAAGTGAAACTAAACTAAATGAATAAGTGTGTGTTATGAAAATAAAAGAAAAATACATAAAACAATGTCCAAGAAAACACAAATGAACACAATGCTCACTAATGCATACTTGTTCGGATTTCTATGCCACCCATATAACATAGGTCCGAAGGCAAACCCTTATCGTTCACTTCATTATAGAATTTAATCCCACGTTATGCAAAACTTATACCCGTGACTAACTGAAGATTTAGACATTCTGTGAGTATCTGGCCCAGGCCCCGATAATTTCCTGAGGTCAATCTCTATCCATAGATAATTCTGGAACTATTTCACTCACAAATAGGAATCTTCAAGAATACCCCCCACCGTGAGTCATCATGGAACCTCATCACACACACATCCCATGAGCCTCGCCTCGATCCTGATAATTCTGGAGATCAATCCCTATAATGAAGTGATCATCAATTTAGGTCTTAGAAGAATTCTATTTAAAACATAACAAGCTGTAGCAACAGCTTCAGCCCAAAAATGCTTTGGTAGATTACTTTCAACAAGCATAGTACGTGCGCATTCTTGCAAAGTCCTATTTTTTCTTTCAACCACTCCATTTTGTGGTGAAGCTCTAGGAAATGCAAATGAATGTGTTATACCATTCTTGTTGCAATATTCTGTAAATGTTTCATTTTCAAATTCTCCACCATGATCACTTCTAATAGTGACTATGGTTAGAGATCTTTGATTTTGAATACGTTTACAAAAATGTGCAAACTCTTCAAAAGCATCATTTTTATGTTTTAAAAAGAATGTCCAAGTGAATCTTGAAAAATCATCTACTAAAACAAACACATATCTACTTTTATTTAAAGAAGCAACTCTAGCAGGGCCAAATAAATCTATATGAATTAATTCAAGTGGCCTACTAGTAGAGATTACGTCTTTTGTTTTAAAAGTGGATTTGATTTGTTTTCCTAGTTGACATGCATCACATAACTTATCCTTTTTAAAGGATAGTTTTGGCAGTCCTTTAACTAGGTTATATTTAGATAATTTTGAGAGATTTTTCATGTTCACATGTCCAAATCTTCTATGCCATAACCAAGATTCATTGTTAGAGGCTATCAAACAAAAATCATTTGAAAAATGAATTGCATTCAAACACAATTCATAAATATTATTTTTACGAAAGCCTTGAAAAACAACATTTTGCATAATAGAATCATAAATTAAGCATGCATCTTTTTCAAAAACTATTTTATAACCTTTATCACACAATTGACTAATGCTTAAGAGATTATGCTTTAAACCATTAACCAATAACACATTTTCTATAATAGGGTTAGATATTTTACCGACCATGCCAATACCGATGACTTTGCCTTTGTTGTTATCTCCAAAGGTGACGGTTCCTCCATCTATACTTTGAATGGTGGATAGTATGTTGGCATGACCTGTCATGTGTTTTGAACATCCGCTGTCTAATATCCAGCGATCTTTCTTGGGTACCTATAAAAAATTTAAGGTAAATATGGTACCCTTTTTATTGGGTCCAAAACACATTAGTTTGGGGGAAACCAAACCCATGAAGAGTTTGATCTTCCTCCATAAGCAGGAATATAATAAGTAGAATTACACACATTTAACATATATGAGTGAATATAAGCAATTCTATTATTCTGATTTAGACTGACTGGAACCCATACTAGTTTGTTCTGTCCAGTCGACTTACCAGTGTTTTTCAGTCGACTATTGGTGTACAGCAGTCGACTGGTAGATACACTAGGTCGACTTACAGGAGGTTTTGATCTCATGGAATAAGATCCACTTTCTCTGGACAGACGACTGGTGGTATGGTTCAGTCGACTTACCCGAATGTTAGTATTACTTTTATCACTGAATTTAACAACCTTTGGCTTTGCAAAGAAATCATACAACTTGTGTGTAACACTAGAAATAGATGCTGTTTTATTCTTACTAGTGTTTAAAACAGGGGATTCTTTTACAGAAGATTTCTTAAAACCAAGTCCAAATTTTTGACTAGATGTAACTTGATGATGAAGCATATCATTTAAATTCTCTTTGCCTTTGTTAAACTTAGATACGTTCTTTGAAATCTCTTCATAATTCTTTTTGAGTGTTTCAAGATCAGTATCTAAACTTGCAATACGAGAATTTAAGGATTTTACTTCCTTATCATGGTTAAGATTTTCTTGATTAAGTGTTTGATTCACTTTCTCAAGATTCTTAACTCTAATCTTTTCTTTCTTTAACTCTTGGAATATTTCATTAAAAGCATCAAGAAGATCTTCGGAATCATAATCATTACTTACATGTTCTTGTGCAGCCATAAAACACACATTTGCCACTTCATTATTTTCATCCGTTTCTTCTTCGGAAGATGAATCACTATCATCCCATGTAGCTTGATAGGCCTTTTTGTTCTTGGCAAATTTGTTCTTTGGATATTTGTCCTTCTTGAAGTTGGATGATTTTCCCTTGTTCTTTGCATTTTCTAAGGGACAATCCTTTTTCATGTGACCTATTTTATTGCACCTGAAACATGTAGGAGGATCATTAGAATCTTTAACTTTTGAATGAAACTTACCCTTCTTTAAGAACTTCTTGAATTTCCGAGTGAACATTGCTATTTCTTCTTCATCTTCTTCCTCATCTTCTGAGTCAGTCATGGCTTTAAAAGCCAATGATTTCTTCTTTGCTTGGTGTGATTCAGTATCTTTCTTTCGATCTTCAAGTTGGACCTCATATGCCATGAGATTACCAACAAGATTCTCGAGAGTAAGTGTTGACAAATCATTCGCCTCCTCTAATGCTGTGGTTTTCTTCTCTCATTCTGGAGTGAGTGCACGTAGGACTTTTCTGACCATCTCTGCTTGGGTATAAGTCTTTCCAAGCGCCACAAGAGAGTTTGTGATGTCTGTGAATCTTGTAATCATCTCGGACACAGTCTCATTGTCCTTCATTCTGATCATCTCAAACCTGTGAACAAGAACAGAAATTTTAGACTCTTTTACTTTATTCGTTCCTTCATGTGTTACCTCGAGTGTATGCCAAATTTGATGTGCGGTTGTAGCATTGGATACACGGTTGAATTCTTCCTTCGTCAGTGCACAGAATAAAGCATTCATTGCTTTGGCATTGTTCATAGTCTGATTCTTTTGATCATCATTCCATTGTGCATATGGAATGGTAGGGGCAGTGTATTCCGTCTCTGTCATTTGCCATATCTCGTAGTTGATTGATTGGAGATAGATTCGCATTCGACACTTCCAATAATTATAGTTCGTTCCATCAAATAGTGGTGCCCGTTGTGTAGATTGGCCTTCATGGTACTGATTTGTATTTGAAGTAGTTGCCATAGCCTGTAACCTTGCTCTGATACCAAGTGTAGGATCCTGTAGGCGAAGCAACAAACACTAGAGGGGGGGTGAATAGTGTTTATCAAAAATAAATTGCGGAATAAATAATTTCTCTCGGCACAGTCGACTTAGTGGTGAACCAGTCGACTGTTATAACCAAAATAAAAGAAATTTAAACTCTCGATGCAGTCGACTTATAGATAAGGCAGGCGACTGATGAAACAAAGAGAATAACTAATACAAGACTTGATCAGTCGACTGATACGAAGCTGAGTCGACTGGCCAGACAAGTTTTGCAGAACTTAAACAAGCAAAAGTAAATGCAAACACAAGACAATCAATCACAGAGTACACAAGATATATCCTGCTTCGGTCCTCCCGACCTACATCCAGTCCCCAAGCAACCCACTTGAGATTTCCACTATTCTTGAAAAATTACAAGAATACCCTACGGAGTTACGACAACAACCTTGTCTAACCCGTAGTCCTTTCTCTCAACCAGAGAAAGCAACCCACTCTACTACCAAGAGTGAAAAGACACCGACTCTATAACCAAGAGTCAACAACCACTCTCCAACCGAGAGCAAAAGTACAAGAAGAATTTTTACAATCAACCTATAGCCTTGTTGGTGTATGAGTTGATGCACGAGACTAAATCACAAGGTTGACTTCTATACTCAGTCCAGAGCGAATTCAATGCTATACTGGACTGAATGTAGAGAACCAAAGTGTATGAACTTTGAAAGCTTTGTTTCTCACAGAAAATCTCTTAAAAGGTTTTTCACAAGAATGCTCGGGTGTATTGAAATTCGAGTTATTCTTTTCTGTGAGATATGAAACTCTATATAAGGAGTTTTGATCTCCTGAACGTTGGAAAACAGTTACACAACTGTCAACCAACGGATCAGAACTTTTGAGTTTGAAAAAATTTGATTTTGAAAATCAGAAAACGGTCAAAAGCTCTCGAACAGTCGACTGGGTTGCCATATGAGTCGACTGATCAGAGTTTGAAAAATGTTAAACAATTTTGTACTTATCAGTCGACTGGCAAATAGCTTAAGTCGACTGGTACTTAAAAGTTAAAATTCTTCAAACTGTTTTGACTTCTTTTTGGGGGTTTTTAAGAGACACACATTATGAAATTTTGAGTATGTGTGTGTGTGTGTGTGTTGACAAGGCTTTACATCAGACTAAGACTCAACAAGAAATAATATACAATGTTTATAACATATTTGAGCTTGAAGTCTTGAGTCTTGAGTCTTGCATTGAATCTTGATCCTTGTCTCTTCATCTGTATCTGTTTGAGCTTGTTTATCTGTTCAGCTAGAACTGTCTTTAATCTGTGCACTGCAATGTTAGCTGTATAATATAGACACATGTTGCACTGTGTTGTGATCATCAAAATCAAGAATCAACATTCTCCCCCTTTTTGATGATGACAACACAATAGCTGATAACAATTTATAAAAAGATATACAAGCATAGATTTTGAAAGCTCCCCCTATTAAAAACACAATATGCATACATAAAGTAAAATCTTGATATACAGAATGTATCAGTCGACTGAAAAATAGATCAGGCGACTGAACAGAACATGAAAGCAATTTAACAAATATCACAGATGCAGCAAGTATCATAGCTGCAGCAGCAGTCGACTGTATCCTTGGGGAAGTCGACTGACCAGAGAGATATTTTGAATACTCAAAATATTATGCTGAACAGTGTAACAATGTTTTTGTAGCACAGATAGAACATAACACACAGACAAAATGTAACACATAGATAAAATATAACTGAGAACATTCTTTCTCTCCCCCTTTGGAATCATCAAAAAGCATAAAATAACAAGATTTTGCATTTAAAAAAGAAGGTCTAATACATAGAAACAAAATGCATTAAAAGGAAAATTACATAAATAATAATAAAAAGAAGTAATCTTCAATCATCTTCTTCGGAGTCTTCGTCATCATCTTGAGAAGGAGGAGAAAACTGAGAAGTGAAGAGATGAGTGAGATGGGCTACCTCAGAACCAATATGGTCTAGTTTGGAACCAAGGGAAGAAAGATGTGTATCGACAGTGACTGAATGATGCATTAGGTAGGACACACAGTCGTACATGGCTCGAGGGTCATCATAATTAGCTTGAGGGAGAGGTGGATCATCAGATGTAGAAGGTTGAGAGGCTCTAGGTCTAGAAGATGAACCTAAGGGAGCTTGGGACATTGGAGGAGACCTAGGGGGTGATCGAGTAGGAGCATCAAGGAGTTTCATTCGTGCCAAACTAGCACGATCGAAACACTCATATCTAGAAACAACATTTGTCTCCGACTCAAGATCAACTTTAAAAGCAGTAAAGACTCTAGTAAGAAAACCTCCAAAGGGTAGAAAATGAGTGTGGTCTTGATAAAGTTTGGAAAAGATAACTTGACCCCAATTAACAGCTATCCTACCAAAAATTGCATATATAGCTTTTTGTAACTCAATAGAATATTGGTCATAACTCCCCTTTTTAGGAAGGATGTTATAAGCTAATATTCTACCAACAAGCTTAGCAATTGGTCTTAGATTTCTGCTTGTCATTGGAAGTCGGGAATTAGGTAAAAGAATTTTAGACAATATAGAGGCATCATCCAAAATAACTTCATCAAGAGGAATTCCACCATCATCTATACCCAACATCGCATTAATCCTAGTCGGTGTTATAGTCATTTTAATATTTTTCACTGACGAACGGATTAATACATCCCCATTTGTTTTTTGAACAACGCTCATATTTGTATAAAACAAATAAATGAGTTGGGGATAGTAATTTGGTTGGTTAGATAATGAAAGAAAGTCATGAAGACTGCAATTTTGAAAAAGTGGAATGAGGTTAAAACGATCTAAGTCACCAAAATTTACAAATCTTCCAGGGAAGATTTGAATGGTACAAAAGAGATACCAACGATCAAGAAGATCGGGATTCAAAAGATATTGGGTGTATTCTTGTGAAGAAGAAGTACCCTCATGAGATCTTTTCGATCGTTTGGGTGCCATGAGTAAAGAGTCGAAAGGGTTTATACCTAAGAAAAGAGAGATTGTGAATCGAGCAGGAGCAAGCACAAGCAGCACTGATCACCTTCTTCTCCAAAACTAGGGTTTTGAAATTTGGGGGTAAAAGCTTGAGAATGGTAAGAAGTGAAATACGGCTGGTGAAAGGGATTTTAACTGTG
Source organism: Hemerocallis citrina (assembly GCA_017893485.1). Lineage (NCBI taxonomy): Eukaryota > Viridiplantae > Streptophyta > Magnoliopsida > Asparagales > Asphodelaceae > Hemerocallis > Hemerocallis citrina. The sequence continues at coordinate 82,831,940 of CM030363.1, forward strand.
AGGGAACGGCTGAGATCAAAGAGAGGTGAAATCGACGGTGAGGATTAAAGATCACGGGTTAAAAGAAAAGTGATTCCATCTCAAAAGACGCGATGAATAGTCGCTGAAGATGATTTAGCTCGCGACAGTCGACTGGTAGAGAGATCAGTCGACTGAGTCGAGAAGAAAAAAAATATTTTATGTCTACTAATCAGTCGATTGGTTGAGAAGCCATGCGACTGGTGAGAGAAAAAAATGGTATGTTTAAAAAGCAGTTCAGTCGACTTATAAAAAAAGATAGTCGACTTCACAGAAGCCATTTTCAACAAGTATCAATAAAATCACAAATTACAAGTTCTCTCCTTAATTAATTGAAAGTATCTTCTTTAAGGGGCTTGGTAAATATATCTGCTACTTGTTTATCAGTAGAGATAAAGTCTAAAGCTATATCTCCTTTTAAAACATGATCACGTAGAAAATGATGTCGAATATCAATATGTTTCGTACGTGAATGTTGAATCGGATTTTTAGATAGATTAATTGCACTGGTATTATCACACATAATTGAGGGTTTCTCAAATGAAATACCATAATCTAATAAGGTTTGTTTCATCCATAAAATTTGTGCACATGCCAAACTTGCAGCGATGTATTCAGCTTCTGTGGTTGATAGGGATACGGAATTTTGCTTTTTACTGCACCAAGATACTAGGGAATGTCCCAAAAAGTGACATGTACCACTAGTACTCTTGCGATCAGTTTTGCTTCCAGCAAAATCGGCATCGCTATAAGACAAAAGTTGAAAATTATCGGTGCGTGGATAAAATAAACCATATTCAGATGTGCCTTTAATATATCTTAAAATTCGTTTCACTGCTTTTAAATGAGATTCTTTAGGACTAGATTGATATCTAGCACATAAACATACGCTGAACATAATATCTGGTCTACTTGCAGTAATATATAAGAGTGAACCAATCATACCTCGATAGAGTTTTTGATCAACACTCTTACCTAATAAATCTTTGTCAAGAGTAGTAGTAGTAGCCATAGGTGTGGATTTACTACTAGTACTATCCATGTTAAAACGTTTGAGTAATTCCTTTGCATATTTGCCTTGATTGATAAATATGCCATTTGAGGACTGTTTAATTTGCAATCTAAGGAAATAATTGAGTTCACCCATGTGACTCATCTCAAATTCATTTTTCATGGTATTAGCAAATTCTTGACATAGATGATTTTTAGTAGAACCAAAAATTATGTCATCAACATATATTTGTATGATTAAGATATCATTCTTAACTCTTTTGATAAACAAAGTAGTGTCTACTTTACCTATTTCAAATCCTGTTTCTAAAAGAAAAGTTTTTAGACGATCATACCAAGCACGAGGTGCTTGTTTAAAACCGTATAAAGCCTTTTTCAATTTATAAACATGATCTGAAAATTGTTCATGTTCAAAACCTGGTGGTTGTTTAACATAAACATTTTCCTTAACAAACCCATTAAGAAAAGCACTTTTCACATCCATTTGATAAAGTATAAAATTCATAAAACAAGCAAAAGATAATAAAATACGAATAGATTCTAGTCTAGCAACAGGAGCATATGTTTCATCAAAATCTATACCTTCTTCTTGATTATATCCTTGGGCAACTAATCTAGCCTTGTTCCTTACAACTTGTCCTGATTCATCTAACTTATTCTTGAATACCCATTTGGTACCAATGATAGTCTGATCAGGAGGTCTAGGAACTAAATCCCATACATCATTCCTTATAAATTGGTTTAGTTCATCTTGCATGGCATTCATCCAATATTCATTCTCACAAGCTTCTTGTATATTTTTCGGTTCAAAATCCGACAAGAATGCTGTATGAGAGATCATATTAACATGTGAACGTGTCTGAATACCATGGGAGATGTCACCAATTATTAAGTCATGAGGATGATCTTTAACTTCAACAAATGACTTTGGTAAAGTTGAAGATATCTCAATCGGATCAGTCGACTTGACTTGTTCTTCAGTCGACTGCTTTACGTCAGTCGACTGGGAGACTTTATCAGTCGACTTATCAGATAGATTAGTTTGCTCTAAGGATTTAATCACATTATCTAACGGTGATAAATCAGTTTCATCATCTTTATTTAATGTTGATGAAGGTAAGGATTCATCGAATGTAACATGCATTGATTCTTCAATAGTCATTGTAGACTTATTGAAAATTCTATATGCTTTACTCCTATTTGAGTATCCCAAAAAGATACCCTCATTAGATCTAGGATCAAATTTGTCTAAATTATCTTTTGTGTTTAGAATAAAACACTTGCAACCAAATGTCTTAAAGTAAGAGACTTTAGGAATTTTATTAAAAAATAACTCATAACAAGTCTTCTTTAGTTTAGGTCTTAGAAGAATTCTATTTAAAACATAACAAGCTGTAGCAACAGCTTCAGCCCAAAAATGCTTTGGTAGATTACTTTCAACAAGCATAGTACGTGCGCATTCTTACAAAGTCCTATTTTTTCTTTCAACCACTCCATTTTGTGGTGAAGCTCTAGGAAATGCAAATGAATGTGTTATACCATTCTTGTTGCAATATTCTGTAAATGTTTCATTTTCAAATTCTCCACCATGATCACTTCTAATAGTGACTATGGTTAGAGATCTTTGATTTTGAATACGTTTACAAAAATGTGCAAACTCTTCAAAAGCATCATTTTTATGTTTTAAAAAGAATGTCCAAGTGAATCTTGAAAAATCATCTACTAAAACAAACAAAAATCTACTTTTATTTAAAGAAGCAACTCCAGCAGGGCCAAATAAATCCATATGAATTAATTCAAGTGGCCTACTAGTAGAGATTACGTCTTTTGTTTTAAAAGTGGATTTGATTTGTTTTCCTAGTTGACATGCATCACATAACTTATCCTTTTTAAAGGATAGTTTTGGCAGTCCTTTAACTAGGTTATATTTAGATAATTTTGAGAGATTTTTCATGTTCACATGTCCAAATCTTCTATGCCATAACCAAGATTCATTGTTAGAGGCTATCAAACAAAAATCATTTGAAAAATGAATTGCATTCAAACACAATTCATAAATATTATTTTTACGAAAGCCTTGAAAAACAACATTTTGCATAATAGAATCATAAATTAAGCATGCATCTTTTTCAAAAACTATTTTATAACCTTTATCACACAATTGACTAATGCTTAAGAGATTATGCTTTAAACCATTAACCAATAGCACATTTTCTATAATAGGGTTAGATATTTTACCGACCATGCCAATACCGATGACTTTGCCTTTGTTGTTATCTCCAAAGGTGACGGTTCCTCCATCTATACTTTGAATGGTGGATAGTATGTTGGCATGACCTGTCATGTGTTTTGAACATCCGCTGTCTAATATCCAGCGATCTTTCTTGGGTACCTATAAAAAATTTAAGGTAAATATGGTACCCTTTTTATTGGGTCCAAAACACATTAGTTTGGGGGAAACCAAACCCATGAAGAGTTTGATCTTCCTCCATAAGCAGGAATATAATAAGTAGAATTACACACATTTAACATATATGAGTGAATATAAGCAATTCTATTATTCTGATTTAGACTGACTGGAACCCATACTAGTTTGTTCTGTCCAGTCGACTTACCAGTGTTTTTCAGTCGACTATTGGTGTACAGCAGTCGACTGGTAGATACACTAGGTCGACTTACAGGAGGTTTTGATCTCATGGAATAAGATCCACTTTCTCTGGACAGACGACTGGTGGTATGGTTCAGTCGACTTATATAAGACAAAAGTTGAAAATTATCGGTGCGTGGATAAAATAAACCATATTCAGATGTGCCTTTAATATATCTTAAAATTCGTTTCACTGCTTTTAAATGAGATTCTTTAGGACTAGATTGATATCTAGCACATAAACATACGCTGAACATAATATCTGGTCTACTTGCAGTAATATATAAGAGTGAACCAATCATACCTCGATAGAGTTTTTGATCAACACTCTTACCTAATAAATCTTTGTCAAGAGTAGTAGTAGTAGCCATAGGTGTGGATTTACTACTAGTACTATCCATGTTAAAACGTTTGAGTAATTCCTTTGCATATTTGCCTTGATTGATAAATATGCCATTTGAGGACTGTTTAATTTGCAATCCAAGGAAATAATTGAGTTCACCCATGTGACTCATCTCAAATTCATTTTTCATGGTATTAGCAAATTCTTGACATAGATGATTTTTAGTAGAACCAAAAATTATGTCATCAACATATATTTGTATGATTAAGATATCATTCTTAACTCTTTTGATAAACAAAGTAGTGTCTACTTTACCTATTTCAAATCCTGTTTCTAAAAGAAAAGTTTTTAGACGATCATACGAAGCACGAGGTGCTTGTTTAAGACCGTATAAAGCCTTTTTCAATTTATAAACATGATCTGAAAATTGTTCATGTTCAAAACCTGGTGGTTGTTTAACATAAACATTTTCCTTAACAAACCCATTAAGAAAAGCACTTTTCACATCTATTTGATAAAGTATAAAATTCATAAAACAAGCAAAAGATAATAAAATACGAATAGATTCTAGTCTAGCAACAGGAGCATATGTTTCATCAAAATCTATACCTTCTTCTTGATTATATCCTTGGGCAACTAATCTAGCCTTGTTCCTTACAACTTGTCCTGATTCATCTAACTTATTCTTGAATACCCATTTGGTACCAATGATAGTCTGATCAGGAGGTCTAGGAACTAAATCCCATACATCATTCCTTATAAATTGGTTTAGTTCATCTTGCATGGCATTCATCCAATATTCATTCTCACAAGCTTCTTGTATATTTTTCGGTTCAAAATCCGACAAGAATGCTGTATGAGAGATCATATTAACATGTGAACGTGTCTGAATACCATGGGAGATGTCACCAATTATTAAGTCATGAGGATGATCTTTAACTTCAACAAATGACTTTGGTAAAGTTGAAGATATCTCAATCGGATCAGTCGACTTGACTTGTTCTTCAGTCGACTGCTTTACGTCAGTCGACTGGGAGACTTTATCAGTCGACTTATCAGATAGATTAGTTTGCTCTAAGGATTTAATCACATTATCTAACGGTGATAAATCAGTTTCATCATCTTTATTTAATGTTGATGATTGGCCTTCATGGTACTGATTTGATTGGAGATAGATTCGCATTCGACACTTCCAATAATTGTAGTTCGTTCCATCAAATAGTGGTGGCCGTTGTGTAGATTGGCCTTCATGGTACTGATTTGTATTTGAAGTAGTTGCCATAGCCTGTAACCTTGCTCTGATACCAAGTGTAGGATCCTGTAGGCGAAGCAACAAACACTAGAGGGGCGGTGAATAGTGTTTATCAAAAATAAATTGCGGAATAAATAATTTCTCTCGGCACAGTCGACTTAGTGGTGAACCAGTCGACTGTTATAACCAAAATAAAAGAAATTTAAACTCTCGATGCAGTCGACTTATAGATAAGGCAGGCGACTGATGAAACAAAGAGAATAACTAATACAAGACTTGATCAGTCGACTGATACGAAGCTGAGTCGACTGGCCAGACAAGTTTTGCAGAACTTAAACAAGCAAAAGTAAATGCAAATACAAGACAATCAATCACAGAGTACACAAGATATATCCTGGTTCGGTCCTCCCGACCTACATCCAGTCCCCAAGCAACCCACTTGAGATTTCCACTATTCTTGAAAAATTACAAGAATACCCTACGGAGTTACGACAACAACCTTGTCTAACCCGTAGTCCTTTCTCTCAACTAGATAAAGCAACCCACTCTACTACCAAGAGTGAAAAGACACCGACTCTACAACCAAGAGTCAACAACCACTCTCCAACTGAGAGCAAAAGTACAAGAAGAATTTTTACAATCAACCTATAGCCTTGTTCGTGTATGTGTTGATGCACGAGGCTAAATCACAAGGTTGACTTCTATACTCAGTCCAGAGCGAATTCAATGCTATACTGAACTGAATGTAGAGAACCAAAGTGTATGAACTTTGAAAGCTTTGTTTCTCACAGAAAATCTCTTAAAAGGTTTTTCACAAGAATGCTCGGGTGTATTGAAATTCGAGTTATTCTTTTCTGTGAGATATGAAACTCTATATAAGGAGTTTTGATCTCCTGAACGTTGGAAAACAGTTACACAACTGTCAACCAACGGATCAGAACTTTTGAGTTTGAAAAAATTTGATTTTGAAAATCAGAAAACGGTCAAAAGCTCTCGAACAGTCGACTGGGTTGCCATATGAGTCGACTGATCAGAGTTTGAAAAATGTTAAACAATTTTGTACTTATCAGTCGACTGGCAAATAGCTTAAGTCGACTGGTACTTAAAAGTTAAAATTCTTCAAACTGTTTTGACTTCTTTTTGGGGGTTTTTAAGAGACACACATTATGAAATTTTGAGTATGTGTGTGTGTGTGTGTTGACAAGGCTTTACATCAGACTAAGACTCAACAAGAAATAATATACAATGTTTATAACATATTTGAGCTTGAAGTCTTGAGTCTTGAGTCTTGCATTGAATCTTGATCCTTGTCTCTTCATCTGTATCTGTTTGAGCTTGTTTATCTATTCAGCTAGAATTGTCTTTAATCTGTGCACTGTAATGTTAGCTGTATAATATAGACACATGTTGCACTGTGTTGTGATCATCAAAATCAAGAATCAACACAAAGTCCATGATGCATGACCTCAACATATCTTCTAGTACTAGATTCACCCTTTCAGTTTGTCCATCTATTTGTGAATGAAAAGTTGTACTAAAGTTAGTTCTAGTCCCCAATGCTGTTTACAAACTCTTCCAAAATCTAGATGTGAACCTTGCATCTCTGTCGTAGACAATTGTTACAAGAACTCCATGAAGTCTCAAGATCTCTTCTATGTATACCTCTGCCAATTTCTCCAATGACCACGTAATCTTCATAGATAGGAAATATGTCGACTTAGTTAATCGGTCCACTACAACCCAAATTGAGTCATTACCCTTCGAACTCCTTGGTAAACCTGTGATAAAGTTCATGTTGACATTCTCCCACTTCCATTCTGGAATATGTAATGGTTGCAATAATCCTCCAGGCTTCTGATTCTCCGCCTTGACCTGCTGACAATTCAAACACTTTGCCACAAAATCTGCTACATCCCTCTTCATGCCTGCCACAAAAAATACTACTTGATGTCCTTGTACATCTTCGTACTTCCAGGGTGTACCGGTAGTAAGGTAGTATGTGCTTTCTGCATGATTCTCTCCTTCAAGTCTTCTCTTTTCGGCACACACAACCTCTCTCCCATCCATAAAACTTCATCTTGAACCCGAAATTACAATAACTTGTTGAAAGAAATCTGCTCTTTCATCCTCTGAATCTCTGCATCTGACCTCTGACCCTCAATTGTAACACCCGTAAACTAAAATTTTTCATTTTGAATTATTTAATTTCACCAATTAAATTGATGGGTTATTTTTTTTCTTGACTACTATTTCTTTTGTACGTGCAAAACATGTGCAATACTATGTATTATGATTATACAATCACTATTATTCATTTATTTATATTTTTCATTCATTAAATTTTATTATTTATTTTTATTTCATTTGGATGAAGGAATGATAAATTTTATTATTTTCTTCAATTACTATTTTTGCACGTGCAAATATTTTTCGAAGTGTGAATTTTGAATTTTGAGTTGAAAAAAAAATTATATTATTTTTTATTGTGTATAATTGAATTTTTGGGATTTTTTTGAATAAAGGAAACTACTTTTGTAAATTTTTGAAAGAAAGGGACCTTTTTGTAAAAAGTCGCTTGGAGGTGAAATTTGAACTTAAAAATTGGCTGACTTAGTTTTAGGGCCGGCTATCAGTATAGGGCTTTAAGTAATTATATTATATCCATATTTGGTTGATTTTTATTGATTTAATTGAATAAATATAAATAATTATGCAATTTTGGGATTGTTGGTGACTTTAATGCAAAACTGTGATTAAAAACCTAATTTCCCAGAACCTGGCTATAAAAGAGAGATCATGAACAAAGGATTTTCGGCTACTCTTATATTTTCTATATTTTGGTGATGTTCTTGGAGTTTGGAGGAGTTGATCCGTAGTTTTGGAGGAGAAGAGTTTTTTTTTATTTTTCAAAGATTCCTACTTTAAGGTCGGTGTTATTCTACTATCCGGTATTGTTTTAATTTATTGTTTGAAAAATCAAATAGAAAGAATGCTAGGACTTTCATATGGACTCATCAAATTTTAATTAGCATGTTGTTCATGTTTGAATATGTGATGATGGACGTATGCATGATGAATGAATGTGGTATTGATATTTTCATGGAACTAAACTCCATTGGTGTTGTGATTATCATGTTAAAAGAAAAAGATATATTTTTTTTAATAGATGTTAGAAACATAAAAGAACTCATCTTGATTCATGAACTAGTTGTATGATGATGGATTGTGTATTAAATATTGGGTTTTAATATTATGACTTAGAGATTATCATGAACATACAAATACAAATTTTTAGTTGATAAAGATATAATTTGAGATCTATAAAATTGATTGGATGATCATAAATTTAAATTGTAGATGATGGAGATTTGTAGAAATAATTAGAACTTATTGTATGCTTTTAAATTCATGCTTGATTGATTTTAAAGTTTAGATTTTTCCATGTTTATTCGTTGTTTTTATTATTAAAAATCCAAGATTAATATTAGGGTTTGAATAATTATTGTATGGTTGAATTACAACATGTAGGGCTTCGGGTTTCTTTGTTCATGGGTGAATAGTAACCAAAGTTAATGTGTTAGGGTTTGGGAGTTATAGGGTTTCGGGTTTTGTACAGAACCTAGGGTCTGCACTGTAAGATCGAGTTATAAAATACCTTAGAACTCCATAAAATAGTAAGTACACTTTGGGTAGTTAGCTAGCCGATGGGAATTTGGGCGTTGGGCCTCTGTACTTTGTCACGGGTTCGAACCCTGTGGAGCCAGTTTGTTTATTTGTTGAGTTTTATTTTTTGGACTTAAACCCTTTAAAAAAAGGTTGGGTTGGGAATTAATATAATAAATTTTAATTTTATAGATTATCGATTTTTTAAAAAACTTCAATTTTTAGAATTAAATTTTAGATTCGTACGTTTGAGTTGTGAATTCTATGAAGAAAAACTATGTTTTAAAGGGGTATATATTTTAGTTTTTGAATAGCATAAATATTAGTTTTGAATGATATCATTTTCATATTTTAGAAGATATTAATTTTAGATTTTACATTATTATAGTTTCAGATTTTGAAACATAAAATTTACAGATTTTAAGGGATAAAGTCCTAGATTTTTTAAATGGGGTTGTTTCAGTTTTAAACGAATTAAAAATCCAGAATTTAATATTGAAGTTTTAAATATGAAAAGGAACGTTATAAGTTGAAATGAGAATGCTTTTGGTGATTTTAGATTTATTTCTATATATGACATCAAACTATGATGAGAGTAGTTTGTTCATTAAATCGAGGAAAGAGGATTTTTTTTGTGATCTATTTGTTGGCATAAAACTAATGGTTTATGAGTTGAATGTGAAAAGAATATAGATGCATTAAGTTGAGACTAATGTGGTTTTGTGGAAAATCGTATTTTTTTTGGAAGTTGAGAGGGCTATGAATGAACCGATGAGGGTTATTTTAAGTTTAGGGTTAATGCAGAAATCCTAGAGAAGGAATGTGGTAATGTTTTAATTGTGAGGGCTTTAGAGGCTGAACAGGACCCTGAATACTGGTAGGTTGTTATTATAAAAATGTGGAAATTAGCCAGGTTGGGCTAGTGTTCCTAGAGGGGTTGGTTTAAGTCCGGTAGGGTGAGCTAGCTATAGGTGGTCGTGGTTGTTTTGGGTAAATATAAGAACAAACACTAGATGGAGATATGACGGAGCAAGAGCAAACATGAGTAGGGGGCCTCCAGGGTCTACAGTGTGAGATGGTCCCCAAAATTATCGGGATGTGATTGGGAGTGTCCCCAGCTCATCTGCTGTATGGGATTGATCTCTAGAATTAACGGGATCGAGGCAACGAACATGGAATATTCGTTTGTAGTGAGGCACTATGGCTTGCGGTGTGAGATTGAATCCCCGAAATTATCGGGATGTGATTGGGAGTGTCCCCTGCTAGGTACAGGATTGGTCTCCGAAATTATCGAGGCGTGGGCTAGGTACGCACAAATTGTCTAAATCTTGAAGTTTGTCATCGAGTTAGGATTACATAACGAGGGATTGAACCCCATAATGCAGTGAACGCTAAGGGCTTGCCCTCGGAGCTATGTAGTATGAGATGCATAGTGTCCGAACAAGTGTGCATTAGTGAGTATTGTGTGCATTTATTTTTACGTATTGTTTTATGCAGTTTTATTTTTGTTTCTTGGTATACACTCTTACACTTAGATTAGATTCACCTTGTTGTTTTTATTTATCTTTATTTTTTTATTTTTGTATCAAGTGTGTGGTTGTGAGACTTGGAAGATCACTGTTATTATCAGTATTGCGTCAGTTGCATTCAACTGACGTGCCCACTATTCAATAGTTTTGTAGGACTCTTGTTGATAAGTGGCATGGACGCGAGTTTTGACATAGATGATTCTGAAGACTGAAGTTTGAATTTTGTAACAAGTTGTAATTAATGTGTAATAATTCCATGCATTGTAAAGGAAGTTAATGAAATAAAAGTTTTAAATTTTTCTGCATTTTGGTACTATGTTTATATTACATTGAAGTAAAGTTTCTGGATGAGTCGCGGATTTCATGTGTTTGAAATTCGGGACGCTACAGAGTGGTATTAGAGCCGAACTTCAATTTGTAATACTAAACATGGTATAGGGATTAAACGTAAGTGGACATTAGAGGTGTGTGCACCTAGGTGGACATTAGAGGTGTGAGTTAGTTGTTTTCATCATGAATGTTTGTAGTAAAATTTAGATTATTTGTATGTCTAGATTCGAATAAAATTACTTTATCATAAGTGTATGGTTACTTTTGCATAAATAAAATATTTATGGTTGACTTTTTCTCTTATTATTATATAATTTTTTATTGAAATTTAAAAGTGTTAATGTTATTAGTTTACTGACTTATATACTTTACTTACAGTCTAATTATAGTTGTTTTTGCCGATTTTAGTTTATTTGTTCTATAGGTTATATCTTTTGTATAAACAAAGATTTATTATTAGAGATTGGAATATGGTAGATCTATCTTTTCGTTTTCTATCTGTTTCTGCACTTTATAGTTTTTGAATACTGTAACACCTTGTTTTTGTGTTGCCACTTTTGTGTCACGAGTACCATACCAATTACTTTGTATTTAATAGTTTTCACTAAAATTTTATATACTTTTGTGTATTGTTTTGAATATATTGTGTTTATTTTTTGTAGTACCCCATATTTTTAAATATTATTTTAAAGCTTTATAAATGAATTAAAATAATTTTTGGAGATTTAATAAATATTTTTCTGGAAATCTATCTTTTTATACGTGCAAAACACGTGCAAATATTTTTTTGAGAAGTTCAAAAGCCAAAATTTCTTCATGAAAAATCATCATTTATTATTTGGGATTTAATTTAAATTTTTCTAGATTTTTCAGATATTTATTGGATCTATTTGCAAATATTAGAAAAAGATTGATCTTTTTGCAAAATTGTCATTTTGAGGGGTGAAAGTGCAAAATTATTTTTCTGGACTTTCAAACAGTGCCGACTGGAAACAAGGTGTTTATTTTGCTTTTAAATCTCAATTTAATTAGTTTTATCAAGTTTCCAAGTATAGGGATCTATTATGTAAAGTTGTATTTTCAAGGGGTTATTTTGCAAATGTGTTTTAAAAACCCTAAATCCTCAATTTCGGCCTATTTAAAAGAAGTACAGCCGTCTTTCACTGCACAACACAAAGGGTTTATTATTTTTTGGAGGATTAAGAAGAGGATCTTGGATTTCGCAAAAGAAAGGCTTCTTATCAAGATTTCTTCATTTGAGATGAGTGACTTGTTTGTTTTGCTTTGTATATTTTGCATGTGAGTGATTTTGTTGTTTTGTTTAATGTATGAGAGTGGTATAATTTGGTTGTTTGATCTATGAATGATTTAATGGATCGTGGATATTGAATTTAATTTGCTAGAAAGCATGTTTAGGGTTTGAATATGAATATGCACATTATGAATTTGGATGGATGGATGAAAATTGGATCTTGTGAAACCCTAGTTGTGGTGAATAAGATTGTATGTGGGTAGTCTATCTCTTTTGGGATTAATGTTAAATTGATTGAATATAGTGGATTTTATACATAAACCTAATAAAGATGAGATTTTTATTACTTTTGAGTATTGGTTGAATACAAATTAAATATGGTGTTGTTATAAAATTGACTATGGTTGTGAGTTGAAATGGTAATTCAGTTTTGAGAAATTTGAAAGGAAAAATATGAATCAAGAGATCATAACATGAAAATCGAACTTGGAAATTTAGTTGAGTTGAGGAAATATACCCAAATTGGGGATTTTCTTGAGATTTTGGTATTGATGGTATTGATACGATTTGGATCTGTATACGAAGCAATTTCAATGAGTAATTGATTTTAAGAAACTCTATTTTTGACTATATGCACAATCCATGTTTTAATCGAAAGAAATCAACAAAATCTCTATTTTTATAAATTCATATAGTTTCGATTTAATTTTATAGGCTATTACATGTCCTACAAGTTGTATATGATCATATAAGAAATAAGTTTTTCGTTTCCATTAAGTAAAACTACGTATCGTTTGAGATGTGCACAACCAAAAGTATGCAGTCTGCAGGTCGACAGTCGACTGATATGACTCCTCAGTCGACTGACACGATCCGGCTGCTATGTTCCCTAGTTTCTTGAAATTTCGTTCGGGACAGTCAACTGAAGACTTTTACAATCGACTGGTGCCACTTAGAATTATTTTCTCGAAGTTATTGTATTTTCACTCTGGATAGTCGACCTAAACCCTTTTACAGTCGACTGCTACACTCATGATTATTTTCTTAAAGATTATTGAATTTTCTCTCTGAACAGTCAACCGATGGTTTTAATAGTCGACTTATAACATTTTGATTATTTTTCTTAAAACCATGAAATTCTCTTTCTGGACAGTCGACTTATGCTTGTTATTAGTCGACTGATACTGATGTATCTTTATATTTTTGAATGTTCTTTCAACTAATTTATTCTCTAAATGATTTAATCTATACTTTATCTCCTATTGAACATATGTTTTCAAGTTGTTTTGACTGAGCAATTTATACTGGAAGATTGGTTTGGATATTTGAGTATGAGTCTCTAGAGGGTGTCTGTGATCCTAGTATACCGGCAGTTGAGATATTTATGTTTGGGCCTGTCGAGGGATTTAGTTGATCGGTTGTTGAGTTAAGTCCGGTAGGGTACACCAACTCTAGGAGATTCATCAAGTAATTAAATAACCTAAAATTGATAAGGACAGGCACTAGTGGTGATACGATGAATGAGAACATGGGTTATGGACCTCAGTATGGCTTGCAGTGTGAGATAATCTCCGGAATTATCTAGGTGTGAGTGAAATAGTCTCCGGAATTACCTGTGGTGTGGGATTGATCTCCGAAATTATCGGGGTCGAGGCGACGCACATGTGGTGTTCGTGTGATGAGGTTTCATTACTTGCGGTGTGGGGTATTCTCAAAGATTCCCAGGTGTGAGTGAAATAGTCTCAGGAATTATCTGTGGATAGAGATTAACCTCCGGAATTATCGGGGCATGGGCTAATACTCACAATTTATCTTTATCTCGTAGTAGTCATCGTGTTAGGATTAGTTGCATAGCGCGGAATTAAACCTTATAATGTGGAGACGTTAAGGGCTTGCACCGGACCTATGTAGAGTGGGATGCATAGACTCCGACAATTACGTATTAGAGAGTCAGCATATAGACTTGTGTTTTCTTGATTTGGTTTCACGCATGTGGTTTTCCTGTTTTCTACACTTGACACTTAGTCTAGCTTCACTCGTTGTGTTTTTTGCGTTGTGATTTCCTATATTCATTTACTCTTGTTATGTTCTGTTGTTGATAAATCCATGCTTTACTTATGTTATTTATTTTTATGTCACTCGTACCTTTATGGCTGACCCCTTTAATTTTGGCGGTTAGAGTTATCTCTAGCCTCATATTTTACAGGTGATTTCTTATAGCTCGGATTTGGATGCTTGAGTTCACGTGATGTAATGACTTATATAATTGTAAAAGAAAGTGTTGTAAAGAAAAGGGAATTTGTGATTTAAGGTGTATTGTGTTCCGCTGTGCTATGTAAATGATTATTGTAACGAAAGTTGAAAAATTTTATTGGTGTTAAGTTGTGTTTAATATTACATTGAAGTTGATGCTGGGAATTATGCCACGTATTTTCTAAGATATCATATTAGAAATTTGGCGCGCTACAGAGATTGGTATCAGAGCATGCTTCAATGGTAATAATAAACATGGTATAAAAATAACCTTGGTGTGGACACTAGAGTGTGAGTACCTAGGTGTGGACATTAGAGAGTGAGTATCACATAGAACTGAAATATGATGTTTTTACATTTGGGGTACAGTTGAGGTTTTGCCAAAGGGTATTGATGTGAATATGAGTGGTGTTGTGGTGCTCTAACTTTTTTCTCATTTTGCAGTTTTCAGAATGGTTGGACCCAGATCCGTGATTGGTAACAATGGTGATGGAGCTGGAAGTTCCCAAGGAACTGAATTAATCTCGAGACCGAATTTGCCAGGGTGTATCAGACATTGAATGCACTAATGGCAGCTAATTTAGCTCAGAATCAGAACCAAAATTAGAATCATGGAGCTGGACCAGGATTGTTTAACGCCGATCCCATCAAGCAGATTGAGTCCTTCAAGAGGATGAGACCGCCAGTGTTTGAGGGGCAGTCTGATCCAAACGAAGCTAATGATTGGATTAGGCGAATGGAGACAATCTTCGAGGTCTCATAAACTCCGGCAGATAATAAGGTGAAGTTGGCCACTATGCAATTGGAAAAGGACGCTGGTGTTTGGTGGCAAATGGTAAAGAGGATTTTGGGGACCAGCAAATGACTTGGGAGGCTTTTCTGGAAGAATTCAGGGATCGTTTCTTTCCCCCTGGATATTCAGGAGAAGAAGGCGACCGAATTCTTAAATCTGCAGCAGGGCAGTATGACCGTGCAAGAGTATGAGACCAAGTTTGCTCAGCTGTCGAGGTATGCAACGGAGCTGATAGTTGACGAGGTGAAGAAGGCCAAGAAGTTTGAGCAGGGCTTGAGGCCAAACTTGAGGTCGAGAATGATTCCGTTGGGCATAAGGAGGTTCAACAAGCTGGTCAGGAGAGCAGGTATGACAGAGGAAGACATGGATCAGTTCCAAAAGAAGCAAGAGACCTGGAACAGGAACAAGAGGCCAGCATCAGGTCAGAGTGGGAAGGGATTCCCAGCAAAGCAAGTCAAGTTCAGTGGTTCAGTGCAGAAGGCACCTGCAACTCAGGAAGTGACTTGTTACTACTGCAAGAAGGCAGGTTATTACAGGTCAGCGTGTCCTAAGTTGGCGAAACAGACTTGTTTCCAGTGTGGGCAGACAGGACATTCTAAGCCTCATTGTCCACAGTTGAGGAAGGATGGTCCAGGTGGAAGTAAATTCCAGAGGCAAAGGGCGAGTGTTCGCATTAACCGAGGAGGATGCAGGTAACTCGGAAGATGTAATCTAGGGTATGCAAGAGTTTTGATTTTAATTTTAATCAATGTAATATGTAAAACATTTATTTTGAGAATAATTGGAGATTGAGTATCATTCTTCATGTAACAGGGATTGTTTTGATTAATGGAATTAAGGCAAAAGTTTTATTTGATACTGGTTCTTCGCATACTTTTGTGTCGCCAAATTTTGCAAAGGTCTTAGGTGTGGAGCCTAAGTTGTTTCCAGGCAAGGTTTTGTCGGTGGCAACGTCGTCAGGTGAAGAATTGATTGTTGATTGATATTACGAGGGCTGTGATATCGAGATTGGCAGGAGATTATTCGGCATTGATCTGATCGAGCTGCAAGTCTTAGGAGTGGATGTGATCGTGGGCATTGATTGGATGGCAATATATGATGCCACAATTGAATGCAAGCAGAAAGAGGTGTTAGTGAAAGCATCAGGTGGTCCCGTAGTGACTTTTCAAGGGAAGAAGAAGATTCCAAAGGTGGCTGCAATGGTATCCAAGATGGCGATTCCAGATGAAGTCAAAGGCATTCCGGTTGTCAGAGACTTTCCTAAGGTGTTCTTGGAAGATTTTTCAGGATTACCGCCTGCAGAGAGATGTGGAGTTTTGCATCAATGTTCAGCCGGGGAGTGCTCCAATTTCTAAGGCTCCGTACAGGATGGCACCTGTAGAGCAAGATGAAGTAAAGAAGCAGATTGAGGAGCTGTTGAGCAAAGGGCTTGTTAGGCCGAGTTCCTTACCGTGGGGTGCGCCAGTGTTGTTAGTCAAGAAGAAGGACGGGTCAATGAGGATGTGCATTGACTACTGGGAGTTGAATAGGGTGACTATTCGGAACAAGTATCCACTTTCGCAGATTGATGATTTGTTCGACAGGCTTCGAGCAGCAGCTGTGTTTTCGAAGATTAATTTGAGATCACGGTATCATCAGGTTCGAGTCAAGGAGGAAGATGTGAGTAAGACAGCTTTCAGGACTCGTTATGGGCTCTATGAGTTTTTGGTGATGCTATTTGGGTTGACGAATGCGCCAGCAGTGTTCATAGATATGATGAACCGGATTTTGAGGCCATTTATTGACTCCTTCGTAGTGGTTTTCATCAATGATATTTTGGTGTATTCGAAGTCAGAGGAGGAGCATTCTATGTACTTAACAGCGGTATTACAGAAATTGCAGGAGCATAGCTTGTATGTCAAGTTGTCGAAGTGTGAGTTTTGGAAGTTTGAGGTAGCTTTCCTTGGTCATATCCTTTCTAAGGAGGGAGTGGCCACTGATCCTTAAAAGGTTGAAGCAATAAAGGATTGGCCCAGGCCAACGTCTGTGAAGGAAGTCAGGAGTTTCTTGGGTTTGGCTGGTTACTACAGGAGATTCATCCAGGGTTATTCTCAGATTGCAGTTCCTTTGACAGGTTTGACCCAGAAGAATGTGGCATTTTCATGGACTGATAAGTGTGAGGCGAGTTTCCTTGAGTTAAAGGAGAGGTTGACTTCTGCACCTATCTTTGCCACAAGCTGGGAAGGATTATGATATCTTCAGTGATGCGTCTCTCAGAGGTTTGGGTTGTGTCTGAATACAAGAAGGCAAGGTTATTGCTTATGGTTCGAGGTAAATGCGTCTGCATGAGAAGAATTATCCGACGCATGATTTGGAGCTAGCAGCTATTATCTTTGCCTTGAAGAAGTGGAGGCATTATGTTTATGGTGAGAAGGTCAATATGTACACTGACCACAAGAGCTTGAAGTACATTTATCAACAGAAGGATCTTAATCTTCGGCAGAGAAGGTGGTTGGAAGTATTGGAAGACATTCGTCCTGAGATCAAGTATCATCCGGGAAAGGTGAATGTGGTAGCTGATGGACTTAGCAGGAAGAGTAGTTTATCAAGTTTGATTACTACGCGAAGCGAGTTGGCAGCAGAGATTGATCAGGCAGGTATCGAGGTGGTGCTGCAGAGTCTGGGGGCGTCTTTGGCTCAGTTGAAACTGTAGCCTTCCTTGAGAGAGAGGATTGTGGAAGGTCAGAGATCAGATTCAGAAATGCAGAAGATGCTGCAACAGGTTTCAGAAGGCAAGCTATCAGAGTTTTGTGTCCAAGATGGAGTTCTTTGGATGGGTGAGAGGTTTTGTGTTCCCGATAATGCAGATTTGAGAAAGAGTATCTTGCAGGAAGCACACAGTACTTTGTTGTTAGTACATCCTGGAGGCACGAAGATGTACAAGGACATCAAACAACACTTTTGGTGGTCTGGTATGAAGAGGATGTGGCAGATTTCGTGGTAAGGTGTCTTACTTACCAGCAGATCAAAGCAGAAAATCGGAGTGGAAATGGGAGAACATCAGTATGGATTTCATCACAGGTTTGCCGAGGAGTTTGAAGGGCAATGACACGATTTGGGTTATCATGGACCGTTTAACCAAGTCGGCTTACTTTCTAGCCATGAAGATTACTTGGTCATTGGAGAAATTGGCTGAGTTGTACATTGGTGAGATTGTGAGGCTTCATGGAGTCCCATTGTCGATTGTTTCTGACAGAGATGCAAGGTTCACCTCAAGGTTTTGGAAGAGCCTACAAGCAGCTTTGGACACCAGAACTGATTTCAGTACCGCGTTTCATCTACAGACTGATGGTCAGACTGAGAGGGTGAATCGAGTGTTAGAAGATATGCTGAGGGCTTGTGTTATGGATTTCGGTGTAGTTAGGAGAGATACTTGGCATTGGTTGAGTTTGCTTATAACAAAAGTTACCATGCGAGTATCAGGATGGCGCCGTATGAGGCTTTGTACGGGCGGAGGTGCAGGACACCTGTTTGTTGGTACGAGGTTGGCGAGAGGAAAATGTTTGATCCTGAGATCGTGCAGCAGACGTCAGAGCGGATTGAACTGATTCGCAAGAGGTTGGTTGAGGCTCAGAGTCGGCAGAAGGGTTATGCTGATACTCGACGAAGGGACTTGGAGTTTGAGGTTGAGAATGCAGTTTTCCTCAAGGTGTCTCCGACCAAAGAGTGATCAGGTTTGGTAAGGGAGGCAAGTTGGCGCCAAGGTATATTGGGCCATACAGGATAGTGGAGCGGATTGGTAAGATAGCATATAGGTTGGAGCTTCCAGAGGAGTTGGCACAGGTGCATGATGTATTCCATGTGTCATTGTTGCGGAAGTATGTGCTGATGGAACAGCGGTGATTCCCAGGAACACGGATTGGTGTGCGTATTGATCATAAAAGCTTAAACGATTTAATACGTGATCTAACCCTTTATAGCAGAATCTAGGGTTCACGAATTATACCTGCGATGAGAAGAAGACGATAGTTTCTAGCAACCTCGAGCCGTCTGCGACCCCAAGATCTTCTGCACGTATTCCTTCCTCGGGTTGGACGTCGTGTGGGCGACGGTCTACCAACCTTTCTTCTCCTTGGCTGACCTCTCTTTCTCTCCTTACGTGAATCACGAATTTAGAGAAAACTTCTTATCTCTGATAATGATAATGACGGCCAGAGAATAGAGGATATATATAAGGCTACGGCAGGGACCATGAGGAGAAATTAGGGTTAGGTCTCCTAACAAATCTGGGTATCCCGTGTTCAGCCCGAACACACAACCCATGCCCATTAACAGTAGCTCGGTCCACTAAGGAGCTATTGTTGCACTATCTTCCTAATCCCAAATTATATTTATGGGCTCCTTTTATTATATGCTCGTTTAGCTCCCCATCTTAAGATATCGAATGTCCGTCGATCAAATTAAGTTACTGACAACTATATTGATCAACATCTTTTATTCTTAAGTAGTACCACTCAACTTTATTTGTCATGTCGGATGTAATCCACCTGCAGGGTTTACATGACAATCCTTATGAGCTCCTTAAGGGGACATCATCAACCCGACGTATCGGGACATGGATTCCTATTACAATCAACAGCCCATCATACATACAATGCTATTACCCAATTCATAGAGGTTGTTGATCCATAATGAATCTCACTCTTTTATGAGTCAAAGTAATGCACCCTGCATATACATGTCTGTTATTATATCTGGATTAAGAGCATAAGCATCCATAATAACAGAGGTGTTTGTTCTCTTTTGTAGTCAGTACAAAGAGAACAACCTCAAGTGGTCCTGTTCAATACACACAAAGTGTACTAGTGTAAACCTATAGTCAAGATAGACTAATACCAGATTACACTACAACCTTTCCAATGGATTATCCAAGTCCGTCTAGGTTGAACTATTTATATATTCCATAGGGAACTGATAATATGATTTTCTGTGTGTCACATCACACCATATTATCAACCTTATAGAATATCAGATACTTGCATTAATATTATAATAAACACAATATGCAAACATATGCCCATATGATTCTCATTCAAAAAAAAATAAGGAAATAAAGTTAATACAAAAGTGATGCTTTCAGTATATAACCCTAACATGTGCCAGATCAGAATCATCAGTTGGTAGAGATTCCTGAAGGTCAGTAGGTGAATTTGAGTTATAA
This sequence comes from Hemerocallis citrina, assembly GCA_017893485.1. NCBI lineage: Eukaryota > Viridiplantae > Streptophyta > Magnoliopsida > Asparagales > Asphodelaceae > Hemerocallis > Hemerocallis citrina. The sequence continues at coordinate 82,852,231 of CM030363.1, forward strand.
GGAACAGCCTTTTGAGATCGTTGACCATGGGGAGAAAGTTCTTAGGAGCAAAGTGATACCTATGGTCAAGGTTCTGTGGAGGAATCAGCAGTTCGAGGAGGCTACTTGGGAGCCAGAGGATCGCATGCAGAAGGATTTCCCTGAGCTTTTTGTATGAATGTATTTTTCTTTTAGGTGATTGTAATTCTTTTGAATGATTGTACCTTTGAGTTGAGTGGTATTCCTTCTATTTTGATAATGTTCTCATATGCTATTGTTTGAACTATGTTTCCATTTATGAGATATTGTTTTCCTTGTTGGTATGCTTTTTGGACCCCATTAGTAGTAGTTCTGAGGACAGAAATCTTCTAAGGAGGGAGTGATGTAGTACCCCATATTTTTAAATATTATTTTAAAGGTTTATAAATGAATTAAAATGATTTTTTGAGATTTAATAAATATTTTTCTAGAAATCTATCTTTTTACACGTGCAAAACACGTGCAAATATTTTCTTGAGAAGTTCAAAAGCCAAAATTTCTTCATGAAAAATCATCATTTATTATTTTTGGATTTAATTGAAATTTTTCTAGAATTTTTGGATATTTATTGGATCTATTTGCAAATATTAAGAAAAAGAAGGATCTTTTTACAAAATTATCATTTTGAGGGGTGAAAGTGCAAAACTATTTTTCTGGACTTTCAAATAGTGCCAACCAGAAACAAGGTGTTTATTTTGCTTTTAAATCTCAATTTAATTAGTTTTATCAAGTTTCCAAGTATAGGGATCTATTATGTAAAGTTGTATTTTCAAGGGGTTATTTTGCAAATGTGTTTTAAAAACTTTAAATCCTCAATTCCGGCCTTTTTAAAAGAAGTAAAGCCGTCTTTCGCTGCACAACACAAAGGGTTTATTATTTTTTGGAGGATTAAGAAGAGGATCTTGGATTTCGCAAAAGAAAGGCTTCTTATCAAGATTTCTTCATTTGAGGTGAGTGACTTGTTTGTTTTGCTTTATGTATTTTGCATGTGAGTGATTTTTTTGTTTTATTTTATGTATGAGAGTGCTATAATTTGGTTGTTTGATCTATGAATGATTTAATTGATCTTGGATATTGAATTTTATTTGCTAGAAAGCATGTTTAGGGTTTGAATATGAATATGCACATTATAAATTTGGATGGATGGATGAAAATTGGATCTTGTGAAACCCTAGTTGTGGTGAATAAGATTGTATGTGGGTACTCTATCTCTTTTGGGATTAATGTTTAATTGATTGAATATGGTGGATTTTATACATAAACCTAATAAAGATGAGATTTTTATTACTTTTGAGTATTGGTTGAATACAAATTAAATATGGTGTTGTTATAAAATTGATTATGGTTGTGTGTTGAAATAGTAATTCAGTTTTGAGAAATTTGAAAGGAAAAGCATGAATCAAGAGATCATGACATGAAAATCGAACTTGGAAATTTAGTTGAGTTGAGGAAATATACCCAAATTGGGGATTTTCTTGAGATTTGGTATTGATGGTATTGATACGATTTGGATCTGTACACGAAGCAATTTCAATGAGTAATTGATTTTAAGAAACTCTATTTTTGACTATATGCACAATCAATCTTTTAATCGAAAGAAATCAACAAAATCTCTATTTTTATAAATTCAAGTATTTTCGATTTAGTTTTATAGGCTATTACATGTCCTACAAGTTGTACTTGATCATATAAGAAATAAGCTTTTCGCATAAATCGTTTTCATTAAGTAAAACTACGTATCGTTTGAGATGTGCACAACCAAAAGTATGCAGTCTGCAGGTCCACAGTCGACTGGTATGACTCCTCAGTCGATCGACACGACCCGGCTGCTATGTTCCCTAGTTTCTTGAAATTTCGTTCGGGACAGTCGTCTGAAGACTTCTACAGTCGACTGGTGCCGCTTAGAATTATTTTCTCGAAGTTATTGTATTTTCACTCTGGATAGTCGACCTAGACCCTTTTACAGTCGACTGCTACACTCAGGATTATTTTCTTAAAGATTATTGAATTTTCTCTCTGAACAGTCAACTGATGGTTTTAATAGTCGACTTATAACACTTTGATTATTTTTCTTAAAACCATGAAATTCTCTTTCTGGACAGTCGACTTATGCTTGTTATTAGTCGACTGATACTGATGTATCTTTATATTTTTGAATGTTCTTTCAACTAATTTATTCTCTAAATGATTTAATCTATACTTTATCTCCTACTGAACATATGTTTTCAAGTTGTTTTGACTGAGCAATTTATACTGGAAGATTGGTTTGGATATTTGAGTGTGAGTCTCTAGAGGGTGTGTGTGATCCAAGTATACCGGCAGTTGAGATATTTATGTTTGGGTCTGTCGAGGGATTTAGTTGATCGGTTGTTGAGTTAAGTCCGGTAGGGTACACCAACTCTAGGAGATTCGTCAAGTAATTAAATAACCTAAAGTTGATAAGGACAGACATTAGTGGTGATATGATGAACGAGAACATGGGTTATGGACCTCAGTATGGCTTGCGGTGTGAGATAAACCTCGGAATTATTCAGGTGTGAGTGAAATAGTCTCCGGAATTACCTGTGGTGTGGGATTGATCTCCGGAATTATCGGGGTCGAGGCGACGCACATGTGGTATTCGTGTGATGAGGTGCCATTACTTGCGGTGTGGGGTATTCTCGAAGATTCCCAGGTGTGAGTGAAATAGTCTCCGAAATTATCTGTGGATAGCGATTGACCTCCGAAATTATCAGGGCTTGGGCTAATACTCACAGTTTATCTTTATCTCGTAGTAGTCATCGTGTTAGGATTAGTTGCATAGCAGGGAATTAAACCCTATAATGTGGAGACGTTAAGAGCTTGCACCGGAGCTATGTAGAGTGGGATGCATAGACTCCGACAAGTACGCATTAGAGAGTCAGCATATAGACTTGTGTTTTCTTGATTTGGTTTCATGCATGTGGTTTTCCTGTTTTCTACACTTGACACTTAGTCTCACTTCACTCGTGTTTTTCGCGTTGTGATTTCCTATATTCATTTACTCTTGTTATGTTTGGTTGTTGATAAATCCATGCTTTACTTATGTTGTTTGTTTTTATGTCACTCACACCTTTATGGCTGACCCCTTTAGTTTTGGGGGTTAGAGTTATCTCTAGCCTCATATTTTACAGGTGATTTCTTATAGCTCGGATTTGGATGCTTGTGTTCAAGTGATGTAATGACTTATGTAATTGTAAAAGAAAGTGTTGTAAAGAAAAGGGAATTTCTGATTTATGGTGTATTGTGTTCCACTGTTCTATGTAAATGATTATTGTAACGAAAGTTGAAAAATTTTATTGGTGTTAAGTTGTGTTTAATATTACATTGAAGTTGATGCTGGGAATTGTGCCACGTATTTTCTAAGATATCATATTAGAAATTCGGGGCGCTAGATTTTTAGCCATTTAGCTCAGGTACTAATAACGTTTCAGAGGTTCACTTAATTATATAATAATTTATATATATTTTTTCTCTTTCCATAATGTGCAAGCAAGCGAGGTGTGTACATGTACAACTATATAGTAACACAATCAAAATTTTATAATCATTTTTACTACATTGAACGGTTTTATCTTTAAGATTTAAATTGATTAAATTTCATATTTTGAGAAATTTATGTTTCAGTTTTTGATAACCTATGTTCCAAAATTTATCTATTAAAAATTTCAGATTTTGTTAGTTTAAGTTACCGATTTTTATGATAAAAGTTTCAGATTTGAGTACATATATGTTCCAATTTTGGTATGATGTGATTTTAGATCTATAGTTCCATGATTGGTACGATATAATTTCATATTTTTCAAGAATATAATTTCAGATTTAGAAAGGTGAAATTTCATATTTGAGTGAATATAATATCATATTTGGAAACATTTAATTTCAGTTTTTAAGTCGTATAAATTTCATATTTTGAATTGGTTTATTTCATATTTAAATGTTAATAATTGTTTATTTGATTTACTTAAGAAATATGTGTTCACTAACTATTCTAAAATTTAAAGTTTTATTCTAATTAAAAGTTAAGGTTCAGATATAATTTCTTTTCTTTATGTCATTTTGTTTTAAACTATTATGTTTTATATTGTAAGATAAGTCGATCTAGTTTATTTGATTTTTCTCTACTTCCGTTTTTTTTTTTTTTTTGTAATTGTACATTTATTTACGATTGAATTTGAGTACATATATTATAGTTTAAGTTTCAGCTACTTTTTGTTGCTACAACTTTTCAGTTATGTAACGTTACATATCATCCACTTATGTTTGTTTTCACGTTCTACTCGATCATTTAACTCGTACCTGTGAAACATTTAATGATTTTCTGTTAGTATTCTTACATAGGTTGAATATTTCATTATGTTGTTGTCGCTTGTTTTTTGTACTTCTAAAGTACAGTATATAATGTTAAAATTTGTTTAGTGTACTATTTTTTCCTTTTTAATTATTTTCTTTATCGTTACTTAGTTAAATTTGCTTGTGTTTCTAGATATTTTTTCACTTGCTATCTTTCGAGATCTATGTATTTTTTTATTATCACTTTTAGGTTTGTATTTGTTGTGTTACTTTTTATTTACTTTTATGTTTTTTTCCCTTTCCTTTTTAGTCTCTTATTTTGTATGTTTATTCTTTTTTTTTCTTACTATAATGATCTTTTATTTTACTTCTACATTGTTTATTTAATCAAATTTTATTTTGAGATTTGTTTATATATTTATTTTGCATTTTCTGGTTTTATACAATTGTTTTAGAAATCTTTGTAGTGCTTAACATTTTTGTTTTACTGACTAAACTTATTTTTACTTTAGACAGTTTTCTTTTACTTCTGTTCTTGTCTAAGTTGGTGATACGTACGTTTGTCCATTTTCATTAATTCTTATATTCAGAGTATATTGTGTCTATAATGTATTTAAATTTTAAGGAAGCTTTATTATTATTATTATTATTTTTATACTTTAAACTGTTATTAACTAATTTATATTAGTTATGTTGTTTATGCTGATGAAATTTATAAGCATTAATTAGTTATCTAGTTGTCTTTCATAAGTTATTACATAGTTTATATTTCCTTTATATATATACTTTTTATTATTATTATTGTGTACTTCCTTGGTTTTGTATAAAATTATTTTCTCTGTCAGTTTCCATTATTACTTTCTGTGTTTCTTATTATACGTTATTTTTTTTTTACCTAACAACCAAATAGAACTAGAAAATAAAAAATACAGTGATTTTCCTGAACTGTTTGTATACATTCTATGTTTTAGTTTTCCCTTGGCTAGGAGTAGTTCTGAGGACAAAACTATTCTAAGGGGGGAGTGATGTAACACCCCGTAAAATAAAAGATATCATTTTGAATTATTTATTTTCATCAGTTAAATTGATGGGTTATTATTATTTTTCCTTGACTACTATTTTTTTTGTACGTGTAAAGCACGTGCAATACTATGTATTATGATTATACAATCACTATTATTCATTTATCTATATTTTCATTCAATAAATTTTATTATTTTTTTATTTGATTTGGATGAAGGAATGGTAAATTTTATTCTTTTCTTCAATTGCTATTTTGCACGTGCAATTTTTTTCGAAGTGTGAATTTTGAATTGATAAAAAATTCTATTATTTGTTATTGGGTATATTTGAATTTTTGGATTTAATCTGAATAAAGGAAACCACTTTTGTAAATTTTCGTAAGAAAGTGACCTTATTATAAAAAGTCGCTTGGAGACTAATTGGTTGACTGAGTTTTAGGAGTGGCTATCAGTATAGGGCTCTAAGAAATTAGATTATATCCATATTTGGTTGATTTTTATTGATTTAATTGAATAAATATATATAATTATGTAATTTTGGGATTGTTAGGAACTTTATTGCAAAATTGTGTTAAAACCCTAATTTCCCAGAACCTAGCTATATAAGAGAGAGCATGAACAGATGATTTTCTGCTACTCTTATATTTACTATATTTTTGTTATTTTCTTGGAGTTTGGAGGAGTTGATCCATAGTTTTGGAGGAGAATAGCTTTTTTCGATTTTTCAAAGATTCCTAATTTAATGTGGGTGTTCTTCTACTCTCTTGTATTGTTTTAATTTATTGTTTGAAGAATTAAATAGAAAGCATGCTAGGACTTTCATATGGACTTATAAGTTTTTAATTAGCATGTTGTTCATGTTTGAAGATGTGATGATGGACGTATGCATGATGAATGAATGTGGTATTGATATTTTCATGGAACTAAACTCCATTGATGTTGTGTTTATCATGTTAAAAGAAAAAGAATATTTTTTTTATATTGATGTTAGATACATAAAAGAACTCATCTTGATTCATGAACTTATTGTATGATGATGGATTGTGTATTAAATATTGGGTTTTAATATTATAACTTAGAGATTATCATGAACATACAAATGCAAATTTTTAGATAAAGATCTAATTTGGGATCTATAAAATTGATTAGATGATGGAAATTTGTAAAAATAATTAAAACTTATTGTATGTTCTTAAATTCATGCTTGACTGATTTTAAAGTTGAGATTTTTCATGTTTATTCGTTGTTTTTAATTATTAAAAATTCAAGCTTAATATTAGGGTTTGAATAATTGTTGTATGGTTGAATTGGAACATGTGGGGTTTCGGGGTTCATTGTTCATGGGGTGAACAGTAACCAGAGTTATTGTGTTAGGGTTTGGGAGTTATAGGATTTCAGGTTTTGTACAGGACCTAGGGTTTGTACTGTAAGATCGAGTTATACAATACCTTAGAACTCAATAAAACAGTAAGTACACTTGGGGTAGTTGGCTAGCCGATGGGAATTTGGGCGGTGGGCCTCTGTACTTGGTCACGGGTTCGAAACCCGGTGGAGCCAGTTTGTTTATTTGTTGAGTTTTATTTTAGGGATTTAAACCCTTTAAAAAAAGGTGGGGTGGGGTATTAAAATAATAAATTTTAATGTTATAGATTATCGATTTTTTAAAAACTTCAATTTTTGAGAATTAACTTTTAGATTTCGTACGTTTGAGTTGCGAATTTGTATAAAGAAAAACTATGTTTTAAAGGGATGTAAATTTTAGTTTTTGAAAAGCATAAATTTTAGTTTTGAATGATATCATTTTCAGATTTGAGAAGATATTAATTTTAGATTTTACATGATTATAGTTTCAGATTTTGAAACATAAAAGTCACATATTTTAAGGGATAAAGTTCTACTTTTTTTAAATGGGGTTGTTTGAGTTTTTAATGAATTAAAAACCCATAATTTAATGTTGAAGTTTTAAATATGAAAACAAATGTTATAAGTTGAAATGAGAATGCTTTTGGTGATTTCAGATTTATTTCTATAAATGAAATAAAATAATGTTGAGAGTAGTTTGTTCATTAAATCGAGGAAATAGGATATTTTTTTGTGACATATTTGTTGGCTAAAAGCTAATGATTTATGAGTAGAATGTGAAAAGAATAGAGATGCATTAAGTTGAGACTAATGTGGTTTTGTGGAAAATCGTATTTTTTTGGAAGTTGAGAGGGTTATGAATGAACCGATGAGGGTTATTTTAAGTTTAGGTTTAATGCAGAAACCCTAGTGAAGGAATGTGGTAATGTTTTAATTGTGAGGGCTCTAGAGGCTGAACAGGACCCTGAATACCAGCAGGTTGTGATTATAAAAATGTGGGAATTAGCCAGGTTGGGCTAGTGTTCCTAAAGGGGTTGGTTTAAGTCCGGTAGGGTGAGTTAGCTCTAGGTGGCTATGGTTGTTTTGGGTAAATATATAGACATGCATTAGATGGAGATATGATGGAACAAGAGCAAACATGAGTAGGGGGCCTCAAGGGTCTGTGATGTGAGATGGTCCCAGGAATTATTGGGATGTGATTGGGAGTGTCCCCAGCTCATCTTCGGTGTGGGATTGATCTCCGGAATTATCAGGATCATGAGATGTTTGTGTATGGTGAGGCGCCATGGTTTGTGGTGTGAGGTTGAATCCCCGGAATTATTGGGATGTGATTGGGAGTGTCCCCAGCTAATCTGCGGTGTGAGATTGGTCTCCGGAATTATCGGGACGTGGGCTAGGTACGCACAAATTGTCTAAATCTTGAAGTTTGTCATCGAGTTAGGATTTCATATCGAGGGATTGAACCCTTTAATGAGGTGAACGCTAAGGGCTTTCCCTCAGAGCTATGTAGTATGGGATGCATAATTTCCGAACAAGTGTGCATTAGTGAGCATTGCGTGCATTTATATTTTTGTATTGTTTGATGCATTTTTATTTTTGTTTCATGTCATACAATCGTACACATAGATTAGATTCACCTTGTTGTTTTTTTATCTTTATTTTTTTATATTTGCATCAAGTGTGTAGTTGTGAGACTTGGCAGATCACTATTATTATTAGTATTGCGTCAGTTGCATTCAACTGACGTGCCTACAGTTCAATAGTGTTGCTAGACTCTTGTTGATAAGTGGCATGGATGCGAGTTTTGACATAGATGATACTAAAGACCGAAGTTTGAATTTTGTAACTAGTTGTAATTAATGTGTAATAATACCGCTGTGCATTGTAAAGGGAGTTAATGCAATAAAAGTTTTAAATTTTTCTGTGTTTTGGTACTATGTTTATATTACATTGAAGTAAAGTTTCTAGATGAGTTGCGGATTTCTTGTGTTTGAAATTCGGGGCGCTATATCAATGATTTTTTCTCTCATTGTAGGCTGAGCCTCAACTGCGCCAATGATGCCCCCAAACTTTGCAACACAACCTCTTTATTCGTGCCCAATCCAACTCTTCCGCCAACTCATTCTGTGTTGTAATCAAACAAGACAGACTGCTCTTCCGACTGAGTGCATCGGCCACCACATTCGCCTTTCCCGGGTGATACTTGATCTTGGGACGAATGTCTTCCAGCACTTCCAACCACCGTCTCTGCCATAGATTCAAATCCTTCTGCTGATAGATGTACTTCAAGCTCTTATGATCAGTAAACATGTTGACATTTTCGTCATATACATAATGCCTCCACTGCTTCAAGGCAAAAATGATTACTGCATGCTCCAGATCGTGCATCGATTAGTTCTTCTCCTGAGGACGCAACTGCCTTGATCTATTAGCAATGACCTTCCCTTCTTGCATCATAATCCTAACCTCAGTGAGATGCTTCACTGTAGATATTGTAGTCCTTAACTACTTGTGGTAATACCAGTATTGGTGCTGTCGTCAACTTCTCCTGCAACTCTTGAAAACTAGCTTCACACTGATCAGTCCATTTGAAATTCATGTTCTTCTCAGTCAGCCCTGTTAACAGAACTGTTCTCTGCACGTAACCTTTAATGAAACGCCGATAGTACCCCGTCAACCTTAAGAAACTTCGGATCTCCTTCACCGTAGTCGTTCTAGGCCAACTCTTCATTGCATCGATCATCTGAGGATCAATAGCCACTCCCTCCTTAGAAATGATGTGTCACGTCCCTGCTTCCAAAATAGAATACGGAATATGGATACGTAACAAAAGCCCAGCGAATGATTTTCGTCATCCATAAGCTGTTCAGGAATCTTTACAATATTTCACAAGATACTCAGAGTCGGAAGCAAAAGATACAACCAGACATGCATAATTGAAATAAGATACCAACAGAAATTACTTGAAACCAAATATAATAATCTCAAATAATCAAATTCTGAACAAGTCAAATATTCTGGGTCATATCGCCCAAATACAAAATAAATATCCAAGTAATCAAGTACATTTTATTCAAGTTCCAGCAACAAATATAATAATAATAAAGCAGAAAATCCAACACTAATACATCATCTCGCCAATACCATCTGGCAGCTAACCATCCTGATTTGCAATTAGTAAATTTGCAGGAGAAGGAAGAAGAAAAATAAGTACCCTTCAATTGCAAGTTACGAGCCACTTATAATGTAGGATACAAGTACATGGGATAGGTAAATCTAAGTAACAAACCTAGCATGGTATAATCATGAATACAGGATATAAATCATAGCATGGCAATATGAGCAAGTATAATAATATGTGTCGAGTGTCAAGTAAACAAGTGTCATGCATCAAGTAACCAGTGTCAAGAATCATGTAATCATGTAGCATGTAGCAAGTATCAAATCTCATGTATCATATAGTCAAGTGTCAAGTGGGCATGTATCATGTTCAAGTTTCATGTATCAAGTCTTGTAGTTATTACTATCTAGGTAGTACTTCATGCATCTCGGTTTTTACTGCATGGTTGCTACAACAAACAGTTTCGCTTTAGATTTCGTAGGGACTATACAGGGCAGTGTACTCAGGGACAAGCTCCAAGTATCATGTAATCATGTATCATGTAAACAAGCTCCAAAACCCAAACAAGCTTCAGTGTTATGTGTGTATGTGTCATGTATATCGTGTCAAGCTCCAAACAAGCTCCAATAACCACTAGGTTCTTCCGAGTACACGTTTCTGCACTATCCACTACTAGATCTTTCCCTTAACCCCGGCTTGGTTATTTTATTATTAATAGTGTCCAACAAGTATGTAGGTGTACAAAATATATCAAGTATATCATATCATGATCATGTAACGAGTTCAGGTTGCAAGATAAACATGTACGTCTGCAAGGTATCTCATAAGAGAACTAAAATAAACAAATCTCAAGTTCAGTACAGCAAGACCATACTGTAGTAAAATAGTGATTCCCAGTGTTACAAACATACAAATCTGAATCTGTTGAAACGTCTAAAAAGTAGACTCCCAACCGAATCCAGCGAGTATAAATAAGTCATATATTAATTCACAAAAACATATCTAAAAACTGATTTGAATACAGAAAATAGGTTCCGCCAGAAATCAGGAAAATGAATTCAAGAGCAGGAAAACAACATGAAAACTCAGTAAATAAATCCAGAAAAAATCTGGGGTATTCCCCTATATGTCTAGTTTAAGAATATAAATTTTTAGAATTTTCCAGAAAAATTAGACCAGTCATCAAAAATAAGAAAACATAAATAAACAATAGTTTGGCAAATCTGGAATTCCCAACGCTGTTGTACGAAAACTATGATATCTCGCAACCAGTGAAACGAAATCCAATTCCGCCAAAGGGATATGAAAATAGATAAAATATACTAATTTTTATATTTCACCAATATTTTTCATACAGTAGAAGGAGTCATAGTGAAAATAAGGTTCTTTACAGAACATTGAGCAGAATACCGCATGTATAGTTTTCATAAACGAGCATGAAATGACATCTAAAATGCATCAATAAAATCCTCCAAAATTTTGGGTAATCCCTAACTATATAAAGAAACACTTACCAAAGTTTTGGATAAAAATAATATACGTAGCATCAGTATCAAAATCATTTAGTCATCAAAATCATCGAAAAACAAAATCTGGAAAAAATCGACACCTATGTAGTAAACAAGTCATAACTCATATGAAAAATAAAACGAGCAAGGTCAGAGGGGTTTGAAAATACACAAAATTCTCTAAAACTCATGTTTTATACCGAAATTAAGATACTGACTTCAAGACAGTCCAAAACAGCAAACAAATAGATCAGCTACAAAATACAGATTTTTCTCTTTAACAACAACTCAACATATATCATACAAAACTTATTCAAAACACAACCAAACATGAAATCGAGTCTACCAAGCGTCTAAACATCATAAATTAGGGTATCTAGCATGTCCACACCAAGTATATCACATGGTTCTCAACCAAAACACGAATTCACACAAAAGTCTCACATACATGATCAAAATCAAGAACGGGTAAATCCTAAGTTAATTCATGTTCATATTGTGTCGTGAGTCATCTATGGTCAAATTTTCACAATAGAGACAAAACCCATCAAACAAAACAAAAACAAGAGTCGTCTCTAGACCCAACTACACTATAGGTGGTATTTTTGACTTGTATCAAACAAATGAACTGGAGTACAAGTTACTTGCCTTAACCGAAGATGAAGAACAACGAAAACCAAGAGTAATGAGCAAAACCCACGAACGAAAATCCATGAACGAATGAATCCAAGCAACGAACCCACGAACAACTCGCACGATCCCAAGTGTGAACTCTCAAGAAAGTGAGAGAGAGGCCAAAAGAGAGAGATGACGACAACTTGCGGCCAAGCGAGCACACCAAGAAAGAGAACTAGGGTTTATGTTTCGTGGTGTGAAGGAGGTGCAAGGAGGGTTGTCGGCCAAGGGGAGATCGGCCAAGGGAGAAAGAGGGGCTCGGGCTGTCGGGGTGTGCACACAGCCGGAGGGGCTGATATCGGCCTAGGGGGGTCTGGTCGGGCTGGTGAGCGGCGGAGCAAGCACGGGAGAGAGAGGGAGGCCGGGTGAGAGAGGGAGACTAGGTTATAAGGGTTAGGATTAAGGGAGAGAGATTAGAGATGTATATATATATATATATATATATATATATATATAAGGAGATTAAGGTTTGAATATAAGTTGGGTTGTGGGTCTGGGTCAAATCAAATAGGAATACAAATAGGATTTTGGTTTAATTAGGCTTTGGTGAACAAATTGGGATAAAAATAATAGGATTGAAAAAGGGAATGAACCACCAACACACCACAAGCACCAAAAGACAACAATAAAGAGAACAAAACACAGTTGGAGAGCGAAACCACGACAATAATCAAGAACCAAATAAAAGAAAGAACAAAATAATGAAGAACGAAACAAAAGAGACAACCAATCAAACACAAAGAGCTCAAAATGAACTAAAATGAATATATATTGAAAACAACTCTAATATACGGTTCAGAAAAAATACAAGAGAGAAAAATACACCAAACGAAAAATATACCCAAAAATACACAAAAATGAAAAACAGGGGTTACATGATGTGACCTAGAAATTCCACATCCGACTTCCAAAATTCACACTTGGATAACTTGGCATATAATTCTTCTCTCGCAACTTCTTCAACACTTCTGCTAAGTGTTCAGCATGCTCTTCCTCCAAATTTGAGTAAAAAAGAATGTCGTTGATAAATACCACGATGAATGACTCGATGAATGACCGTAGAAGTCTGTTCATCATGTCCATAAATACTGTCGGTGCATTCGTCACCTCAAATGACATAACCAAAAACTCATAATGCCCATGCCGAGTTCGGATAGCTTTCTTATGTACATCCTCCTCCTTGACTCTAACTTGGTGACAACCGGACCGTACATCAGTATTTCAGAACACTTTTGCACCCTGAGGTCGATCAAACAAATCATCAATTTGTGCAATCGGATACTTGTTCTAAATAGTCACCTTGTTCAGTTCACGATAGTCAATGCACATCCTTATTCTTCATTAGCAACATTGGTGCACCCCATGGTGAAACACTTGGTCTGATAAATCCTTAATGCAACAACTCTTCGATCTGCTTCTTCACTTCATCCTGCTCTATAGGTGCCATTCTGTAAGGAGCTTTGGATATATAAGCACTCCTCTGCTGAATGTTGATGCAAAACTCAACATCACGATGCGGAGGTAATCCCTGTAGATCATCCAGGAACATTGTTGGAAAAATCTCGAACTACTGGAATCACCCTGACTTCCTCCAGAATCTTCATCTTCGATATGGTAGCCACCACTTTCGTGCTTCCTTTCCTCTCTTGAAAAGTCATTGCGGGTCCTCCCGGTGCCTTCACCACTACCTCCTTATTCTTGAACTCAATAGTGGCATCATAGATCGCCATCCAATCTATACCAACAATCACATCGACACCAAAAACTTCCAGCTCTATGAGGTCGATCCCCAAAAGCCTTCCTCTGATCTCGATATCACAACCCGCGTAATATCGATCACTAGTTAACGTCTCTTCTGAAGGCGTAGCTATTGAAAATACTCTGCCAGTAAAAAGCTTAGGATGACCCGCGACCCGCCCACTCGAACCCGGCCCGCAATTATGCGGTTCGGGCCCGAGTTGAACACACGGGTCTACCCGGGTCGAAAAAATTGTAAACCCAACCCGCTTGACCTGGCCCGGGAACCCGTTGACCAAGTCAAACCTGCCCGCTACCCCGCTGGTCGACCTGCGGGTTTCGATCTGTTGAATTTTTGGATATGATTCGTGGGTTTGACCAGTTTGGATTTTTTTTGATTTTTTTCTTTTCTTTTTGCTGTTTATTTTTTAAATCTTTTTTCTACAAAACATATGTATATATGTATATATATACTGAATATATATATATATATATATGTATATATATGTATATATATGTATAAGATACACTCTAAAATATTTCAAAATTTTATAAAAATGAGTGTCAATATCAAAATTAATTGAGTACTACCCACTACTCAATTAGACAACCCTCACCCTAGCTATTTATAGCCAACTCCACATCCTCACTTCTTTCATCTCAACAATGTGGGACTAAAAGTTTTCAAAGTTTCAAATCCAATTGCATTTAGTCCCACATTGGAGAAATGAGAGAAGTGAGGAGGTGGAGTTGGCTATAAATAGCTAGGGTGAGGTGGGCTAATTGAGTAGTGGGTAGTGGGCAATTAAAATTTTTGTTCACACTTCACACCCATTTGAATCATGAATTTAACTCATAATTTTTTTGTTTAAATTTTTTGGAGTTAAAAAAAATAAAAAATTAACCAATGAATTTCACGGGCCAACCCGCGAACCGAACCGACCCAATATGGGTTCAACCCGTACGGGGGTGCGGGTCGACCCGGGTCAAGTTTCTCTTTTCCTGCCCCACCCGCCCCATCCCGGTTAACGCCCCAACCCGACTCGAGCCCGCCCGAAACACAGGCCAACTCGAATGGGTTGGGCCAGACCCGGCTCGGTTGACCCGAATGTCATTCCTAGTTCAACACTTAACACTTTCACAAATTTGGGAGACACAAATGTATGCGACGACCCAGTATCAAACAAAACTTTGGCTTTTATTCTGTTAATCAAAACATTTCATGTTACATGAAAATCATAATACTCAATACTTCATATTATTCTCATACAAAGTTTTATTTGATACACTTCATCCATTTACTAAAATTCTTGCATACCAGCGATCACATCTTCAGAGTTTTCTGCATTTTCCTCTGCCAATGCAAAAACTCGTCATTGCCTCTGAGACTTCTCTTTCTTCCATGGCTGGTTATCGCTTCCACCTTCTTTCTTCAGCTGCGGACAGTTCAGCTGAATATGCCCATCTTTGCCGCATTGAAAGCAAGTCTGAGTCCTTGCTAGCTTAGGACACGCTGACCTGTAGTGGCCCAACTCTCCACACAGTTGTAACAAGTTACACCTTGAGCTAGAGCTACTCCTCTACTGGACTAATTGAATCTACCATTCTTCTATGAGAACTTCCTTCTGCTCTATTTTTCCGCTGTCGGTCTCTTATTCTTGTTCCAGGTTTCTTTCTTCAGCTGGAACTGCTCCATGTGTTCCTCCGTCATAGCTGCTCTTCTGACGAGCTTGTCAAACCTCTTGATTCCTAACAGTATCATTTAGGATCTCAAGTTTGGACTCAAGCCCTATTCAAACTTATTTGTCTTCCTTGCTTCATCCACAATTAGCTCAAAAGCATACATCGACAATTGCGTGAACTTGGTTTCATACTCCTTCACAGACATGTTGCCCTGTTGTAGGCTCATGAAATCCATGACCTTCTTCTTGTGTATGTCCATAGGGAAGTAATTATACTTGAACTCTTCTAGGAAAGCTTCCCAAGTCATAGGCACCTCACCAAAGGTTCTTTTCACGGACTTCCACCACACATGGACATCCTTCTCTAACCGTATTATGGAAAACTTCACCTTGCTAGCTTCATGGGTCTCCAAAACCTCAAAGACTATCTCCATCTGCCTCATCCAGTCATCTGCTGCATTTGGATCAGCTTGCCCTTCGAATATCGGCGGTTTCATCCGCTTGAAAGACTCCACCAGTTTGATGGGATCCGAATTTGGAGTTGCTGGTCCTGCTCCATTGTTCCGGCCCACACCAACCATCATGAAGGCATTCAGTGTTTGATAAACCCTAGTGATACCATTCTCTAGATCGAGTCTACCCTCATTGGCTCCATCATTTCCCTCTCTGTTGTTGCCATTTCTAGTTCTTTGCCCTGTCATTTCTGAGTCTACAAAACACACAATTTGGTGAGAGAAAACAACACGTCATAAGAATCGACATCAATTGCTCAAAATATTAAATTTTATTCATCTACCAAAAATCCATACACAAAAGTAGTAACAAATAAATAATCTGTTTTATTCAAAGAAGTTCATACATCTATGAAAATAATGATATAGTTTTATTTAATTCAAGTTTAAAAAATAAAAACAAGCATAATAGCAATCAAATGTGAATGCACCTCTTGACCTCTCTGAGTTTCTCTCGCAGTTCCTCAAGTTCTATGTGCAACTCGTCACAACGTCATCTGAAATCATTCTTTCCCCACTTAGTATATTTTTTCAACTAGGCAAAATGTCAATCTGCTGCATGTCGAGCTTCTTCGAGATCTTCTATCCTCCATTTCATTGATGTGATATACCATTGGTTCTCCACTTGATGCTCCTCTAGATGGGTAACTCGCTGCTAATAAACGTACATCTCACGTCGAAGTGACGCGATGACATGATCCTTCTTGGTTAGTTCAGGTGATTCGTCTGAAGATTTTCCCAAAGGTTCCTTAGGAGGGGGAGTGATCTCCCTTGATTTGTGCGGTTCCTCCACTTCTGCTGGCTCTTTTTCATGACTCCTCTTCCGGATCCTCCTCTGGATCTTCCTAGGAATCCTCTAAAGGACCCTCGAAGAAAGCATCTTCTACCACATTTCCTATAGGATCTTGATTATCTGCAATGCTATAGAAAAGGGAAAAGAATATCAGTACACAAATAGAGTAACATAAGTGCAAGTTCAATCAACTACACATTCATGACTCTAAGACTGATACACACTTCTAATGTTCACCTAGGAACTCACACTCTAATGTCCACCTAGGTTCATTCCCCATACCATGTTTAATATTACTTATTGAAGTCGGTTCTGATACCACTTTCTGTAGCGCCCTAAATTTCAATATAGAAAATACGAGACACAATCCAGAATCTTTACTTCAATGTAACTTATACACAACACAAAATACAGGGAAATAAAAACTTTCATTACATCAGTTCTCATTAAAAAGCACAAAGGGAATTAATACAAAATTAATACAACTTGTTCCCACATTTAAACTCCAATCTTCACATAAATCCAAGCTTTAACTCTTGTTCAAGCCACTCACTTTTAAATCCTGCAGAACTGTTAAAACTGTGGGCACGTCAGTCACATATAACTGACACAATGCTGATTAGAGCAGCGATCCTCCAAAGTCTCGCAACCACAAACCTATTGCACAAAAACAATAATGGAAAGATTCATGAATCGACAAGTGAAACTAAATTAAATGAATAAGTGTGTTATGAAAATAAAAGAGGAATACATAAAACAATGTCCAAGATAACACAAATGCACACAATGCTCACTAATGCACACTTGTTCGGATTTCTATGCCGCCCATACAACATAGGTCCGAGGGCAAGCCCTTAGCGTTCACCTCATTATATGGTTTGATCCCTCGTTATGCAAAACTTATACTTGTGACTTACTTAAGATTTAGACATTCTTTGAGTATCGGACTCATGCACCGAAAATTTCGAAGACTATTTCATTCACACCTGAGAATCTTCGAGAATATCCCACACCGCGAATCATCATGGCACCTCATTACACAAATATCCCACGAGCGTTGCCTCAATCCCGATAATTCCGGAGATCAATCCCACACTGCATATGATCTGGAGACGCTTCTACTCACATTTCGATTTCGGAGATCATCTCACACCGCAGATCATACAGAGCCCCCCTACTCATGTTTGCTCTTACTGCATCACATCTTCACCTTGTGTCTGTCCTTAAGTTTAAACATAGACAACCACAACCACCTAGAGCTAGCTCACCTTACCTGGACTAAACTCAACCAATCCAGAACACTAGGCGACACTGGCTAATTTTCAAAATTAAATAATCTCAACTGTCGGTATCTAGGGTCCTGCTCAGCCTTTAGAATTCACGCACTCATCATATCAACAAATCATCTTCTATGGTTCTTATAACAACTCTAAATTCTCTTATGAATCCACAACTAGATTCATAAATCAAATTTTCCTTCTTTTACTCATTTCCAAAAATACACATTTCCACATAATCTCAAATTTATACATCAATACTCCAATTAAATTCATCTCATCAAAACATAATATTTTGGTGAACAAAAAGATTGTTACAAGCACATTACTGCTTAAAATACATGGACATCCACTTCCATAATTGATAATTTCATTTATAAAAACCAATTTAATTCAACAGTACATCCATAACCCAATTCCCAATATTTCTTTCCATATACGAAACTACCATATTAATTCTGAGATTTTAATCTATTTAAAACTGAAACCATCTCATTTTGAATTCTAGGATTTATCCCTCAAAATATGTAACTTCATGTTCTAAGAATCTAAAACTTTAATTAGTTAAAATCTGAAATTTATGTCCTCAAAAATATGAAAGTATATCATTCAAAGCTGAAACATATGCTTTTCAAATCTCGGATTTATACTCCTTCAAAACATAGATTTATATCACACGATTTACAATTCAAATATACAAAAATCTAAAACTTTATTTTAAAAAAATCTGAAGCTAACGTTATAAAAACTTGAAACTTGATTCTTCAAAACTTGATATTTCGATGAATCGAACTTCATACAAAACTCTATATCTTTAACAAAATATATAGCATGCATGTACTAGGGTTAAACTCCAAACCCTAGCACTAATCCCGAGCCCTCAAAGAAACAACCC
Source organism: Hemerocallis citrina (assembly GCA_017893485.1). Taxonomy (NCBI): domain Eukaryota; kingdom Viridiplantae; phylum Streptophyta; class Magnoliopsida; order Asparagales; family Asphodelaceae; genus Hemerocallis; species Hemerocallis citrina. Next base: position 82,871,144 of record CM030363.1, read on the forward strand.
CAGCCCTTTTCAATGACCGACAGAGGGTTGCACAGTGCAGACCCGAGCACTGTGCTGACCCCAACACTGTTCAACCCCCAATTCAAAACCCTTTAATGCTTCAAATTCTATTTTTATACAACTACATATACTTCACTTCATGCACTAATCTTCTAGAATCTAAATTATAATTATTCATTCAATAAAATAGGGAATAAAACATAAAGATCTCCACTTTAAAATGATCAAACATGAGTTTTAAGATCATACAACAAATTCTATTCAACTACAATATTACTTAGAATCATTCAATCAATTAGTAGATTAAAAATTCAATCTTTCAAGCTCTATCAACATATATCATTCAGGAATAAAATACTCATGAACATCTCATATAAAAGTTCAATTTTTATCTCATGAAAATTTATTAACTCCATCTATCATTCATCACAACAATTAATCATGCATTCATGTTATAAAACAAACATAGATCTAAAACAAAGCACTAGCATGATAACTACACACTTGCTCACCATCATAAATATAATATACACATCAAGAGAGATGATGAAACAACCACCTTTAGCCGAAATTTACGCTTCGAGTCCTTCTCCTACTTAAGCAAGATGATCTCCAACTCCAAGCCACCAAAAGCAAACAAAATAAATCTGAAACCTACTACCATCAATATATATGTACGGGAATTTAGTTAGGGTTTTTGTGAGGAATTTTGCATAAAAGTCCTCAAGAATCAATTATTTTGTAAATTACTTATTCATACAAATCAATTAGATCTCTTTCCTAATCTAATTCAATCAAATAATTTATTCCATCTTATCACCAGACCCTCCTACACTTGGCCGGCCCCAATTCAGATTAAAAATATTTTAATATTAATTTTCAGGTTTTATATGGCCAAAAAAATTAATTCTTCCACACATTCAATTTATATTAACATAATGTCCAAAATATAAGTTTCTTCATTCAATTAAATTCGAAAAATAAAAATATTAGTAATTATTGAGAGAAAATAATTACTAACAAGAAAGTTTTAAGAATTTAAATTTTCATAACATTTCACGTGTTTTGCACGTGCAAAACAGTAATTTGGGAATTAGTAAATTTGTCAAATACATCAATTTAATATTATTTAATTATTCCAAATAATTCATTTGAATTTCTGGGGTGTTACATATACAATGCATATATACGTTATTCTGTTCTTCAACCTAGCAGTGGTAAATGTTCAACGATCATGTGCAAGGTCTTACGGTTAAGCCGTTTTCACAAACACGATGAGAAAGCCATGTTGAAAGTGTCACGCCCCGCTTTTCAAAAATATGGAATATGAGTACATGACATTGGCCCAGCAAATGACTAATGTCATCCATAAGCTGTTTATCCGATTCACTCAACAATATAATCAATACAGAACAAATGCACAGACAATAATTATAATCTCATGAACAATAGTACTTAGAATGAAGCAATAAAAATATACAAATACAATAATAATCCAACGTCTGAAAATAAATAGCAATATTCGGGTCATAAGTCCAGTACAATGAAATAACAATAGTTCAATAAAACAATAAGCAAATAAAAAACATTAAATCTTCAGAATCTCTGTCCTCCAATTTCAGTAGGCAATTTTCCATCAACACCTGTAAACACTTCATCTAAAAGAGTAGAAAATTTGTCTTTATAGCAAGTCATGGACAGCAAGTAGAGAAAGCAGGGAATAATGGAATAATGTTATAGTAATGATGTCAATGGATCAATAGGAATCAATAACATAGCACGATAGAAATAATCAATAACATGGTAATCGATGCAACAGTTCGGTATCAATAAAACTTAGACAATAATCAATATCAATAGGAATAATGATGAACAAAATGCAATGTCGATGTGATGTGTCAATCCTTATGTCTATTAATCATTTTAAATCATAACTAATGCATATACTACTGCATCCCATACTACAGGTTCGATGCATACAATCAATTTCATTTAGACCGAGTGGTGAATTCTACAGATCATGTATCAGTACGGTAATCACTGATACGATACAATATTGTTGCACAATTCATTATAATGATACATTGATACACTGATTCACGAGTTCACGAGTTCACGACACTAAAGATTGGGGTGCCGTAGTCAGCGCTCCACAATCAATCGATAAACATTGGCCGATACAGTCACTATATTATTCACTACTCAAGTCATTCCCTTAAATCTCGGCTTGTTAACTATTTTATTAATGCAACAATACAATATGCAATTCAAGACATTGGATGAACAATAATAACAACAGAGGGACAATAAGGTGATAACATGAAGTATGACAATTAGAACGATGACAATAAGACATTGGGATCATGCAATGCAATACACACATTAATTCATATATTAGTACGATATATGAATATTTAAACTTTTAAAATCTGAAATATAAAATTCTGGACAGTAAGAGTAGTCTGTACAAAAATATAGTTTTCAGCTGTTTCAGAAATCAAAAAGTGAATCTGTCAGAAGTTCTAGAAACTAGACTTACACACGGTTCCAAGCATATTTAAAGTTCAAAATCCGACAACAGTAGCTAAGTCAAACACATTATTCTTTACAGATTTCTTGTTCAGGCAGAAATTCAACATCATGTTATTATAACTTTAAAAACAGCAAAAACTCAATATTAAGTTCATTAAAAATATTTTCTAAACTCCTAAACATGTTAAACAACAATCTGGAAATTATCAGAGCAATTTTTATCATTTGATCAACCTTTTTTTTGTTTAAACATGAAAGGTATGGGAATCTGAAAGTCTGAAAGTAAAAACACAGCTGTAGTAAAACGGACATAACTTATGCTACATAACTCGGAATTCAAAAATTCAAGATATTCTGGAAACTAGAAAGATAAGTCTACAATTCTCATTCAGAATGTAATCCATTTTAAGATTTACTGGTTCAAAAATAGCAGTCAACATACAGGCCAGCAAGCGATATACAGGTTTTAGGGTATTTTTCTTGAAAATAAATTAATTAGCATGATAGGCATCGATTATTTAGTCAATAAATTGTGTAATCAACATGATGGGTGTTAAAACATGATAAATAAAACTAGAATACGAACATACATCAATTTATCATCAATCAATCATCAATCGATCAAACAACAAACAACCTATCAATTGTCTCTACAATAATTTATTTGTGTGACGATTATATGAACAACCCTATTGTCAATTCTATATGCACTCATGAAAGATCAAAACTTTAGAGTCAAAAGTGGCACGATGTCAAGAATATTGGGGTTAGCTCGTGTAAACCCTCAATAGACCCAACGAAGAGATGAACAATGGATAATATGATAACAAAGAGATCTACTTACAAGAGTTTCAACAAAACTTGAATTTGATACAATTAATAATTCAAGAGGACAGTGACTTGCCTTATAAACGGTTAAAATGAATACCAAGAATAACGGGATAAGAATCCCGAAGTAACGAACCCATGAACACGTGGATCACAAGATAGCACGTGCAATATACGTGCAATAAAATCCCAAAAAACAAAGAGCAAAAGCGACAACAACTACTACAGCCAGAGCGGAGCAATGGCAGCAAAGTACAGGCAGCAATAGTAGAAAAGAGAGAGAGGGAAAGAGGGAGGCTCGATGTCGAGCCTGCTGGCGGGGACGGCGACGGCGACGGAGGGCGGCGCAATCGGTGCAGGCGGTGTCAGGCGTCGATGACTGAGGGAAGCAACGACAGGGTTGTGATCTGGGGGTTGGGTCTGCCGTCGAAGAACAGGAAGGGGAAGAGCAGGGGAGGATCGGGTGGGGGTTTGGCTGGCGTGCGTCTGGGGGTGGCCCGACGGGAGGGGGAAGGTCGCCGGAGACCAGGGGGCTCGCCGGAGAAGATGGACAGAAGAGGGGGCTATAGGATTTTGGGTGGGAAATCCAACAAGGAGAGAGAAAAGGGAGGAGAGAGGAGAGATGAGAGAGAATAAGCGGCTACGGTGTCAAAATTGTATAATTTTTAGGGTTTGCATTAGGGTTGTATTTATAGGGTACAATTGGGATGTTGAGTTAGTGGTTTAGGATCCAATAACAGCGGTTTTGGGTCAAGAACAAAAGAAACTGGGTTTTATGGTTCAAATAAGAGATAGATCTAAATTAATAGGGTTCAAACAAAAACACCGACAATTAAATAAAAGATAATAGGTTCAATAAGAAAAGTTCAATCAAGAAGAACGGAAATTTCATGAATGAAAATTAAAATCCAAATAAATAAATAAATAATACAAATGGGAAGAATATAAATTAGCTTGGAAATAACTTGGAATTTGTCACGAAAATTAGATCAACTACGAAAATAAATTAATTTGATAAATGAACTTTAATTAAATAATCAAGAAATAACAATTAATAATAAAAATAGAATTATATAACAAATTAGTATACAGTTTAAAAATTTATTAAAATAATCCAATAATAATAATATATTTGATTTTGGACTCAAATATAAATATCTGATAAATAAGAAATAGAAAGTAAGATCGAAATACACAATTATTTGAAATAAATAAAATTTTCGATTAGAAAACACTTTAATACAAATCTGAAACGAATTTAGCACAAAATAATTTATAAAAATCAAATTGTAGAAAATACACAGAAAATACTAATTATCGGGGGAATGGGGGTTACCGAAAGTGTTAATCCCATAAAAGAGTAGACTTCACAACTAAGAGTTGTTTTAGATGATATAGCAAACAGTTGTGAAGACCAAAAAACAAAGAGTGGAACTTAGGGCTTGGCAGCATTTGAACTTGAAAATTTTAAGTTCTTGTTTGGAATGGTAATTTGGTACAAGTTGTTATATGATATTAACATTGTTAGTAAGCCTCTTCAAGCAGAAAATATGGATATTTATGTTGCCATCAGACAGTTAAAATGGCTCATTTCTTCTCTACAAGAGTATAAAGAATCTGGGTTTGATCAGGCCATGATTGAAGTTGAACATATTGCAGGTGAAATGGGTATTGAAGCTATGTTTCGATAAAAACACAATACTTGAAGAAAGAAACAATTTGATGAGATCAATAGTGAAGAGTTAACACAATCAATTAAAGAATCTTTCCGAGTTCATTACGTCCTCTTTACAATTGATCAAACTCTTTCTTCACTTCAAACTCGGTTTCAGCAATTTCAAAAGTGAGAAGGAACCTTTGGGTTTTTGATTAGTTTGGAGATGTTAAAGTGTACTAATGATGATGGTCCTTTGAGCTCTTGTGTCAATCTTCAAAATTCTCTTACACATGATGGACACTCGGATATTGATAAATTAGATTTTTTTTTAGAATTGAAGTTATTAAGACACTCATTACCAGGAGAAGCAAAAAAGTGCAATTGATGTGCTGAATTATTCGAAGAAAATGTATTGCTGTTATCCAAATGCTTATGTTTCTTATCGAATTTAGCTAACTATACCAGTTACAATTGGATCTGTAGAAAGAAGTCTTTTCCATGTTGAAGTTGATCAGAACTTATCTCCGGTCAACTATGTCACAAGAGACACTGAATGGCTTAGCTATGTTATTTATCGAGAAAAAATTGGTTGGAAAAGTTGATTATGCAAACTTAATCAATACTTTCACCTCCAAAATTGCGAGACGAGTAATAGTAAGTGACCATGTAATGCCTTTGAGAAAGAGATTTTTTTTCTTTTTTATTATTATCATTATGAATTACTCCAAACATTATTAGCTTTTTTATGTATTGGTCTAGAACATCAAGTTTAATTTTTTGGTTTGAAACATCTTCAGTTTTATTAGTATTTAATTATGACATGCATTATTTTGGATAGTATATTTTGTCTATTATTTTATTTCTTGAATTTTGTTTTGATAATACTATTGTATCATCGTTGAGGGAATTTTTTAATATGAACATTAAGTTTTGAGGGCACTATTTTTGGAGTTCGCATCATGTCTTAAAATCTCAGGTTTAGCACTGATCTTAGCATGGCTAATATGAAAATAATTCTTATTTTCCAAAATCATAAATAAAATTTAAAAATATCGTAGATCTTAATTTTCTCAATTTTTTGGATAAAATTGTAAATCGATGCATTTCACAGATCGAGATTGAGGAAGAAGTCGATCTAATAGAAAATTGGAGATGGGTCCATGAGTGAGATTGGTAAGAGTAAGGGGAGTGTTTTGGTGGAGCGAATCTACAGTGGATTTTATTTGGAATTGCTAGATAAAGAGCGATAGGAGGGACACATTTAAAGATGATATATTTAATATGTTTAGAGAATGAAAGTAAGAAGTGGATGATGTGACTAGGAAAGAAAGTAAGAAGAATGGAAGGAGAATGTAGGAAGAAGAAGGAACAAAAATGAGGAAACTTTTTGGTTGAATATGAGTGTTTTAGTTAAGGAAGATGATAAGTGGGAGATAATTTAGGTATTACCAATTCGTATTTTGGATTTGGAGATTTTTGAAGTAACTTAAAATTTAATGCGGGTTATATACAATTACAAAGTTTGTTAGCGGTTATATAGAAATACCTAGTTTTAATTGGGATAATATGTAAAAAAAACCTAATGTGAATGATTCTTGGGTTTTTAGATATTACTATCATAAAAATTAGGTATGTTTATATAACCCTCAACAAACTTTGTAATTCTATATACTCGCAACAAAATATTAAGGGACTTTAAAAATCTCCCAAACCTAAAAATATATTTTTAATATCTAAACTACCCATATCTTTCATCTTCCTAACTAAAACACTTTTATTCAACCCAATTTTATTCTCCTCCTTCAACTCATCTCCTTTTAAGTAGCCTGGTTAACACATTTTTCTTCTTTTTCAAAATTATAAATGAAGTTTAATATATTCAAGTTCATAATTTTCTCAATTTTTCAAATAAGATTGTAACTGTTGTATTTGATGGATCGATAATGAGGATTGAATTGATCCAATAGAAAATTTGGGAGTCCATCCATGAGGGAGTTCGATGGGAGGTAATAGGGTGTATTGGTGGAGGGATTTATGATGAATTATTAGAATTTGTTGAATAAGTAAGCGAGATGCGAGACACGTTTAGAGATGACATGTTTAAGAATTCAAGTGAATGAGAACAAGTTGAGGAGGCGTTGGGACAGAAAGTGTGCATAGTAGAAAAAAAAGAAAGGAAGAAAGAAAGATAAATGAGAAATAAAGTGGAAATTGAAGATGCAGACAATAGGGGTAATTTGGGCATTAAAAATATTTTATTTTCGGTTTTGAGAATTTTTGGAGTAACTTGATATTTTATTGGGATTATATAAAATTACAAAGTTGGTTGCAAATTATATTGAAATATCTATGTTTCATGGGGCTAATATCTTTAAAAACCCAATATTCTTTGTTTCTTTGCCATTATAATTAAATAGTTGTGCCAATGTTGTTGCTAACTTCCTATCTATATATTCGATATGTGTTCTTAGAAGTGTATCGCCAGGGGCAGAGGGAGATATAGGTTGTAGGGGACAATTGGGACCCCAAAATTTTTGTAAGACCCCCCTTATATAAATGACCCCAAAAATTATGTATTTCTCAGAAGTGTAATGCCAGGGGCGGAGGGAGATATAGGTTAGGGGGCACAATTGGGACCTCAACATTTTTGTAAAACCCCCCTCATATACCCCCCCCCCCCCCCAATTTAAATTTTTGGGACCCCCAAGCCCAACCCATCTATTTAAGGCTGAAATAGTATCATGGGCTTTGGGCTAAAAATTAATTCATTTCCTCATTCTATTAATTAAGCCTAATATGTAGTATGGATTTCAATTCTAAATCATTTTGTTGATACGTATGTAATCTGGATTTCATTTTGTTGATGCAAGTGTGAGTAACTAGCCATAGATCTGATTTGTGAAACAGTCTAAAGCTTTATCTAAATAGTGATGCTTATTATTTGATCTGCATGATCTTTGGATAAAATTTTGAACAAGAAGTTGTTGTGTACATAAGTTACAAGTATATCTATTCATTTGGGTCGTATCTCTTAACCTCTCGTACTATAACAATGTAAATAGTGTAGTATGATTATTGGTTAACATTACTCTTATCAAATTTAGAGTACAATTGTATAAGTGCGAAAAAATACAGGATACTATGAACACGATTCAAATATTTGCTTTGATTATAATTTTATTTTGATCCAATTACTTTGATTTTTCAAAACAAAAATAAAGTGAGGGTTTTTCGGAAACAATCATGACGAGAACAAAAAAAAAGGAACCCCACTTTGATCTGTCTGGTTCTGCCACTCTGTATTGCACATGTTATCTCAATCTGTGCATTTTAAAATTGATGACAAGATTCAAAATAAGATTTGTGGTTTTTAAGTTGATTAAAGATAAAATGGGTTTCATCTTCTTCTTCTTCATCTCTAAAGAGAAAAAAGTGGAAATAACGTGCACGTTATGTATGCGAATCATGTAGTTTAGTCCTCATCTCTTAGAAAAAATAAGGGGTACTGTGAAATTGCAACTAAGGATTGATAGATGTATTTGGCTATACTTTTGCGTCTTTTATTTTCTTCAATTCCAAGCTTATGTTGGCTGTTGATGATTATTTCAATTGACGTGCTTCAAAAAATATGAGTAGTTAAGTACATTTCAATTATAAAACAAAGAACAATGCTTCTTCACCATAATGTATTGTTGTCAAATAATAGGGAGGTGTCACTTCAACATCACAGATGTTTTACTCAGAAAAACGTATAGAGAATTTATGGGTAAAATGATACAGGCGCATTTCCGTGTCTATCTACAGAACCGGCATAAAGTGTTAGGAAATTAAGTGCAGCGAAAAGAGATGGAAGAGAAGCGGTAGCCGATTATAGCGAATCAATCAAGTAAGTAGACCAAACCAAATATACAAAGTCCATAATTTCATCCTGGTTCGGACGAATCTAATTCGGGGGACAAATAATCGAGATATTATTCAACTAGGGAAGATACTAGAGTTACAATCATTTTCTCCAAGAACCTATCTATCTTTCAAGCACCACTAGAAGAAGCTCTGTTGTTTATAATGAAAACTCTTAGATACTCTTAGATGAAGTACTACCTCTCAATAGAGGCCATTACAATATTATATAGAGATCTTAACAAACCATATGTTGTAGTCATGATATAGTTACTGTCCGATACAGCCTAAAGAAAAAGACACACGATAGATGTCACGCCCCGCTTCCCAAAAATACAGAACACAAGCATGTGACATTGACCCAGCAAATGACTTGCGTCATCTATAAGCTATTTACCCATTCAACTCAACAATAACAACAATACAAAACAATTGCGTAGACAATAATAATAACCACAAGAACAATAATACTTGGAATAAGCAATATGAAATATCAAAATACAATAATCCAACATCTGGAAACAAATAATAATATCCGGGCCATAAGCCCAATACAATAATAAATCCAATCACAATAGTAACGAGTCTCAATACATTAAGTTCAATAAAACAATATCATGAACTCCATCGAAAAAGAGGAGAAAAATTGTCCTTAGAGCAAGTCATGGACAGCAAGTAGAGAAAGTAAAGAACAATGGAATAAAGATATAACAATGAATTTAATGGATCAATAGGAATCAATAACATGGGACAATAATCAATAATCAATATCACGATAATCGATGCAATGGTTATATACATTAATTCAACATTCGATGTCATTAACACTTAGACAATATTTGATATCAATAGGAACAATGATGTACAATATGCAATGTTGATGTGCGATCCTTAGGTCTATTAATCATTTTTAATCCTAACTAATGCGCGTACTACTGTGTCACATATGTTCCATACCACAGGTTCGATGCATACATTCAATTTCGTTTAGACTCTAGTGGTGAATTCTATAGATCATGTGTCGGTACGATAACCACTGATACGATAACAATATTGTGCACTATACATCCTGATGATTCACTGATTCACTTCACTGATACATTGATACAATACACAAAATATTGGGGTGACGTAGTCAGCGCTTCAATAATCAATCGGTAAATCACTGACCGACACAGTCATTATATTATTCACTACTCAAGTCAATCCCCTTAAACCCCGGCTTGTTAATTATTCTATCAATGCAATAATACAATATGCAATTAGAGACATGAGATGAACAATAGTATCAATAGAGGAACAATAAGATGATAACTTGGATAGGACGATTAGAATGATGAAAATAAGGCATTAAGATCATGCAATGCAACATACACACTTTAATTCATGCAATACTATGATATAGGAACAATTAATCTATTAAAATCTGGAATATAAAATTCTGGACATAAAGAGTTGTCTGTACTAAAATATAATTTCCTGCTGTTATAGATATCAAAAACTGAAACCGTCAAAAATTCTAAAAACTAGACTTCCACACGGTTCCAACTCATATTTAAAGTCTAAAATTCGACAACAGTAGCTAGGTCAAACACATCATTCATTATAGATTACATGTTCAGGAAGAAATTCGACATCAAGTTGTTATAATTTTAGAATCAGCTAAAACTCAATAAAAAATTCATTAAAAATATTTTGTAGACTCCTAAACATGTTAACTAATATTCTGAAAATTATCAGAGCATTATTTTAATATTAAATCAGCCTTTTAATAGATTAAACATGAAATACATAAGAATCTGAAATTCTGGAAATAAAAACACAGCAGTAGTAAAACGATCTTAACTTTTGCTATACAACTAGGAATTCGGCGATTCAAGATGTTCTAGAAACTAGAAACATAGGGGTACAACTCTTATTCAGAAAATTATTTATTTTAAGATCATTTCTAGGTCAAAATTATCAGGCAAATTTCAGACAGTGAACAACATACATATTTTTCATTATTCTTGATGAAATAAATTGTTTAAACATGATGGGTATCAATTCTTTAGTCAATAAAATTCATAATTCGCATGATGGGTGCAATAATTTGGAAAATAAAATTTAAAACACATACATACACTAATTCAATCATCAACCAAACATCAATCGATCAACTAAACATACAACCTAGCAATTATTTCTACAATAGTTTAATTGTGTTATGATTATATGAGTAAGTCTATCATGAATACTACATGGATGCATGAAAGATTCAATCTTTAGAGTCAAAAGTGGCACGAAGTCAAGAATATTGGGGTTAGCTCGTGTAAACCCTCAATAGACTCAACGGAAGATAATTAATACAACAATACGATAAACGATCAAGATCTACTTGCGGAGTTTCAATAAAAATTCTTGAATTTGATGCAATTAGCAAGTCAAGAGAAAAAGTAACTTGCCTTTTGGACGATTAATTTGAATACCAAGAATAACGGGATGAGAATCCCGGAGCAACAAACCTATGAATTCACGAAATAACACATGTATACTATGTTCAATAGAGAACCAAAGCACAATAGCAAGAGTCAAGAGCAGCAGCAAGGTCAGCCAGGGGTTCGACGGCGTTGCTGGCGGCGAATGGGACGGCGAACGGTGGTCGACGGCATCGCAGGTGGTGGCACTGTGCTGCTGTCGAGGTTCGACAGGGAAACAGAGCGTGGGGCTTGGCTGCTCTGTTTTAGGCAGAAAACAGAGGAGCATCAGCGTCGACATTGGGGAGGTCTGGCGATGGTGTCAATGAGGTGGGTCGAAGAAAGGCGCCGGAGATGGCCGGGGAAGAAGGTCAGGATTGGCTGCAGTGGGTTCTTGGGCGGGAAACGGGAACAGTAGCAGTTAGGGAGAGAGAAACAGTGAGGAGAGAGAGACGGCTAATTAGGATTTTTATTATTGTGATTTTAGGGTTTGCAATAGGATTGTATTTATAGAGTACAATTAGGATGTTGGGTTAATGGTTTAGGATCCAATAATAGTGGATTTGGGACAAGACTATTTGTAATTGGGTTTTGGGTTCAATAAGAGATGGATTAAATAAATAATAGGGTTAAATAAATTACCCACAATAAAATAAAAATATAATTAACAAGAAATGGCTCAACAAGAAAAACAAAGAATTTCATGAACAAGAATTTAATTAAGATAATCAAGAAAGAAAAATAGAGTATTTTATTTAATTGCAAATAAAATATTACAAAAGAGGAAAAAATGAAAAGAGAGAAAATGGTAGTTACAATAGAAGTCGTACGATATAATTTGGAGAGGAAGTTCGGCTCAATATGATTCACCCAGAACCTGACCCATGTACTGGTGCCCGCGGGTTGCAGTCGACTGCTCAAAAGAGCAGTCGACTGCTTTGGACTCGAAAGCATCCAGCCATCACACATGATGCTTGCGGTCGACTGCCCCCATGTGGCAGTCAACCATACCCTGATAACCAGTCAGATAAAACCTGAACAGTAACTCCTCTTGCCTCCAATCTTCTATTTGAATCATTTCTCGCTTCATCATCTTCTCTTCACATCGAACCTAGTATGCAAGACATAAATTCAACAACCTTCACATTGGAATGCATACTCATTCATCCACACCTGCACGATTAATTGTCTTTAAACCCTTCTCTATATCTTCTTGCTACCAACACGATTCAATAGCTTTTTCTGCTAGTCGAATTTATCTCCACATGTTTTTTCTCCAATCGTATGCCCCCTCAAAGGCATACCCCAGTAGGCATCAACACGAAGGTGCCACTCTCTGCACGAACTCCACCTACCCCGAGGTATCATCCACCTCTCAACGATATTCGAACGCCATGATTCTCGCTTCGGTGATTCTAGCGGCGCCGAACTAGATAATGATTTAGGAACACTAGGCTTAAAAATACTTGGCCAAGATTTCTCGTTCCCACACAACATGTAGAGGTTGTGTTGAATCACCCTCCTTCCCTTCATTACCTTAGAATGACCATCCCAAACTATTAAAACTCCAACTCGAGCTGTATACCTGTAGCCCTATGCTTCAAGAGTTCCTAAGGATATTGTGTTCTTTTAAACAAAAGAATATGCCTGATCTTCTCTAATGTGAATATATTTCCATCTGGCATCTGCAACTCAACTGTTCCATCACCCAACTACATCACAAATCTCACCAGTCCCCGTTCCCACACAACTACCCAAATCAAGAAACTAGCTAGGATCCACATCTATATAACTTGAAACAAAATGACATTCTAAGTTATTACATGATTCAGCGGCACTGACTATATTGACATCCTTCTGATTCAACAACTTGTGAAAATCCCTCTTGTAATGCCCAATTTCTCTGCAATGGTGGCAACGGATCCCACCCTTATGCGCACTATTCCTTCTAATTGAAGTTCTATCCACCACCAAGCAACCCATAGAAATAAACGTTGATTTCTGAGTCTCCTGCCTAAGTGCATCATCTTTCAAGCCCTTGATCACCACGGCTACCGAAAGCTTCTCCTTGGCAGATTTTATGTGTAACATGGTGGTTATCAAATGCTCGTATGAATCCAGCAGTGAATATATCAAGTTGAAAAGTTTATCCTCTTCATTTAGATCATCTGTGTTTATCACCCCAAATTAGATAAAACCTTAATTAATTCCACTGTATGATCTTGAAGTGTGGTACCTTGAAACAAAATAGTTTTCTCGTCCAGTACATCTGATCTAATAACAATGTTCCCGAGTAGTCAATTTTGAGTCTCACCCAATGACCCGCAGCTCTTTTCTCCTTAAGAAAGTTGCACTTGACTTCGTTTGCTAATAACATCCAGATTAAACTCAATGATTTTAAACAAATCTCATCTCACTGCTCATGCTTTATATCAGATGTCTTACCTTTATCTCTTTCTAGGGCAATATGCAAGTCCTTTTGAACCAATATGACATACATGTTCACATTACAAAGATTAAAGTTGATCTTACTGTCGAATTTCTTGATCTTTATAAGACTCTGATCTGTCATCTTCAACAAGGAACTCCAACAACCTTTACTTTGCTATTAGTTGTTAGGGAGTTAAGCGCAGCGGGGAAGGGTTATAGATAAGCGATAGAAGATTACATTGAATCAACCAAGTAAGTGGACCAAACGAAGCACACAATTTTGTTTCAATTCAGACGAACCTTTAACCGGGATAAGTAATCAAGATATAATCCAACTAGAGAAGATACAACAATTACAACCACTCTCATCAAGAACATATCTATCTCTTAAGCCTCACTAAATGATACTTTGTTATTTACAATAAAAAACTCTCAGATGAAGTACTACCTTTCAATGTAGGCTATTAGAATATCATATAGAGATCTAGAGAAACCCGAGGTTCTAGTCTTGGTACAATCAATGTTCAATATACCCTGAAGAGAAAGCCACACGATAGGAGCCTTAAAATCTAACTTGGAGAGGATGTTGGGCTCAAATATATTCACGCAGAAGCCTACCCATCTGCTGTTATCCCCTAGTAGCGGTTGCCTACTTTGGACTCGAAAGCTTCTGGATAGCACACATGATGCTTGCAGTCGACTGCCTGAACCTTAATACCCAGTCTGATATAGCTTGAACAGTAACTCCTCATTCCTCCAATATTCCATTAGAATATCTTCTCGCTTCACCATGTTCTCTTCACATTCAACCTAGTATGCAAGACCTAAACCCAACAATCTTCGCATTGGATTTCATACTCATGCTTACACACCTATGCGATTAATTGTCCCTAAAATCTTCTCTTTTTGCTCTTGTGAACAACACGATTTAGTGACTTATTTTGCTAGTTGAATTTACCTCCACATTTTATTTATATAATCGTATGCCCCCTCAAAGGCATACCTTAGTATGCGGCAACACAAGGTCGCCACCCTCCGCACGAACACCACCTACGTTGAGGCATCATCCACCTCTCGATGATATTCGAATGTCGTGATCTCGCTTCAGTGATTCTAGCGGCGGTGAACTATATAATGTTTTAAGAACGCTGGGCTTAGTAACACTTGGCCAAGATTTCTCGTTCCCACAAAACTTATAGATATTGTGTTGAACACTCCTCATTCCCTTCATCAACTTACGAAGACATTCCAAACTCATAGAACTCCACATTGAGCTATGTACCAGCAGCCTCGTACTTTTAGAGTTCCCAAGAATATTAGGATTCGTTTCAACAAAGAAATATGCATGACCTTCTCTAATGTGAACCCCTTTCTATCGGGCATCTCTAAATCAACTATTACTGCACCCACTACATCACAAATCTTACTACTTATCGTTCTCACATAACAACCTGTCGTAGACTTGTAAGTAGAAAACATCTCTCGAAAAAATATGAGAAGAACTTTTCGAACAAGAAACCAGCCAAAATCCACATAAATAGAACTTGAAACAAGAAAAAAGTCTAAGTTATCACTTGATTCAGTGACACTGGCTATGTTGGCACCCTTTTGATTCAAAAACATGTGACAATCCCTCTTGTGGTGCTGAATTCTTCTGCAGTGGTGGCAACAGACCCCACCCTTAAGTGCACTATTTCTTCTAATTAGATTTCCATCCACCGTGAATTATCCCATTGAAGTAAACATTGATTTTTGAGTCTCCTTCTTAAGTGCATCATCTTTCAAGCCCTTGATCACACCGACTACTGAAAGCTTCTCCTTGGCAGATTTCTCATGTATCATGGTGGTTATCAAATACTTGTAAAAATCTAGCAGTGAATATATCAATTTGAAACCTTTATCATCTTCCCTTAGATCATTTGCGTTTATCGTCCTCAATTCAGATAACACCTTATTGAATTCCACTATATGATTTTGAAGAGTGGTACCTTCCATTATTGAGAAATGAAATAGTTTTCTCTTCCTGTAAATCTGATCCTATAACAACGATATCGATTATTTAATTTTGAGTCTCGCCCACAGACTCGCAACTGTTTTCTCCTCAAAGAAGTTGCACTTGACTTTGTCCGTCGATGACATCCGGATTAAACTCAAGGCTTTTAAACAAATTTCATCACACTTATCCTGCTTTATGTCAGATGGCTTCTCTTTATCCCCTTCTAGGGCAAGATACAAGCCTTTTTGAACTAAAATGCGTACATGTCCACCTTCCAGAGATTAAAGTTGATCTTACCGTCGAACTGCTTGATCTTCATAAAACTCTGATCTGCCATCTTTACCAAGGAACTCCATCAACATTTACTCTTATCAGCTATTAGGAGTTAAGCACAACGAGGAGGGGTTTTAGAGAAGCGATAACCGATCACGAATCAACCAAGCAAGTAGACCAAACTAAGCACACAATTTTGTTCCGGTTCGGACAAACCTAATCCATTAGGTTACTGGGAATATAATAGAGATATTATTTAACTAAAGAAGATACAAAAGTTTCAGTCACTCTAACCAAGAACATATCTATCTGTCAAGAATCACTAGAAGATACTATATTGTTTACGATGGAAAAATCTTAGATAAAGTATCACCTCTCAACGGAGGCAATTACAATATTATATAGAAATCTAAAGAAACTCTAGGTTGTAGTCTTGATACAATCACCGTCTGATATACCTTGAAGAGAAAATCACATGATAGGAGTCATACGTTCTAACTTGGAGAGGAAGTTTGGTTCAAACATATTTACTAAGAAACCAACCCATTTGCTGATGTCTGCTAGTTGTGGTCGACTGCTCAAAAGGGCAGTCGACTACTTTGGACTCGAAAGCATCCAAAGAGAACACATGAAGCTTATAGTCGATTTCCCCCATGTGCTAGTTGACCATACCCTGATGCCACGCCCCGCTTCCCGTTATACCGAAACACATGCATGTAATTGAGACCCAGCGAATGATATAAGTATACAAACTCATATCATCCATGATCTGTACAATACCAATAAGCTCAACAATACAATAATAATCACAGGTACAAGAATGTAATACAATAACCAATATCTAAGATACAAGAACTTACAATAAGTCCGAGAATAAACAACCCAGTAAGTAATTCGCTAAGTTCCATCAGTATCCCATCATTATACCTATATAACATTAACTCAAAGAAAGATAGATGGTACCCGTTAGAGCAAGTTACGGGCCGCATGTAGTACAAAAAAAATGAAACAAGAACAGGAATATGGCAAGAAACAGGGAACCATGTATACAGGAACAAGTCATGCAACGAAAAAATACAACATGTAAATGAGGATCATGTAAACATGACTTATAAACAGGAATCATGTAACTAGTAACTGAACATGTAACATGTAAGCAGGAATCATGAAACTAGTAAACAAGAATCAATAACTTGTAAACATGACATGTAACATGTAAACAGGATTATGCATGTTCTCAGTGTTAATCTTAAGTCTATTCATTTAATCAGTCCTATATAATTCACACAATCCTACGTTCCATACCTCAGGTTCGGGTGCATACAAATATGTGAACGTTTGGATTCTAGTGGTAAATTCTATATTCATGAACTTGGTCTTGCAGGACACAGGAACATGTAGTCAAGCAATGGGCTCTAGAGGTAACCCCCAAAGGCTCTAGCGGTAACCCTCGTCAACCCCTGACACGGCACTTAGTTCGATATAACTTGTAAACAAGTATCATGTAAACAGAAAAATCATGTAATCAGGAAATTAGCTCTAGAGGTAACCCCCGTAGGCTCTAGAGGTGGTTCCCTTCAGCCATGATGTAACACTTACGTGGCACTTAGTTCCATATAACTTATAAATATGTATCATTATCAAGGAAAACACAAGCCCTCTTCCGAGTACATTCTCCAATATTATTCACTACTAGATCTTACCATTATTACCCTGGCTTGTTATTCTTTTATAATAATTAAACATGAACATGCAATAACGAGAATGGTATCAGAATAGAAATAATGAGGTTTCATGGGCTATGAAACACATGTAATATATTTCAGTTCATAAATGCAAAGAACAAACATATTTATATTTAGAAACATGGAGACACGAATACTAGACAACAAGACGTTCATGTACAAAAATTAACTTTCCCGCTGCTACAAGAAAGAGAATTCGGTTCCGGAGTTCTAAAAACTAGACTTCCTGTCGGTTTCGACACATATTCACACGATACATTTTAACAACAGAAACTAGGTCTAACAGTCATTCCTATATGGGTCTACTGTTCAGGCAGCAGCTCGGGGTCAACTTCTTATGTATAAAAAGTGGCTTTAAAATTATTTAAAAATCTTCCAAAAATTATAAATTGATTGCTAATCTGGTCTAGTAATATTCTAGTTAATATCAAGTCTTTATTTTACTGTTAACATAATGTTTTGGTCAATAAATTATGATAGTGTACTTCAAATCAGTAATCTGGAAATCAGAAACCATACAGTATTGAAAATGTGATAAGTTGCAGCCTACAACCCAGAATCTGAATCCGTAAGAAGTTACAAAAACTAGTTTCATAGGGCTACAACAATAATTTATAAAGTTCTCATTGATTTAAATTGTAACTAGGTCAAAATCTCGCTGCGAGTTAGAACAAACAGCATGACAGAAGCACACAAATTGATATTTACGATCTTTTGATGGGCATCGAATCACAGAGGCAAATGGGTTGATTCGATTCAATATATCGACTGATTTAATCATAGGAAGACCACAAAGTATGAACAATACGATGGTTCAAGTAACGGGTTTAAAAATACGATAATCAATTATAAATACTAATTGCGGGAGGTCAAATAAATTGCTTGTACGGAATAACAAAATTGTACAAGAGATACTTGCCTAATTACAGTGTTTGCATGTGCGCAGAGAACACAAGCGAGAGCGGCGACAACCAACAGCAGGGCAAGAGACGGCAATGATGACACGGAAAGAACAACAATGTTTCTACAACAAGAGTGCCAACAGCAACACAGTGAGAGACGGCAGCAACTCGCTTAGGCTTCGGCTTCGGCTGTGGTGTTCGATGGTGGAGGAGGTAGGTGGTGCACAGGGCGGTTGTGGGATGAAGAGGAAATGTTGTGGGTTGTTGGCGATGGGAATGAACATAGGGTCGACGGCAGGGGCTAGCAAATGGCGAGGGCTAACGACGGCGGTGTTTTCGACGTACCACAGTCGGTGGAGGAGATAGTTGCGATGAGGGAGACGAGTGGTGGTCGTCGATTGTGGGAGGATGAGGCAGTGGGGGTGAAGGTGAGGCTTGCAGTGAAGGAAGGCGACGGGGGAGCGGATGAATGGCATCAGGATCGTGACAAGGGAAGCTCAGTATGAGTGTTGGGTATAGCGGCACTGCAATGGTGGAAGTCGGTTGCGGGATGCTGTCGACGTTCTGTGGGGTTCGGTGGTGGTGGCTTAGGAGACGCCGACGGTGGAGATGATCGGAAGGAGGAGCGGATTGCTGGCGGATGCAGGGGATGCGGGGCTTCGAGGCAGGGGGGGTGGAGATCGGGATGTGATGAGGTGTTTGGGTCTGTTGGTTTTGGAAGAATGAAACAGGGGAAGTTGAAAGAGTGAGGAGAGAGAGAGAGAACTGTAGATGAGGGGTGTTTATAATATTAGCTATAATATAATAATAGGGTAATTAATTAGGGGAGTTAGGATTATTGGAGATATGGAGAGATTTGTGGGGGATTAATGAGATGACAGTTATAGAAGAGAGTGGGGGAACGTGAGAGGAGGTCATGGAGATATTGGGGGATTTGGCTATTGTTTTGTTAGTTTGGGTAGGGTTGAATAAGGGTATGAGCTTGGAGTTTGGGCTATGAAATGAATTATAGGCTTCAATAAAACAAATAAAGATAAATTAGAAAATAAGAATGGGCTAAGTTAAATTTGGATTGGACTTATAAACAAATCATAGGTTGGATTAGGAGTTTGGGCCCAAATAATTAAATTATCAAATAGTAATAATATAATAGTATGAATTAAAATTTCTGGATTAACAAATTGATCAGATATTCAAATGAAAGCAATGGGGTTCAAGAGAATAAAAGAAATTATTGATAAAAATTGAAATACATGAATATGGAGAAAAGAAAAAGAGAAATCTGTATAATCGGAAACGGGGGTTACACCTGATATGTTGTTTGATACAGCTTTAACAGTAATTCCTCTTGCTTCCAATCTTCGCTTTGAACCTCTTCTCGCTGTACCTTCCTTTTTCCACACAGAACCTAGTATACAAGAAGGAACCTAACATGAAATACTGATTGCTGTAGAATTCTAAAAAGTAATTGAGCAATCTTAACTATGAAAGAGTTCGTATGGACAAGAGTTAAGATCAAATTAAACCATGAGTAGAGTAGTAAAGTATATTAGGGTAGATAGAGTTAGGCCTTTAGCCTGACATTGTATTTTTATCAGCTTCTTCACTTTTTCGATTTCATTATACTTTTATTTAGGGGTGGGGAAAATTTCCAAAATCCAATAACTCGATCCGAATTCGATTCGAATTTTAGGATATGGATCATATGCGTTAGCTTAATAGGTAGAGTTGGATTCTAAAAATAGTTTTATTTTCTGATCGGATTCAAAGCACTGTAAGTTTCCTCACTACCCACCTTTTTCATTTTATTTTAACTGTTCTGGGTGGTTCTGTCGCCTGGTCGTGCCCTCCCTTTAAGTGCGACCAGTTTTTCTTTGTGGTGGAATAGATCTTCTTACTACTTTCCGATCTGAGAGTTTTCTTCGCATTAAGGATTTTTAGTCCTCCTCTTGAGTTGTTAGAGTGCAGATTCTCTTGCTGCACCTTTTTTCTCTTGCTTCGAGGCTCTCACCCCCTGTCTCTCTTTTTCGGAGTTCTCCGTCGATAGCTATCGGTGTTGGAGTTCTTTTGACCATTATCTTCTCCACGGTTTCGTTTCTCTGATCATCTCCCTTTCTGAACTTCTTGGTGGTGGGCCGTTTCTATAGAGGCCCATGGACCAATCTTGGATGGAGGTTGTGAAAAGAAAAAAAAAAATAATTATACCACTAAAAAACATTTATTGGGTCTGTGCTTACCCTGCAATGGGCCTTCTGACTTGGCCTGTCTTAGGTCTTTTCACGCGAAGCTTCCTTCTGGCTTCTCATCTTCTATCTCCCGCTCTTCTTCAGTATCTTCTCCATCTCTATCCCTCTATTCTCCCTTTCTTCACGTTAAACTCTCGTTCGTTTGTTTTCGTTGCCTCCAGAGAGGTCATCTGAAACTTGACTGCCCCAATAAGATGAAGTGTCTCTTTTGCAACAAGTCTGGTCATGCCAAACACCGGTGTTTTGCTCTGCAAAAAATTCTTGGGCTTCCCGTTGGAGTGCCCATTTCTGAGCAAATCGTTAATGCAGTGGACTTTGCTTCTCTCCGCAATCAGTTGCAATCTTCCAAACCACTTAAACCTCAGAAGAATCCTTCGTCTTCTAACTCCCCTCTGCTTCCCACCCCCTCGGCGGAGCTTCGTATCTCTGACAGTCCTCCCCCTCCTCCGGCTTCATCTTCTCAGTCTTCTCGCCCAGCCAAGCTTCCAGTTACTCAGGTTTTTCTTTCTAAATCAGAGTTAACAGATTGTTTGGCTTATTTCGGTAACTTTGGAGCCATTTCTTTTTCTGGGGGATCGGTACCTTTCTACACATTGAACTCCTTTCTTAGCAACTATTGCAATGTTGTTGACTGGGACTGGGTTCTCTATAATTGCTCTAATGGTGATTTGGTCATTCATTGCCCTTCCCCTAAGATTTTGGAAGACCTTATAGCGAATCAATCACTGACCATTGGCACCATCTCTCTAGCGGTGCGTCAGTGGGTTAAGATTCCTTCGTCTTCCCTGGAACTTGGATCTCCTGACTCTAAGGTCACTCTTGTTGGTCTTCCCCCATTTTGCGATACCATCCGTCTTGTTGGAGAGATGGCTAAGTGTGTTGGTGAGATTGTTAGCATTACTTCTAAGTCCAGATTGGCTTCTGGTAGCCTTCAGATAGAGGCAATCTTCCATTGTCAATGCCCTTCTGCCCGTATCGAAGCATTCTGTCTTACGGATGGGATTTCTTCTTTCCCAGTATCTGTGCATTACCATGACTCCACTTCTGTTAGCCAGCGCCCTCCTAACCCCCGCCCTGGGTCCATGTCTCCGTCCTTTGGAGCTGATCTTTCTTCTCCTTTCCATCCCGCAGCTACCTCCTCTACTAAGCCCAAAGCGCCCAAGTTGAAAGCGAGTGGCGTCGGTGCTACTCGCAGCAAACTTCCTTCTCCATTCAAGCTGCCGGCACATCCCCCCATCTCCAAAATTTCTCCTTCGAAATCCCCCAACCTGGTTTGGATAAACCCTGCTCGACAAGTTTCTAAAGTTGGTACTAGTGCTTCCTCTTCGGTCACTCCTTCTCCCTCTTTGGCCCCTCAGCCTATCTTCTCTAAAACCACATCTGCGGTGGAGTCGCCTCTCCCCCCAGTTAAGGAAAAGAAATCCTCTTCTCAATGGCCAGCTTGGGAAGTTAATCTCAACTTTGCATCGGATTGGGAGCAATTCCAACAGCTCGCGCACTTTTCCTCTCCGAAGAAGTCGGACCCTGCGTTCTCCACCTCCAAGCCCTCCCTTTCCCCATCATCCAAAGTCGCAGGTTGGATTGAGCTGGACTCCCTCTTATCGGAGGAAGAAGCGGAGCTGACTCGTGGTCCTTCTAATAAGGTATTCAATTTCAATTTTTATCAGCACTCTAATGACTGTTGTTACTTAGTTACGGTATGTATTTTCAAGCTTGTTCTATTGGGTTTATTGTGCCATTCTTGCTTGTTTTTTCTTAGTATTCGGCCCAGCTTATGGAAGGCATCTTCTGTACATGCTTCCCTTAAATGGACCTCCATATCTCTCGCGGTGAAAGCCCGGGACTTATTGGAACCCTCTCCTCTCTTTCTATTTAAATCAGTTAACCGCCACTCCACAATTTCTGTTGGATCGGTTAAGGATTCCGTCCTTTTTTCTTCTTCTATCGATTTGGGGGCATCGCTTGGGAAATCCTTGCCTAATAAGGAGAGGGATATCCACCCTTCCTTTATAGTCCAATCCTCTCGCTTGAATCAACGATTCATTAGGTCAAGCGATCGTCTTAAAGCTAAAAAATCTCTTCTTCCCGGGATTTCGGATTCGCCTGTTAAATGTAGCAATCCCAGTTCTGGACAACGGCTGTCGCCATCTGCCCGCTCTTCTCTTATCCCAATCAACCTGCTAGGATCCATTTATGTGCCCATTTTTGATTCGCTATCCAACTCTGAACTAGCATCATCTGCTCAAGATCTCGGCTTTTTGATTAACCCAGAGGATACTCACCGTATCCTTTCTCTTAGGAAGCAAGAATATTCTAGAGTCTCGGAGCACCGTCTTTTTAATGATTAGTGTCTCCTGGAACATCCGGGGTTTGCACTGCCCTTCTAAGCAAAGGGCAATTTTTCATTTAATTTCTTTGTCTCGCTACGATCTTATCTCCATCCAAGAGTCCAAACTGGAGTCTCCCTCTCCTGCGATCTTTCGTTCTTTAGGTGGGTCCATTATCTCTAAATGGATCTCACTGGACGCGATTGGAGCAAGAGGAGGTATCCTTTTTGGATTCAGGGAGGCTCTTTTCTCCCTTATTTCAGTTCATCGCCTGAACTTCTTCTTAATCGTCAAGCTCCAATGGTCTACTTTCAATTGCCCACTTACCGTCATTTCGGTCTACGGTCTGTCCACTTCGGACAGGCGTCCCTTATTCTGGAACGAATTCGCTTCGTTACAGCAGTTTTCCTCTGAACTCTGTTTCTTTTGTAGGGATTTTAACGTCACCCGTTTTGCCTTTGAAAGATCGAATCAGGTTTTTTCTATATCACAATCTTGCCGTTTTAACGATTGCATCCGTGATCTTCAATTAACGGACTTACCTATATCAGGTAGGTCGTTCACCTGGTCTAATCAACGAGATCACCCGACTCTTGCCAAACTTGACCGTTTTTTAGTCTCGCATAATTGGTTGACGAGATTTCAACTCTTTTTCGTCCAGGCTCTCCCCAATCATTCTTCTGACCATGTTCCAATTGTGCTCCTCTCTAATTTCTGTTTCAATTACCAGTACAAATTCCGCTTTGAAAAATTTTGGCTGCAAGACCAGCACTTCGTTAACCTCGTGTCTGAATGTCTTGCTTCTGTCACCAGCTCATCCGGGTTGGGCAACATTCTGCTTAAATTGCATGCCATCAAACATGGGTGCAAAATCTGGCATTCTGAGAGGCAAAACAACACCAACTTCCTAAAAAAATTTCTTTTACAATCCATTGATTCCATTGATAAGATGGAAGAGTTAGGCCCTTTATCCGAATCTTGTCGATCGGAATGCCGTTCTTGCAAGCAAGAATACGCGGACATCCTTCACCAGGACCATATTAAATGGGCTCAAAGAGCTCGTGTCAACTGGATGAAGGAGGGTGACACGAATACTGCTTTCTTTCATAACTTTGCTTCCCATAGACAACGTTGCAATCACATTTCGTCCATCTCTGTTCAGGAGGTGGATCTGACTTTCGATGAAGCCATCCACCGGGAATTCCTTTCTTTCTACAAAAATCTTATTGGCTCGAAGAAGCATCGCATGATTGAGCTCGATTGGGTCCAACTTTATGGTCCCCAACAGTATGATCTCTCCTCCCTCGAATCCCCTTTCACCCTTGAGGAGATTAAATCGGCCGTGTCGCTTTAAAAAGTGATTCGGCTCCAGGGCCCTGACGGTTTTCCTGCTTTCTTTTTTCTAAAATTTTGGGATCTGCTTAAGGTAGACCTTCTCAAAATGTTTCAAGACCTTCACCAAGGGTTCTTTTCGTTTGACTGTATTAATTACGCCCACATTGTTCTCATCCCGAAGTTAGTAGGGGCTCACCTGGTCTCTGAATTCAGACCTATCAGCCTTATCAATACTTCTTTCAAAATCATTATGAAAGTACTCTCCTCTAGATTGAGTGCTATCATCTCTCCCATGATCGACTCGGCTCAGTTGGGGTTTATCAAAGACCGATTCATTCTTGACAGTGTTGCTTCGGCTCAGGAAATCATTTCTCTTTGTCATAGATCCCAATCGGAGGGCATTCTCCTTAAGCTTGACTTTCAAAAAGCCTACGACAATGTTAATTGGGATTTCCTCATGGACATTCTCATTTATCGAGGTTTCGGTCCCAAATGGATTGCTTGGATTAAATCCAGCTTATACTCTGGTACCTCATCTATTTTTATCAACGGATCGGAAGGTCACAAATTCAAAATCAGATGTGGTCTCCGCCAAGGAGACCCCCTATCCTCGCTGCTTTTTTCTCTTGTAGCAGATGTTTTTAGCAAACTTCTCCGGAATGCTTGAACTGGAATATGATTAAAGGTCTCGGCAACTCCCCCGTCTTTGAGGGAGTGCTCAACCTACAATATGCGGACGATACTATTATTTTCACCAAACCAAATACCCACTTTCTTCGTAATCTCAAATTTCTCCTTTACTGTTTTGAAATGGCTTCCGGTTTATCGATTAATTTCCAAAAGTCCTCCGTTCTCTGGTTGGGTGGATCTCCCAATCGCCAAGTGGAGGTTTCCAATTTTTTTAACTGCCCCGTCGCCTCATTCCCGATCTCTTATCTAGGCATTCCCCTTCGCTGGGGTAAACTGCACAGATCGGATTGGCTCCCTCTTATTGATAAAGTAGAGGCCAGACTCAATGTTTGGTCAGGCAAACTTATGTCTAGAGGTGGCAGGCTCACTCTAATTAACTCAGTGATTTCGGTCATGCCTCTTTATCTTATGTCTTTCTACTATTTACCCTCCTGGGTGATCAAAAGGATTGATCAAATTAGAAGTAATTTTTTTTGGAGTGGTTCTTCTTCATTTAAACCAGGATCCCATCTGTGTCAATGGAAATTGATCTGTACCTCCAAGGAGGAAGGGGGTCTTGGTGTTTTGGACATTCGTCATCACAACATCGCTCTTTTAGGAAAATGGTTGTGGAAACTCCATAACTATGATCTTTCACCATGGGTTAGGTGCATTAGAGGTTATCGTTCCATCTCTTCCAAATGGTGGGAGTTTCCCGAGGTGACTTATCGCCACGCCTCCCCCTTTTGGAAGGGTATATGGAAGGCTGCTTCTGCTTTTCAGTGTAGTATTTTTCGTAAATGCTATGACGGATCTAGAGCCAAATTATGGACTGATTTGTGGATTTGCAATTCCACGCTTGCCATGGCTTTCCCTTCTCTTTTTAGATTGGCAGTCTACCCGACAGCAACTTTAGAGGACTCATTTGCTCTGATCGACAATACTCGTTTCTGGTTTATACCTTTCATAACTGACCTTCCCCTATCGTTAGCTGGGGCCTTTGATGAGCTCATCTCATCTCTCAATAATTATGTATGGAAATCATCCGAGGGCATCGGTTGGCGCTGGTCGGTAGCAGGCACTTTTTCAGTTAAATCTTTTTATAGCTTCCTTAATTCGAGGGGAGTCCGTTCTCCGGTTGCTAAATATTTCTGGGATACTTGGGCTCCCCTTAAGGTGAAAATCAATTCTTGGCTTGCCTTTAATAACAAGTTACTTACTGTTGAAGTTCTAAATAAAAGAAATTTAGCCTGGGGACAGCTCTGTGCGCTGTGAAATCAGCACGCTGAAGATGTTAACCACCTCTTTATCCAATGCCCCATTAGCTTACCGTTATGGAAGATCTGCTCTCTGGCCTGGGATACTGGATATATCCCTCCAGATTTAGTCTCTTGCTGGGACGCTAAGCCTTTGAACACCTCGTACCGTAAAGTTTGGATTTTGTCGATTCATATTATTATTTGGATTATTTGGAAGGAGAGGAATACCATTTTGTTCCAGCATCGTAGATCCTCGAGAGCTGCGATGTTTGAAGAGTTTTTTTTCCTTTTCAAACTCTGGTCGTCGGAGTTGAAACCTACAGTATTAGTCACTTCTGCTAACCATAAATTAGAAGATGCTTATCTTTGTCTTCGTACTCTTCAAAGCTTATAATATGCCTGTGATTTACTGGTTTTTTTATTATCTTTTTCATTCTCCTTCACCTTTCTTATGCAGGTTTGAATCATCCTATAGGGTGCGGCTGCCAGATCTATTTTTGCTCCTCTCGGTGCTCATGATCCTCGATTGAGGTGTCTTCTTTGGGTTTTGGTTTTTTGTTTTGACTGCGCTGGTAGCGGCTTACTATCACTTTCTTAAATTATGTTCTAATAGTCCTCTTTTGTTTCTAATGTTAACTATCATCAGTTTACTTAGCTGTTGATGTTGCTTGCCGTGTTGGGTGTTTTGTTATCAGATGTTCTAATCTGCTCTAGGATTTCGGCATCTGGTTTTTTGGGAGGACTATGTTCTTTTCATGCTCTGAGCCTTATCTTTTAGTTATCTGTGGCTTTGCTCTTTACTTATTTTTGGTCGCTCTATGTATGATGATTGCTGCCTGATCTGTTTAACTTGTTTCTTCAGTTTTTTTAACCTTTGTCTCTCCTGCGATTGCATTTGATTCGAAGCTGCGCCTGGTTTTTCTTCTTCTTTTTCAGTTGCTATTCTGTGTTTTATTGTTTCTTGCGTTATGATTTTAGCTCAGGTGCATTTCTATCAGTTTGTTCTTTTGCGTTTGTTGGGTGGTGGATCCTGCTTTTGGATCACCGGTTCAGCCAAGCTATCGGTGGCTTGGGAGATCATTTGCTGCTTATTCTCTGCGTAGGGGGCGGCTGGTGCTCCAATTTCTCCGGCGCGCGATCTGTTCAGCTTGCTGGTCTGGATCAGACGCAGCATCGGAATTCTCTTCTGCGGTGCTCCGTTATGTTTTTATTATTCTTTTATTGTTGTTATCTTTGAGAGATTATTCCATTTTATGGCTTGTAAAATTGACTATTTATGCATTAATATTATGATATTCTGATGGCTGGGGTCGTAAGGCCCTATCCGATTCATAAAAAAAAAATATGGATTCTTGAGAATCTGAACCCGGTAACCAAATGGATTATCCGAAGTATAAATATTAGTATATGTTAATTCAATTATACATTCCTAAATGCATACAAAGTTAATTAGCTATTATATATATATTTTTCCCAAACCTAGTATAAACGAATATTTTAAATACGTACACATATTAATATACAACGCAGCGACAATATCCTTATTTTCTTTTAATAAAGTATGAAAAATTGTGCTTAACGACCAAGATAAAACTAATCTTTAGTCAGAGCATCTGTAGTCATTTGCTAAATATACATAATATGCATATTTTTTCCAAAAATCGCTGCAGTCATTATTTGGCTGCAGTAGATTGCTATAAATGATAGTGGATATGAGAATTATGCATAATTTAAAGGACGCAACTTGTAGTTCCGTCGTTCGAAAAAATATTATTTTAAAATTGTCGGACGCAACTTCGAGTTCCGTCGCTCCCAAAATAAAACATTTTTAACAAATAAAAAAGCCGGAAAATACAAAACCCCTCGGACGCAACTTCAAGTTGCGTCCCTCCACTTGCACAATCCTCGGACGCAGTGTTGCGTCCGTTGGGTTTTTTTTAAAAAATATATTTAGGAATTTTTTTGGAACTTCATGTTGGTGAACTTGGTGTTGGGTTTTTATGAAAAAGTATTTTGGAAAAAAAAAATTTCGGACGCAACTTCATGTGGCATATGACAAATTTTTTTTTTTCCTCAGAGGTAATGTGAACTTCCGTTTGTCAATTAAAAGATATTTTTTTTCCTCCAACGCAATTTCGAGCTCCATCTGATATGAGATTATTATTATTTTAAATTAAATTGGTAAAAAGTACCATTACTGTAGCAAAATAGCCAGATGCTACCTGCATAATTTAAACAATGAAAACTGGGGATGCTCTCAGGTGGTTGTTGTTTATATGGTTATTTCAATATCTAAATATGTAATGAGAAAAAAATTATTAATTATATTATACAAACTGTGATTCTTTTCATAAGAATTGGACAATTATTAGGAAGGAAATACTAACATTGGATAATCCGGAACCGAATCTTGAGTGAGTTTGGATCCCAAATGGATCCATCATTATTAATTGGTTTGGATCCACATATCTACCAAATCTTAGTGCACCACATGTAAATTTGGTAAGATCCAACTCAAATCTGACCTATTTCCACCCCCTACTTTTTGTTAAGGCGGAAAGATGGTATTTATTGGTGATGTGGTTTGTTTTTGGAAGGCATGTGGATGCACTAGTTATGAGTTCTTCTCGATTTGTATTGGTGGAGGAAGCTCCGGTGCAGACGACCCTCAGCCGGGCGAACGGTAAGGATGTAGGCGGGAGTGAGGTGGAGGCTGGATGCTCGGTTCGGGTCAGGAGGCTCGGGTCCGAGGTCTTGTGTACCTGCAGACGGTCTAGGAACACCGGGGTTGGTCCCGGTGGCAAACTCTTCGACGATCTAGTCAGCTACTGAGAGAGAGTAACAGTAACTAGGGTTTTGAGTGGAAAAGATTGATTAACTGGATAAGGGGTAGGGGGTCTGGTATTTATAGGAGAAGCCAACCGGGTCTGGACCTGGTCGCCTGTGGATCTGAAGCGGTGGAAGCCCAAGTGGTATAGGGCTGACGTGGCAGAGGCCGGGACGGTTTCCAGGCTGATGTGGCAGAGGCCTGGGCGGTTTTCGTGCTGACGTGGCAGATCCAGATGATCCGGTGGTGCACACTTCATGAGGGGATCCTGTGGCCCAGGAAGGGCCACGTCATCTGACCCATATCAGAAGCCCCCCACTTCTGGTGTAACGCCCCGAATCCCAAATACACTGAATTCGAGATGTTCTACAGGATCTTTCCTCTTCTTTTAGTACAATTTTACAAGGAAATTTAAACTTTTCACTTTACATCAGAGTTTACATCAATATTACACTTTACATTGCACAGCGGAAGTAAAATTTTACAACAATGAAAACAAATATACAACAACATGGAGTAATCTTTAAGCATTTGTTCCTCTTTAACCTTTATCAAGCCATTTACCTGCATATAAGACTGTGGGTACGTCAGTTTATTCAACCGACGATCATTATACACGGCCATCCTCTCTATGCCGGAAATAGTATAACTTAATTTTCCATATTTATCAAACACAAACTTGTCACATTTCAAACTAGAGGGACTACCCTATTGATGTCGTGTTGTGATTGTGCACTTAGTCCTCAATGCAGTTATTTATGTTACATGACACTAATGCGCACTTGTTCGGATTCTATGCATCCCATACTACATAGGTCCGAGGGCAAGCCCTTATTCGTTCTTCATCTTGGTAGGGTTCAATCCCTCGTTATGACTTAATCTACTACTGTAACTACGGTAGTGTCTTAGATGTCCTATGATCTACGAGCCCATGTCCAGGCAGCCTGGAGGGGAATCCCACGCACTGACACGACGCATCGAGCAGGCAACCTATGGACAATTCAGCCTCCGCCATGGAACAATAGCACCACCCATAGCCACTCGAACATCCCACAAGCGTCGCCACCGGGACGATAATTCTGGAGTAGTGCCCACGCCATGTCTTGACGCATCAAGCAGGCAGCCTGTGGATCACTCTCACACCGCTAATCCGATGGCCCCCATACTCGTGTTTTTCTTCTACATTCATCACGTCTCCACTATTTACTAATCCTTAGTTTTTATCAAAATCATGAACAGAAATCGAAGCTCTAGAGTTAGCATCTCCACTAAACCGGACTTATTCATTCATTTCAACATGACCAACCTTGGTCTTTCTTTTCAAATTTCATTTCATTTCATTTCCAAATGCCGGGGGAGACTTAGCTACTCTTTTATTTCAATTTTCAATTCACAATTTCCAAATGAGCATTTCCAACTCATAAATTTCCATGTTGAGTTATCATACTCAAATGTATATTCACTTTTCAAATCATGATTTCTAATTTGTTCAAATAGTCCATGACTATACATGAATTCCATATGCTTTATCAATTATCACTTCATATCAAAATTTCACATCACTAATAAATATTCCCAATTCATATTTTCCACATTATTCTCAAATGAGAATAAATTACATTATGTCACACAATAAAATTTCTTTTTGCCAAATCATCTTCTAATCCTTCGTTTCAATTTCTTCTCGTAAGTTATAATTTTCACAAAGTATATATCTAGAACCATAGTTCTATTTATGCCTTTTATTCTCAAATCATAGTGTATTTCCTGCAAATAATCCCCAAATCATTTTTATAAAGTCCCTTATATTTTTAGGAGAATAACCATATTTTTTTCACAATTTTTGGACACTTAAAACCCAAAAAAAAACAATTTTTCATTCTTGCCGAGAGCAAGAATCGAACCCAGCTCCCCTGAGTCACAGCCGAGAACACAAGCCAACAGACCAGTTTGTGCCAGCGATGTAAAACATGGCTGAGAGCATTAAATGCTCTCGGCCCACTGTTAACTTGTTTAAAAAAAACAAACAAAATAATGTTTCCCACGGGATTCGACCCAGTCACCATAGAGAAGCCAACCATGCTCTCTGACTAGTTGAGCTACGTGCTCAGGTTGTCACATTATAATTTCATATTCATTTAACCCGTGCTCTCTGTTATTTAGAACATTTCGATGTTCAACTAGTCCTAATTTCATTTGGTCTTCATAAAATTTACTGTATAACTCCATATTGTTACTACTTCACATAATTTGCATATCAGTAAGAGAAAAATAATTTTTGTAATAATTAAAATGTATTTTCATACACTAATTCAAATTATACATTATAACACTACATTTCTTCTCTTTTTCGACATTTCTTCGCATTGTAGCATTCTAATTTTTTTTTTGTCAATAAATTTCACATTAATTCTCTGACTTTAATCATTCATCTAACATACAACTCATATTTTAATTTATTCAAGCCCATATCAACACAAAGGATCTATTTAACACATGAAAAGGGTATAATCAAGCTACTAACTTTGTGTGTAATTCTTGATGGTAAAAGAATGTATTTTCTATCAATCAATCCATGATTCTAATCAATTCACATACAACTCAAATAATAGAACCACATATAAATTTGTATATTCACATCTCAATCATTCAAGAAGTCATTTTTCCCAATTAAAGTGTGCTCTTCTTAATCGTTTTCATGCTTCAACTTTTCTAATTAAACTAGCATGCAATCCTACTTTAGAAATAGGAAAAATTTTACCCACCTTGTATGGAGAGAAAAACACAATTAGCAACAAAAGTTCTTTGCAAACGAGTGCACCTCCTTCTAGACGCGCGCACACAAGCTCCAAAAGCACCAACACCGAAAGCTCCCTCCTTGAATAGTCGGCCCTCTCCTTCTTCTTGGTGTTGCAAGAACAAGCCCACACACACTCAATCTTTTAACTCACAAACTACTACTAGATAATGCTATTTGACTATAGGTTTGGAAGAGAATATTAAGCACAAAATAACTAGCCATGGGGGGGGGGGATATTTATACTAAAAATCAAATAGAATGGAGGGCTAGGATCAATTGGTTGGTTGTAGGATGGAGGGCTAGGATGAAAGTAGGAGTTGCAATAATTACCCACATCTAAGCAACCACCACACCATGATCACCACTCAAAATTTGAGTTCCCTCCAAAAAGAAGCATTCTCGGCCATGAAGAAAAGCATGCATTTTGCACGTGTACGTGTAGTGCACGTGCATACAACTAGGCCCAAAAATTGTGCATTAAATTTTGTATAAAAATAAAATAGTATTTAAATTGTATTCTACATGACAAGTTGTATAAAAAAATAGATTAATCCATGGGCTTTAGTTTATGGGCCAAAATAGTTATTTTAAAATAAAATAAATTAAATTAACTTTGGGCTTAAAGAAAAAGGCTTTTTATCTAATTAAAATAAGGCTTTTGTACAAAATAATTAAAAGCACAAATTGAAATATCTTTATTCATCTTGATGAAAATATTAACAAAAAATATTGCACGTGCACACTACGTGCAAAATAAATAATTTTTCATTAATTGAAAAATCAGGATATTACACCTGGAGGGCTGGGTGATCCAGCCGTGTAGGAGTGGTTCTTTGCCTCTGTAGGAAGAGCGGGGTGGTGTGTACGGCGAGGAATAGGATCTGTTCCGTCCAGAAGAGGCAAGGGGGGTAGGATGAAGGGATCCCTATTGGAGTCATGTGGGGTGCTGGGCGCAGGATAGTCGGAGCAATGCTTGCCGTGCCCCTAGGGTCGGTAGACGAGCATTGAGGGTCGGGAGTCGAGCTTCGAGGGTCGGCAGACGATCCCCTCGCTAGTTGGAAGAGCAAGAGGAGGCCAAGGTCTGTTGAGTTGGAGCTAGACTCGCCGAGCATCGAGGGTTGGTAGGCGAGTGTTGAGGGTCATGGATGAGCTTCGAGGGTCGGCAGACGATCCCCTCGCTAGTTGGAAAAGCAAGGGGATGCCAAAGTCTGTTGAGTTGGAACTTGGCTCACCGAGCGTCGAGGATCGGTAGGCAAGTGTTGAGGGCCGGCAGACGATCCACTTGCTAGTTGGAAGAGCAAGTGGATGCCGAAGTCTGTCGAGCAGGGGTCTTCTTGCCGAGCATGGGGGGTCGGTAGACGAACCCATCGTTTGCTGGATAGAGGTGGTCTTGGGGCTCGCGGTGCCATCTGAGCTCCGAACCTCCTGTGAATAGAGGGGGATTCTGGGGCTCGCGGTATCATCCGAGCTCCGAGCCCCCTTTCAAGTAGAGGAGGATATTGAGGCTCGCGGTGTCATCCGAGCTCCGAGCTTCCGATGAAAATAGGAGAAGATACTGGGACTCGCGGTGCCATTCGAGCTCCGAGACTCCTATGAGATAGGGAAAGTTTTTGGGGCTCTGTGAGACCCCGTATTTCTAGAAAGTATAGATATATATATATAGTATATTGTATAGTAGTATATATAGTGTATATATATACTAAATAGTAAATGAAAGAATGGATGGATTGTGAATGACGTGGAAGGAATGGAGGAAAAGTGTGCATGTGGTGTAATGTTGACTAGTTGACCATGGATGAATAAATGAAGGAAGGATTGGATTAATTAAAAGAAATGAATGAATGAATGAAAGGAAGTGGAGTGTGTGTGGGTGTATTTGACCCGGATTGACTAGGGGAAAAAGATCCCATATCGGTGGGATTTAAGGGAAATAAGAGAGATATATAGGAAAAGCCAATGAGAAAAGGTACCCAACGGTTAACCACCTTTTTGAGGCAGCCTGTGGTGGGCGTGGCTAAAATTTAGTTAATTGTGTGCGTACGAGTTGAGTGCGGGGCGTTACAGGCTCGTGGTGCCATCTGAGCTCCGAGCGTCTTATGAGTATAGGAGAAGGTACTGGGGCTCGCGGTGCCATCCGAGCTCCGAGCCTCCTATGAAAATAGGAGAAGATACTGGGGCTCGCGGTGCCATCCGAGGTCCCCTCGCTAGTTAGAAGAGCAAGGGAAGGTCAAGGTCTGTTGAGTTGGAGCTCGACTCGCTGAGCGTCGAGGGTCGGTAGGCGAGTGTTAAGGGTCGGTGGACGAGCTTCGAGGGTCGGCAGACGATCCCCTCGCTAGTTGGAAGAGCAAGGGGATGCCAAAGTCTGTTGAGTTGGAACTCAGCTCACCGAGCATCGAGGGTCGGTAGGCGAGTGTTGAGGGCCGGTAGGCGTGTGTTGAGGGCCGGCAGATGATCCACTTGCTAGTTGGAAAAGCAAGGGGATGCCGAAGTCTGTCGAGCAGGGGTCTTCTTGCCGAGCATAGGGGGTCGGCAGACGAACCCCTCGTTTGTTGGATAGAGGGGGTCTTGGGGCTCGCGGTGCCATTCGAGCTCCGAACCTCCTATTAATAGAGGGGGATTCTGAGGCTCGCGGTATCATCCGAGCTCCGAGCCCCCTTTCGAGTAGAGAATGATTTTGGGGCTCGCGATGCCATCCGAGCTCCGAGCTTCCTATGAAAATAGGAGAAGATACTGGGGCTCGCGGTGCCATCCGAGCTCCGAGCCTCCTATGAGATAGGGGAAGATTTTGGGGCTCGCGGTGCTATCCGAGCTCCGAGCGTCCTATGAAAATAGGAGAAGATACTGGGGCTCGCGATGCCATCTGAGCTCCGAGCGTCCTATGAAATAGGAGAAGATACTGGGGCTCGCAGTGCCATCCGAGCTCCGAGCGTCCTATGAAAATAGGGGAAGATTTTGGGACTCGCGGTGCCGTCCGAGCTCCGAGCCTCCTATGAAAATTAGAGAAGATACCGGGGCTTGCGGTGCTATCCGAGCTCTGAGCCTCCTATGAAAATAGGGAAAGATTTTAGGGCTCACGGTGCCCTCCGAGCTCCGAGCATCCTATGAAAATAGGAGAAGATACTGGGGCTCGCGGTGCCATCTGGGCGTCGACCCTTCTGTTGAATAGAAAAGAAATTTGGGGCTCGCGATACCATCCAAGCATCGAGCTTTCTGACTTGTCGAAAAAAAAGTTTGTTGGAATAAGGCCTAGGGGCATTAGGGTAATTTAGTGCCAAGTGCTGACGTTATGTGCGCAAGAATAAGAACAGGG
The DNA here is from genome assembly GCA_017893485.1 of Hemerocallis citrina. NCBI lineage: Eukaryota > Viridiplantae > Streptophyta > Magnoliopsida > Asparagales > Asphodelaceae > Hemerocallis > Hemerocallis citrina. The sequence continues at coordinate 82,906,636 of CM030363.1, forward strand.
TCTTACTTTACTCTCACTTTCCAATTTTATAAGAACAGGGTCTTACTTGCCGTCGGCAACTTTTTTTTTCGGTGTTTGCATGGTGCACATTTCAGGTTAGTATTTCTGTCTAGTAATATCGCGCTTTCAGTCCGGATCCGAGGCTAGCTCATCAGGCCGCTCCGCGAAGGAAGCTGAATCAGATACATCCTCGTCCCTGAGCAAATATAAGGTTAAGGAGGAGGTTCTGACCGACCCTGGATCAGACAGCGATGGTGACGTGGTCTTTGTCGTGTCGCCGCTGAGATCCCGAAGGCCGGTGAAGGAGCCCGTGGATGATGGCGAGGAGGAGGAAGAGGAAGGTCGGGACGTCGAGGATGATGAGGATGATGAGGATCAGGATGCCAAGGATGATGAGGAGGATGGGGATCAGGATGCCGAGGATGAGGAGGAGGATGTCGAGGGTGAGGAGGAGGATGTTGAGGGACAGGGCGCTGTTGAGGATGATGAAGATGATGAAGATGAAGGGGAGCCCGCTCAGGAAGGTGCTGGCGAAGGCACAGTAGGAGGGGCAGTCGGGGTGGAGGACGACCTTCCGCCTCTGCCACCTTTGTCGATGCCGTCTCCCGAGAGGAAGGCTCGCCCTCGTCGGAAGAAGAGGAAGTTAAGACTTCCGGATAGTCCCCCCCTCCAGAGAAGTATGCCCTTAGACCGGGGTTCGAATTTCCCCCGGTCTCCTTTAAAAATCCGGGGTCGATCAGGATGTACCCCGACGATGTCAAAGATACAGACCTTCTTCCTCCCGTACTGGGCGAGGAGAGCCGGGTGAAGATTCGGATGGACGGCATCCAGTGTGTCTTGAAGGCGGACTACCTTCACATTTTGAGGACGGGCTACTTCATTCCTTGGAAGTACGAAGTCTTTATTCCAAGCTCCGGCATTCGACCCACTACAACCCTTGCACCGGGCTATTGCATCTTTCCCAAGGACGCCTTTGTCTCAGGACTGAGGCTGCCGCTGCACCCCTTCGTCAAGAGGGTTTTAAATTGGGTGAAGCTATGCCCGATGCAGTATGGCCCAAACTCTTGAAAGCACTTGATTTGTTTCATCTTGAAGTGCCAAGAGAAGGGCGTGAAACCAAGGTTGACCTGCTTCTGAGCAATCTTAGGGATCAGCTCGCTTGGCGATGCGGAGGAAATTTTTTACTTCTTGCCTAGGCCCCATAAAAAAGTGATACACGGCCATCCGGATTCCATCAAAGGGTGGAAAGATAAATACTCTGTGGTCCGGAGCGAGACGTCTTGGGGGATTCCGACCTCCTGGAATTTCTTCAAGCCGAACCACAGACCTCCGAAGCGGAGTGACTTGTCAGAAAAGGAGTGGAAGGTGGTTGAGAAAATTGTTGGGGGGCACAGCATAGCGTGGCCTCGAGTGACGGAGATACACCTGGCCCGGGCCGGACTGAGCCCAGCCGACCCTAGTATGTTTTCGTTCTGAATTTTTGTATCTCTCTGCCTTCGTGTTAACGTTAGCCTTTCTTCTTTTATTTTTGCAGAGATGACGTCCCAGCAGGTCGATGACAGGCGTGCCTTGATTACAGCCACCGTGAAGAGGAGGACGGAGAAGGCGAAGGAGGCGGAGCAGGAAAAGCTGGCCGCCCAGGGTGCGGGGTCCGGGAAGGGACCAACTCCGGCGGCCGAGGAGCCTTCTCCCGCGAAGAAGACCAAGAGGAACCACCCCCATACGCCGAGGGTGCCTCAGGATGCGGGGGACAATTCTGGCAGCAAGAGGACCGTCGAGGCCCCGGGGCAGAGGCTTCCCTTACCTCGGCCCTCCGCCGAGGAGATGGTGGGGCAATAGGGGCTGCGGCCCTTTGCTCCTGATTGGTCGATTGTACAGGGGGACTCCTTAATCGAGGGTCCCATGGCCATCGAGTTCGTCAGGAAGGTCGCCACCGAGCGGGATCGGATGGCGCTGGCGACGCAGATGTCTGACCAGGCCTTCATACGCTGGTCTCAGGCATCGATCTCGGTAAGTGTTTGAGACCTTGTATTCGTTTTGGAATCGAGAATTTTTCTGACTCTTTCTCCCTCGGAGAGGCAATGTTTCATGGGCAGCACTTTCAGAAGTGCCTAGAGAAGGAAATCCTCGTCGGGAGGAGGAACGCAGAGAAGTATTTCCGCGAGCTGAACAAGGCAACGGACGATATGAAGGAGGCGAAGAACTTGGAAGTCGTCTACGAGGCCCAGATGGCCTCGATTATGGACCACCATCAGAAGGATGTCGAGCGCCTCGAGAAGAAGATCCAGGATGAAGCAGAGAAGGGACGGAAGGCCTTGGAGCGGATGGAGATCGCCTCGGCGGATGCCCTGATTATGGCACAAGATGAGGCCTACGATCTTGCCAAGGAGCACTTCCAGAGAATCTATCCAGAACAGAATGTCGATCACCTCCACTATAATGGGCAGCCGGACCTTCCGCCGACCCCTGTTGACGAGGATATGGGGGGCGACCAGGATGATGAAAAGATGCCACCCCCCCCCCCCCCCCCCCCAAGCATAGATTAGGCTTCTCTTTTTTCTTTTTGGTTTGTACATGCCTCGAGCGGATTGGCCACCGCAATTTTGTAGCCTGATTTTTTGAAAGTAATGAAAGAAAGCTTTTTTGGCCGAGGCTTCATAACTTGCATAATTTGTAGTCTCCTTCATGATTGGTTGTTTTCTCTCGTCTTTTTGGTAGACGCACGAAGTCTTGGGTGCCGATCTCGTTTCCACCGAGGAATCCCTGGTCCGAGCGGGGAAGGAGGCCATGGAGGCGTCTCTGGCTCATCTGCGAAAATAGGCTCGGGATCGAGCGGCTGCCATGAATTACTTTATGAACAAGTCTAGGGAGCTCGGTCTGGAGATCACTCGTCTGAAGAAAGCCATAGCCGACCAGACTGGTGGGTAATTGAGACGAACTGGTCCCTCTCGGATGCCTCGAGTGGGCGGTCGGCTTCGGAGTCTTTTGTTCGCAAGGCCGTTGTCGAGAAGGAGTCGGAGATCCGCAGGCTGAAGCTGGTGTTAGGCGCCGGTTTGGTCGAGGAGAGAGAGTAACAGTAACTAGGGTTTTGAGTGGAAAAGATTGATTACCTGGATAAGGGGTAGGGGGTCTGGTATTTATAGGAGAAGCCAACAGGGTCGAGACCCGTTTGGGGCCGTGTCTGGACCCGGTCGACTGTGGGCCTGAAGCGGTGGAAGCCCAAGTGGTATAGGGCTGACGTGGCAGAGGCCGAGGCGGTTTCCAGGCTGACGTGGCAGAGGCGTGGGCGGTTTTCGTGCTGGCGTGACGGATCCAGATGATCCGGTGGTGCACACTTCATGAGGGGATCCTGTGGTTCAGGATGAGCCACGTCATCTGACCCATATCAATTTGGTATAGTCTTCTCCTCGTCAAAAATATATACAATTTTTATGGAAGCTCATGTAATGCAATGTTATCAATTTGAGAATTAGTAAAACAATTTGATGACTCAAACTTAATGCTGGCGCGAAAGCTAAGGCATAGCCCTATGATCTAGTGTCTAGGGCCAGAGCCATGACCTGGTAAAAAATTTAGTTTAGAATCTAGGGCTAGGTTCGAGCATTTTATATACCCCTGCCACCTTAGCCATTAACAACCCCAAGAGTACACGACATTAACTCTTTTTTTTCTTTTCTTGTGCTAATAGTAAAAAAAAAAATTGCTATTGATTTACCTAATAGTATATATATGAGATAATTTCTTTTTTTTTTAAATTAGAAAACAAGGAAATAAAAGAAACTACAATCGCTCTTGCAGAATGTCTTCCACATCCGCTTCGTAAGACTTGCTAATACTACTTCATTATTTAAAACAATAAAAAGAGTTACTTGATGCAAATTTTCCCTCCGACGAGGGCGAGGGTTGTCCGATCCGCACTCCTCGACGGCACCAGGAATCACCATGCCATCAATCTGCATTGTCGTCGCCATTGAGAATTATAATTATGGTTTTGTGAGGGATTTTTTAAATTTAATTTTAAATATTAGTATATGTTAATTCTGTTAACATACATGGATGTGTTTACATAATGAAAATATCTTCAGTGTCATACTCTATTTTATTTATCTGATTTATTTCATCTTTTATGTTTTCTTTCTATGCAAGTAATTTTTTCTATTGTATTTTCTTTTCTTGCAAGTCTTTCCATCTATATGAACTCTCTACTACTATAAATTGATCATGAGCTCTATCAATAAATAACAAGAACGACAAGAATATCAAGAACAACTATTTTTTCCTCACAAATCTAACAAATTAGATTATACATTCCTAACTGCATATTGGGTTAACTAGTGTTACAAAAATATTTTTAACAGACTCATAAAATTATATAGAACTTAAACAATAAAATGATAATATGCACTATATATATTTTTTTTTTCCAGTTTATCTTATTTAATAATCTGTGCTACTCTTGTATGGAAAACCCAAATAATGATATTTTTATCTATTTCAGTCATATTCTTTGAAACCACTAAGGGAGATTTCATTAGTTCATATTCTTTTATTATTATGTACATGCACAGTAACTTTAGTTCTTTAACAAAAATATAAAAGTCATTAATGGACGGAGGTGGCCCTATTCAACACCGACACAACACCATGACATAGTTAAACCCTAGATCCCAAAATTTAGAGATGTCCCTTAACTATTTCGATCACAATATAATTAAAAGATGAAAAATCTACAATAATAAATTCACATTTTCAAATCGACCAACATCATTCTATATTTCTAAAGCAAAGAAAAAAGTCGAATAATTACCGAAGTTGAGCTTACAATGCAGTAATAGGTGGGGATGTGGTTCTTCTTGGACTCCTCCTTGATGTACTCTGCTATCTCCTTCTCCCCAGTGTGCTTCTCAACTGCCTTCCCTCTCAAATCAAGTCTTTCATCTTAAATCATTTCCTCTCAAATGAAATATAATTAACATCAGAAGATGAGTGGTTGTTTTTATTATTATTTTTATTTTATTTTATTTTGTAAATTGATAGCACGTATTAGTACATGTTTGTTTCTTCTTATTTTTTTTACATGTGTTAGCACGTGCTAGTTTTCTACTACTTTCCTCTCCTTACTCTATTTTAATAGAGGAAGGACTCTCTAATTCTAATATGTAATACAAAATAAGATAGGATCTTACAACTTCATGAATACTTAATCTCGGGGAGGATTTGGGGACTGGCATACGACTACTGCTTGGATTTGGGCGGACTGGCAAACGGCGAACGATTATGACTGTGTTTTGAGCGAGGAGCGACGACGGGCATAGGCAAGCAGTGATGGCTTGTATTTGGGTGGACTGGTGGACGTCGACCGGCGAAGGGTGGGTTTTGGGCGAGGAAGGGTTAGTGGGGGTTGGGGGATTTGGGAGAGAAAAGGCTTTGCGTACTTAGTCACTAATTTTTTTTTATATAGAGTAAAAAGAATGATGTAGAATAGAAAGATTAATAACATGTCAAAAAAATTACCAATCAATTTGAACTTGGATTAAATTATACCTGAAATTGCAGGAATTATGTCACTGAAGTCTCTCTTAAAGTTGGCATTAGCTCACTCCAAATAATATCGAGGACACCTAACACACATTAGTAGACTCGAGTAAATACAAATCAACCAAGCCTATATATGTAATAAGCTAACCACTCAATACGGACAAAGTGCTAGATCAATGGAATACAAAGAAAACCAATGTTTGTGCATTTACTTGTGCATGAACAATACAAATTGTAAAATACACAAAAAAATGATGGGATATGTTGGTAAAATAATATTCAAATATTAACTGAAAATATTTTAAATAACATATCGTCATGTTGTTAGGCATGTACTAAAAAGTAAGTTGACATACATCTAAAAAAGTACGTATGCTCCAATAAAAAAGTAGAAGAAGATGATATGTTAAGATATTCATCACCAGATATTTAGTTTATCAGATGGTTTCTGCATCAAACTTCACACATTGATTATTTATCATACTGTACCAATGCAAAATCAACCTACGACTAAGGGAAGCAATAATAATATGAAGGCAACAACCTCCACCTTGACTGGCAATCATAGATAATGTTAACAACAACATTATAAAGAGTTGATAACGTGTACAATATTTTTTTCTCTTTATTTTTCTTGTTTTCTTCTATGATGGCTTTGTGCAGTTTCTTTTATAATGACATAAAAATGTGGAATGACAACAATCTATTAATTTTAATCCCTTGACATTGATTGGTATTTGGAAATTTTAGTTCAAAACTGGACCCAGATTAGAAGATCCCCTGTATAGTGATATACCATTCCCTCCCTTTTCTTTCACTCCTTATAACTGCCTTCGCTGGAAACATATTTTCTTGATTAGGGTAGCTTAACATCTTAGCTACATACGCCTATCAAAATGGATGGTCCGCACTATCTTTATTATCAAATGATCATGTTATTTATTCATTTTTTTTATTTTTCAATCCTTTGCTTGCCCTTGCTTGAATTTTTTTTTTTTTGCTCTGTAACTCAATGCTTAGATCCTGAAGTTGTGACACAACCTCAAGATCACACAACATAAACATAAAAAAAAAAAATCAATCCCTCTAGTCTGTCTTTTACTAGAGTTCACAAGTAATCTGTAGATTAGTGACTTTGGATAAATATGACTGGGGATGAAATAGAAAGCTACTTTTAAAATATTTGAATTTATCAGTAATGTCTAAATTGTGAACAACTTGGTTGATTAAGAAAATTCACAGGGTACTATTTGTACAAACATTCTACCTGATGATTTCGCAAAGGGAGGCAGCAATGTCTTAGGAATTGGAAAAGCCCGATGTGTATGGTTCCTATTTCTTAGAAGCAAAGCCAATGCAACTTCAATACATGAGATCAAAGTTGTAATAGATGATAAAGCAATTATAACTATTAACAACAACAACAACATTATAGCTTGATAAATGTACTCGACACTTTACTAATCACTGCCGCCCACCGCGAAATATCTAAGAAATGACAAAAATATTCTGTTCTAAATACATAATGGCAATAGATGCTCGCCATAAAACTGGAGCATGGATCAAAAGATATAGTATAGGACAGAGTTCATCAGCATTGAGAAACCACTATAGAGGAAACCATCGAACACGAAAAACTTAATTGCTAAGTAGTAGACTTTTACCCTCTATATCTACATTCGTCAGCCATCTAAAATCCGTCGGCAAGACATCACTTGAAAGAAGGTAATTTGAATGACTAAATTGAATCGAATTAATGCCAAATAATTATAAAGGTCTTTTGAGTATTTTCACAAACACCTCATGTGCACCACAAATGAGAAAATAATTGTAATCAAAATAATTTCGAGCCCAAATTTGAACCTTCTCACCTCTATAAGCATCTTACTGAACCCTATATTCCGAAGATTGGTGTATAAATCCCTAATCAAATTCAAAATTAAACCCATCCACTTGAGTTCCATATCCACCACACAACAGACTCCTACAACTAACATATTTCAGTTCATTCATGCATTTTATCAAACAAGATGAACGCATATAGTAAATAGAGATAAGATTGAAGAATTTAACATGAGAAGACGAAGCTGCACATAATAACCCAAAGGATCTTTAGACATTACTCTTAGATTCATCAAATATTTTTATCTCTTTAGTAAATAATTATACTATATATACAATCCAAAATAAGAGAGGATGTGATGAGGACATCGGTTCCAGACGATTTGAGCGTTTCTATCAGCGCAGGCATCGTCTTCATTAGCTGTTTTATTCAGTTTAGGATTTTTATTTTATTTCCATTTTTATGTAATCTTTTTTTGTAATTTTTAGATTCTGAGAATATTTTGGAGATGTGTTTCAAGATGTAATTGAGCCTATTTAAAGGCCCTGAGATGAATGAGAAAGGCATGCCATTATTGATCAAAAAAAAATCTGTGTTGAGTTTTGCTCTTCGTTTTCTCTCCTTTGTGTGATACAATTGAGATCAAATTAGGGTTTGTGATAAATCCTAATCTAGTTTTAGAGTTAGTGATTAATTCTAAAATTTATCCCCCAATAAAAAAATCCCCAATACAAATTATAATCCCCTAATCCAAACCCTAAACCCCTAACTCAAAACCTAATCCTCTATCCCCATACCCGCCGCCTCCAACTTCTTCGTTCTTCTTCGTTTTTCCCAAACCCACCAACTCCACTCCAATATCCACGAACCCAACTCCAAAGCCCCAAATCCCGATCCAAAGAACCCTCCTCTCCATCGTCGTCTCCCTCTCTCGCTACCCACACCTGACCCAGAAACCCTAACCTTCATCCCCGATCCTTCCCCTCACCGACTTCGCCGTCGCCACCTCACCATCACCCCAAACACCCACCACCACTATAGCCTTCACCCATCTCCTCCTTCCTCCTCCAATCCCGAACCCCACCACAGTTCCCAAACCCATCGCCTGCTACTCACCCCGAACTCCTCGCCATCTGCAAACTCCCGACCTCTTACCTCCTCGCCTCGACTGGTCGCCGCACACGCCACGCCTGTGCCCGCGACTTTCCCCTGTGCTACCTGTCGCAACTCCATAGCAGTGACACCAGCGCCGTGCCCCTAGTCGCCGACTCTTCTCGAGCACAGCAGATCCACGACCTGTTCTTCCAACAGGAGCTGCTTCGATTGTTGCAGTTGTTCTTCGGATTCGGTATACTCTTTCCATCTCTTCCGTATTTATGTTTTACTGCCTTATCATCTAGTATATTATCTGATTTGACTGTCGACCACAAAATACTGAGATTGAGTGATCCACATGCTAGATTATGGTACGAATTGGTATTGCTCTTTTTACTTGCTGAAACACGTAGGGATTTACTTATTGATTAAGATTGAATTATTAATTGGGATTGTTAGCATTTGATTCAATTCTTGAAAACCCATCGGACCTGTTAACTGTTAAAATATCCAATCTAAATCCGCACTTTCATGTTGGTAAAATTAACCCATTAAAATTCTTGGAAAATTCTCTATTTTAGGGTTAGTTTTACATCATTTTGGTATCAGAGCAAAGGTTCTTAAAACCTTAGTTCTTGCATCGTAGGCATCATTTTTGCATTCATTTAGGATTGTGTAGTTTTTATCTTTTTTCTTCTTTTATTTTAGTTTATTTCAGATTCATTAAAAAAAAAAAAAAAAAAAAATTAGGACACTCTATTTCACACTTTTGGTGAATGCGTCTTCGCAGCACCATCACAGATCCTGAAGAGCCTTTCCTATTCCTTCCCAATCACCCAACTAGGAACCCTAGACTTTCCAGACCTGAAATGGACAATCCTGATATCTCCGCTACCCTAGCTGCCATCCAAGCAACTCTTGCCAATATCAATCAGAGGCTTGAGAAAGTGGAGCTAAATCAAACAATTGTCCCTGAGCTTCATGGCCATCGTCAGATCCCTCAAGGGAATGTTCATGACGATCGACGTCAAGAACGTGACCCTGACGAACAATATAAAAAGAACGTTAAGGCTGACGTTCCCCAATTTGAAGGCCACATGGAACCCCAAGCTTACCTTGATTGGGTCCGTGCCATGGACCACTATTTTGTGTGGTTCGACATGAGCGAAGCCTTTAAAGTTAAATTTGCGACTATAAAATTAACGGGTAAAGCTCAACAGCATTGGACCAATCTTGAACATGCCCGCAGAGACCGAGGCCTGGCACCCATAGCCACTTGGGAGGCCATGAAAGAGAAGCTCACTGAGAGGTATGTACCGTTATCGTTCCACACCCAATTGCTAGATTCGTGGAACCTATTGTATCAAGGAAGTAAATCCACACAAGAATATGTCGATAAATTCGATGACTTCCTTATTCGGTGCAATGCGTTAGGTAAAGAGAGTGAAGAACAAACTCTCTCTAGGTTCAGAGCTGGACTACGAGCTGATCTTAGGAACGAGCTAATCTATAGAAACGTGGACTCAATAGCGGCAGCCTACGCCCTAGTCCTCGACATGGATTCACTTAAAGCTAGTTCTCATTCTAGGTCCAGCGGCTCGAGAGATCATTCCTCTAGAATGACCTCTACTGACCCACCTAGACCTAAGCCTCCCTCTCAGCACCCCAACAAATCTTACCCCAACAAACCTAATTCAAATTTTAATTCACATAGAGATGAACATAAGGGTAAGAACAGTGGAAGAGATTACAGTAAGATTGACCCTCTCACTAAGTGCTATAAGTGTAAGGGCTATGGTCATGTTGCTAGCAACTGTCCCAGTCCTAGTAGGATAAACATAGTAGAGGGTACCGCTGTCATTGCTGACGACTCAGACAATGAGTTTTCTTATGAGCCTATCGAAGGCGATAACTTCGGTGAAGAAGAGGATGACCAGTATCTCCACTGTATTCGGTCTATCCAATCATCCCACTTGAATGTAGTTAGATGTGCCTTGTCCCAACCAAAAGAAGAAGATGATTGGAAGCGCACTGCTATATTCCACACCTTTATGACTATAGGTGGCAAAAACTGCAAGGTGATTGTTGACAGTGGGAGCTGCGTCAACGCTGTCTCTTCTGCGGTCTTAGCAAAGACCGGACTTAAGGCTGAACCCCATCCACGCCCATACAAAGTATCTTGGATTGATGCAACAGCACTCCAAGTAACACATCGATGCTTAGTCCCTGTGGACTTCAAAGCTTACAAAGAGGAAATTTGGTGTGATGTGCTTAAAATGGATGTGGGTCAAGTCATCTTAGGGAGACCTTGGTTATACGATCACGATGTGACCATATATGGTCGATCCAACCAATGTGTGTTCCAGCACGACGGACTAAAAATAAAGCTCATTCCCGTGAGGCCACGAACTAGTCCAGCTGAAACAACACCGGCTCCCTCGAGAAAGGGCAAGGAGGTAACGTATATGGGTGAAAAGGAACTTACAAATGAAATTGAAAAGGGGGCTACCATCCTTTTACTCACAGCGAGAGAAGTCCCTAAAGATCCTAAGTCACTCATCCCGTCCCAAGTTACTCCTGTCCTTCAGGAATTTGCAGATGTGTTTCCTGCTGACCTCCCCAACCAGTTGCCTCCATTGCGTGACATCCAACACGCTATTGATCTGGTTCCGGGAGCGAGTCTTCCCAACTTGCCACATTATCGGATGAATCCGACAGAGCATGCTGAGTTGAAACGGCAAGTTGATGAGTTATTGGCAAAGGGCTTCATCAGAGAAAGTTTAAGTCCTTACACTGTTCCTGCTCTATTGACGCCAAAGAAAGATGGAACTTGGCGTATGTGTGTGGACAGCCGTGCCATAAACAAGATCACGGTGAAATACCGTTTTCCCATTCCTCGTTTGGATGACATGTTGGACATGATGTCTGGTACCACAATCTTTTCCAAGATTGATCTTAAAAGTGGCTACCACCAAATACGTGTTCGTCCTGGTGATGAGTGGAAGACCGCCTTCAAGACGAAGGATGGCCTGTACGAGTGGATGGTCATGCCATTTGGAATGACAAATACCCCGAGCACGTTTATGAGAATCATGACGCAAGTACTCCGTCCCTTTATGGGCAAGTTCCTTGTGGTGTACTTTGATGATATTCTCATTTACAGCCGATCCGTTGGGCAACATCTTGACCATTTGAGACAGGTCTGCGATGTTTTGAGGAAGGAACAGCTTTATGCTAATCCGACCAAATGTACATTCCTCTCCGATCAGACTATCTTTCTGGGATTTATTGTGTCTGCCAGAGGAGTATCTGCTGACCCAGAAAAGATACGAGCTATTACAGAGTGGCCTGAGCCCCGCAATATTCGTGATGTGCGGAGTTTTCACGGCCTTGCCACCTTTTATCGTCTGTTCGTGCGAGGATTTAGCACGATCATGGCTCCGATAACCGACTGTTTGAAGAAAGGTGAGTTTGTCTGGTCGAAAGAAGCCACGAATGCCTTCGAAGAGATCAAGAAGAGAATGACTCAGACACCTGTCATGAGGTTGCCTGATTTCACTAAAGTCTTCGAAGTAACATGTGATGCTTCTGGTATTGGTATAGGTGGAGTCCTCAGTCAAGAGAGTCATCCTGTTGCTTATTTCAGTGAAAAGCTGAACGAAGCAAGACAAAAATACTCCACCTATGACAAGGAGTTCTATGCGGTCATTCAGTCACTTCGCTATTGGCGACATTATCTCCTGCCGCAAGAATTTGTTATCTTCTCAGACCATGAGACCTTAAGATTCCTTAATTCTCAACAAAAGTTGAATACGAGACATGCTAGATGGGTAGAGTTCCTACAAGAATATTCATATACCATTAGGCATACAAAAGGGATTGATAATAAGGCCGCGGATGCGCTAAGTCGTTGTTACATGATTTTATCTGCACTGCACACCGAAATTATTGGTTTTGAGAGATTGAGAGATGAGTATGCCTCCTACCCAGATTTTCACGAGATCTACACCTCCTTGAAGGAAGGCATAACTCGAGTGATAGATGATTATTTCTTGAAAGATGATTATCTCTTCTATCGCTCCAAACTGTGCATTCCTAGTACATCCTTACAAGAGTATCTTGTTTGGGAATTGCACGCTGGTGGCCTTGCCGGACATTTTGGGCATAGCAAGACCATTGATGCTGTGGAACATAGGTTTTACTGGCCGAAGCTAAAGAGAGACGTTGTGAGACTTGTTAACAGATGTCACACCTGTCAACTTGCCAAGCAACAAAAATAGAACACAGGCCTGTATACTCCTTTACCTGTTTCCAGCCGCCCTTGGGAAGACGTGAGTATGGATTTCGTGTTAGGCTTACCGAAAACACAAAAGAAACACGACTCCATTCTTGTCGTCGTGGACCGTTTTTCTAAAATGGCCCACTTCCTCCCGTGCTCGAAAACTTTTGATGCATCCCGCGTGGCTCAGATCTTCTTTGATAATATTGTGAAGCTACATGGGTTGCCAAAAACCATTGTGTCTGATAGGGATGTGAAATTCACGAGTTATTTTTGGAAGACCCTATGACACAAGTTAGGTACAAAATTAAAGTTTTCGTCAGCATTCCACCCACAGACAGATGGACAGACTGAGGTTGTCAATCGGAGTCTTGGCAATCTCTTACGTACTCTTGTGGGAGAGAACTTGGGAACATGGGATTTGAAATTAACGGTTGCTGAATTTGCATATAACACATCTAGGAACAGAACCACTGGCATGTGTCCACACGAAGTTGTACATGGTTATCGTCCTAGGCAGCCTATAGATCCTGCCTCCATGTTAGAACATCACCGAGTCTCTGAGTCTGTATCTGCATTTGCATCCCGCATTCATGACTTACATAGAGAAATTTTCAAGAAAATTAATGAAAATAATTTTAACTACAAGTTAAGAGCTGATATTAGAAGGAAATTTAAAACTTTTAATGTGGGTGACGAAGTGATGGTTCGGATTCGTCCGGAACGGTTCCCAGTGGGATCCGTTAAGAAATTGAACGCACGTGCTGCAGGTCCATTTAAAATTCTTCATAAAATCAATGATAATGCCTATGTTGTTGACCTCCCCGAAGGCTTTGGCATCAGTAAAACTTTCAATATTGAGGATCTAGTACCCTATGAAGGCCCAGAATTTAACCCTAGAAATCCTCTTATAGATGAGCCTACCCTGCAGCCTACTGGTGAGATTCCCCCATTACCCCCACTACCAGATACTACTTACCCATCGACAGAAGAGTTGGATAATATTTTAGATGATCAGATAATCTCTACTAGAGATGGTGGTATCCATAGATATTTGGTAAGTTGGAAAAACAAGTCGGAGTCGGAGAACACTTGAATAGATCGCGGAGAGCTCCAGCGCTTGGATCCAGACCTCTTGGAGCACTATGACAGGAGGACTGGTTTTGACTCGACTGGGTCGAGCCTTCTCCCACCCGGGGAGAATGATGAGGACATCGGTTCCGGAAGATTTGGGCGTTTCGATCAGCGCAGGCATCGTCTTCATCAGCTGTTTTATCCAGTTTAGGATTTTTATTTTATTTCCATTTTTATGTAATCTTTTTTGTAATTTTTAGATTCTGAGAATATTTTGGAGATGTGTTTCAAGATGTAATTGAGCCTATTTAAAGGCCCTGAGATGAATGAGAAAGGCATGCCATTATTGATCAAAAAAAATCTGTGTTGAGTTTTGCTCTTCATTTTCTCTCCTTTGTGTGATACAATTGAGATCAAATTAGGGTTTGTGATAAATCCTAATCTAGTTTTAGAGTTAGTGATTAATTCTAAAATTTATCCCCCAATAAAAAAATCCCCAATACAAATTATAATCCCCTAATCCAAACCCTAAACCCCTAACTCAAAACCTAATCCTCTATCCCCATACCCGCCGCCTCCAACTTCTTCGTTCTTCTTCGTTTTTCCCAAACCCACCAACTCCACTCCAATCTCCACGAACCCAACTCCAAAGCCCCAAATCCCGATCCAAAGAACCCTCCTCTCCATCGTCGTCTCCCTCTCTCGCTACCCACACCCGACCCAGAAACCCTAACCTTCGTCCCCGATCCTTCCCCTCACCGACTTCGCCGTCGCCACCTCACCATCACCCCAAACACCCACCACCACTACAGCCTTCACCCATCTCCTCCTTCCTCCTCCAATCCCGAACCCCACCACGGTTCCCAAACCCATTGCCTGCTACTCACCCCGAACTCCTCGCCATCTGCAAACTCCCGACCTCCTACCTTCTCGCCTCGACCGGTCGCCGCACACGCCACGCCTGTGCCCGCAACTTTCCCCTGTGCTACCTGTCGCAACTCCATAGCAGTGACACCAGCGCCGTGCCCCCAGTCGCCGACTCTTCCCGAGCACAGCAGATCCACGACCTGTTCTTCCAACAGGAGCCGCTTCGATTGTTGCAGTTGTTCTTCGGATTCGGTATACTCTTTCCATCTCTTCCGTATTTATGTTTTACTGCCTTATCATCTAGTATATTATCTGATTTGACTGTCGACCACAAAATACTGAGATTGAGTGATCCACATGCTAGATTAGGGTACGAATTGGTATTGCTCTTTTTACTTGCTGAAACACGTAGTGATTTACTTATTGATTAAGATTGAATTATTAATTGGGATTGTTAGCATTTGATTCAATTCTTGAAAACCCATCGGACCTGTTAACTGTTAAAATATCCAATCTAAATCCGCACTTTCATGTTGGTAAAATTAACCCATTAAAATTCTTGGAAAATTTTCTATTTTAGGGTTGGTTTTACATCAGGATGTTACAACTAGATCAATACCTTAATCTCATATTCTCAATATTCTAAAAAATAATAAATATATAATCAAAAATAAGAGAGGATCTTATAACTTCCTGAATACCTTAATCTTGGGGATTTGGGGTATGGCATATGGCTGCTGCTTGGATTTGGGCGGACTGGCGAACGGCGAACGATTACAGTTGAGTTTTGGGCTAGGGACGACGGCGAGGATAGCCGAACGGGGACAACTTGTATTTTGGTGGACTGGTGGACGGCGAACGACGACGGTTTGGATTGGGACGGATTTGCGAACGGCGAACGGTGATGGGTGGGTTTTGGGTAAGGATGGGTTGGGGAGATTTGGGGAAAGAAAGAGTTTTTTATGTTTTGTATATTTTTAAATTTTTTTTTATTAAGTTAAAGGTATGGTATGGTCTACATGTGGTAAGATAAATTTGAACTCTTACTTTGACTCTCTTTTCTCTATTTTAAAATAGAGAAAGGACGGAAGGATTAGTCCTATTTGCTTGAGATATAATATAATAATTAAATATTATATTTTTATTTTTTTCAAACAAACTATAAACGAATGGTTTAAATAGGCACAAATATTAATATCCACGTAATGAAAACATCCGTATTTTCTTTTAATAAAGTGTAAAACAGAAAAAGCTCTCCAACCCAGGGGAAGGAGCGGAATGCATCGCAATTTTAAACCGTTTATAAAACAGAAAAAAGCTCCTGTTCTCCGACTTCCTTCCCCTCTCAGATCCGTAAGCTACAGCCCCCCTTCCTCCTTCTCCCCTTCACTAATCTTGTAGCTGGTGTTCAGCTCTCCAACCCCTTTTCTTTTTTTCCCTTTTTGTCCTCTCTCGGTGTTGGTCCCCTTCTCCGCCTCCCTCGCGTGTGAGTGGCTTCTCGGCGAGCGGTTTTCTCCCTCCTCTCTCTCTCCCGATATTTGCCAGTCGTCTCCTCCCAGCAGCGCTCTCCGATTCTCGACGCCTGACTGTCCCCCCCCGTCCGTTCTATTTCGGCGCCTGGTTTGTCCCCTCTTCCCTTCTTCTTGTCTGAGCACTGTAAGTATCCCTTTTATTTTGCTCTCAGGCTATTTTTGATTTAGCGTATTAGTGTTTGGTTTTAGAGTTGGTTTTTTGTGTTAGTGCTTCTCTGTTTCATCGTGGTATTTGTGTGTGTTTGTGGTTCTCTGAGCTTTGTTCTTGTGGGATTCGCTTGGTCCCCTGTGGACGTTGGTGTCTGTGTGCTCGCCCCCCTCTTTGCTCCCCCGCGCTCCCTCCTCTCCCTCCGTTGAAGGGGATTGTTCTGTGGGTGCTTGCGGCCCCACCCTCTTTCTCTTCTCCCTTCATCTACCATTCTCTCCTTTTGGGTTTAATTTTCCCCTCTTGACCCTGGCACTCCCGAATTCCCGTTGCGCCGGTAAGATTCGAGAAGGAGCAGTGGTCTCTAGCTGGCTTCTTGCCTGCCATTGTTGATTTCTTTTGTTTGTGGGCCTCTCCTTTAGCCCATGGAGCAGTCATGGGTCGAAGTAGTTAAAAAAAGAGTTATAAAAAAACCTATTCTCCTAATCCTTTTTCAGGTGTTGTTTTCTCTGGGCCTAAACCCAAGCCCAACGGGCGTTTCCATTATCTTCTAGCAGCTTCGTCTGATCTATCCTCCCGCTCTAATTCTCATTCCACCGCTTCATCTTCTTCTTCCCCTCCCTCCTCCTCTCGCTCTCCCACTTTCTGTTTCAGGTGCCTCCAAGTGGGGCACGTTAAAAGTTTCTGCTTGGCTAAGATGAAGTGCTTATTTTGTCTAAAAGATGGTCACTCTAGGCAACGTTGCTTTTCCCTTCAGAAAATCCTCGGTCTTTCGGTCGGCGTTCCGATTGCGGACTCCGTGTTGGACTCTCTCGACTTTCCGACTCTTCAAAAGAAGTTAGCAGAATTGCCCTCTACTAAATCCAAAAAAGCCAAAGCCCCTTCCTGTTCTCCTCTACTTCCCACTCCCGCCTCAGGATCCCTCCGCTCCTCCTCTCCTACTCCAGCTCAGTCGAAGCTGGCTGTCCCTTCCCACCTTCCCCTGAAGCCTACCGTCACCCAGGTTTTTTTAGCTAACACTGAAATGTCGGACCGCCTTAAGATTTACAACAACTTTGGAGCTATTGCTTTCTCGGGCGGATCTATCCCCTTCTACACCCTCAACACTTTTCTTTGCAACTTCTGCAATGTTCGAGATTGGGAGTGGGTCCTCTACTCTTGTTCGAATGGTGACGCAGTGATTCAATGTCCTTCGACTAAAGTTCTGGACGAGCTTTGCGATAATCAGACTCTATCCATTGGTGCTGTCTCTCTGACCATTCGTAAATGGGTTTCTTGTGCTTCAGCTTCTAGATCACTGGAACTCTCTCCTTCCAAGGTCACATTGGTTCGCCTCCCCCCGTTCTGCGAATCCTTGAGGATGGTTGCTGCATTCTCAAAATGTATTGGTGAAATTATCAGCATGGACTCTTGCGTGCGATTGGCCTCTGGCAGCATTCAAGTTGATGCTTTGTTTCGTTGCCCACCCCCTAAGGATCGTATTGAAGTCTTTCGGCTCAACGATGGTGTATCGTCGTTTGAAGTCTCTGTTCAGTACCACGGTTCTACTTCTGGGGGAGTAGCGTCGAAGCCGGATTTTGTTCTCTCCCACCCTCCCGTTTTCCACCCAGGTGCATCTTCTGGCCCTAAATTTTCTTCTTCTACTGGCAAAACCCTCTTCACCCCACAGTCTAAGAAGCTCGTCACTCCTACCCATCCCTCGTCTTCGTCGGCAAAGGTTGCGAAGATTTCCCCAGCGAAGTCTTCTAACCTAGTTTGGATCAACCCCGCCCGTGTTTCCCAAGCCCCGGTTAAACCTACTCCTCCGACTGTCCCTCCGGCTGCGCAAGCTCCTGAACACTCTATCAACTCTCAAGGGCGTGCTTCCTCTGCTTCCAAATCGGGAGCTTGGCCAGCTTGGGAGCCCAACCCCTCGTTCGCTTCAGATTGGGAACTATTTCAACGCTCCGCCCATTTTCCGACTACTAGTTCTTCTCGTCCTTTCTCAACTCCTAAAGCTGATAAAGCGTCTTCTACTTCCGATGCTGGTCTGTTTGTGCCTCCTCCCAATTTGGATAAAGCTCCCATTCCTTCGCTGGCTTCGGACTGGACTGATAAGGATGATCTTCTTGGGGATGAAGTGGCAGCTCTGGAGAGCACTCAAGCTTCCATTAAGGTCAATATCTGTTCTCCTTCTACTAATTTCAGTTTCTTTTTCAATTTAGCTGTTTTGGTGAGTAACTTTCCTATGTTGATGGAATTTAAATTCCCGTCACTTAAGTTTTCCTCGATCGGGACATTAAAGGCCTGGTCTTCTATTTCCTCCATCTCTCCTTCTATTATTAAGTTAGAATTGTCGATGCTATCTTCTAGAGTATTCACACAAGGCCTCCCCTCATCGAGGTCACTATTGTTGCCTTTGGCACCATCTTTGCCGAACAGGCAACTCACGGTTTCCTCTCCTCTATTGGAGTACGTTACCCCCCCGCTCAAGTTGACCGACCCTGGTCACCTTCCGGGTTGCCAACCCTCCTCTTCTTTGCCCCCCAACCCCCGTTCCCCCGTTTTGCCCTCTGGCAACGGCCGATTGATTCGCTCCAGTGCTCGACTCTTAGCTCAGCGGACTGCGTCGCGGCAGCCTTCCTCCCTCTCCCTTCTCTCTTCCCATCCGTCCCCTCTGGGCTCTCTTTACCGTCCCCTTTTTGAGGACTGGTCAGACCCAGAGTTAGCCTCTAACGCTTTATCCCTCGGTTTCACTCTCCCCCCTGACGTCTCCACCCCTATTTCCCTCCTTAGGTCTATTGAACAGTCCCGAGTCCTTGAGCACAAACTATTTAATGATTAGTATCTCTTGGAACATTCGCGGGCTTAACTGCCCCTCTAAGCAGAGAGCCATTTTCGACTTATTTTGTCTTCCCACTGTGATATCATCTCGATTCAAGAGTCCAAATTGGAAGCGCCCTCTCCGCGTCTCTTCCGTTCTATTGGAGGCGCGGTCATTTCTAATTGGATCTCCCTCGATGCCATTGGCTCTAGAGGCGGGATCCTGTTTGGTTTTAAGGACTCTTCTTTCTCCCTTATCTCGATTCGTAGACTCCACTTTTTCTTAATAGTGCAGCTGCACTGGCTCATCCATGACTGCGTCATCACGTTCATCTCGGTCTATGGCCCCTCCACTTCTAGTGGACGACCGATCTTCTGGTATGAATTCCTCTCCCTTCACCAATTCGTGCAAGGTCTTGCTGTGGTTTGTGGGGATTTCAACATCACGCGTTTCGCAGCGGAAAGATCCCACTCCTCCGTGCCGGATTCCCAATCTTGGTTTTTTAACGATTGCATTAGAAGTCTCCAATTATCGGAGATCCCTATCAACGATAGGCTATTTACTTGGTCCAATCAGCGTCTTATCCCCTCCCTGGCGAAATTGGACAGGTTTCTAGTTTCGCACTCCTGGTTCTCCAGATTCCACAATGCATATGCGAAAGCTCTTCCCAACCCATCCTCTGACCACGTGCCCATCTCCCTGTTCTCGGACTTCCACTTCCCCCATCACCGTCAATTTCGCTTCGAAAAATTCTGGCTTAAAGATCAACTGTTTATCAAATTGACCGAGGAATGTCTAGCGGCCGTCTCCGGTTCGCGAGGTCTCGGCAATTTACTTTTGAAACTCCACGCTATCAAATTTGGGTGTAAGATTTGGCGTCGCGAATGTCAATCTAACACCAACTTCCTCAAAGATTGTTTGCTCGCCTCCATTCAGGCGATTGACCTGATGGAAGAGCAGGCCCCCCTCTCTCCTGTCGCCCTCTTGGAGAGGCGTGCATGCAAGCGTGATTATGTTGATATTCTCCAGCTCGACCACTCCAAGTGGGCGCAAAGGGCTAGAGTTCGCTGGTTGAAAGAAGGCGATGGTAACACCGCCTTCTTCCACCAATATGCCTCTCATAGGCGCCGTTGTAACCACATTCCCCTGATCATCGATCAAGGGGTGGAGCTTCGCTCGGACACTGACATTCACAAATCCTTTCTCTCTTTTTACAAAAACCTTATCGGTTCCTCCAAACCTCGTGTTATTTCTCTAGATTGGCAACAACTCTATGGTGTTCCGGACACCGATTTATCCTCTCTTGAGGCTCCGTTCTCAATGGAGGAGATCAAGAGGGCGGTTTTTGCTTTAAAAAGCGATTCGGCGCCTGGTCCGGACGGATTCCCCGCCTTCTTCTTTCAAAAATTCTGGCCTTGGCTCAAGGATGACCTCTTCGATCTTTTCCAAGATCTGCATCAAGAATCCTTCTCCTTCGAGCGCATCAATTACGCGCATATTGTGCTTATTCCTAAATTGATAGGTGCCAACTCGGTTTCTGACTTCAGGCCCATTAGCCTGATTAACACCTCTTTCAAAATCATTATGAAGGTGCTGGCCTCCAGGCTGAGTGCCGTCATCCCTCCTCTTATTGATCCTGCCCAATCGGGCTTTATTAAGGATCGTTTCATTCTGGACAGTGTGGCTGCGGCTCAAGAGATCATCACTCTGAGCCATCATCACAAGTTGGAAGGTATTCTTCTGAAACTTGATTTTCAAAAAGCCTATGATAATGTTCACTGGGATTTTCTCCTCGATATCCTTCGTCATCGTGGGTTCGGTCCGAAATGGATAGGATGGATCCAATCCAGTTTGTTTGCTGGTACTTCGTCCATCATTATCAACGGATCCGAGGGCCATAAATTCAAGATTAAGCGTGGTCTCAGGCAAGGAGATCCCCTCTCGTCCCTCCTCTTCGCCCTTGTGGCTGATGTATTCAGTAGATTGCTCCGCAATGCGCGTTCGGTTCAAGCTATTGAAGGTATCGGACGTTCCCAAAACTTTGACGGGATCCTCAACCTCCAATACGCTGATGATACTATCATTTTCTCTAAACCTGAACGCTCGGTCTTACGCAATCTTAAGCTTCTGCTGTATTGCTTTGAACTAGCCTCCGGGCTGGCTATCAATTTCAATAAGTCATCTGTTTATTGGCTAGGCGGCAATGATGTTCGTCATAGCGAGATCGCCCAATTCTTTAATTGCCGTATTGCTTCCTTCCCTATTTCTTATCTGGGTATTCCTCTTAGATGGGGTAAACTCCTCAGATCCGACTGGATCCCCATTATTGATAAAATTGAATCCAGGCTGAATGTTTGGACAGGCAAGCTCCTCTCCCGAGGAGGGAGATTAACTCTTCTCAACTCCGTTCTCTCGGCTTTGCCTCTCTATCTAATGTCATTCTATTATCTCCCATCCTGGGTCATTAAGAGAATTGATCAAATTCGTAGCAATTTCTTCTGGTCAGGTAGCGCCCTTTATAAGCAGGGTTCTCACCTGTGCAACTGGAACACTGTCTGCTCTTCTAAAGCCAGCGGGGGATTAGGTGCTTTGAACCTTCGCGATCACAACTTGGCTCTTTTAGGTAAATGGCTGTAGAGGCTTCATGAGTTCCCTCACCTTTCGTGGGTTCGTTGTGTCAAGGAAGCGTATTTTTCATCCACCCCCTGGTGGCATTTGAATTCCCCCACTCATCGTTTCGCTTCCCCGTTCTGGAAAGGCGTGTGGAAAGTTGCTCCGGTTTTTCAATCTAGCATTATGAAAATTTGCGCCGATGGATCGAGAACCAAATTTTGGTCCGACCTTTGGTTGAGCAATATCCCGATTGCCTCAGTCTACCCTTCTCTTTTCAGCATCGCGGCGTTCCCTGACGCTTCTGTTGAGGAGTCATTTTTCTGGGTTAATGACGCCAGATTCTGGTTCATTCCTCTGGTTGCTCCCTTATCCCAAAATCTGGTCAGGGAGATGCAAGATTTAATCTCCTCTCTCAACCGCTTTGAGTGGCACCCCACGGAGACCATCAGATGGCGTTGGAACTCTTCTGGTATCTTTACTGTTAGCTCTCTATATAAATTTCTCAATTTTCGTGGTATTTTGTCCCCGGCGGCAGATTTCATTTGGAAATCATGCGCTCCCCTTAAGGTTAAAATCAACTCTTGGTTAGCCATTCATAATAAACTTCTCACCGTTCAGGTTCTTAATAAAAGAAACATAGCGTGGGCTCAGCCATGTAGTCTTTGTTTGGAGGGTGTCGAATCTGCGGATCATCTTTTTGTGGACTGTCCCTTCATCAAGCCGCTTTGGAAATTAGTTTCCCTGGCTTGGTCCAGCCCAGTTCTCCCCACTTCACTTCGTGCCTGTTGGCATTCTCCATCGTGTATTCCAAAATTTAGTAAGGGATGGAGCCTCTCTGTCCACATCATTATTTGGATTACATGGAGGGAGAGGAACCGTCGTATTTTCGCTAATAAGGCAACTTCTATCACCTCTCTCTTAGAAGAACTCATTTATCTTTTCAATTTCTGGACTTCTAATCTTAATGATGTTAAGCGGCAAGCTTTTCATTCCCACCGTCTTTATGATTCTCTTGAGGTACTCACCACACTTAATGCGCTCTAAGATGTTCCCCCTTCAACTTATCTCGGCGAAGTCACTGCTGGTTTCTAGCTTTCGCCTCTTCGCGTGTTCTATTGTGCTTCGGTGTGAGCTCGACCTCTGGCTGAGTACTTTTTTTCTTTCCGCTCATTAGCGATCTGGTTTTGGCGGGTCTGAATTATACTTTCTCCCTAGCTCATCCTTATTAATTGCCTCTTCAGTCTTTTTTATTCTTTATTAGCTGGTATGCTAGTGTCACCATGCCTCTTGTGTCTCTCCACTTTGATCCTCCCTGTTTTGACGGGTCTGTGGTTATGATGTTGAGTCTCGAGCTCATTGTACTAGCTTACCCTTTACTGTTTTTTTACCGAGTATTTTGTTCGGTTTTTTTTCGCTGGTTGCTCACGATCGCTGGCACTTCTTGCAGGGCTGAATTTCTCAGGGGCTGCTGGTGAACTGAGTCCCAACTTTTGTGGTTTTGTTCTTTTGCCGGTGTGTAGTTGCTTCTTCTCTTTTGGACTTTGACAGGGCCTGGATTGACTCTTCTCTCTCTCTTAAAGCTACTTTTATATTTTTTTATATTTAGCTACTACCTTCAGGGCTCTGGCTCCTAGCTTATCGGGCCTTTGTTTCACACCCGTTAGGTGTGTGACTGTTCTATGGGTTTGGTTCAGTTTTCGGTAGTAGGTGATTACTTGTTAGGTGGGCGAGCGTGGTTGTGGTACCGCTCCATCTCTTTGGCTTGTAATCTTTAATTTCTTGCTACTTGCCGTTAACTTTTTATTCTGCTATTAATATAGATGGGAGACGTTCTGATGTGGCTTGTTCCTTCCTTTTTCATCTTCGAGCTATCTAGTTGTCTGTTATTCCTCTTTTGCATTTTTGTTTTGCACTTCTGTATCATGTTGGCTCTCCTGGTTTTGTGCTTTGCTGCTGTCCCCTGACGGCAGCAGTGAATGGCCTGGCATCATTAGGCTGAGCGAGCCACCGATGGTTCGCTTGTAGGGGCGGAAGCGATCGCATCTTGGATCCTAGCCCTCCTCCGGCAGCAGCAAGGCCCAGTCTCCCGTCCCAACAGTGCCGGTAGTTAACTACTATTCCGTTCCTGTCCCGTATCGGAGGCTGCTCGCCATTTAGTCATCGTTCCAACCGCAAGTGTCATCTCCCTAGCGGATCTGCTCTTCATGCTGGTGGCCTCTGCGGTTGTTTCGTCTATAGAGTTGTTTATCGTTCTGCTGATTGTATAGTCTCTTTAGTTATTGGTATATTTCTAATTGCTTTTGTTTTACCTCTGGTAAAACCCTTTGTGTTGGCTTTGTACAGTGACTTATTATCTATATATTTTTGATCTGGCTGGAGTCGCTAGACTCTATCCGTTTGCATCAAAAATAAAGTGTAAAATTTTGTACGTAACTACCGAGAGATAAAACTGATCTTTCGTCACATGATGTTGTTTATTTGTTTATTTCAGTATTTAAATATGTAAGAGAAAGTTTTTATACATTACTTTATACAAATTGTGATTCTTTTGATAAGAATTCGACAATTATTAGGAAGAAATAATACAACTGGATAATCCAGAACCGAATCTTTAGTAGGTTTGGATCTCAAATGAATACTTGGTTTCTTAATCCGTTTGGATCCGTGTATGCATCCTACAAAATCTTAGTGGACTAACATATGAATCTTATAGATGTCAACCCGAACTCGACCTGTTGTCCCCCCAACTTTTGTTGGAGGCCGAAGGTGGTATTTATTTGTATAGTCTCCTCCGCATCAAAAATATTACTTATTTTAGTGGAAGCTCACGTAATGAAATGTTATTAATTTGGGAATTATCAAAAACATTTTGAGGATTAAAACTTAGTGCTGGCGCGGAAGCTCAAGGCGTAGCCCTATGATCTAGTGTGTAGGGCAAGGCCTCTGGTTTGAAAGGCTAAAGCCATGACCTGGTAAAGATTTAGGCGATAGAGATTTTTGGGCTAGGTTCGAGCATTTGATGTACCCTTTCCAACCCAGCCATTAACAACCCCAAGGGTATGTGACAAAAACCTTTTTTCTTCTTTTTTTGGGCTACTACTATTGTTTGTTTGTTTGTTTGTTTTTTTTTTTTTTGCCATGGATTCTGCTAATACTAGTATATATATGACTTTTTTATTATTATTATTAGAAAACAAGGAAATAAAAGAAACTACAGGCGGGACGCCTCATACATCCGCTTTGATAAGAGTCGCTAACACCGCATTATTATTTAAAACAATAAAAAAAGTCACTCGATGAAAATTTTCCTTGCTTAGGAAGATGGTGGGTGAAGAGATTATTCTCACATAAGATATGAAACTAATGTACATATAAAATTCTCACGTAAGATATGAAACTAATGTACATATAAAGAGATAAACATTAGAAGAATGAATAACAAGAAATATAAATTTTTCCAAATCTGATTTAAATATGGTATCAGTGCCTAAAATATCACAGGCAATGTGAAGAAGAAGAAGATCCCGATCCCTCATCTTCTTCCTATTGACCCCGAAAACCCCTGATCCCGATCCTCCCGCTGAAATCTCCTACCGTCGATCACGTCGTCAGCCCCACTCCCTGATCGTCGTTGACCCCGATCCCCAATCTTGCCCCTTCGAAGAAGAAGACACAGATCCCCCGATCATGTCGTTGTCGTCGACCTTGATCCCCGATCAACTACTGTGCGCCGCCATTCCCTATAGCCATCGTTCTCAACTTCTTCTTTTCTTGCGCCATCACCACACCATCATCCACCTCTAGTTCCATTGTCGGGACCCCGAAACCCGACCTTTTTTCCTTGCGCGGCCATCGCCGTCTCCAAAAGCCGCTGCCGTTGAACTCCTGTCGCCGCCGCCTGAAGCTGCTGCCGTCGAACAGTAGCATAGGTAGAAGATCAGATCCAGATCCTATTTTCTGTTGATCAAATCAGATCTGTTGATTAGATCCAGATCATGTTTGCTATTGTGCTCTCTTGATCTAATTTATTTAGATCCGATTTTCTGTTGTGCTCCCTTGGTGTTTGCTGTTCACTTTGGCAGACAACTTGTTCTCTTATTGTGTCTGTAATTATGGCTCAAAACCGTCCTTCAAAGAGCCACCCGGGTCGATCTAGACCAAAACTACCTTATGAGTTAAGAAAGTGTACTTATTGTGGCAAGATTGGTCACACGAAAGTTCACTATTATGGGATTATCGACTTCCCTTCCCTTCCTTGTCCTGTTCCCTTTAGCCCAGCTATGAAGGCAAAGACACCTGACTCGGTCTGGATTACTGGGATCATAGCAGGGATACTCGGAAGAAGAATTGCAATCAACCTACTGTCACCGTTGGAGTTGCCGATGGAGCTAAGAAGAGTGTTAGACCAGCCTCTACATTAGTTGCAGCTACAGGTAATGATAGTAAGGTTTTTAATATTTCTACCTATATTATGAATAATGTATGGATAATTAATTTGGGTGCTACCGACCATATGACTTTTGATTCTAGAGAAGTCCAAACCGTACAACCATTCATCAAATCTAGTGTGTCCACTGTCAGTGGTAATCCTGTCACCGTTACTGGCGATGGTCTCATATCTCTCACAAAAAACTTAACCTTAGGTACTGGGCTAGTTGTCCCATCCTTGAATTTTAATCTGTTATATGTTGCCCAAATAACTACTACCTTAAATTGTATTGTGGTTTTTTGGCCACCTTTTAAGGATATTTAGACTCGCAAGGCGATTGGTTATGAGGTTAGATTTGGGAAGCTCTGTTACCTAGATTTAGAATTTGAAAATTCCAGCACGTTGACTCGAGTTCTATCTGTGGAAGAATCCGAGGGGGAGAAGATGAAATCAGAGATATGGTTATGACATCGACGTCTAGGGCATCCTTCTTTTGGTTATTTGAATAAATTATTTATAAGTTTATTTTCAAAGTTGGATGTTTCTAATTTTCGCTGTGATGTGTGTGAACTAGGAAAAAATCACCGTGTCTCTTTTCTTCCAAGCTAAATAAGAGCACTTACCCATTTATGATTATTCATTCTGATGTTTGGGGTCCATTAAAAAAACACTACTTTTGGAGGAGCAAAATGGTTTGTGACATTTGTTTATGACTGTACTCATATGACTTGGATTTGTTTGATGAAGTCTAAAAGTGAAGTTAGTAGTTTATTTCAGAAATTTCACAACGCAGTATAAAATGCAGATTCAAGTTCTTAGGAGTGATAATGGCGGTGAGTACCTGTGTTCAGATATGCAATAATATTTGGTGGAACATGGGATTGTTCACCAGACCATATGCTCGTATACACCTCAACAGAATGGGGTTGTATAAAAAAAAACAGACACTTGCTCGAGGTGGTCCGTACTTCCCTAATTCAGGGCAATATGCCACTCATGTTTTGGAGGAAGCTCTTGCTTCTGCTGCATAATTAATCAACCGAGTTCTCTCTAATATTCTAAATTTCATCACACCATTTCAGGCATTAACTGAAGATGTGAATGCACCAACAGTCATCAACCTGCCACCTCGTGTGTTTGGTGTGTTGCATTTTATCCATCTTCATCAACACAAACGAAATAAGTTTAACTCCTCGAGCTGTATGATGTGTTTTCGTGGGATATGCAAAAGATAAGAAAGTGTATCAATGCTATTATTACCGCTAAATCTGGTGTGGGGGCAAACAGATAGTATTTGTGGATTCTTGAAAAACTTGAATAGCAAACCTGGAACCTGTTCCGTCGGAGTTTGGCCGCTAACTCCCGCCGTTCACCTGCAAAAAGTACGAGACACCTGGGTTGATCCTGGCGACGCACCCTCCGACGCTCAAGTCAGTAACCAGGAAGGATTATGAAAGAGCGTAAATTGGCAAAAGATTGATTACCTCTTAATGGTGATGGATGGGGGATATTTATAGCCGCCGTTGGGGTCAGATTAGGAATGTAATCCCTGTGATCAGATAAGGAAAGTAATCCTTAATCCTCAGTGAAAGGATAGATATGAATCAGAGCCGTTGATTAGTATTAATCAGAAACCCTAATTCTATCCTACTGGATTGGGTTTATTTCGGGTTGGGACCCGTACCCAGTTGAGGTGGATCCGTTCGTGGGTTATTGGGTCTTTGGGGAAAAGACCCAGGACCCACTTCGGACCCATTGGTAGAAAAAATTACCATTTTACCCCTAGGCTTTAAGATTCGTTCCAGATTTGGACGGTTCCAATTTAACTCCATTTTTAGCCATATCACGAGCCCCCCACTCCCGAAGACTGAGTTTGATCAGCCTTTGAGGAGTAGTTTTACCGATTTAATGGCTAGCGGAGTTGTATTGGAGTCCAAATGAAAGGTTTCGAATCATTGCAGGAGGCAGTATGGTGATTTTCGAAGTTAGTTGCGTGCTCTGAGTTGTTCTTGAGCTCTTCTAGTCATTTGGTGATTTTTATCTATTTTTTGGATTATTTACTTAATTTTGCGAAGTATCGATTTGTTGTTCGGGGGTCTTAATAAATTGTCCTAGGCAATAATTATTTACTCGGGGGCTCAAAAATATTTCCCCGACTTTATAATTATTTTCTAGGATTTTTAATTAATTTTTCCGAATTTTTAATTATTTTTTTTGCAATTTTTAAATAAATAAAACGACTTTAATAAATAAAATACCGAATTATGGCATGGCGTGATCTGGACCGTTGATCTTGTGCGGGCGCGAATTTCTGAAAGATCGGATGGACAGGGTCGCTCGGCAGCAATTTCTCCACTTTTGCGGGTCGGATGGGCACTTGCTCGGAATCCGAGCGAAGTGGCTCGGTTTTTCCCTCGCGCGAGTGGCTCGGATCGCTAGTCGCTTGGCCCGGAATTTCGAGCGACGTGGAGCGATCTGCGCTGTCGAATCTCGGCGTGAATATCGAGGTGGGCACAGTTCCCAAGAAAACACTATCTTGTCGTTTAGTGGACGTGGTGTAATCTGGATCGTCCATCATTTCAGGCGCGATTTTCGCAATGATCCAACGGTTGGAGACGCTCGACAGCGTTTTTCTTCACTTTCGAGGGTCGGATTGGCACTTGCTCGGAATCCGAGCGAAGTGGCTCGGTTTTTCCCTCGCGCGAGTGGCTCGGATCTCTAGTCGCTCGGCTCGGAATTTCGAGCGACGTTGAGCGATCTGCGCCGTCGGATCTCGGCGCGGATCTCGAGGCGGGCACAGTTCCTAAGAAAACACTATCTTGTCGTTTAGTGGACGTGGCGTAATCTGGACCGTCCATCATTTCAGGCACGATTTTTGCAATAATCCAACGGTTGGAGACGCTCGGCGGTGTTTTTCTTCACTTTCGAGGGTCAGATTGGCACTTGCTCGGAATCCGAGTGAAATGGCTCGGTCTTTCACTTGCGTGAATGGCTCGGGTCGCTAGCCGTTCTGCTCGGACTGCTGAATGTCGTGGGGCAATCTGAGCCGTCAGATCTTAGCGCGATCGAGGCAGGCATAGTTCCCAAGAAAACACTATCTTGTCGTGTTGTGGTGCTGGCATGATCTGGGCTGTCCGATCGAAATCTTACGCGAATTTTGAGGGGAAAGTCATTTTTCTCCAATTCGTAGCTCGGATTGGCACTTGCTCGGAATCCGAGCTATCCTCATTGTTGTGGAGGTCGGATCGCCTGTCGCTCGGATCTTGGTTCCGAGGGATGTGGGGCGATCTGGGACGTTGGATGATGGCACAGATCTCGATGCCGGCTCAGTTCTCGAGAAAATACTACTTTTCGTTTAGTGGCGCTGGCATGATCTGAGCCGTCGGATCGAAATCTTACGCGAATTTTGAGGGGAAAGTCATTTTTCTCCAATTCGTAGCTCGGGTTGGCACTTGCTCGGAATCCGAGCTATCCTCTTTGTTGTGGAGGTCGGATCGCCTGTCGCTCGGATCTTGGTTCAGAGGGACGTGGGGTGATCTGGGCCGTTGGATGATGGCACAGATCTCGATGCTGGCTCAGTTCCCAAGAAAACACTATCTTGTCGTTTAGTGGCGCTGGCATGATCTGAGCCGTCGATCGAAATCTTACGCGAATTTTGAGGGGAAAGTCATTTTTCTTCAATTCGTAGCTCGGATTGGCACTTTCTCGGAATCCAAGCTATCCTCTTTGTTGTGGAGGTCGGATTGCCTGTCGCTCGGATCTTGTTTCCGAGGGACGTGGGGCGATCTGGGCTGTTGGATGATGGCGCAGATCTCGATGCTGGCTCAGTTCCCAAGAAAATACTATCTTGTCATTTAGTGGCACTGGCATGATCTGAGCCTTCGGATCGAAATCTTACGCGAATTTTGAGGGGAAAGTCGTTTTTCTTCAATTCGTAGCTCGGATTGGCACTTTCTCGGAAATCCGAGCTATCCTCATTGTTGTGGAGGTCGGATCGCCGGTCGCTCGGATCTTGGTTCTGAGGGACGTGGGGCGATCTGGGCTGTTGGATGATGGTACAGATCTCGATGCTGGCTCAGTTCCTAAGAAAACACTATCTTGTCGTTTTGTGGTGCTGGCATGATCTGAGCCGTCGGATCGAAATCTTACGCGAATTTTGAGGGGAAAGTTGTTTTTCTCCAATTCGTAGCTCGGTTTGGCACTTGCTCGGAATCCGAGCTATCCTCTTTGTTGTGGAGGTTGGATCTCCTGTAGCTCGGATCTTGGTTCCGAGGTGCCGAGCTGTTTTACTTGGGTTGAAACGTCGCTTCCTTTGCCAACAATCGCGGCTCTTCGTTACTTAGTCGTTTGGGCTTTTGTAACGCTTCAAGGGAGGCCCAAGAGTTGCGCCCTCACGTTACAAAGCCCAAGAGGCGTCTCTTTTTTACTATAAGTTTTCACCCCCTCAACACTTTACCTCATTTCTCACTTTTACTTTCTCACTCTTGGTTTTACTCCTTAGCGGCGAAGCTTTTAGCTCTTGGGTGGTGCTGCTAGCTGTCGCGACAAGGCATTTTAAGCTCCGGCGATCTTTTCCGATCGTACTAGTCACTTCAAGGTCAGTCTCTCTCCTCATTTTTGTAAAATGGTTAAGTTTTCTTCCACGGACGAGACCCCCTCCTCGGACCTAGGCGTCAGCCGAGCGGTGAGGCCGAGCAAGGGTAATGGGAAGGAGGTTATCGAGCCGACCGAAGAGACAACGGTCAGGCCGAGTACAGGCGAGGAAGTTGCCGAGCCTCTCCAGGAGGTAGTGGTCCGATCTAGCAAGGGCAAGGGTGTGGAAACGATAATAGAGCACCCGAAGACTGCAGGGGAGTTGGGTCGGCATCCGAGCATTCTGTCGAGCATTGGCGGTGTGCAAAGCTACTCCGAAGATCTGTTGGAGAAGGTGACGCAGGGCACCGCCAAATCGATCGAGGAGAACGAGCCGAGGGAAACTTCTGAGGTGGATCAGATCTCTTCGGTCCTGATCGAGGCGGATTTGCATCGGATCTGGAGTGTGCTCCGAATCCCCGCGGAGTACGGGCTCCTTCTCCCCGGCCCTGGCTTTCGAGCGTGCACGTCGTCCTCGGCCGATACGTGCATTTTTCCTACCGATTCCCTGAATGCCGGATTTCGGCTGCCGCTGCACCCTTTCGTAATCGAGGTGCTGCAGTGGTACGGCTTGAGTCTGGCTCAGCTAATGCTGAACACCTGGCGGCACGTTATAGCGTTTGTTCTTCAATGCCAGGAGGTCGGCGCTCTGCCCAATATGTTCATCCTTCGGAGTCTCTACCGTCCTTGCCAACCAAACAAAAATGAGTAGAGGTACTACCTCTCGCCGAGGAAGGGTGTGAAGCTGATCGAGAACCTGGACTCGATCAAGCATTGGAAAGAGAAGTACTTCCTCGTCCGAGCTCCCGAGCCATGGGTGATCCCGACGGTGTGGTTGAGGGAAGGCCTTCCGAAGCGGGCGAAGAAAGAGCCCGTGCTTAGCAATGAAGAGGCAGAAATCGTGGAGAAGCTGCTCGGGCTTCCGACCCTCAGTTGGAAAGACATCACCGAGGAGGCCTTATTCCGAGCGGGTCTCAGTTCGATCGACCCTAGTACGCTTCTCCTATTCTTGTTTTGTCTTTGAGGTTTGGAAAATTTTTCTAACTGTTTTCACTCGGTTGGTGCAGAATCTCCCGGCATGGACTACAAGGGTCTGATGGCGAAGGCCAGGGTGGCGACGGAGCAGGAAGCGAGGAAGAGAAAGAGAACCGTGTCCAGGCCTCAAGGCGGCCGAGTGCCCAAGATCCCCTCGGTCTCTCCGACCACCGAGCGGCAGGTTGTTAAGGCTCCTCTGGTTCAGCCCAATCAAGGCCTCATCGTGCTGTCCGCCCCACCTACCTCGGATGCGCCGACCCCAACGCCGCGAACAGATGCTCTAGGGTCTTCGGGCGGAGCGTTCAACATTAGCGCGGTACTGGCTCTCGATGTCCCACCCCTCACTGCCGAGGCGGAGGCAATCCTGACCGAGGAGCACAAGCGCATCTTCGTCCCCGATTCGCGGGTGATGAAGGTTGACGGGTTCCTAGGGAACAGCAACATCTGCATGCAGGCGGTGAAGCACCTGCCGACCCTAAAGACCGGGCGGCACTCAAGGCGGGCGAAGTTGGTGACGCCGCGATGCAGATTGCTCGGAACACCATGTCGGTAAGTACTAGAGGACTTTCTTCAAAATTTTTCCAAGTTTTTGTGCTCGTGTTTAACTGCTTTTTGTATGGCATGTAGACCCTCTGCCACTTCAATCATTTGCTCGAGGAGTTCGCGAGCAAAGAAAAGAAGATGACTATTCTGAACGTCCGGGAACGGTCGGAGCGGTCAAAGGCGGTAAAATAGCTGGAGGTCGAGCAGGTGCATTCTGCTTCCCTCGAGGCCGAAGTTGCCGACCTAAGGGCTAAGCTCGCCGAGGCTTCCAAGGTCGAGACCCTGGAAAAGGAGTCGGCTCGACTCGAAGGGGAGCTGTCTAAGGCCCTGAAGGCGTCGGAGGAGGCCTTGAGTGATCATGCGTCGAAGGTGGCAGCCGCGGAGAAGGCGGTTCGGGACGAGGCCGAGGCTTACATGTTTACTAACATGGAGGAGGCGTACGGCCGAGCACTGAAGCATATCGCCGCTCGGAACCCCGGATTTGATGTCTCGTCCTACTACTTCTACGACCCCGTAGAGGGTGAGGAAGCGCTGCCCCTGACCGAGTTCGCTCCTAGGCAGGAGGGCGAAAACACCGAAGACGAGGTGGGCGCCGAGGGTGCGATTGTAGCCGTGCCGAGCGATGATGAGGTCGATCCCTAACTTTGTCGCCTCTTCTCATTTTCTTGTTCTTCCTCCCTTTTTTTTGTAATGCCTAACTGCGGACTGGCCACCGCTTTTTGTAAATCTTGGACTTTTAATGAAACGGTTTCCTTTTTGGTGTTTTGGCTGAGTATTTCGAAATTTTGCAAAGTGTTCAACTCTTTTTGCTCGGATTGTGTCCTTAAGTAACTTCTTTTGATATTCCTCCACCTTTCAGGTCGAGTTGGGTCCGATTACTGAGGTCTCCCATCTTCGTACTGAGCTGAAGAAAACGAAGCAGGCTCTTCTTGCAGTCGGGATAACTCGTTTTATGACTTCTTGAAATTGGAGGACATCAAAGCAACTACGAGAGGGTATTTTTGCGAGTTGAGGCAATTGCGGAAGCAACCTCGAGAGACTCGTCTCGAAGGCGAGATAGATTTGCTCCGTAAGGAGCTCTTCGATGTCGACCAAAGGAATAGCGAACTACTGGCGGAGGTTCGTCATTTGGAGGTAATGGTGAAAGAACATTCGGCAGAGGAAGAGGAGTTAGCTTCGAAGGTGGGGAAGTTGATGTCCGAGCGCGATGAGTTGACGGCAAGAATTGACAAACTGAGGAGGATCACCATCGACATGGGTATCGAAGTGACTCATTTCCGTCGTATTGTGGCCGACAGTACTAACGTTGCAGGCCCGTCTGAACTTCCTCGTTTCAAAGTATCGGCGGAGGGCGATATTCTGAGAGATAGGATCGTCGAGCTAGAGGAGGAGATTGCATCGCTGAAACCTCAACCCGTAAGGATCAATGTTCGCAGTACGTCGTGTACTCGCGAAGAGAGCAAAAGAGGAATCTCGTTCTACGAACTTGCAACTCGTTCGCCTGCCATTAGGCGGAGCCCGGCTGACGCTCAGAGTGATGTAGCTGTTTCGTCTAGTGGCACCTCGGTTGGGGCCACAGCTAGAATCAGCGGCGAAGGCGGGTATCGCTTCGCTGGTTTAGAATTGAGCTCAGAGGTAAGGCGACACCGCCCTTGTGTGTCTCTGAACCGAAGCGTTCCCCTTCCAAAGAAGCGCTAAACAAGTTGTATTATGCTCTTCAAGTTATTGTAAAACTCTGTTGTAGTGTCAGCTTTGTTTGAGCTATTAATAAAGAAGTTTGTTTTGCTTCTGATGTTCGAATGCTGTGTTGGCTGGTATTAGTTTAAGTATAACTCCTCCAACTTTTGACCACTACTCAAAATCAGAAGCAAATCTTCCTTCTTATGGGCGAATCCCTTCTGGCCTGCTTAAGAGCGAGCTTGCGAAGAGGAGTCGAGCCAAGTGTTGGACTCCGAACTCGTCATTAGAGTTTGTTCAACGGTTGTGGGAGCAATTCCGAATGGCGAAACCCTTCTAGCCCGCTTAAGAGCGAGCTTGCGAAGAGGAGTCGAGCCAAGTGTTGGACTCCAAACTCGTCGTTAAGGTGAAGAGTAAAAGCAGAGAAATACAAGTAATTTTACAGGTAAAATATGAAAAAAATTTCTTTATTGATAACTAAAAGTTGGCTGCTTCTAAGTTGCAAGCCGTTATTACATAAGAGAAATAAAGGAAAAAATACAAGTAAAAGAAGAGAAACGGTTCGACATCCTAGAATACTTAGAGAGGCGTTAATGCTCTCTCTTGGTATTTCAAAAGATGGTCGGCATTCCAAGTCCTGGGGATCTTTCTGCATTTGAGGTCTTCCAGACGATATGTCCCGGGCCGAACTACTTTGGTGATCTTGTAGGGTCCCTCCCAATTTGGAGCTAGTTTACTCTTCTGACCGGGAAAAGAGATTGCTAACTTTCTGAGGACCAAGTCCCCTTCTTTGAGGTCGGTAGGACGGACTCTCTTATTGTACGCTAACTCGATCCTCCAATAACTCTATTGGCGGATTGACGCTCTTTCCCGTAGCTCGTCGACTAGGTCTAAGTTTGCCCAAAGTTCTCTGGTATTCTGTTCTTCTTCGTAGGCAAGAAGGCAAGGAGAAGGTATGCCGACTTCCAATGGGATCACAGCCTCGGACCCATACGTGAGGTTGAATGGCGACTCTCCTGTGGGGGTCCGTTTCATTGTGCGATAGTTCCACAGCACGTTAGGGAGCTGATCGACCCATAAGCCTTTAGAGCACTTATTCAGCCTTTTCTTAATACCGGAGAGGATCTATCGGTTAGCATTCTCCACTTGACCATTCGACTGTGGATGGGAGACGGAGGAGAAACGTTGTTGGATGGCGAGGTCTTCACATAGAGCTCGGAAGGCAGCCCCGGTAAACTGGGTTCCGTTGTCTGTTATGAGGACACGAGGGACACCGAATCGGCAGATAACGTTTTTCCAGAAGAACTGAAGTACTTTGTTCTCGATGATTGTGGCCAAGGGCTCGGCCTCTATCTACTTCGAGAAGTAGTCGATTGCCACGACTAAGAATTTGAGCTGGCCGGGAGCTGGTGGGAATGGCCCTAGTAAATCCGTTCCCCACATTGCGAAAGGGATAGGACTTGATAGGGAGGTGAGTGGAGCTTACGGGAGGTGACGGACGTTGGAGTATTTCTGACAAGAGCTGCATTGCCGAACGTGTAGTTCGACGTCTTTTAGGAGAGTGGGCCAGAAATACCCATAATTCAACACTTTCCGGGCTAGGGATCTGGATCCTGAGTGTGCCCTGCCGATGCCTTCGTGGAGCTCTTGCAGGGCGTAATCGGCTTGTTCCGGGGAGAGGCATCTCAAATAAGGTCTGCCGTCTACTTGTGTGAAGGAGCGCTTGTCTAGGATGCCCTCGATAAGTGTGTATCGCTCTGCTCGGGTTCTCACTCGGCGAGCTTCTTTAGGGTCTTCAGGGAGGAGCCCATCCCTTAGGAATTCTACCAGGGGTTTCATCCAATTATCTTGAAGTAGAACAGGTAGCGACTCCATCGAGTCGGAAGTTTCATCCTCTATACTTGGCTTCAGGAGCACCTCGATCAAGACAGACTGCTCTAGACCTTGGAGGGAGGAGGAGGCTAGCTTGGAGAGGGCATCGGCTTGGGAATTCTCCTCTCGGGGGATTCGCTGGATGAGAGCTTCTTCAAATAGGGCCATGAGATTCCTGACCTTGGCTATGTACTTAACCATTCGGTCATCTCGTGCCTCGTACTCGCCTAGGACCTGATTTACGACCAGCTGAGAGTCGCTAAAGATCCGGAGGCGCTGTGCCCATGCATTGCGAGCCATTCCGAGGCCGGCTATGAGTGCTTCATATTCTGCTTCATTGTTAGAGGCCTTGAAGTTGATGCGGAGGGAGTATTGGAGGATGAAATCATCTGGGATGGCCAGAATGACCCCGGCTCTGCTTCCCTCGTTACAAGAGGATCCATCTACATAAACCGACCAGACAGGCGGTCCCTTCATTGCTTGGCTGACCTCGGGGATGGTACTTTCAACTATGAATTCAGCTAAGGCCTGAGCCTTGATCGCGGTCCGAGGCTGATATGTTATATCATGCTGGCTTAGCTCGATAGACCACTTCATGAGGCGCCCGAAGGTCTCTGGTTTGTGGAGAACTTGCTTCAGCGGTTGGTTGGTAAGAACGACCACCGAATGGGATTGGAAATATGGGCGGAGCTTTCTTGCGGCCATGACTAAGGCGTATGCCATCTTCTCTATCCTCGGGTAGCGGAGCTCGGCATCCCGAAGTACCTTGCTCACGTAATAGATGGGCTTTTGAGTCTTATCTTCTTCCCTTACGAGGATGGCGCTGAGGGTCTGCTCGGAGGCGGCTAAGTAGAGGTAGAGGGTTTCCCCAGAAACAGGCTTGCTGAGGAGAGGTAGGTTTACTAGGTAAGCCTTCAGCTGATCGAATGAGTCTTGTTGCTGCTAACCCTACTCGAAGCCTTTAGCCCCCCTGAGAGCCTTGAAGAAGGGAAGACACTTCTCCCCTGACTTGGAGAGTAAGCGCCCTACGGCTGCCAGGCAACCCGTTAGCTTCTGAACCTCTTTAACATTCTTTGGGGGAGCCATGTCTAATATGGCTTTGATCTTCTCGGGGTTGGCCTCGATTCCTCTTTGGCTGACCATGAAGCCTAGGAATTTCCCCGATGAGACTCCGAATGCACCTTTGTTCGGATTGAGCCTCATATCGTGTTTCCTGAGTACGTCGAATGCCTCTTGTAGATCGGCCACATGATCAGCCCCGTGGATGCTCTTCACAAGCATATCGTCAATATATACCTCCATATTTCGGCCTATCTGTGCTTCAAAAACCTTGTTGACGAGGTGTTGATAAGTGGCACCTGCATTCTTCAAACCGAAGGGCATTACCCTGTAGCAGTAGAGGCCCTGATCGGTTACAAAGGAGGTCTTTGGGATATCCAGGGAAAACATACGAATCTGATTGTAGCCTGAGAAGGCGTCCATGAAGCTGAGGAGTTCATGGCCCGAAGTGGCGTCAATCAAAGTATCGATACTTGGAAGAGGGAATGGATCTTTGGGGCATGCCTTGTTGAGGTCGGTAAAGTCGATACAAATCCTCCAGGTCCCATTGGACTTTTTCACCATTACTACATTTGAGAGCCATTCGGGATAATTTACCTTTTGTATGAACCGAGCCTTCAAGAGTTTGTCCACCTCCTCTTTTATAGCTTGCTGGCGCTCGGGAGCGAACTTGCGCCTCTTCTGTTGGACCGATTTGGACCCCGGAGCGACACTGAGGTGGTGGACTAAAAGCTCTTCGGAAATTCCGGGCATGTCTGCGGCCGACCAAGCAAAGAGGTCGCGGTTCCTTTGGATGCACTGGACTATGTTGGAGCATAGGGCAGATGGGAGGGTCTTGCTGACAAAGAATTTTCGGCTCGCAACCTGCTTAGAGAAGAGCACTTCCTCCAACTCATCCATTGGCTCGGACGTTGGACGGATAACATCTTGGGGGATTTCAAGAGTTTCGAGGGAGAGGACTGGACCCATAGTAGAGGTCGTGTAGCATCTACGAGCCGTTTCCTGATTGCCTTTTACTTCCCCTATTCCTGCCCGGGTGGGGAATTTCATCTTGAGGTGATAGGCAGAAGGGACGGCTTCGAGAGCAGCTAAGCCGGGCCGACCCAAGATGACATTATAAGCTGCAGGGACATCCACGACTATAAAGTCCATCGACTCCGTTCGGGTAGTAGGAGTTTTGCCAGCGGTTACGTCGAGGGT
Source organism: Hemerocallis citrina (assembly GCA_017893485.1). NCBI lineage: Eukaryota > Viridiplantae > Streptophyta > Magnoliopsida > Asparagales > Asphodelaceae > Hemerocallis > Hemerocallis citrina. Next base: position 82,944,872 of record CM030363.1, read on the forward strand.
GATCACCCCTTCAATAGTCACTGGCACTTCCGTGAACCCATGGAGTGTGTAGCCGGCAGGCTTGAGTCTGTCCCGGAATAGTTTGAGGCCTTTGAAAGCGGCGAGGAAGAGGATGTTAACGGAGCTGCCATTGTCCACCAGGATCCTTTCCACTTTGAAGTTCTCCATATGGAGGTTGATGACAAGCGCGTCACAATGGGGGGTTCGGACACCCTCAAGGTCTTCATCTGAGAATGTGATGGGCACTCCGAGGCCTTTAGGAGGAGGTGTGGCACGAATCGAATTAACTTCCCTTATAAACGTCTATCGAGAAGAGTTGGAGGAGTCCCCCATTGGGCTCCCATGAATGAGGTGTAGGACACGCTCCTCTTCGAATTCGGACGTTTCATCGCGTTCAGGACGCTTGTTAGCCCCCCGAGGCGGGGGAGGAAGATCGGTTCGGTCCTTTCTCACGAACTTGGTTAGTTGACCCCTCTGGATGAGGGCTTCTATCTCGTTTTTTAGGGCCTGACAATCATTGGTATCATGGCCATTGTCCCGGTGATAGCGGCACCACTTCTCTTTATCCCTCTTCTTACCAGGGGTGTTCATTTTTGGTGCAGGAGGTATCACCCCCTCCTTCTCAACTTCCATGAGAATTGTGGAGATATTGGCATTAAGAGGAGTAAACTTTTCAAATCTGGGAGGAGGTCGGCGCTGCCCGCCATTATCCTTCTGGAGCTTCTTGGCCCCTTCCTCTTCTATTGCCTTTCTCTTGGACCCAGAGGAAGGCCCCTCCAAGTTGGGGCAGTGCTCAACTTCCTCGGCCCGAATATACTTTTCGCTTCGGAGGAGGAGGTCAGAAAAGTTCTGCGGGGGCTTCTTGGCGAGGGAGGAGCGGAGGCTGGAGTTAAGGACATTGGATTAGAATGCTGCTGCAGTGACCGACTGGTCGAGGGATGCTATGGACCTGGCTTCCGCTGTGAACCTTTTCACATAGTCTCTCAGCTTCTCATCCTTCTTCTGGTTGAGGTAAAGTAGCGAAATGCTGGTCTTCTCAGTTTGGTGGCTACTCACGAAGTGGGTGACGAAGAGGGTCTCAAATTGCTCGAAGGAGAATACTGAGGATGGGGCAAGGCGAGAGTACCATTCTCGAGCTGGACCCTTGAGAGTAGCGGGGAAGGTCTTGCACAGCAGAGCATCGAAAGCTTGATGGATGAGCATGAGGATCTTAAAGCTTTCGATGTGACCGACAGGATCAGACTCCCCGGAATAAGTCTCGAATTGAGGAGGTTTAAAGCCAATTGGTACGGGTGCCTCCATTATGGTTCGGGAAAAAGGAGGTCGACTCGGGCGAAGGGTCCTTCCTCTAAGCTCTTCTTCTCTGTCTAACTGATCCAAGCGCCTCTCTATTTTGTGGAGACGGCGATAGACAGCGTCATCTCTTCGATGGTTCAACCGAGCCTCTAGACTCGTCTTCGTACGAGGGAGAGCGGGGGCTACGACGACGGTAGCTCCTGGAGAGGCGAGGACTAGGAATGTGCTGGGGGTTGCTAGGAGCTGGGGGAGGAGTTAGGGACCGTCGGCGAGGACTTCGGACCGGAGGAGGAGTGGGAATCCTTGGAGCATTGGTGTTGTTGGGTCGGAGATTGAGAGCTTGTAGGATGGTGGCTTGGAATTGCTGGAACTCGGCACGAGTGATGGGTGCATCATCGCTCCTGGGAGGTCACCGACCAGTAGGAGAGTGGGGTCTTCTTCTGTGATGCTCGGGGGACTCTCTTCGCCCTCTTCGGGTAGGGGACCTTCTGTAGTCTCGGCGGTGAGGAGATCGCTCATCCGGACGTTGTTGGCGGGAGGCTCCCTCTCGAGCCCGCTTTTCATCCAGACGGCGGCGAAGATCCTCATCCTTTTGCCGATTGAGGATGGTATTGCAAAGGTCGGAAGCTCGGGGATTGTGGGAGGCCATAGAATCCGTAGAGGCATTGTGGATTGAGACGTGGTCCTGATGGAGAGGTTGTTTTTGCGGGTTTGGTCACGAGGTCCCTGCACCGGCATTTTGAGGACCGGGGGGACCCTTAGGAGGTTGCTGATTCTGAAGAGGAGGCTGGTCCGGTTGGAGAGGGTCCTCGGCCTGAGGAGGAAGTTGCCCCTGCTGCTGAGCGGGTTGGATGGGAACTTCCTGTTGCTGATCAACGGGGTTGGGTCCACGGTTGGACCCTCTGGATCTTACTTTCCTAAGAGGCATGGCTGGAGAAGACCTGACCAACGGGAAGAGGGGAGGCTGCTATTCGTTTGTTTCCTACAGACGGCGCCAATCTGTTACCGCTAAATCTGGTGTGGGGGCAAACAGATAGTATTTGTGGATTCTTGGAAAACTTGAATAGCAAACTTGGAATCTGTTCCGCCGGAGTTTGGCCGCTAACTCCCGCCGTTCACCTGCAAAAAGTGCGAGACACCGGGGTTGATCCCGGCGATGCACCCTCCGACGCTCAAGTCAGTAACCAGGAAGGATTATGAAAGAGCGTAAATTGGCAAAAGATTGATTACCTTTTAATGGTGATGATGGGGGGTATTTATAGCCGCCGTTAGGGTCAGATTAGGAATGTAATCCCTGTGATCAGATAAGGAATGTAATCCCTAATCCCCAATGAAAGGATAGATGTGAATCAGGGCCGTTGATTAGTATTAATCAGAAACCCTAATTCTGTCCTGCTGAATTGGGTTTATTTCGGGTTGGGACCCGTACCCAGTTGAGGTGGATCCGTTTGTGGGTTATTGGGTCTTTGGGAAAAAGACCCAGGACCCACTTCGGACCCATTGGTAGACAAAATTACCATTTTACCCCTAGGCTTTAAGATTCGTTCCTGATTTGGACGGTTCCGATTTAACCCCATTTTTAGCCATATCAGCTATCACCCACCAATTCAAAGGATATTTGTAACTATGGATGTTGTGTTCCATAAAGATGATATGTATTTTTCCTCTGAGGTTGAACTTTAGGGGAAGTACCGCTGTGAAGTTCAGACACTTCCTTTTGACGAAGTGGTTACCATTCAGAGTGAAAAATTGGATACAAGAGGTGAAAATATGGATATAAGTAGTGACAATCACTTGAATGAAGATGTAAGTAGTGACGATCACTCGAATGAAAATTTGGCTGAGGGAGAAGATATCCACGAGGAATTGTAATCAATGCCGAACCTCCTCGAAGAAGAGCTGTTAGGATCCATGCCATCACTAGTGTCACCTCCACTACCAGCACCGTCAGAACCCCAAAACCAATCATCGTCGTTGTTCGAAGCTCCAAGAAGAGAACTCCCGAATCGTACTACTAGAGGTATCCCAAAACCTCCTTATGAGCCTGATCCCACTAATAATGTCAAGTATCCCATGAGTCATTATGTGTCCACTTACTGATTGTCTGAATCAAATAAGTCATTTGTGAATCCATTATCTGTTGTATCTATTCCTAACAGTGTGCAGAATGCCTTAGACAACCCAAGGTAGAAAGCAGCTATAGATGAGGAGATGAAGTCCTTGAAGAAGAATAAGACTTGGAAGATAGTCGAACTACCAGCAAGAAAGAAGCCGGTAGGATGCAGATGGATTTATACTGTGAAGTATAGGTCTGATAGTTCAATAGAGCGATACAAGTCTAGGTAGTTGTCAAAGGATACAATCAAACTTATGGAATTGATTATGATGAAACATTTGCACCTGTGACAAAGTTCAACACTGTTCGAGTTCTACTGTCACTTGCTGCAAACCTTGGTTGGTCGTTAGAGCAATTTGATGTGAAGAATGCTTTTTTTGCATGGGGAATTGACAGAAGATATTTATATGGATCTATCACTAGGATCAAATAGACTAGCCCAATACAGTAATAAAGTGTGTCGGTTGAAGAAATCATTGTATGGACTCAAGTAGTTGCCAAGAGCTTGGTTTGGGAGATTTACAAAATCAATGAGGATATTCGGATATTGTTAGAGTAATTCAGATCATACCGTGTTCCTGAAAAGGAAAGAAGGTAAGATTACCGCTCTCATTATATATGTAGATGATATGATAGTAACTGAAAATGATCCTGAGGAGAGAAAGACATTAAAGAGCTACTTGTCACAAGAGTTCGAAATGAATGATCTTGGGCCTCTGAGATATTTTCTTGGTATCGAAGTTTCTCGATCTAGAAATGGTATATTTCTGTCTTAAAGAAAGTATGCTTTTAATTTATTTAAGAAAACAGGAATGTCTGCCTATAACGTATTGATACACTATTAGAAGAAGGAATGAAACTGTGGAATGATCCTGATCAGGTGCCATGTGATAAGGAGAGATATCAGAGATTGTTAGGACGACTAATGTATCTCGCACATACACAGCCAGATTTGTCATATGCCTTAAGTGTGGTGAGTCAGTTTATGCATGCACCTCTAAAACAACAGATGAATACAGTGATGAGAATACCGAGATATATAGAGTTTGCTCCAGGAAAAGGGGTCTTGTTTGCAAATCATGGTCACTTGAAGTTTGATGCATATACTGATGCCGATTGGGCAGGATCTGTTGATAATATGTGCTCAACTTCAGGATACTTTACCTTTGTTGAAGAAAATCTGGTTACATAGAGAAGAAAAAAGCAAAATATTATTGCATGCTCTAGTGCAGAGGTTGAGTATTGTGGAGTATCTCTGAGTATAACTGAAATTTTATGGCTTAAACTTTTGTTATAAAATTTATGTTGTGGTTGAACTGAGTCTATTAAGGTGTATTGTGACAGTCAAGCGACAAGTGATATTGCAGCCAATCCAGTCTAACATAATATGACGAAACATGTAGAGGTGGATAGATTTTTCATTAAGAAAAAATTAGATGAGAAAATTATTGAGATGTCTAAGGTGAAGTCAGAAGACCAACTTGCAGATATTCTTACCAAGGCAGTTTCAAATCAGCTCTTCTATACATTTGTGAACAAGTTGGACATGTTCAATATCTATGCGCCCACTTGAGGGAGAGTGTTAAATATTTGGTATGGTATGAACTGTATATTCTCTTTCCTAATTTATAGGAACAGATTTCCTCAAATCGCTCATCTCCTTAATCTTCTCATCAATCACTTGTGTCCCTTCTCCAAGAAACTAATGTTTATATTGAAGAAAACAGATTTGGTGAAGAAAACAGATTTGGGAGAAAATGATTCTTATTCTTGTTATATTTTATTCTTTACTGTATACATCTATATATAAGGATTACATTCTTGGAGAAGAAGAAAAAAGATTGAGAGAAGATTGGGGAGATGAGAGATTTGGAGAATCTGTTTCCTATATTAGGAAACAGAATATACAATTACTATATTTCAACACTCCCCCTCAAGTTGGTGCATAGATATCGAGCATGCCCAACTTGTCAACAAATTTCAAGAAGAGCCGAGTCGAAACGGCCTTGGTTAGGATATCTGCGAGTTGATCTTCTGATTTTACTTTGGATATCTCAATAACTTTCTCATCTAATTTTTTCTTGATGAAGAATCTGTCCACCTCTACATGTTTCTTCCTATCATACTGAACTGGATTAGCCGCAATATCACACGCCGCTTGACTGTCACAATACACCTTCATAGGTTCCTTTGGACCATAACCTAAGTCCTGCAACATGAGTTTTAGCCATAAAGTTTCTATTATACTTAAAGCTATTCCGCGATACTCAGCCTCTGCACTAGAGCGTGCAACAACATTTTGCTTCTTGCAACCCCATGTAACTAAATTTCCTCCAACAAAGGTGAAATATCCTGAAGTGGAGTGCCTATTGATTGTAGATCCTGCCCAATCAGCATCAGTATATGCCTCAACCTTCAAGTGACCATGTTTCGCAAATAAGACTCCTTTTCCTGGGGCTGACTTAATGTATCTCATAATTGTCATTACCATGTTCATATGTTGTTCCCGAGGTGCATGCATAAACTGACTTACCACACTTAAAGCATATGAAAAATCTGGCTGTATATGTGCAAGATACATTAGTTGTCCAACCAATCTCTGATATCTTTCCTTATCACAAGGCACTTGATCAGCTTCATTGCATAGTTTCAGTCCTTCTTCCAATGGTGTACTAATCGGTTGACAAGCAGACATTCCAGTTTCCTTCAATAAATCCAGAGCATATTTTCTTTGAGAAAGACATATTCCCTTTCTTGAGCGAGAAACTTCAATACCAAGGAAGTATCTTAAAGGACCAAGATCTTTCATTTCGAACTCTTGTGATAAGTAGTTCTTTAATGCCTTCATCTCCTCAAGATCATCTCCAGTTACTATCATATCATCAACATAAATAATAAGAGCAGTAATTTTACCTTCTTTCCTTTTTAGGAATAGAGTATGATCAGAATTACTCTGATCGTATCCGAATGTCCTCATTGATTTTGTAAATCTCCCAAACCAGGCTCTTGGCGACTGCGTTAGTCCATACAATGCTTTCTTCAGACGACATACTTTGTTACTGTGTTGGACTGGTCTATTCGATCCTGGTGGAAGATCCATATAGACTTCTTCTGTCAATCCCCCATGCAAAAATGCATTCTTCACATCAAATTGCTCCAACGGCCAGTCAAGATTTGCAGCAAGTGACAGTAGAACTCGAATAGTGTTAAACTCTGCCACAGGTGCAAATGTTTCGTCATAATCAATTCCATAAGTTTGGGTGTACCCTTTGGCAACCAGCCTTGCCTTGTACCGCTGTATCGAACCATCCGATTTATATTTTACTGTATAAATCTATCTGCATCCTACTGGCTTCTTCCCTGCTGGCAGCTCGACTATCTCCCAAGTCTCATTCTTCTTCAAGGACTTCATCTCCTCATCTATAGCTGCTTTCCACCTTGGATAGGTTAAGGCTTCCTGCACACTGTTAAGAATAGATACAGCAGATAATTGATTCACAAATGACTTATTTGATTCGGACAATCGGTGAGTGGACACATAATGACTCATGGGATACTTGACTTTACTAGTTGGATTAGGCTCGTAGGTGGGTTTTGGGATACCTTTAGTAGTACGGTTTGGGAGTTCTCTTCTTGGAGCTTCGGACAGTGATGACGATTGGTTTTGGGCATCTGTTGGGAGTAGAGATAGATTTGATGGTACTGGTGGTGGAAATGGTTCAGATGGTACTGGTGGTGGAGATGACTCATCTTCATGGAGGTTCGGCACTGACTGTAGATCTTCGTGGAAATTTTCTTCCTCAACCAAGTCTTCATTCGAGTGATCGTCATTACTTACATCCTGATTTTTCTTCCCGTATATCTGATTGTTCAGTTTGAATAGTAATCACTTCATCATAGGCAAGAGTTTGAACTTCACTTCAATACTCTCCCTGAAGTTCAACCTCAGAGGAAAAATACATCTCATCTTCATAGAACACAACATCCATAGTCACAAACATCTTTTGAGTTGGTGGGTGATAGCACCGATACCCTTTCTTATTCTGTGCATATCCCACGAAAACACAGGGGATAGCTCGAGGAGTTAACTTATTGCGTTCATGTTGATGAAGATGAACAAATGCAACACACCCAAACACACGAGGTGGCAAGTTGACGACTTTTGGTGCATTCACAGCTTCAGTTAATGCTTGAAATGGTGTGAGGAAATTTAGGATATTAGAGGAAACTCGGTTGATTAAGTATGCAGCAGAAGCAAGGGCTTCTCCCTAATAAATGAGTGGCATATTTTCATGGATGAGAGAAGCACGGACCACTTCGAGCAAGTGTCTATTTTTTTTTTTCTGCAACCCCATTCTGTTGAGGTGTATACAAGCATGTAGTCTGATGAACAATTCCGTGTTCCACCAAATATTATTGCAGATTTGAACTCATGTATTCTCCTCCATTATCACTCCTAAGGGCTTGAATCTGTGATTTATACTGAATCATAACATGCTTGTGAAATTTCTGAAACAAACCACTAACTTCACTTTTCGACTTCATCAAACAAATCCAGGTCATACGGGTACAGTCATCAATAAAGGTCACAAACCATTTGGCTCCTCCAAATGCAGTGGTTTTGGATGGACCCCAAACATCAGAATGAATAATCATAAAAGGTAGGGAGCTTTTACTTGGACTTGGAGGAAAAAAGACACGATGAACACACATCACACCGAAAGGCAGATATATCCAACTTCATAAATAAACTTGGAAATAATTTCTTCAAATAACCAAAAGAAGCATGCCCTAGACGTCGATGCCATAGCCAAATATCTGATTTCTTCTTCTCATCTTCGGATCCTTCCACACATAGAGCTTCCTGTGCCTAACCCCATAACCAATCATCTTGCAAGACCACAATACAATGTAAGGCAGTAATTATTTGAGCAACAGATAATAGGTTGAAATTCAAGGATGACACAAGTAGGGCAGTATCTAAGGTTAGGTTGTTTGTGAGATGTATGGTACCCTCGCCAGTAACAGTGACAGGATCACCATTGGCAGTGAACACAGTCGATTTAGTGGATGGTTGAAAATTTTGAACTTGTCCAGAATCAAAAGTCATATGGTCGGTAGCACCCGAATTAATTATCCATGCACTATTCATAACAGAAGCAGAAATATTAAATACCTTACCATCATTACCCGCAGATATGACTAATGTAGAGGCGAGTCCAATACTCTTCTCAGCTCTATCAGTTTGTCCCATGGTAGCGGCACAAAGGGAAAAAACAATGGATCTGATCTTCAGCAACCAATAGCAAACAACACAACTTGGTCAAGAACAGCTCCAAGTCTTCAACAACCAGCAAAACAGCAACAATCCAACACCCAAACAGAAACTCCACAGCAGATCAGAATACCAAACACCGAGATCCAAATGCCAAACACAAGATCCGAATGCCAAACACAAGATCAAGATCCCTCCTTCACAAAACACCAAACACCAGGCCAAATCAACCCTTCATCTTCACCCCCAACAGCAAACTAAGAGAAACACAACAGCTATAGTAGAAGGGAGAGAGGGCAAGAGGGAGGACAACGATGACAGTAGCGACGGCCGAGGGGTGGCGGCGTCGACGTTGGCGACCGGAGGAGATGGCATCGGTAGTGAGGTCAAGTCGTGTCGGGGTGAGGAATGGCAATAGTAGCACCGATTGATGGGTTTCTTGGTGGGCTGTCGATCGATCAAAGGACAGGGAGTTCGGGTTTGGGTGGTTCAGGCGGTGGCGGATGGACGCAGGGTAGTGCGAAGGCGTCGACAAGAAAAGGAAAAAGGTCAGGTTCTGTTAGCTGTCCAGAGGGGGGTCAGGGCGGCACGACAGGAGGCGTCGAAACAGGGAGAATTTTCGGTGACGGGATCTGGCGGGATCGAGGTCGATGATCGGTGACGGGATCTGACGGGATCAAGGTCGATGATTGGTGACGGGATCAACAACGGGATCAGATCAAGATGGAGGTGATCAGCCTCCTCTTCTTCTTCTTCAGTTGGCCTAGATCTGATTAGCCTCTGATACCATGAAAAAAATAGATTTGTTGAAGAAAACAGATTTGGGGGGAAAATGATTCTTATTCTTGTTATATTTTATTCTTTACTGTATACATTTATATATAAGGATTACATTCTTGGAGAAGAAGAAAATAAGATTGGGGATATGAGAGATTTGAGGAATCTGTTTCCTATATTAGAAAACAGAATATACAATTACTATATTTCAACATATATAAAGAGATAAACAGTAGAAAAATGAATAACAAGAAAATATAATTTTTCTCAGATTTGATTTAAATAATTCTCATGTAAGATATGCTTACCAAAGGCTATATTGTTCTCCTTCAGTAGATTAAGCATGTCATGGTGGATAATCTGATTGATGACCACTAGAGAGCCGCTGTAATATCCCTAATTGGGTTTAGTAATTGCTAGGTGTATTAATATGAATTACTTATGAGCCTCCTTGTTGAATAACATTCATGGGCTTGTAGGATGGATGTAATGCCCACATTTAAGCTACAGATAAATTCGGCTTGGAGGCATTACTAACAATCATCAATAACATGACACAGAGCTATTATAACATCTATTCGTATATATGGATCGTAGGTTGGTAAATTGTAAGACTTTGTTCTTATGTTTAAAATTTGTAAGATTTTGGATCATTAATGATGTAGAAGCTCTATCGTAATTGTTGAAGAGTGATTGTTAGTGTCGGGTTAGAAGGTGAATTAGATTGCGTAGTGCAGAAAGTTTAGTTCGTCATTGGATAGGAGAGTGTGTAGTGTTTAGTTCCTCATTGGATAGGAGAGTGTGTAGCGAGTGGTTCGTATGTACTAAGAGTCAATGAACTCAAGTGCCTTCCTAACTAACTAATTTTTTGGATGAGCCTTTAGCGGTATGGTTGGGCCGAGGAAAATAATGACCCGTTACTACGAAACGACTCGTTGTTACTAGACAAGACAACTAAGTGATAGGGCCTGGGGCGTTACAGTTACCCTCAGTGTAGATAGGACCCCGTATGAGCAATCAAACGTATTGCTTTTAATGCTGCCCAAAGGCCTTGTCTCTTGGCAACATTATTGGAACCAAAAATTACTGGACCACCTCCTACAAGGGGCATCTTAATCCTGAACTATGAAGCCATGCATACTCTGTCGAGTTCCCAACAAAATTGATCTGCACACAACCCGAAGGTTGTGCTTCCTCACACACTGCGGTGCTTCCAGGAAAAGACTTCTTATGCTTTAACACTTCTAGTACAATTGAAGCAGGAGTGTATGCCATGCCATTAAACACGAGTGAACAGCCTGCTTTCCAGTATATGACATAATCTGTATAGTTTGGCAAGCATTTTACAAGCCCAAGGAGAAAGATAGTGGGATATGAGCAGAGGCCACAGAGCAAAGGGATTATTTAAATTTAGGGAGACGCTGTGTTAATTGGGCTTTATACGGACCATTATGGAACAATGATGAATTAATGTATTTTGTTTGGGCCGAAATCTACACACTCGTTGTTATGTTTTTTTTTGTTCTCTTTTCTGGCCTTGTCACGCCCTGCTTCCGAGTATACGAAAACACAGACACGCAATTAAGACCCAACGTATGATATAAGTATGCCAACTCATATCATCTATAAGCTGTAAAATACCAGCAAGCTCAACAATACAATAATAATCACATAAACAAGAATAAAATACAATAACCAATATATGGGATACAATAACTTACAAAATATCCGAGAATACAAAATGCAGTAACAGTTCGCCAATATCCTTCATTATCTCATCATTTGTACGTGTATAATATATAATATTAACTCAAGAAAAAGGAGGGTACCTGTTAGAGCAAGCTACGGGCCGTAAATAGTACAAGCAAAATGAGAATAAGAACAAGGATATAACAGGGAGCAAAGAATCATGTAATAGGGAAATGCAAATATATAAATGGGGATCAAGTGTAATGCAAGTAACAACATATAAACGGATTTCAATGTACAATCAATCGGTAACAAGAAATCATGTGACAGGAACATGTCATGTAAACGAGAATCATATAACTTGTAACAGAAATCATATAAACTTGTCAAAAGAAATCATGCAACTTGTAAACAGGACATGCACGTGCACAGTGTAAGTCTTAAGTCTATCCATATTTTATCAGTTCTATCTAATGCACGCATTCCTACGTCCTATACCACATGTTCGAGTGCATACAATCAAGTAATGTTTAGACTCTAGTGGGGGATTCTATTGGGTTCTGTACTCGGGAAATCATGTAAAAGGAATCATTTAGTCAAGTGGTGGATTCTAGAGGTGGTCCACGTAGATTCTAGAGGTGGCCCCTATCATCCAACGACGTGACACTTAGTTCCATGTGACTTGTAAATATATAACATATAATATGAACGTGTAATCCGATAATAAATTCTAAAGGTGGCCCCTGTTATCCCACGATGTAGCACTCAGTTCTACGTGTCACTTAGTTCCATGGAGCACGTAACGAGAATCACTATTTTGGGAAACATGGGCCCCCTTCCGAGTACAATCTCCTATATCGCCCACTACTAGGTATTACCCTTATTACCCCAGCTTGTTATTCTTTTTATAATAATTAAATATGAACATGCAACAAAGAAAATGGTATCAGGACAGGAACAAGGTGTCACGGGCTATGCAATGCATGTAATATATTGCTGTTCATAAATGCAAAGAACAACTTATTTATATTTAAAAACATGGAGGTACAAATACTGGACGGCAAGACGTTGCTGTAAAAAAGCTAACTTTCCCGCTGCTATAGGAAAGCAAATTCATTTACGTCAGGAATTATAGAAACTAGACTCACTGTCGGTTCACGATACATTTTAATAACAGAAACTAGGCCTATCGGTCATTTCCTTATGGGTCTACTGTTCAGGCAGCAGGTCCGGATCAAATTCTTATATGTAACAATTAACTATAAATTCATTTCAAAATCTTACAAAAATTATAAATTAACTCCTAATAATGTCTAGTAACATTCTAGTAAGTCTCATGTCTTAATTTTACTGATAACACATTGTTTTAGTCAATAAATTATGATGGTTTACTTTTAATCAGTAATCTGGAAACAAGGAGGTTACAGTACTAAAATCAGTATATCTAGCACTCTATAGATCAGATTTCAGATCCGTCAGTAGTTTTGGAAACTAGATTCAGAGGTTTATAATTATTATTTATAAAGTTCTAACTGGTTTAAACTGTAACTAGGTCATAATCTCACTACGAGTTAGAACAACAAAATGGGTTTCTATTGTTAACATGTTTAAAGTTAATATTTCTACGATATTAATTTACGAATGTAACTATACGATCATATGCAACCACAATCCATTCGAATTATTTTATTCATCTATGTACACATTCATATATAACTCTAATTTGTGTTCGTGTAATGTATGCGGGGACAATGAAATTACGATCTTTTTATGGGCATCAAATTACGGAGGCAAATGAATTGATTCGGTTCAATATATAACAAGCAATTTAATCATGGAAAGATCACAAGGCATGAACAATACGATGGTTCAATCAATTGAGACTTTATAAAGAACATTTTTCATGAATATGGACGGTAACGGGTTTAAATCACGATAATCAATATGAATGCTAATTGCGGGAGGTCAAATAAAATGCTTGTATGGAAGAAAAAAAATGTACAAGAGATACTCGCCTATTAGGTGACGATTTTGATTATGAATGAACGATGGAAGAAGAGAACTCCAATAGAAACGTGCAACGGTAATGATGAGAACAAGCGACGATACGCAGCAATTGCAATGACAACAGCAAGTGCAACAACAACAAAAGAGTGGAGCTCGACTCGAGTTTGATTGAATGGCAGCAAGAGTGATCGGGGGTTGTCGAGGAGTTGATGGTGGCTGCAGGCTGTTAGAACCTGAATATAAAATAATAAAAAATCCCAACAGAATTTGCGAAGAAATCAAAAACAAGGAAGAAAACAGTAAGTAAAGAATTTGCACAGAGTCGAGATTTGTAATCTCTGTCTTTAAAGCAGAATTCGCTCCGTAGTGTGACGGTTACCGGCGAATTGCTTCCCAGGATGCAACTGTACCTTCTCTGAAGAATGCAGCACCCTTGCTTCAGAGACAACGAACTATTGTCTGTGTTGTACTCTCAACTGACACTGACACTGAGGAGAAGATAAAGAAAATGAAAATGAAAATTTTTCTGTCTGTATGAAAGACTCTGTCTGGTTTTATAGAGGAAAAATTGGACTGGAGACTGTTCAACTGCCATTACTCTGTAACAGCAGAGTAATGAGGACTCTTCAGATTCATAACTGGTGAGCCATTACTCTGCTGTTACAGTGTAATGGGCACCAGTTACTGAATCTGAAAAGCTTTTTCAGTTCAGTAGGGGAAGAGTTGTTTGGGCTAAAAAAAAAAAAAATTAAGCCAGACCAGACCAAGCCAAGCCAAGCCGGACCGAACCGAGCCGAAGCCGAGGTCGGGGCCGGGCCGGGCACGGGCGCGCGTGTGTGTTTGTCATTTTGGCTAAGTCCTCTCTCCACTACACGTTAGTGGTAACCTCCGAGCCACGCCCTTTAGTCCAGTTTTCTAGTATATATACTAGAAGAAATCATTTCCAATTTTCGATATGGGACTATCCATTTTTTCCAAGTTGCCAAGTTAGTACATTTCAAGTACCCAACTTTGGATCAACATTTCTCATTTACACGGAATTCGTTTTTGGCAAGTGAGTATACTACGGAATAGTACTCATCGAGAGGATCGCAATCCACTCATTTTCCGGCACTGCCGGTGGCCGGAGCCTGCCTGAATCCGGCCTGGAAAACTGCAAAAATTAATTCCAACAATCCCCTATATTAATGGAAATTACCAGACCATGTAATCCAGATACGACAGAAAAACAAAAAACATGACAGAAAGACTCTGAGAGTACAATCGGAAAATCACTGCATCAGGAATGGAAGTAATTTTTCAACTTTGAACCACCCTTAGTAATTAGCTATCGGATTTACTTGACTAGGTAGTGATCATGATGTCTTGAACTACCCGGGCGTTGATGTGAACCTAGACAATAACTATCACACAGTTTCATTTCCTCACAGAACTAAGTTCTCTTGTTGTGTTTATTTTGGCCTTGAACATCCCTGGTTAATCTTGAGTGAACTTGAAGAATGTAGCCTCTCTTCATTCACCTAGAAACGGTCCCATTTCACACTCACAAGGTGATTGCCCATAAAGAGTATCCTGCTATACCCCACTTTTATTTCAAAGCTATGGGAATCATTAAAAGCCAAGCTTATCCTAACTATTTGCAGGCAGCACTTGTTTTATCATCCTAAGAATGGGTATGAGATGTTAATCTCTCAGTGCTTTCGTCGATTCAACAAGATTTAGTTGTCCCTTTGAACCTAGATCTTGGGATCTTCAATTCCTAGGTAGGGTTTCCATCAAGTATTCTCTTTCGTCATAGGCTTTAAACACATTCCTCTTGATGCTCTCACAACCTGCTCTCGCGACAGATCTTTAGTAAATGGATCCGCTAGGTTGTCGGCCGATTTTATATATTCTATAGAGATTACTCCATTTAAGAGCAGTTGTCTAATGGTTTTGTGTCGC
The DNA here is from genome assembly GCA_017893485.1 of Hemerocallis citrina. Lineage (NCBI taxonomy): Eukaryota > Viridiplantae > Streptophyta > Magnoliopsida > Asparagales > Asphodelaceae > Hemerocallis > Hemerocallis citrina. The sequence goes on from CM030363.1 coordinate 82,959,976, forward strand.
CTTCTGATATGACGAGACTTACCATTATACATACAACTCAGTGCCCGTGCTATAGCCGATTGGCTGTCACAGTGTATACATAAGGCAGGCACTGGTTTTTCCCACATTGGAATATCCTCTAAGAAGTTTCGAAGCCATTCTGCTTCCTCTGCCGCATTGTCTAAAGCAATAAACTCAGATTCCATGGTGGATCTGGCCAATAGCGTTTGTTTAGAGGATTTCCATGACACAGCTGCACCACCAAGTGTGAAAACATATCCACTTGTGGATTTTGAGTTCTTTGAGTCCGATATCCAGTTGGCATCACTGTAGCCTTCCAGTACTGCTGGATATCTGGTGTAATGCAGCGCATAACTCTGAGTATGTCACAAGTAGTTCAATACTCTAGTTATTCCTTTCTAGTGACTTCATCCTGGATTACTCGTGTATCGGCTTAGTACATTTACCGAATGTGCTAGATCCGGTCTTGTACAATTTGTTAGGTACATCAGACTACCGATTACACGTGTATATTCTAGTTGTGATATGCTTTCGCCTGTGTTTTTGAACAAGTAAAGACTTGGATCGACGAGACTCTTTGCTGTCCCATTGGAGTAATTCTTAAATCTTTCAAGTACTTTCTCAGCATAATGAGCTTGAGACAAAGTAATCCCCTCAGATGTCCTGGAAACTTTGATTCCTAGGATGACATCTGCAACTCCCAAATCTTTCATGTCAAACTTGCCACTAAGCATGCTCTTAGTTTGTTTGATAATGTCGTTATTGCTTCCAATAATGAGCATGTCGTCTACGTATAGACAGACCAGAATGTATCCATTTGGAGTATCTTTGATGTAGATACATTTATCGCATTCATTTATTTTGAAACCATTTGACATCATAACATTGTCAAATTTTTCATGCCACTGCTTTGGAGCTTGTTTCAGGCCGTACAATGATTTTACAAGTCTGCACACCTTGTTTTCCTGTCCAGGAACTACGTAACCCTCAGGTTGTTTCATGTATATTTCTTCTTCTAAGTCCCCATTTAGAAATGCAGTTTTAACATCCATTTGATGTATTTTCAGGTTACGTAGAGCTGCAATAGCTATCAACATTCTTATTGATGTTATTCTTGTAACTGGGGAATATGTATCGAAGAAATCTAGGCCTTCTTTTTGCCTAAATCCGTGTACCACAAGTCTAGCCTTATGCTTCTTTATTGAACCATCTGGTTTCAATTTTTGTTTGAAAATCTATTTGCATCCTAGAGCTTTACATCCAGAAGGCAAGTCGACTAGCTCCCATGTATGATTTTGCATAATGGAGTCTATTTCACTTTTGATTGTTTCCTTCCACATAGGAGCATCAGGTATAGACATGGCTTTCTTGAACGTTCTGGGCTCATTCTCTAACAGAAAGGCCATAACAAAAGTCAGGACCGAATGATTTTGATGTTCTAGCCCGTTTACTTCGTCTAGGCTCATCAGTATCATGTTCTGGTTCATCAACTGAAGTGCTTGCATTCCCTTGTTCACGTGTACGTTTGGGGTACGTAGTATCCTTGCACGGAAACACGTGTTCAAAGAAGGAAGCATTCTTTGATTCCATTATTGTATTCACATGGATATCCGGTATATCCGATTTGTATACCAAGAACCGATATGCACTACTGTTGTGTGCATAGCCTATGAATATGCAATCAATCGTCTTAGGTCCGATGGTGACCTGTTTCGGGTTAGGTACTGCCACTTTTGCTAGACACCCCACACTTTGAGGTATTTATACGAAGGTAAGTTACCTTTCCACAATTCATATGGTATCTTGCCGGTTTTCTTGTGAGGTATTTTGTTGAGAATGTAGTTGGCAGTCAGCAATGCTTCCCCCCACATGTTTTGAGGTAAGCCAGAATTCAACAACAAGGCATTCATCATCTCCTTTAGAGTTCGGTTTTTGCGCTCGGCAGTACCGTTTGATTCGGGTGAGTAGGGAGCAGTTGTCTGATGAACTATTCCATGTTCCGAGCAGAACATGTTAAATGGTGCATGATATTCTCCTCCTCTATCACTTCTAACGATTTTAATCATTTTGCCAAGTTGATTCTCAACCTCAAGTTTATATTCTTTGAATTTATCCAAAGCCTCATTTTTGCAATGTAACAAATATACATAACAGAATTTTGTGCAATCGTCTATGAAAGTCACAACGTACTTTTTGCCACCTTTGGTCTGCACATATTTTAAGTCACACAGATCCGTGTGAATAAGACCTAGAGGTTTTGTGTTTCTTTCTACAGAACGTGATGGTGTTTTAGTGAGTTTGGCCTCCGTGCAAACTTTACATTTTTCTGAGTTATCTACCTTAAATTTTGGTAACAAATTCATGTTAACTAATCTACGCATAGAATTTACATTAACATGGCCTAGTCTTTCATGCCAAACAGAGGAAGACTCAACAACATAGGCAATAGGAGTTATTTCATTAACTTTGGGAACAGCAGGAACAGTAGTTTTAGGGATGACTGTCATTACATTAAACTTGAACAGTCCATCCTTTACATATCCTTTACCCAAGTATACCCCATTCTTAGACAGTACAAAATTATCAGAAACAAGTACAACTTTAAACCCATTCTTGCTTAGCAAAGAACCTGATATTAAGTTCTTTCTAATGTCTGGGACATGCAGCACATTTGTGAGTGTTAGCTCTTTGCCTGAAGTCATTTTCAGCACTATCTTCCCTGTTTCTTCAATTTTGGAGGTGGAAGAGTTTCCCAAGAACAGCTGTTCATCTTTGTTGCACTTCTGGTAGAAGGTGAACATTTCCTTGTCCGAGCAGATATGCTTGGTGGCCCCAGTATCGTACCACCATTCACGAGGATTGCTCCCCACAAGATTGACCTCGGACACTACAGCACAGAGGTCCAGGTCAGAGAGACCAGTGGACAAGTTCTCAGCTATGTGTGCGTGGGATTTTTCATTCCCTTTTATATGTCCTGTTCCTGAATGGTTACTGTCCTTACTGCGGCACTCAGAAATTTTGTGCCCCAACTTACCACACTTGTGGCATTTCCCAGCAAACCTCTTTGCAAGAGGTTTTTTGTTTGAGGCCTGTGGCAGAAATTTCATCTTCTTGCCCTTCTGTTCGTGCTCCACCACATTGGCCTTTTCTATGGACTGATTTCCATAGGACCTGTCAACCTTGCGATTCTCTTCTTCGATCCGCAATCTGACAATTAGATCTTCAAGAGACATCTCCTTTCGCTTGTGTTTGAGGTAGTTCTTGAAGTCTTTCCACCCAGGTAGAAGTTTTTCAATGAACGCTACAACCTGAAATGGCTCGCACAGCGTCATACTCTCTACAGCAATGTTGTGCATTATAACCTGCAGTTCTTGGACTTGACTCACCACAGTTTTGGAGTCAATCATCTTGTAGTACAGAAATTTGCCAACAACAAATTTCTTGGACCCGGCGTCTTCTGTTTTGTACTTCTTTTCCAGGGACCCCCACAGGAGTTTGGACGTCTTGAAGACACAGTAGACGTTGTACAGGGAGTCTACCAAACCATTCAGGATGTAGTTCCTGCAGAGGTAGTCGCCCTGAGTCCACGCATCAACTGCAGCAACGGAGTGTGCATCTATTGGCGCCAGCATCGGGGTAGATTCAGTAAGAAATCTGTCCAGCTTCAATGTGGTCAGGTAGAACTGCATCTTCCCTTTCCACTTTTTGAATCCAGTTCCATTGAACTTGTTCAGTTTTTCTCCCACGGTTATGTGCGTGGGCAGAACGACCGAATGTGCCGCAACCAATTGTGCAGTCACATTTTGGGTCATCAGTGTTTCGGTACTGAGAAGCCCATTAGCAACGTCAGATGGTGTGTTCTCCATGTTCTTGTTTTTTCTGAAATTGTTCGAAACAGAAACTGTTAGTTGGTTTTTTCCGAACAGCACCTGTAAACAGACTTCACAAAACTGTTAGAATGTGTGAGGAAAAAAATTCTGCTTTAAGATTGTTAGAACCTGAAAATAAAATAATAAAAAATCCCAACAGAATTTGCGAAGAAATCAAAAACAAGGAAGAAAACAGTCAGTAAAGAATTTGCACAGAGTCGAGATTTGTAATCTCTGTCCTTAAAGGAGAATTCGCCCCGTAGTGTGACGGTTACCGGCGAATTGCTTCCCAGGATGCAACTGTACCTTCTCTGAAGAATGCAGCACCCTTGCTTCAGAGATAATGAACTATTGTCTGTGTTGTACTCTCAACTGACACTGACACAGAGGAGAAGATGAAGAAAACGAAAATAAAATTTTTTCTGTCTGCATGAAAGACTCTATCTGGTTTTATAGAGGAAAAATTGGACTGGAGACTGTTCAGCTGCCATTACTCTGTAACAGCAGAGTAATGGGGTCTCTTCAGATTCATAACTGGTGAGCCATTACTCTACTGTTACAGAGTAATGGGCACCAGTTACTGAATCTGAAAAGCCTTTTAGTTCAGTAGGGAAAGAGTTGTCTGGGCTAAAAAAAAAAAAAATTAAGCCAGACCAGACCAGACCAGACCAGACAAAGCCAAGCCGAGCCGAGCTGGATTGGACCGGACCGGACCGAAGCCGAAGCCGAGGTCGAGGCCGGGGCCGGGGCCGGAGCCGGAGCCGGTGCCGGGCCGGGCCGGGCGGCCCCGGGCAACGCCCTTTAGTCCAGTTTTCTAGTATATATACTAGAAGAAATCATTTCCAATTTCCGATATGGGACTATCCATTTTCTCCAAGTTGCCAAGTTAGTACATTTCAAGTACCCAACTTTGGATCAACATTTCTCATTCATACGGAATTCATTTTTGGCAAGTGAGTATACTACGGAATAGTACTCGTCGAGAGGATCGCAATCCACTCATTTTCCGGCGCCGCCGGTGGCCAGAGCCTGCCGAAATCCGGCCTGGAAAACTGCAAAAATTAATTCCAACACAGGCGACGAGAGTTTAGTGCAGCGAGAGGAAGGAGGGGCTGTGGTCGATGAGGGAGGCTGCGGATGAGAGGGACAAAGCTTGGTGGTTGCTGTAGCTTCAGGCGTGGCGTAGCTGAAGGGAAAGATGATGGCAGCGATGGTGGAGTCCGGGAGTTGATGGCAGGGCAGGGATAGCACTACAGCGGTGTCGGGGTTGTGTTGCGGTGGCTCGATGGCAGTGCTGGGGTGGATCCCAACCGTCGAGGAGGTGCTGCAGTGGCGGTCGCTGCGGAGGAGCTCGGGAGTGTTGTCGGAGTTTGAAGAGGAGGATTAGCGGCGGGGCACAGTATTACGGCTGTGGTGGTAGGCAGCGGCGAGGAGTAGGGGCCGGTTGTTGTCGATGATGGGAGCAGCGAGAGGAAGAAGAGGCACCGGATATAGCAGGGGCTTAGTGTTGGAGGCTGTCGATGAGGATGCAGGTGTTGGGGCTGGTCGCTGATGGTGGCTCGAGCGATGGTGAGGCCATGGCAGTATGAGATGGAGTTCGGAGGATTAGGGGAAGAAGAAGCTCGGGTTGAGTTTGCTGAAGAAGAGAAGGGAATGAGAGTAATTAGTGTGTAATTAATTAGGATTAGATAGTAAGACAATTAATTGAGGGTTATGGGGAATGGGGCCCGGATTTGTGGGGGAGTTAGGAACAAATCATGGGATGATTAAGTGGACCAATTAGTTGAGATTTGATCATAGGGGTGTGCTTGGCTGCAGTAGAAGAAAAGGGATTATTAGGGTTTGGTTAAGATTTGTATGAGTTTGGATTTCTTTTTGTTTGGGCTTCCAATATTAATAATATAAATAGAAGGAATATAAGATTGGGCTTCAATCAATAATAAGATAATGAAATAATTATGGTATAGACTAGGAATTAAATATGGCTAAAAAAATAAATAATAAAACAAATTATAGGATGGGCTAGGATTGGGCTTTCTATATTAATAATAATACATATAGAAGCAAATATGATTGTGTTTCATTCAATAATAAAATATTGAAATACTTATAGTATGAATTAGAGGACTGGGCTACTGTACAAGAAAGTAAGAAAAACTACAAAACTAAAAATACAACATAACTCCTCTAACATACTTGTAAGGGTGGGAAAAATTCACTCATAAAGCAACATCTAGAGTACAGAATGAGCAAAAGCCATCTCTCGAACAATCTGACTGGATGGTATAAAGTTGACAAGTGTCCACCCAATCAGTCAAGAGTTGGTCCAATCGGTAGATCCTCGTCGTTTTATTCATAAACCTGGAAAGCTCTGGCATTCATCCCTTTCGGTCTCGTTGTCGCACCTGTGACCCAAAAGAAAATAAGATACATAAGGTGAGTTAAATTAACAAAATTACTTTTACTTGTCTGACAAAAATAAAAGTTATTTATATAAAGCCATAAACCTAGGTTATTACAGCGGTGGTGATATCCCAAGCTTCCTTCATCTCATGTTTGACACTAGCAAATTAGGGCATGTCCATAAATCCTCATAGTAAGGGGATAATCGTTTGTTTTGAAGGCTGTTAGGACCTCGACCCAAACTACTTTAGTCCAATGACATTCGATGATAAGATGGTCTATGGTCTTAGTGGTTGTATAGTAGAAACCGAAGTTGGTCATAATGATAGGTTGTCTTTTAACCAGGTCTCCCTTGTGAGGAACGTGTGATGATGATTTGTTTTGAGGAAAATGTGGAATATAGCCACACTGTTTCATTAATAAGGAGTTAACAAAACAACCCAGAGTACTGGCAATGTACATCATGCTAACATATCAAGACAGAAAATAAAATATAATTCCTTCAATTAAAACAATAGGGTAGGAACAACAATACTAGCAAAACATACATAAGGATTACAAACAAAACATAAAAGGGTCGTCCAACAAAGCCCTTGGGGGTGGGGTCTTGAAACAATAGCGCTCACTCTAGAGTTAGCCCAAACTCTATCACCTCATCGTCGTACTTCTCAACCTAGAAGGCTCTGAAGATCCTTCCTCTTGGCCATGTCACATATGCTGTGGCCCAAAGGAAAATAAGATGCATAATATGTGTTAGACTGCCAGAAATACTATTACTAGTCTCAGGAAAGTAAAAGTTATGTTTATCGAGCCATAGAACCTAGATCGTTGCGGATATGGCAATATATCAGGTGTCTCTCAACATCCGTCTCTCAAAAGAGAACGTGGGGCCAATCCACTAATCCTCATATGTTAAGGGATACTCACTAGTGCCGAGTGGCCTTAAAACCTAGACCCGAACAACTTTGCTTCTATGACACAATATAGTCTCCATGTTTATATTGCAAAAACCGCAGGAGGTCCCAATAATTGGTTGTCATTTATCCAGATTCTCCTTGGTCAAGATAGCATCATTGAGGAATAGTTATAGGAAAATCTTAATTTTTAGTGGTGCTTTGGACTTCCAAATAACATATGACCACTTCAGACTGCACCTTCTAAAATGTATACGATTGTATAGTGACTACCATGAATATCCCATTTTTTTTAGTTGTCGGGATTTCCGATCCAGGCCAACTAAACAAATCACCCTGGCTTGGGCAATATGTGTTTCACAGTACCTCCAGCCTCGGTTGTGATTTATGAGTCAGATGTTTTTTGAAAGCGGGCCTCCACGACCATCTGTCCACATCTTAACAACCGTGTTGTGTGTTTGTGTCATTTGTTCGTACAGGTCCGGGAACAATTATTTGAGAGTGTGTGCCCGCATAATTTATCCCACCAGAATTTGGTCAACTAACCGTTAGCAATGAACGATGACACACAACTATGAAACGGGTTGAAAGCTTTGACAACCCCTCTTTAGAACCAAGAAACTCTAGGTCCCACCCAGAAACCCTGCCCCTTGCAAATAGGATTCATTGAAATCCAGATACCCCTCTCCCTTGTAGATAGGATTGAATGAAATCTTGCCATCCCTTGCAACTGGGGTGGAACACTTTCCACCATCATTTTCCGAGGAGAGCTAAGTTTATGCTGCTCAGATCAATAATCCCCAAACCTTTGTGGCTTTTCTTCTCACAAGCTTTTTCCCACCTGATGATGTCATATCATCCTTTATCAACATCTGCCCCCTTCAATAGCTTTCACTTTCGGATCTGATTTATCATGTGGTTAACCCATCTTAGCATATCAAAGGAGGACAAATTGCAAGTTGGAAAATTGGATAGTACTGAATTGGGAAGGGTGATTCTCCCTCCTAGGGATAGGGATTTACCTTTCCACCCAACTAGCCCATTTTCAACCCGGTCGATGACGAAACTATTCTTCTTTCTTAAATTTTCCTGGTCTAACTAGTAGACCTAATTATTTAATGGGAAACCTATCAACCTGGCAATTTAGGGTGAGAGCATGTTCCTCTGCCTCCTTAACGGACATGGCAATCAGTATTAGCACAGTTTTATGGAAATTGACCTTAAGTCCGAACCATGGTTCAAAACTATAAAGTGCACCTTTGAAAACAATGGATTCACCAAGATCATCGTTACCAAATAGAAGGGTATCATCACGTATTGTAGGATGGTGCAACCAATGCAATTTCTTCCACTGGTTACCGTTGTGTTCCATCATGCCTGCCTACAGTTGTCCAACATGGCCTTTAGCATATCCGCCACAACAGTGAATAACATGGAAGATAATGGGTTTCTTGTCTCAGCCCTCTTTTGCACGAGAATGATTGCTCCACAGCTCCATGTACAATGATGGCCATTCTTGTGGTAGTAAGACAATATCAAATCAACCTGATCCATCTATCTCCAAAGCTACGACATTTAAGTACTTCCAATAAACACTCTCAATCCACCAAATCATAAGCTCTCTCGAAATCTAGTTTGAGTATAAAACTATTTTTGTTGGAGATGTGGCACTGATGGATGGTTTCTTCTGCCATCGCAACACAACTCAATATGCACAGGCCTTTGATGAAGTATGAATGCTCCCAGCTGATTAATCTATCCATCACCTTTCTAATCGGTTGGCGAGGATCTTGATTATCTAAACTGAACAATTGAGCAGGATGATGGGGCGAAAATCTCACACAATTTGCTTCTTCTTTTTTGGGGATAAGGACCACTTATACGTAGTTTAGTCTACCCAACTTGAGTTTGTGATCATAGAACTCTGCCAGGACAGCCAATAGATCATATTTTATTTCTTCCCAGAAGATGTGGTAGAACATAATCGGAAACCTATCCGGCCCATGAGCTTTCTCCCTCCCCATTTGTGATATTACATCCTTGACCTCCTCCAAGAACAGTACTTCGATCGACTTCAAAGCCTGTCCCAGATCTTTGGAACATTCCTTCCAGTAGTCCAATGTAAGAGGAGCTTTAAAGTCTGTCTTACGCCCAAATAGGTCTTTATAGAAGGTCTAGAAGGCTTGTTTCACCAATGCTTCATCTTTTATCACCCCCATTCTCCATGTGGACTGAAAGGATAAGATTGGATCTTCGGGGCACACTAGCCACCATGTGGAGTGAAGTCAATATTCACGTTTTCTTCTTTGAGCCACGAAATTCTGGACCTTTATTGCCATTTCATTTGCTCTCTTTCATACAACTGCATGATGTCCTCCCTCAGCTTTAGTAACTTGTTTCGTTCATCTTGAGAGAGGTCTCTAGTTTCTTCAGTCCTTTCCAGATCATCAATTCCTTCCAAGATCGACACTATAGCCCTCCAAATTAAGGCAAATCTCGTATGATTCCATTTTTGCAGCCTGACACGTAGTCTGCGAACTTTTTCGCAACAAATTGCAACCGCTTATGTTCCCTGAGTTGGTAGAGCTCAATTTTTCATAATCATGTGGTGGAAGCCCTGAATTTTGCAATCATGCTTTTTGAACCTAAATTTCTTTGGTTTCCTATTGATTAGTTCACCAGTCGAGAAAATTATGGGTACATGGTCCGACATCGGTCATGGCAGGGAATTGGCATATGCTAACATGAATTTAGCTTCCCAATCCAACGATACAAGAACTCTAGTTTTGCCATTATGGGTACAGCCTGCATATTAGACCATGTGAATAACCTGTCTGGTGCTGGTATGTCGACCAGTTCCAAATCCATAATTGCCTGATTGAATTCCTTTCTATCTGCATCACTAGATCCTCTACCATGGTGTTCAAAAATGAATCTATTGATGTTAAAGTCACCACCCAAAATCCAAGGATTTTGCCACCCTGAACAGATGTATTGAAGTTCGTTCTAGAATGTCGTTATGGATGTCGCATTGTTAGGTGTGTAGACAACTGTAATAATATGAGTTTAGTTGTAACTCTAGCACTGAAACGAGATATATATTGAGAAATTCCCGAGGACTTCGTCTAAGCAAGAGATAATATCGGTTTTGAAGCCAATAGCGATACCATCCGACGCCCCGTTGGACGGGAGAATTTTCCATTCCTTGATCCTTTTTCCACCCAACCTCCTTAGTATGGATCCATGGACAAGCATGATTTCTAGATTCCCACTATATCTACCTTAGAGTTTGTAATTAGGTCCTTGACCTTCTCCCACTTACCTCACCCCCAGGCCTCTAAAGTTCCAGAGAATGACACTCATCAATAACATGATTGGGATTACTTATTGGGTTGGGTTCTAGGTGTGCGCCTAGTTGTACTCTATCAAATTCCCCACTTCTAATCTTATAGAGAAGAAATGCATTTCGATCAATATTGTCAACCACAATACCACATGTTTCAAAAAGATTAAAAACTTCAGTATCAATCATATAATTAAAAATAGAAGCTAGAAGATTGCATGTATCCCCACCATCAACCTTAATAGTCTTGGTTGCGGCTGCAATCTCCAAGTAGTCGTCTAATGTCTCCTCGTGAATTAAGGCAGGCAACGGGCCAGGTTTGGGCTAGACTCGTATAAGCCCCGGCCCGATCTCAAATTTTAAAATTAGGCCTGACCCTGACCCAATATACATTTGAGCTTAGAATGTTGGGCCCGAGCCCGAGCATGAATTAGACCCGAAAAAATAGATCAGACCTAGGCCTGACTTACTTTGCACTTTAATATATAATTGTGTAATATTAACATAACAACATCGAGAATATTTCTTCAAAAATAAAAACATCTTGATACTACATGATTAAAAAAAATGTCTAGACTAATTTTTGTAAAATTATATAATTTTATTTATTTCTATTCTAACTCTATATTTGTAAGGTATCATTTCTCTCTAAATAACATATAATACTCATTTCAACTTTTACAAATGAACAAACATGATTTTTTTAAATAATCATGATATACATAATATTAACATAAATATGCACATGCATACATATATGTGTGTTCATACATATACATGGACGTTTAGACGTACAAATGCACAAACTTGATCTGGGCCCATCGGGTTTCGTACTAGAGCCGGAGCCAGGCCAAAATTTTGTTCGGAGCTAAAACGTTGAGCATGGGTCCGACCCGAACTGATAAATGATTGGTCCTAGCCGACATATAACTGGGTTGAACCTCATCAGGCCCAGGTCAGGTTTCGGCCAATTGCCACCCTTATCGTGAATCCTGTTCGTAACCTTCAGCACCTTGAAGCCTTTGGTTTGCCTTTGCGCTTCAAAGTTAGACTGGGATGCCGACATAGGGATGTGGGGGAACCACTTTCATTGTGGGTGACACGTACATACAACTTCTCTTGCCTAATCTGATGTGTATTCACCACCATCTTCTATGGAAAGTCTGGTTCATCTTCCAAGTACGGATCATTGTCCTCTAAATTGAGACATGCCTCCACATCGTCGCTTCGGAGTGAACATGCAATGTACGGAACCATAACTCCATCTGACCCCTCGGTAGACCCCATCATGGGCCTACAATTGGTTGTTAAGGTCAGGTTAGGGACCCGGCCCATATGAAACGAATTGTTGAGAAATACCCTAACTTCCATAACTGACCTAATCACAGGCCCACACAAAATTTGAGTTCTATTATTATTGGAAGGCCGAGCAAAAGTGGGTGGCTCACTAGAATTAAAGAGGGAGAATAAATGGATTTTTTTCAGTTAAATTAATAGTGGACCTCATCTTGGACCCATGCTATATATGAGGCCCAAAAAAACACTCCTCTTTGTTCCCATGTGCTGCCAAAACTGAGGGGCACTTCGATCTTGCTGCCGCTGCGCTACGCTGCATGCATACACTGGTCGTCGCCTATGCCTAAAACAAATGAAGCAGCATGCTTCAGAGCAACTGCATCCTTGCCACATGGCTCTATTTGATTAGAGGTTACCATCGCTACCACGTGATGCCCACGAGGCATCTCTTCCCCTTCCTTCTCTCTTCTTATTACACTTTGTTCAGAATGACTAGATCTATTGTTGGCTAACACTTCTCTGAGCTTTCCACTTTGTTCAATCTTAGATCCAGATCCAAAATCATCTTTGTGGCATTTTCTCTGCTCTGAGCTATTTCCTTTTCTATTTACGACAACCTCTACCTTCTTTGCCACAGAGGATCAGATCTCCCAAATCCTTCCTCATGTGTATCTACCACCTTTCATTGTTGCATTCTCCACCATTTTCAACATGGCTATCTTTGTACAAAAGCTCAAAATTGCAGCTTTTGCTTTGATCTCTGTGAAAGTTGCTTCTATCTATAATTGTTTTGATTTGGGGTTGGGGTCGAGGTTGATTGAAGCTTTGATTGGATCCAACTTGACCATTGGTGAGAGGTGACCCAGATATGGGATCTGGACCGTTGAAATCCACCTTCTCTTTGGTGGTGGCTGTGGTGGATGGCGTTGGCCCTTGTCGACGCCTCTCCACATCTTTAGCATCCCTAATCTCCTCCCTTTGTGCCATTTCCATCTCATGAACTATGCTAATCTTTGTATCCAGTATCAACTCATACATTGTTATCTGTTTGTAAGACCTCTCGTCACTCTATGCAGAAGAGTTTGCCATTAATAGTCTTGCTTCCTCCCTCTCTGCCTCGTGCTCCACCTTTGCCTCTAAGACGAAGTGTATGATGTATGCTTCCTCTTATGTGAAGCACTTGGTGAATCTTTGCATGAGGTCCATGTATGGGCTTCGGATTTGTACTTTTGCCAATACTAGCTTCGACTTCCGTGCTATTTTGGGGTCAATTTGCACCACCGTTCTGAAATCTGAAATGCTTTCCTCTTAAACCTCCTTTTTCTAGCAATCAAGGGGGACGTTGTGGATCCGGATCTAATAATTATCATCTTGGGGTCTCTTCGTGTAATTCCTTGTTCCAATTGTATGTATTTTTCTACGTATTTCTTTTATTTCTGTTGTCTATATTTTTCCCTTCTTTCAACTCATTTGCATACAATATAATATTTATTTTAGTTAGTTAGTGTTGAAGCCCAAATTTTGTCTCATTATTGTGGATATTTTATTTTAATTCAAGCCCATTCTAATTATTAATTATAGTTGTATTCATTTTTAAATAATTAGAGATTTAGACCCAAACCGAATCCTAATTCAAATCCAAACCATGAAACCAATTAATCTAAACAAAAAACCCACAGCCCAAACTTAAACCAACCCTCACCGCCTATCTATTTATTCCCCAAACCCAATTCTCCATTAACCTAATCATCTGTTAACATAATCCCCTTCTCCTTCTTTAACAGCCACCATCACCTTGATCTTCTCCATCATCCTGAGCCTCTCTCCACCACATAAACCCGATAGCCTCATCACCAATCCGACCTCTGCCATCACCATCTCCTCCACTCCTTGCTGCCTTGCTGCCATCCACCCGACCACTTCATCTCCTCCACCTGAGCACCTCCATGCCCAACATCAACCCGAACAGCCATTCTCCTCCACTAACAGCAACTCCACCACCATACCATCACCTTGCGACCTCTATATTATTCCCGAAACTCCATCAACCCGACTTAAACACCTTCACCTGTTGCAGCCCCCACACCCATAACACCACTAAACTCCTTCTGCAACCCAAACTCGAAACATGAGCTACATCCCCTAGCTGCCACAACCAGAGAACAACCCCTGTTTCTTCCATTGAACCCCTGAACAACACTTCATCCACCTCCAAACCCATTAACCCTTGCTGCCTTGCCATTGTTGCTGTTGTGTGGTTGCCATTCTTGTTCGTCACTATTGTTGCTCGTCGCTACTGTTGCTTGCTACCATCGCCCTTACTACCATTGTTGTTGCCACTATTCTTGCCATCATTGCTTCTATCGCTTACTGCCTTGCTGGCGTGCTGCCAGTTGTTGCTATCGTACTGCCATTGTTGCTGTTGTGCCACCGCCCATTGAATTCGTCGCTTCTTCTTCTTCCCGTTGTTCGTCCACATTCGTAATTATTGTGTAAGAGGCAAGCATTTCTTAAACTCTTGCAAGTAGTTCTAATTCTCATTGATCTATCTTATTGTTAACTCTTGTTCATAAGCTTTCTTGATTTATTTGAATTCTTGAACCATATATCATCGATTCGTTTATGCCTTGTCGTCTGCCTGAATTCGTGTAAGGATTTGGACCCAGTCTGTCTAATCAAAATTTGAGTTTTATAGGTCTATCTTATAGTCCACTGAGTGTAGAATCCAGATCATCTCTCAGTTTCACAAACTGGCTTATAGGTTGTGAGATATTAACGTTTAGTGCTGTAACGTCTGATTTTTCAGATTTTCTGTTTAAGATGTATCATCCCATTAAACTATTTTGAAATTGCAATCTATTGCTGAAATTCTGACATGATAAAATCCTGAGCATTAATTGACATCATTAAAACCCTAGATCAGAGTTTTTTTGTGGAATTTAATAACAACTTTGTAGTGGAGTTACAGACGTGCGGAGATAACCCTGTACTGCTGGCTGAATATTGTACTTGTAAAGAATTGACTGATAGGTATAGCTACTAACCTTAGAATGTGTCATGTGAATAGGCGTTGGATTTGGCAGGGAGTCTACTTTCTAGTACTCATGATGGAATCAATTTTGCTTTCCTGTAGTAGCGGCAAAGTGATTTCTAGTGCCGTTACGTATTACTGTCCAGAATCGTATTTTGTGTTTTTGAAGTACATGTATATTGTTATTCATGCTTAATGAATTGTACTAATATATTATATTGATAGAATAGTTCCATATCATGCATTTGCACTGACCATTCGAAACCTTCTTGATTACCATCTTGTCTCTATATCATGTATTGCATCAATTCTTGATACTTGTCCTGATTACCGTCCTGTTTCTATCGTATCATGCATCGTTATTGTTATAGTCATTGTTATTATATTTGGATGATGGAACTAAGTGTCACATAGAGCTAAGTACCACGTAGAACTAAGTTTTGATGTCTTAAGAATCGACGGGGGCCGCCTCTAGAGTCTACAGGGGTCACCTCTAGAATCTACGGGGGCCACCTCTATATTCCAATATACGAAGAAGTGAAATGACTGTCTTGATACCACCATTATTATTGGTTGTACCGAATGCATGTTCATGATTAATCATAGTAAACGAATAATAAGCTGGGGTAATAATAATACAACTTAATAGTGGACTATATAGCAGATTGTACTCGAAAAGTGGTCCGTATTTCCTGTATCAGTCATTGTTATCGGTCATGGTTCATATTTTATTGGTCATCAATTGATTGTAGATTACTGACTACAGTATCCCGATTATCGTGTATGGTTTATCAATTATCATTTATTATTATTGGAAGACCCGAGTACTTGATCCTGTAGACCACCAATTAAGTCCAAAAGTTCACTTGATTGTGATGCACACAAACCTGTGGTTTGGGACACAAGATTGGTGCATTAGATAGGTTATTAGAAGACTAATAGACCTAAGATTGACATTGAGCATCGACAATTGCATTATTGATTATTGACCATTATTTATCGACCATCGATCCACTAATTATCGACTATTGTTCATTGACTCACTGCACATCTATTGATTATCCCCTTAGTCATGGTTGTACTATCATACGGTTGTTACTCGTGTTGTATTATTTCTAGATATTTACTTGTTATCTCTTGTGTTGTCCATGTTGCATATTGTTATTTTTTTATTATATTTCTTGCTACTAATTATCGTGTGTAGCTTTGCTCTAATGTACCGAAGAGGAACCAAAATAAGGACTTGGCAGTCAAACCTTCTAGAGGATGGAGTCGGTTTGGTCTGCATTAGTTTATTTGTTTTATGTTCTTCCTTATTCGTTGTTGTTAATATTTCGTACATTGTAGATTCGGGCATTTTGACCTGAAGGTTATGTTTCTAGATATTGGTTATTTGGTGGATTACTTAATTTTATTCCCTGTTTATGTGATCATTTTTACTTCATGCGTGATTGTAATATGATTACATTATTGAGTTATAATTGTACAGCTAATGAATGATATATATCATTCGCTGGGCCTTAGTCACGTTCCCGTACATCTGTATTTTGGGAAGCGGGGCGTGACACTCTGCCTCAATTTGCGGCGTCTATTGGGTGAATGTCTCCAAAAATTTTTCGAAGTCCAGTAATCCCATTGAAGCGACACCCGTCATCTTTTTTGGCGAGGGGAATGAGACTAGGAATTGCAAGTGACACATTTTTCACTACCCAGTCTCGATCTCCCCCTGACAGCCATCGTCCATTGAGTGCCTCCCTAAATTGGTTTTCTGATGGACGACCCATCTTGATTCTCTCCATCGTGCATCACTTTTTATGCCATTGTTCTTCTTCCTTAATCAACACGAGGCTACTTGCGAGTCTTATTTGAACAGGGTTCTCCAGCGACCTCCCCCACTATACTTCTCTCTTCCCCTCTTATGAATTCACAATGACATTCGTACACACATACGAGATGTTTCTCCATTTCATACATTTGAGGCACCACACCTTGTTTGTGCAGTTGTCGCATACATGCTCCGAGCCACTACAACTGAAATACGGGACTGGAATATGCATCACTTGATGGAACTTCTTCACTATTCTGATCACCACTATCTTCTCGATTTTTCTTTTGTTTTTGTTGTTCGATTTGTTGAAGTTATTGTTGTGGGTTGGGGTTGTGTGATTGTTATTGGTAGGAGTTGTGTGATTTTTGTTGGTAAGAGTGTTGTGGGTTGGATTGTCGTTGTTGATTCTTGATTTTGATGATTACAATACACTGCAACATGTATCTATGTTATACTCTATAATTGCAGGTTGTATACACAAAGATTTCATTACTATACAGCTGAACAAATGAACAAGCACAAAGCTCCAGATAAAGATAATGGCAAAGCCTCACTCAAGACTCAAGATTCAAGACTCAAGCTCAAGACTTATGCTTAGTGTATCATCTATTGTTGTGTCTTGTAAACAAATGTAATCTTTCTTTTTTTTGAGTCTTAGTATGATGTAAAGCCTTGTCACACACACATACACTCACTCTTTTACAAATGTGTGTTTTTCAAAACATCAAAAGGTCAAAACAGTTTGAAATAGTTTAACTGTTGAGTACCAGTCGACTGATACTCATACCAGTCGACTGTCAGTACAAAACTGACTAAACTTATTCAAACTCTGACCAGTCGACTCATTATGGCAACCCAGTCGACTGTTCGAGTGCATTTGACCATTTTCTGTTTTTAAAATCGCTTTTCAAAATTCAAAACTGATTAGATCTGTTGGTTGACAGTTGGAATAACTGTCTCCCAACGTCCAGTAACTCTAACTCTATAAATAGAGTTCAGAGTTCACTGTTAAAAGATCTAACAATTCCGAGCATTCTTTTTAGATTTTTTAAGTGTTACATTATTCAAAGAGACAAAGCCTTCAATTTTCTAAGTTTTGGTTCTCTACATTCAGTCCAGTATAACATCTGACTTCGTTCTGGACTGGATATAGAAGTCAACCTCTTTTAGCCACGCACTACATCACTAATCACATACAAGGCTATAGGTTGATTGTAAACATTTTCTTGTTTTTCTTTTACTCTCGGTTGGAGAGTTAGACTCTAGGGTGTAGAGTTAGTGGTTTCACTGTTGGTGGAAGAGTGGGGTGCTTTCTCTGGTTGAGAGAAAGGACTACGGGTTAGACAAGATTGTTGTCTGAACGCCGTAGGGTATTCTTGTAAACTTGTTTTTCAAGAATAGTGGAAATCTCAAGTGGGTTGCTTGGGGACTGGATGTAGGTCGGAAGGACCGAACCAGGATACATCGTGTGTACTCTGTGGTTGTATCTCGTGAACTTGCATTTACATTTTTCTGCTTGTTTTATTACTGTGAAACTTGTCTGGACAGTCGACTGACTCCTTTGCAAGTCGACTGGTCAGACTTGTACTCTGTTAGTTTATTGTTTAAATAAGTCGACTGTCTCTGCTTTAAGTCGATTTCACAGAGTTGTTTGAATTATCTCTTATTGAGTTAACAAAGTCAACTGCTTCGAAGAAAAATTCTTTATTCCGCAATTTTATTTTAATAAACACTATTCACCCCCCCCCCCCCCTCTAGTGTGTGTTGTCTCGCCTACAGGATCCAACACTTGGTATCAGAGCGAGGTTAAAGGCTATGACAACTACTTCAAATGCAAATCAGTACCATGAAGGCCAATCTACACAAAGGCCACCTTTTTTCGATGGAACAAACTACAACTATTGGAAGTGCAGAATGAAGATCTACCTCCAATCCATCAACTATGAAATATGGCACATGACGGAAACGGAATACACTGCTCCTACTATTCCATATGCACAGTGGAATGATGACATGAAGAATCAAACAATGAACAATGCAAAAGCAATGAATGCATTATTTTGTGCTCTCACAAAGGAGGAGTTCAACCGTATATCCAATACAACAACTGCACATCAAATCTGGCATACACTCGAGGTAACTCATGAAGAAACAAACAAAGTAAAAGAATCTAAAATATCTGTTCTTGTTCACAGGTTTGAAATGTTCCGCATGAAGGAAAATAAAACTGTGTTCGAGATGATTACCAGATTTACTGACATTACAAACTCACTTGTGGCACTTGGAAAGACATACACACAAGCAGAGATGGTGAGAAAAGTTCTTCGTGCACTCACTCCTGAATGGGAAAAGAAGACCACTGCAATAGAAGAAGCAAATGATTTGTCACAACTTTCTCTTGAGAATCTTGTGGGAAATCTAATGGCCTATGAGGTTCAACTCGAAGAACGGAAGAAGGATGCAGAACCAAAACAGGCAAAGAAGAAATCATTAGCTTTTAAAGCCATGACAGACTCAGAAGATGAAGAAGAAGATGAAGAGGATATAGCCATGTTCACAAGGAGATTTAAGAAATTTCTAAAGAAAGGTAAGTTCAATTCCAAATTTAGAGATTCTAATGATCCTCCAACTTGTTTCAGGTGTAATAAAATAGGTCACATGAAGAAGGATTGTCCCCTAGAAAATACAAAGAATAAGGGAAAGACCTCCAACTTCAAGAAGGACAAATACACAAAGAACAAGTTTGCCAAGAACAAAAAGGCTTATCAAGCAACTTGGGATGACAATGATTCTTCCTCTGAAGAAGAAACTGATGAAATAAATGAAGTTGCAAACATGTGTTTTATGGCTTCACAAGATCAAGTAAGTAATTATTTTGATTCAGAAGATTTACTTGATGCTTTTAATGAAATCTTTCAAGAGTTAAAAAAGGAAAAGATTAGAGTTAAGAATCTAGAGAAAGTTAATCAAACACTTTCTCAAGAAAATCTTAACCTTGATCATGAAGTGAAATCCTTAAAATCTCGTATTGCAAGTTTAGATATGGATCTTGAATCTCTGAACAAGAATTATGAAGAGATATCTAAGAACGTATCTAAGTTCAATAAATGCAAAGAGAATTTAAATGATGTGCTTCATAATCAAGTGAAATCTAGTCAAAAATATGGTCTTGGTTTCAAAAACTCTCTTGTAAAAGAATCTTCTTCTAAAAACACTAGTAGAGAAAAACCAGAATCTATTTCTAGTGTTACACGTAAACTATATGAATTCTTTGAAAAGCCTAAGGTTATAAATTTTAGTGATAAAAGCAAGTCTAACGTTCGGTTAAGTCGACTGAATCCATCCACCAGTCATCTATCCAGAGGAACTGTGTCTTATTCAACGAGACCAGAACCTCATATAAGTCGACCTATACCATCATCCAGTCGATTGACTCGCAGTAGAAGTCGACTGAAGGATACTATAAAGTCGACTGGACAGAACAAATTTGTATGGGTTCCAGTTAACTTAAATCTGAATGATAGAACTGCGTATATCAATTCATATATGTTAAATGTATGCAATTCTATTAATTTTATTCCTGCTTATGGAGGAAAATCAAACTCATTATGGATTTGGTTTCCCCCAAACTAATATGTTTTGGACCCAATAAAAATGGTACCATATTTACATTGAATATTTTATAGATACCAAAGAAAGATCGCTGGATACTTGACAGCAGGTGTTCAAAACATATGACTGGTCATGCCAATCTCCTATCCACCATACAAAGCATCGATGGAGGAACAGTTACCTTTGGTGATAACAACAAAGGAAAAGTTATACGAATCGGCATGGCATGGTTGGTAAAAATTCTAACCCTACTATAGAAAATGTGTTGTTAGTTAGTGGATTAAAACATAATTTATTAAGTATTAGTCAATTGTGTGATAAAGGATATAAAATTGTATTTGAAAAAGATGCTTGTTTAATTTATGATTCTACTATACAAAATATCATTTTTCAAGGTTTTCGCAAAAACAATATTTATGAATTATGTTTGAATACAAATGAGTTTTCAAATGGTTTTTGTTTAATAGCTTCTAATAATGATTCTTGGCTTTGGCATAGATGTTTTGGCCATGTGAATATGAAAAATCTCTCAAAAATATCTAAGTACAACCTAGTTAAAGGACTGCCAAAACTATCCTTTAAAAAGGATAAGTTATGTGATGCATGTCAACTAGGAAAACAAATCAAATCCACTTTTAAAACAAAAGAAGTAATTTCTACTAGTAGACCGCTCGAATTAATTCATATGGATTTATTTGGACCTACTAGAGTTGCTTCTTTAAATAAAAGTAGATATGTATTTGTTTTAGTAGATGATTTTTCACGATTCACTTGGACATTCTTTTTAAAACATAAAAATAATGCTTTTGATGAATTTGCAAATTTCTGTAAACATATTCAAAACCAAAGATCTCTAACCATAGTCACTATTAGAAGTGATCATGGTGGAGAATTTGAAAATGAAACATTTACAGAATATTGCAACAAGAATGGTATAACACA
Organism: Hemerocallis citrina; assembly: GCA_017893485.1. Classification (NCBI taxonomy): domain Eukaryota; kingdom Viridiplantae; phylum Streptophyta; class Magnoliopsida; order Asparagales; family Asphodelaceae; genus Hemerocallis; species Hemerocallis citrina. The sequence goes on from CM030363.1 coordinate 82,981,214, forward strand.
TTCATTTGCATTTCCTAGAGCTTCACCACAAAATGGAGTGGTCGAAAGGAAAAATAGGACTTTGCAAGAATGCGCACGTACCATGCTTGTTGAAAGCAATTTACCAAAGTATTTTTGGGCTGAAGCCATTGCTACAGCTTGTTATGTTTTAAATAAGATTCTAATAAGACCTAAGCTAAAGAAGACTTGTTATGAGTTATTTTTTAACAAAATTCCTAAAGTCTCTTATTTTAAGACATTTGGTTGTAAGTGTTTTATTCTGAACACTAAAGATAATCTAGATAAATTTGATCCTAGATCTAATGAGGGTATCTTTTTAGGATACTCAAATAGGAGTAAAGCATATAGAATTTTCAACAAGTCTACAATGACTATTGAAGAGTCAATGCATGTTACATTCGATGAATCTCTGTCTTCATCAAATTTAATTAAAGATGATGAAACTGATTCATCACCTTTAAATAAAGTGAATACTTCTTTAGAACAAACCAGTCTTGCGGATAAGTCGACCGATAAGGACTACAAGTCGACTGAAGCAAAGCAGTCGACTGAAGAACCTATCAAGTCGACTGATCCTATTGTGATATCTCCAAATCTACCAAAATCATTTATTGAAGTTAGAGATCATCCTCATGACTTAATAATTGGTGACATCTCCCATGGTATTCAGACACGATCACATATTAATACGATATTTCATACAACATTTTTGTCGGATTTTGAACCGAAAAATATACAAGAAGCATGTGAGAATGAATTTTGAACCGAAAAATATCTCATACAGCATCTGCCTCGGACATGGTTTGGGCTTGTTCAAGCCCATCAACCTATGCGCTCGGTGGCAACCTCCAGCTACACCCATGCTATCTACCTGAGAATAGGTATGGGGGCTTGTTGTTGACCTCAAGCTAGGCGTTTGGCTTTTTTCAAAGCCACGCGACCTTTACTCTCGGTGACGACCTTTAGCTACGCCTGTCACTGACTTCTCTAAGGTATGGGGACTCGGCATCTGCCTCGGGCATGGTTTGGGCTTGTTCAAGCCCATCAACCTATACACTCGGCGACAACCGCCAGCTACACCCGTACTATCTACCTGAGAACAGGTATGGGGGCTCGTCGTCGACCTCGAGCAAGGCGTTTGGCTTTTTTCAAAGCCACGCGACCTCTATGCTCGGTGATGACCTTCAGCTATGCCCATCACCAGCTTCTCTAAGGTATGGGGGCTCGGCATCTGCCTCGGACATGGTTTGGGCGTGTCCAAGCTCATCAACCTATGCGCTCGGCGGCAACCGTCAGCTACACCCGTGCTATCTACCTGAGAACAGGTATGGGGGCTCGTCGTCGACCTCGAGCAAGGCATTTGGCTTTTTTCAAAGCCACGCGACCTTTACGCTCGGTGAAGACCTTCAGCTACGCCCATCACCGGCTTCTCTAAGGTATGGGGGCTCAGCCTTTTCCTCGGGCATGGTTTGGGCTTGTTCAAGCTCATCAACTTATGCACTCGGCAGCAACGGCTAGCTACACCCATGCTATCTACCTGAGAACAAGTGTGGGGGCTCGTCGTCGACCTCAAGCAAGGCGTTAGCCTTTTTTGAAAACAAAGCGACCTTTACGCTCGGCGATGACCTTCAGCTACGCCCACACTATCCGTCAAGACATGCAAGCGAGGGATCGGTGTCGACCTCAGGCAAGGCCTTGGCTCCTTCAAGCCATACCTTTTTATGCCCGGCAACGACCTTCCCCTATGGCCGTTTCAAAAAGTTTTTATTAAGGTTTAGGGCGCCCGCCTTCGGCAAACGCCACGAGCCCCGGACCGTTGGTTGACCCACCTCTCAGCCTCGAGCAACTTGGGGTTTACAGCTTTCAGAGCCAAAACCCTGAATTGTTCGAGGGCGGCAAGGAGCGACCGACCCAGGACTCACACCAAGCCTTCGAACCAATTGATCGGCCCACCACTCACCAACGAACAACCCGGGGTTAAAGGCCCTCAAAGCCAAAACCCCGAATTGTTCGAGGGTATTGGTGTGCCACCAATCCGGAACTCTTGGACCAAAGTTCTACGTTTAGGACGCCCGCCTTCGGCGGGCTCCCGAATCTTATGGCAGATGAGTCAATCTCAATTCCTGATAAAAAAAATGAGGGGATGGGATTTATATAGCTCCCTGAGAAGTGCATTTATTGTATCGGAAAGTCCAAACGACGGAAGGTGAAACGTCGCCATTAATGCTTATCGAAAGGCAAAATGTCACTCATTATGCGTTGCCTGCAAGGAGCTACCGTGTGGCCTTTCTGCCTCGGCGGCGACCCCTTACAAGGCCGAGCTCGGCAAAAATTCTCACTCAATGAATTGCCAAAGTTACAGAAGTCAGAAGTTTTTTTATTACTCATTGAGCGCCAGAAACGGCAGCACAAATACAATGAAAAGCTTACAAATCACTCATCGCTCGGCTTAACACTCAAATTCGGCGCTTCCCTCGGGTTCCTTCTCATGCTCGGCCGGCCCAACCGGGGAAGGCTCTCCAGCAACTGAGCTTTCCGCATTGTCAGGCTGGGCCCCTGCCAAGAAAAAGGTTGGAGAAGGTCCTAGTACGGAATTGCTCGCCTCCCCGATTAAACCAGCGCCTAGCACTAGCTTCAACCTACGGATCTCCAACTCTTTCTCAATAACAGACTCACGAAGAAAAGACTCCGAAGCCGACCGCCCACTCGAGGCATCCGAGATCGACCAGTTCGTCTCAATTACCCACCAGTCCCGATCGGCTATTGCTTTCCTCAGACGAGCGACCTCTAAGCTGAGCTCCCTCGACTAATTCATGAAGTAATTCACTGCGGCCGCTTGGCCCCGAGCCTGCTTATGTTGGCAAGCCAGAGCACTCTCCATAGCCCCCAACCCGGCTCGGACCAAGGAGACCTCGGCAGAAATATGGTCGGCACCGAGGACCTCATGCGTCTATCAAAAAGACGGGAAAAACAACAAGTCACAAAGGAGACTAAAAAAGCACAAGTCATGGAGCATCGGCCAAAAAATTATCTTGCATTAAGTTCAAAATTTTTGTACTACAAAAGGCGGTGGCCAGTCAGCGCAAGGCGTTTACAAAATTAAAAGGGAGAACCTAAACTATGCTTGATGGGGAGGGGGGTGGCACCTCTTCGTCAGTAGGATCACCCCCGACCTCCTCCTGGTGAGGGTCCCCCATCTCCTCGCCACCGGGTGTCGGCGGATGCTCGGGCTGCCAGTTGTAGTGGAGGTGGTCAACCCTCTTGTCTGGATTGATCAACTGAAAATGCTCCTTAGCCTTATCATAAGCCTCGTCCTGTGCCAGGATCAGGGTATCCCCATGGTGATCTCCGCCTCCTCCATGGCCTTCCGCGCCTTCTCAACTTCTGCCTGGGCCTTCTCCTTGAGGCGATCCACCTCTTTCTTGTGATAATCGGCTATCGAGGCCATTTGGGCCTCGTGGACCACCTCCATGCTCCGAGCCTCCTTCAGCTCGTCCGACAGCTTGTTCACCTCGCGAAAATACTTCTATGCATTCCTCCTCTCAATGAGGACCTCCTTCTCCAAGCACTTCTGAAAGTGCTGCCCATAAAGCATCGCCTGTCTGAAGAAGAAAAAGTTAGAAGAAATTCTAGAGTCTAAACTCAAAGCAAAATTACGAACACTTACCGAGAGCTACGCATGAGACCACCTCATAAAGGCCATCTCAGACGTCTGCGTCACTAGAGCCATACGATCTCGCTCTGTGGCGATGTTCCTGACCACCTCTATGGCCACTAGACCCTCAAAAAGGGAATCCCCTGCGAGAACCCCCCAATCTGGGGCATGCGGCTTCAGGCCCTATTGCCCGACCGTCTGCTCGGCACTGGGCCGAGGTGGGGGAAGCCTCTGCTCCGGGACCTCAGAGGTCTTTCTGCTATCGGAGCTTCCCCCCGCCTTCCTAGACACCCTCGGCGTGTGGTGATGCTTCTTCGCCCTCTTCGAGGACGGCTCCACAGCCTCCGAGGTCGGCCCCTTGCCGGACCTCGCGCCTTGGGCAGCAACCTTTTCCTGCTCCGCCTTCTTTTCCTTCTCGGCCCTTCTCTTGGTGGCGACAGCCAATAAGGCCTGCCTGTTGTCAAGCTGCTTGGCCCAACACCTCTGCAAAATGGAAGAAGAGAGGTAAATGTTAACACGAAGGTAGAAAGATAGGAAAATTCAGAACAAAAACATACTAGGGTCGGCTGGGCTCAGTCCGGCTCGGGCCAGGTGCAGTTCCGTCACTCAAGGCCACCCTATACTGTGCCCCCCAATGATCTTCTCCACCTTCTCCCATTCTTTCTCTGTCAACTCGCTGCGCTTCGGAGGTTTATGGTTTGGCTTAAAAAAGTTCTAGGCGGTTGGAATCCTCCAAGGCTTCTCGCTCCGGACTATGAAGTACTTCTCCTTCCATCCTTGGATGGAGTCCGGATGGCCATGCATCACCTTCTTGTGAGGTCGCGGCGAAAGATAGAAGATTCCCTCCGCATCACCTAATGAGCTCATTCCCAAGATAGCGTGGAAGTACGTAAGCCTTGGCTTGATCCCCTTCTCCTAACACTTCAAGATAAAGCAGACCAAATGTTTCCACGAAATGGGGTCGTACTGTATCGGACTCAACTTTGCCCAATTCAAAACCCTCTCGATGAAGGGGTGCAACGGCAGCCTAAGCCCGAGATGAAGGCATCCTCGAGAAAAACATAGTATCCCGGCGCAAGAGTGGTGGTCGGACGAATATCGGGGCTCAGAATCATGAGCTCGAACTCCTTGGGGATAAAGTAGACCGCCCTCGGGATGTGCAGGTACTCCGCACTCAGGACACACTGGATACCGTCCATCCTGATCTTCACCCGACTCTCGTCCCCTGGCATGGAGGGGAGCGGAGTGAGATCCTTAACATCATCAGGATACATCCTAATCGACCTGGGATTTTTGAAGGTGACAAGGGCCAAACTCAAACCCCGGTCCAGGGCCATATTTATCTGGCACGAGGGGGCTATCCGGATGGATCCACTTCCTCTTCCTCCTACGAGGATGAGGTTTCCTCTTCGGAGACGGGGTCGACAATGGTGGCAGAGGAGGGAGATCACCCTCGCCCTCGGCTACCCCTCCTGCAGTACCTTCCCCCGCATCTCCTTGAGCATCGTCTCCCCCAACACCCTGATCTGGCTTCCCCTGGTTCCCCTCGGGGTCTTCCTCCTCGTCCTCCTCGTCCTCAATGTCCCCCTCTCCCTCGAGATCCTGCTCTTCCTCATCTCCCCCCCTCCCTCTGGGTCTTGCTCTTCTTTATCGCCCTCCTCTTCCTCATCATCCTCGTCGTCCTCAACATCCCCCTCTCCCTCGGGGTCCTCCTCTTCCTCCTCGTTCTCGCCCTCATCCACAGGCTCCTTCCTTGAACTACGAGATCTCAAAGTTTGTACGACAAAAACTACCTCATCCCCGCCATCCGACCCTGGATCTGACAGAACCTCCTCTTTGATTCCATAATCGCCCTGGGACCAAGACGTTAAAGGTGACTCAGCTTCCTTCTCGGAACAGCCTGACGAGCTTACCTCGGAGCCAGACTGAGAGCATGACATTACGAATTAGAAATACTAACCTAAAAATATCGCACAAACAGAAAGATCACCGAAAAAGGTCGTCGACGGCAAACGAGAAAAATCCCTGTTATTGAAAATTGGAAAACACAAGTGAGGAAATGAAGGAGAGAAGGAGGGGGAGAGGGGATTTATAACAGAGAAAGAGACTCCTCGAGTTTTGCGAGAAGATCTAACCGATGGATCTTGATCATCAAGATCCAACGGCCACTAAGACCTGAGTCGCTTTGATTCACGCGCCTGTGATGTCAGCATAGGGTGCAAAATTACCCCTTTACCCTCGGCACTCTTAACCGATACAAATAGCTTGGAATGCATGGCTAGCCACTAGTGAAGACCCCAGGCTTTTCCAACAGTCAGGAGGCTCGAAACTCGAATGGTACCGCGAGCCCCAAAATTCTTCTCTATTCGACAGGAGGTTCAGCGCTCGGATGGTACCACGAGCCCCAAAATCCTCCTCTATTCGACAAGAGGATTCGTGCTCAGATGGTACTACAAGCCCTAAAATTCTCCTCTGTTCAACAGGGGGCTCGTCGCTCGGATGGTACCGCGAGCGACCAAAAACCCCAGGCTTTTCCAATAATTCAGGAGGCTCGGTGCTCGGATGATATTGCGAGCCCCAAAATCCTCCTTTATTTCGTCAGGAGGCTCGGTGCTCGGATGGCACCGCGAGCCCCAAAATCCTCCTCTATTTGACAGGAGGTTCGGCGCTCAGATGGTGCCGCGAGCCCCAAAATCCTTCTCTATTCGACAGGAGGATCGGCGCTTGGATGGTACCGCGAGCCCCAAAATTCTCCTCTATTCAACACGGGGCTCGATGCTCAGATGGTACCGCGAGACACCAAAAACCCTAGGCTTTTTTAGCAAATCAGGAGGCTTGATGCTCGGATGGTACCTGCGAGCCCCAAAATCCTCCTCTATTTCGACAGGAGATGCGGTGCTCGGATGGTACTGCGAGCCCCAAAATCTTCCTCTATTCGACAGGAGGTTCGGCACTCAGATGGTGCCGAGAGCCCCAAAATCCTCCTCTATTCGACAGAAGGATCAGCGCTCAGATGGTACCACGAGCCCTAAAATTCTCCTCTGCTGAACAGGGGCTCGACGCTTGCATGGTACTGCGAGCCACCAAAAACCCCAAGCTTTTCCAACAAGTAAGGAGGCTCTGCGTTCGGATGATACCGTGAGCCCCAAAATCCTCCTCTATTTCGTCAGGAGGTGCAGCACTTGGATGGCACCGCGAGCCCCAAAATCCTTCTCTATTCGATAGGAGTTTTGGCGCTCGGATAGTGCCGCGAGCCCCAAAATCCTCCTCTATTCGACAGGAGGATCGGTGTTCGGATGGTACCGCGAGCCCCAAAATTCTACTCTGTTCAACAGGAGGCTCGATGCTCGGATGGTACCGCGAGCCACCAAAAACCCCAGGCTTTTCCAACAAGTCAGGAGGCTCTACACTCGGATGGTACCGCGAGCCCCAAAATCCTCTATTTCGACAGGAGACTCGGCACTCGGATGGTACCACAAGCCCCAAAATCCTCCTCTATTCGATAGGAGGCTCGACGCTCGGATGGTACCGCGAGCCACCAAAAACCCCAGGCTTTTCCAATAAGTCAGGAGACTCGGCGCTCGAAGGGTGCCGCAAGTCCCAAAATTCTCATCTGTTCAACAAGAGGCTCGATGCTCGGTTGGTACCGTGAGCCACTATGATCCTCTTGCTTTTCCAACAAGTAAGGGGCTCGTCCGCCGACCCTTAACGCTTGGCAAGAAGGTGCCTAGCTCCTGACTCCTGCATCCCCTTGCCTTTCCAACAAGTGAGGGGCCTGTCTACCAACCCCCCTACTCGCTCGGTCAAACAGCATCAGGGTCAGCGCTCGGTTAGCATCGCGAGCCCCAAAACTATCCCCCTTACAACGAGGGGCTCGGCTGACGACCCCATACGCTCGGCAAGAAGAACTCTTGCTCCACAGGCCTTGCCTACCGACCCCCCTACTCGCTCGGTCAAACAACATCAGGGTCGGCGCTCGGTTAGCACCGCGAGCCCCAAAACTATCCCCCTAACAACACGGGGCTTGGCTGATGACCCCATACGCTCAGTAAGAAGAACTCTTGCTCCACAGGTCTCGAAGATCCCCTTGCTTTTCCAACCAATAAGGGGGCTCGTCCGCCGACCCTCTATGCTCGGCCGACCGAGCTCCGACTATCCGCATGACTCCAATAGGGGATGTAACGCCCCGAATCCCAAATACACTTAATTCGAGATGTTCTACAGGATCTTTTTGCTTCCTTCAGTACAATTTTATAAGGAAATTTAAACTTTTCACTTTACATCAGAGTTTACATGAATACATTACAATTTACACTGTACAGCGGAAGTAAACTTTACAACAATGAAATAGATATACAACAACATTGAGTAATCTTTAAGCATTTGTTCCTCTTTAATCTTTATCAAGCCATTTACCTGCATATAAGACTGTGGGTACGTCAGTTTATTCAACTGACGATCATTATACACGGCCATCCTCTCTATGCCGGAAATAGTATAACTTATTTTCCATATTTAGCAAACACAAACTTGTCACATTTCAGACTAAAGGGAATACCCTATTGATGTCGTGTTGTGATTGTGCACTTAGTCCTTAATGTATTTATTTATGTTACATGACACTAATGCACACTTGTTCGGATTCTATGCATCCCATACTACATAGGTCTGAGGGCAAGCCCTTAATCGTTCTTCATCTTTGTAGGGTTCAATCCCTCGTTATGACTTAATCTACTACTGTAATTACGGTAGGTATCTTAGATGTTCTATGATCTACGAGCCCATGTCCAGGCAGCCTGGAGGGGAATCCCACGCACTGACACGATGCATCGAGCAGGCAACCAATGGACAATTCAGCCTCCGCCATGGAACAATGGCACCACCCATAGCCACTCAAACATCCCACAAGCGTCCCCCGGGACGATAATTCTGGAGTAGTGCCCACGCCATGTCTTGACGCATCAAGCAGGCAGCCTGTGGATCACTCTCACACCGCTAATCCGATGGCCCTCATACTCGTGTTTTTCTCCTACTTTCATCACGTCTCCACTATGTACTAATCCTTAGTTTTTATCAAAATCATGAATAAAAATCAAAGCTCTAGAGTTAGCCTCTCCATTAAACTGGACTTATTCGTTCATTCAAACACGACCAACCTTGGTCTTTCATTTCAATTTTTCATTTCATATCTTTCCAAATGCCGGGGGAGACTTAGCTACTCTTTTGTTTCAATTTTCAATTCATAATTTCAAAATGAGCATTTCCAATTCATGAATTTCCATGTTGAGTCATCATACTCAAATATATTTTTCTTTTCAAATCATGATTTCTAATTCGTTCACATAGTCCATAACTATACATGAATTTCAACTATTCATCATGTAACTCATGAATTATTATTTTCACATTAAAACCCACATCACTAGTATTCAATCAAGATGGATATTCACGCATCATAATTTGTCGCACTATTCTCCAACGAGAATAATTCACATTTCATAATTGTCACATTATTCTCAAATGAGAAATACTTTACATCACTAACAAATATTCACAATTCATATTTTTCATACTATTCTCAATTAGGAATAAATCACATCCATCCCCTCAATCTTTACTATATTAATCTTCTAATCCTTCATTTCAAGTTCTTTTTACAAGGTATAATTTTCCCAAAAATACACTTATAAAACCATAGTTCTAATTACACATTTTATTCTCAAATCACATTTTATTTCATGCAATAATTCCCAAATCATTTTTATAAAATCCCATATAATTTTAGAAGAATAACCATATTTTTTTCATAATTTTTGGACAATTAAAAACCCCAAAAAAATAATTTTTTCAATCTTGCCGAGGGCAAGATTCGAACCCAGCACCCCAGAGACACGACCGAAAGCATAGGCCAACAGACCGAACGTGCTAAGCAGCATAAACATGGCTGAGAGCATTAAATGCTCTCTACCCGCTGTTAAATTTGTTTTAAAAAAAGAAACGAAATAATGTTGCCCACGGGATTCGAACCGGTCACCACAGAGAACCCAACCGCGCTCTCTGACCACTTGAACTACGTGCTCAGGTTGCCACAGTACAATTTAAACTCTTTTTGAACCAATTTCCTCTGTTGTTAAATTGTCTCGATGTTCAACCAGTCCTCATTTCATTTTGCTTTCATGAAAATTACTGTATAACTCTAGATTAATTCTCCCTCACATAATTTACATACCAGTATGAGCAAAATAATTTTTGTAACAATTAAAACATATTTTCATACAACTAATTCAAATTCTACATTATAATACTACATTTCTTCTCTTTTCGACATTTCTTCGCATTTAGCGTTCTAATCTTTTTATCAATAAATTTTCACCTTAATTCTCTGTCTTTAATCATTTACCTAACATACAACTCATATTTTAAATTATTCATGCCCATATTAACACAAAAGATCTATTTAGCACATGAAAGGGTATTATTAATCTACTAACGTTTGTGTGTAAATTCTTGATAGTAATAAATGTGTTTTTATCAATCAATCCATGATTCTAATCAATTCACATACAACTTAAATAATAGAACCACATATAAAATTGCACATCCACATTCAATCATTCAATAGATTATTAAAGTGTACTCTTCTTAATTTCTTTCATGCTTCATTCATTCATACTTAACATGCATTTCTAAGTTAGAAATATGAAGAATCTACCCACATCAAATGGAGAGATAAACACAATTAGCAACTCCTAAACAAAAGTCCTTGCGACGAATTGCTCCTCCTTGAACACGTGCACCTGCGCCTCCAAAAAGTACCAAACCGAGAGCCCCCTCTTGATGAATGCCGGCCCTTCTCTTCTCCTTGGTGTTGCAAGAACAATCCCACACACACTCAGTCTTTTAACTCACAAAAATCACTACTAGATAATATAATTTAGACTATAGGTTTGGAAAGATTAATAGGCACAAGGATAACTAGCCATGGGGGGGGGGGGGTATTTATACTGAAAATCAAAGAAAATGAAGGGCTAGGATCAATTGGTTGGTTGTAAGATGGAGGGCTAGGATGAAAGTAGGAGTTGCAATAACTACCCACATCCAAGTAACCACCACACCATGATCACCACTCAAAATTTGGGTTTCCCTCCAAAAAGTCACAACCGGCCTACATAGGAAGAGTGCAATTTGCACGTGTACGTGTAGTGCACGTGCATGCAACTAGGTCCAAAATTGTACATTTCATTTTATATAAAAATAAATTCTAGTTTGTATTCTACATTACAAGTTGCATTTTAAAAATAAATTGACTCATGGGCTTTAGTTTATGGGCCAAAATAATTAATTTGAAATAAAATAAATAAATTAAATTTTGGGCTTTTTAAAAGAAAAGGCTTTTTAAAAAAAGACTTTTCATCCATTTAGAAGAAGGCTTTTGTATAAAATAATTTGAAAGCACAAATTTAAATATTTATACCCATCACAATGAAAATAATTATAAGATTTAATTCAATCAAAAATATTGCACGTGCACACTACGTGCAAAATAAAATAATTTTTCATTAATGAAAAATCAGGGCATTACAACACTCCCTCCTTAGAATAGTTCCATCCCCGGAACTACAGTCAAGAGTGAGAAACAAAATACAACACTCACAACAAGAACAGAAAAGATAGAAAGATACACATCAAGCAAAAAGCTCAAGATAGTCCTTCAACATCCACTCATCGGACTCCCAAGTAGCCTCTTCAACCAAATGGTTTCTCCAGACTACCTTGACCATCGGTATCGTCTTATTCCTCAAGACTTTCTCTCGACGATCAATAATCTCGACAGGAGACTCGATGTAATTCAGATCCAACTGCAAACCTTTCGGCACTTCAGGCAAGTGATGACTCGGATCTGGAATATAACCTCTCAGCATAGACACATGAAAGACATTGTGCACCTGAGATAACTCTTCCAGTAATTCAAGCCGGTAAGCAGTTTTCCCGATCCTTTTCAATATCTTGTACGGGCCTATAAACCTCGGGGACTAACTTCCCGCCTTTGCCAAATCGAACCACACCTTTACTGGGTGAAACTTTCAGAAAGACGAAGTCACCAACCTCAAACTCAAGGTCCCTTCTCCGGTTGTCTGGATAGCTTTTCTGTCTGCTCTGAGCTTCTACCAACCTTTTCCTGATCAGAACAATCTTCTCAGAAGTTTGCTGTACAAGCTCAGGACCAAATAACTAACGCTCCCCAACTTCAAACCAACAAACAGGCGTCCTGCACTTCCTGCCATACAGAGCCTCGTACGGCGCCATCCCGATGCTAGCCTGAAAACTGTTGTTGTAGGCAAACTCTACCAAAGGTAAATGCCTTTCCCAACTGCCTCCAAAGTCTAGTATACAACACCGAAGCATATCCTCAAGAATACGGTTGACTCTCTCGGTCTGCCGATCGGTTTGCGGATGAAAAGCAGTGCTGAAATCTGTTTTGGTACCCAAAGTTGTCTGAAGACTCCTCCAGAAATGCGAAGTAAACTGCGCATCTCGATCAGACACAATAGTTGACGGAACACCATGAAGCCGGACGATCTCGCCAACATACAACTCAGCTAACTTGTCCAACGAAGCAGTAAGTTTCATCGCCAAAAAGTGAGTGGACTTGGTTAGTCGATCGACTATAACCCAAATCGCATCATTGCCTTTAAGACTCTTAGGCAATCCCGTAATGAAATCCATACTGATGTTATCCCACTTCCATTCCAGAATAGGTAACGGCTGTAATAGACCTCTGGGTATCTGATTTTCGGCTTTGACTTGCTGACAAACCTCGCACTTCGCCACAAATTCAGCCACATCCCGCTTCAAACCTGACCACCAAAAATGCTGTTTGATGTCTTTGTACATCTTAGTACTCCCAGGATGTACCAAAAAAGAGTAGCATGCACCTTCTGAAGAATACTCTCTTTCAGGTCCGCCTGATTCGGAACACATAATCTCTCTCCAAACCACAGCACTCCATCCCTGATTTGAAATCCGGGCAACTTGCCAGCCCCAACCTGCTCCTTCATCTCCAAAATATCAGCATCAACCTCCTGACTTGCAATGATCCTTGTATTTAAAGTAGGCTGAAGCCTCAACTGAGCTAAAGATGCTCCCAATCCTTTCAATACAACTTCAATACCTGCTCGGTCCAGTTCCTCAATCAAATGCTTCTGAGTCGTAATCAAACTGGCTAAGCTGCTCTTGCGACTAAGTGCATCAGCCACAACATTAGCCTTCCCAGGATGATACTTGATCTCAGGTCGCATGTCCTCAAGCACTTCCAACCATCTCCGATGCCTCAGATTCAGATCCCTCTGCTGATATATATACTTCAAACTCTTGTGGTCCGTGTACATGTTCAACTTCTCACCGTACACATAGTGCCTCCATTGCTTCAGGGCAAAGATAATCGCAGCCAACTGCAGATCATGAGTCGGGTAATTCTTCTCATGTGGTCGTAGTTGCCTAGACCCATAAGCGATTACTCTTCCTTCTTGCATTAAGACACAACCAAGCCCACGATGTGAAGCATCGCTGTAAACATCATACTCAACACCTGCTCTAGGCAAAGCCAAAATAGGTACAGTAGTTAGCTTCTCTTTCAGCTCCTGAAAGCTTGCCTCACATTGCTCAGTCCACTTGAAGTTCTCATTCTTCTTGGTCAGTCCAGTAAGCGGCACAACTATCTGAGCATAACCTTGAATGAATCTCCTGTAGTATCCAGTCATTCCATGAAAACTTCTGACTTCCTTCACTGTACTAGGCCTAGCCCAATCTCTCAATGCCTCTATCTTCTGAGGGTCAGTTGCCACTCCCTCCTTAGAAAGGATGTGACCTAGGAATGCCACTTCAGATTTCCAAAAATCACACTTGGATAACTTGGCATACAACTTCTGCTCTTCCAGCTTCTTCAACACTACTGCTAGATGCTTGGTGTGCTCCTTCTCTGACTTGGAGTACACGAGGATATCGTCGATAAACACCACGACGAAAGAATCAATGAACGGCCTCAGAACTCTGTTCATCAAATCCATGAAGATTGCGGGTGCATTCGTCACTCCAAATGGCATAACTAAGAATTCGTAATGCCCATGTCGAGTTCTAAATGCAGTTTTGTACACATCTTCAGCTTTCACTCGAACTTGGTGATATCCTGATCGAATATCTATTTTGGAGAAAATAGCTGCTCCTTGTAGACGATCGAACAAGTGATCAATTCGAGGAATAGGATACTTATTCTGAACAGTGACCTTATTCAGCTCTCGGTAATCGATACACATTCTCATCGATCCATCATTCTTCTTTACCAAAAGCACTGGTGCTCCCCAAGGTGATGCACTAGGTTGAATGAAGCCTTTCTCCAACAGTTCCTCAATCTGCCGTTTCATCTCATCCTGTTCCACTGGAGCCATCCTCTACGGTGCCTTAGAAATATGTGCACTTCCCGGTTGAACAGTGATGCTGAACTCTGCATCACGATGTGGGGGTAACCCAGGAAAATCTTCCAAGAACACAGTTGGATAGTCCCGAACCACAGGAATCCCTTGCACTTCCACAGGAGTCTCTTCCTTGCGGATAGTTTCCACCAGCCTAGAACATTTCTGCTTCCCTTGGAAAGTGACTTCAGGTCCACCTGGAGCCTTCACTGTTACTGTCTTGGTTTTACACTCGATGCTTGCACTGTACACCGACATCCATTCAATGCCAATGATAACATCGACTCCCAAGATAGTCAGCTCGATCAGATCAATCCCAAAGATTCGATCTCCAATTACAATCTCGCAATCAGCATAATACCGATCAGTGGTTAAAGTTTTCCCTGATGGAGTAGCTACTGCTAAGATCTTGCCTGGAAAAATCTTCGGTTCAACTCCCAACACTTTAGCAAATTTAGGAGACACAAAAGTATGAGAGGATCCAGTATCGAACAACACAACAGCTTTCATTCCATTAAGATAAAGTTCGCCTGTTACATAATACACACTCATACGTAACAGTTTCACTAAACAGCGGGAAAAGAAATGACAAAAACCTCTAAACATCAGCCCTCGTACCAGTGATGACATGATCAACCTCATCAGCATCAGCTTCCGTCAAGGCAAATACTCGCCCTGGTTGGTACGGTCTCTTTCCAGTCTGCTGCGTTGGTACATTGCTATTACCATTCCGTGGTTTGAGACATTGAGATCGGTAATGTCCTGTCTCACCACAGTTGAAGCAAGTTACCGCAGGAGGTCTCACCACATTGTTTCTAGGTCCTCCAGCCACACTAATAGCATTCGTCCCTGTCGGTTTGAACCTTTGTGCAAATGGTTGTCCCTTGAAACTCCCAGAATTGGCTGGCTTCTTTCCAGACTGCTAGTTGTTCCTCCGGTTCTGAACAACATGGAACTGCTCCATATCTGCTTCGGTCGCTGCTGCCCTCTTGACCAACTTGTCGAATCTCCTGATACCAAGAGGTATCATCCGGGACCTCAAGCTTGGCCTCAATCCATGCTCGAACTTACGAGCCTTCTTAGCCTCATCCATCACTAGTTCCGGAGCATACCTAGAGAGATGAGTAAACTTAGTCTCGTACTCTCTCACTAACATGCCGCATTGCTGTAGTGATAGAAATTCCATAGCCTTCTTCTCTTGAATATCGGAGGGGAAATTTTGACTGCGGAATTCTTCCAGAAATTCCTCCCAGCCAAGCACTATGCCTCCCATGGTCCTCTTCATCGACTGCCACCACACAGCCGCGTCCTTTTCAAATTGCAGAGTCGCCAACTTCACCTTACTGCCTTCAGGGGTCTCCAACACTTCAAAGATTGTCTCTACTTGACGAATCAAGTTGTCAGCCGCATCAGGGTCTGACTTCCCTTCGAATACAGGCAGTTTCATTCGCTTGAACGATTCCACTAGTTTAATCACTTCGGGCACCGGATTCGCAGGTCCCCTTCCTTGGTTCTGATTCATAGCCACGGCGTTGAGCATCTGATAGACCCTTACAAGTTCTGTTTCTAGATCCAGACCTTCCCCGTTTCTAGCTCCTCTTCTAGCCATATTCTGATGCAAAAGATCCATTAAATTCGAAGTATAAGACATGAATTTTAAATCAACTTGCATTTCATTGAATTCCAAACTTTATACATTCGAATTGAAAAATATTTCTTGACATCAGAATGAAAGATAGTAGAAGCTACAACAGTCTAACTCCTACGGTTCCTCTTCGCTACTCGAAGTTCTCCCTGTAGTTCATCAACTTCATCCTTCAGCACATCTGTCAGATTCTTCCTCTTCTCGAGTTCCCATATATGATGACTGAGAACAGAATAGTCGTCCTTAAGCTTTGCCAGCTGAGCCTCCAATAATCCGACTCTCTCTCGCAGGGTTTCTACCTGCCTCTGAAGAGATATCACCAGACTATTTGGAACTGGTTCTTCTTCTTCGTCAGAAGAAGAGTCATCAGATGAATCCAGAGGTGGGGTGATCTCTCGGGATTCAGGCCATTCTTCTCCGTCAGAATCTGCTTGTCCTGGATAGTAGTCGTCCTCGGAATCTGTCTGTCCAGGATGGTACTCTTCCTCGATGATATGCCATTCGTCGTCTCCAGCAGGGTCGAAGTGATCAGCCATCTTAAAAATAGGGAGGAAGAAGCATAAGTCATAGAGCAACACAAATGTAAGTCACTTACATTTAGATCTCTAGACTCCAACACACACTCTAATGTCCACTTCTAGGGTGTCGTTCCTTATAAATTTGTACAAGTGTGGAAGTGTGGCTCTGATACCACTCTGTAACGCCCCGAATCCCAAATACACTGAATTCGAGATGTTCTACATGTTAGGGTTATATACTGAAAGCATCACTTTTGTATTAACTTTATTTCCTTATTTTTTTTGAATGAGAATCATATGGGCATATGTTTGCATATTGTGTTTATTATAATATTAATGCAAGTATCTGATATTCTATAAGGTTGATAATATGGTGTGAGGTGACACACAGACGATCATATTATCAGTTCCCTATGGAATATATAAATAGTTCACAACCTAGACGGACTTGGATAATCTATTGGAAAGGTTGTAGTGTAATCTGGTATTAGTCTATCTTGACTATTGGTTTACACTAGTACACTTTGTGTGTATTGAACAGGACCACTTGAAGTTGTTCTCTTTGTACTGACTATAAAAGAGAACAAACACCTCTGTTATTATGGATGCTTATGCTCTTAATCTAGATATAATAACAGACATGTATATGCAGTGTGCATTACTTTGACTCATAAAAGAGTGAGATTCATTATGGATCAACAACCTCTATGAATTGGGTAATAGCATTGTATGTATGATGGGCTGTTGATTGTAAAAGGAATCCATGTCCCGATACGTCGGGTTGATGATGTCCCCTTAAGGAGCTCATAAGGATTGTCATGTAAACCTTGCAGGTTGATTACATCCAACATGACAAATAAAGTTGAATGGTACTACTTAAGGATAAAAGATGTTGATCAATATAGTTGTCAGTAACTTAATTTGATCGACGGACATTCGATATCTTAACATGGGGAGCTCAACGAGCATATAATAAAAGAGCCCATAAATATAATTTGGGATTAGGAAGGTAGTGCAACAATAGCTCCTTAGTGGACCGAGCTATTGTTAATGGACCTGGGTTGTGTGTTCGGGCTGAACACGGGATACCCAGATTCGTTAGGAGACCTAATCCTAATTTCTCCTCATGGTTCCTGCCGTAGCCTTATATATATCCTCTATTTCTCTGGCCGTCATTGATCATCTGAAATATAAGATTTTTTCTCTAAATTCGTGATTCACGTAAGGAGAGAAAGAGAGGTCAGCCAGGGAGAAGAAAGGTTGGGAGATCGTCGCCCACACGACGTCCAACCCGAGGAAGGAATACGTGCAGAAGATCTTGGAGTCGCTGTCGTCTTCTTCTCATCGCAGGTATAATTCGTGAACCCTAGATTCCGCTATATAGGGTTAGATCACGTATTTAATTTGTTAATCTTTTATGATCGATACGCACACCAATTCGTAGTCCAGGGAATCATCTCAGTTCCATTAATTGGTATCAGAGCCGGTATTGGATCTGCGTATTGATTGTTACATCCATGTTGTCCAATAAAACTTGTGTTGTATGATAGTCGGTAGATGTAGATGTAACACCCCAATTTTTTTTTTTTTGAAAACTAAACCTCGAAATTCCATTCTTTCAATTTTTATATCACTTTGATCATAAAATAAGAAAGTCATATTTCAGGGAAAATTTTGGCAGAGTCTCCCCTGTAAATTTTGCCCCGAAACACAAAAAGCTTACTGAATTCTGCTCAAAATTCCGTAGCTCACAATCCACATAATATTTTCATGGGCTCCCCAGGCCAAAATGAGCAGATACACACAGGCAATATAATATAATGCTCTGGGGGCCAAACTCATAACGGATTAACAAATATCAATTAAAAACTATAAGTTTCTTTGAAAAACGAGGTAAATTTTTAGAAAAATCTTTGTAAAACCTACCACAGAGCCCGGTACTCCACAACGAGGTGGGTACGGGTCACAAACATACCACATCACCTCACACTATACTCATCTTCGTCACATACATACTTATACACCCATAATACAATTTAAAGCATAAATTTTACTATTCCTATAACATGTGAGACCCCGTATTTCTAGAGAGTATAGATATATATATATAGTATATAGTATAGTATATATAGTGTATATATATATATACTAAATAGTAAAAGAAAGAATGGATGGATTAGTGGGAAAAGGTGACGTGGAGAATGGAAAAGAAGGAAAAAAAAAGTGAGTGTGTGAAGTGTTGACTAGTTGACCATAGATGGTATTAAATGAAAGAAGGAATGAATGAATGAATGAAAGAAGGATGGTATGGGTGTAGCTTTGACCGGGTTGACCCTAGGGATTAAATCCCATATCGGTGAAGAAGGAGAGAAGAAAGAAAGATATATTAGGATTTCCAAGTGATAAAGGTACCCAACGAGTATACCCACCTTTCGATGGTGCCTGTGGTGGGCGTGGCTAGAATTTAGTTAATTGTGTGCATACGGGCTGAGTGCGGGGCGTTACAGATGGTATCAGAGCCAACTTTCGACATCGAATGTAGGACTTGTATATAGGAAGTGCGTGGGACGCAATATGTGTATATGAGATGCATAAGACCCTGGGAGGGCAGCGATTAGGAGACAAGTCTACATTCGACTAGAAAGGCGATCCTGTACTAGATTGCACGTCCCGTATTCAGCGAGGACGCTGAATTCTTAAGAGGGGGTGAATGTGAGACCCCGTATTTCTAGAGAGTATAGATATATATATAGTATATAGTATAGTATATATAGTGTATATATATATATATATATATATATATATATATATATATATATATATATATATACTAAATAGTAAAAGAAAGAATGGATGGATTAGTGGGAAAAGGTGACGTGGAGAATGGAAAAGAAGGAAAGAAAAAGTGAGTGTGTGAAGTGTTGACTAGCTGACCATAGATGGTATTAAATGAAAGAAGGAATGAATGAATGAATGAAAGAAGGATGGTATGGGTGTAGCTTTGACCGGGTTGACCCTAGGGATTAAATCCCATATCGGTGAAGAAGGAGAGAAGAAAGAAAGATATATTAGGATTTCCAAGTGATAAGGGTACCCAACGAGTATACCCACCTTTTGATGGTGCCTGTGGTGGGCGTGGCTAGAATTTAGTTAATTGTGTGCGTACGGGCTGAGTGCGGGGCGTTACAGTAGATCTGTTCTAACTAGGTTTTGCAGGCATCTTATATCCAACTATTATGGTCCTATGCATGTTTTGTTTGTGTTGTTGTTGTTCTGTGGATGTAATTATTGTGTTGTTATTGTTTTGTGGATGTAATTAATGTCACGAGGGTTGATCGTGCTTATAATTATAATTTTTCAATCTAGATTATGTGTGAACTCCTTCGGGAGGCATAGGATTGATGTAATTTTAATTTTATTTTATTTTTTTTTTTTTCGATCGATCGTGATGGCGGTGGTGGCTGTTTCTGACGCCGGAGGAGATGCTGTTTTTAGGCAGTCCGGAGATCGACAGATGGTTTTCGATGAAGAAATCGGGCAGCCAAAGCTTTAAAAAAAAAAAAAAATCGGGGCGCTACCCCGAACCCCGCGACCTGACCGGGTTTACATGACAATCGGGGAAGAATAAGGAAAGATGGCCATAATAGTTGGATATTTATTTTCAAATTTATTGCCATTATTGCTTATTCTGATTATGCATGTTTATTATTTTGTGATTTTTTTTGAAAAACTAGGATCACATTAATAATGGAGAACATGGACATAAATTAACTAGTAGAAAAACCCTCATTGTTAAATAACTAAGTGGGAGAGGGAATTCATTTAACTTGAATCTCACGGTCTCCATTGCTGGTTTGTAGGTGATATAATTATACTTACGTGTTGGCTTTAGTGCTTTCCCCCATATCGGATGAGTATAATTATGGATCACCAGTACAGACTTCCTTAGGGATAATTGTAGAAAGTTACCTAGTATGTGTTCACTTCTCCATCTGAAGGAACTCAATACAAGATAATGGACTTAGTATTAAGCAATGGTATACACTTAGATACAAATAATGGTATCCTCCCCATCGGAGTCACTGCTATTATTTGTAGGACCAGAGCAAGACCAACAGATTAATTTTATTTGTCATAAAGTTGTGTTGACATGATAGTAAAATTAATAGGAAAAACCTACTTGAACAAATATTGAATTTGTATACGTCCACACTATCGTGGCATGCTAAATTCATGGTGTTTAAGGTGTTGGTGAATTTTTTTTATTGTTTTGAGGGAATCAATATTTAATTAATTCAAAAAGTTTTGCCCTACATAATTTTTTTATGTGATTTTCAGGATTTCAAAAATGGGTTCTTTCAGTCCACTTATGGTGATTCTTAAAGAAAACAAACTTACTGGACCTAATTATATTGACTGGAAACGTAACTTAGATATTGTCTTAACTGCTGAAGAGTACAAATTTGTACTCAATGAAGTATGCCCACCTAAGCCTGATGCTAACTCTGATGAAGAGGTCAAAGAGGCTTATAAGAAGTGGAATAAGGCAGATGAGATGGCGTGGTGTTACATTTTGGCATCTATGTCAAATGTACTGCAGCATCAGCATCAGGCTATGCCCATAGCTTATGATATGATATACAACCTTAAAGAACTCTTCGGACATCAGAGTAGAGCAGCTAGGCAATTTGCTATGAAGAGTTTGATGAATGCATCTATGGCTGAGGGGACACCAGTAAGGGATCATGTTCTCAAGATGATGGGTCATCTAAATGAGATGGAGATCCTTGGTGCTGAAATCGATGGGGAAACCCAGGTCGATATCATTCTCGGGACTCTGCCTAAAAGTTTTGACTCGTTTTGCCTTAATTACAACATGAACAAAAGGTTGTATAGTTTGGTAGAACTTGCAAAAGAACTACAGGATGCTGAAGCTCTCTTCAAGCAGAATGCCCATGTTTATGTGACTGAAAAGGACTCTACTTCTAAGCCGAAAGGTGGTAAGAAGAAGAAAGTTCAGAAACAAGTATACTCAGCAAAGAAGGGCATGGGACCTCAAGGCGCTGTGAAAAAGCCGAAAGGCAAGTGTTTCAAGTGCAAAGGGTCAGGACATTGGAAGACTGACTGTCCACTTCTCAAACAAAAGAACAAAGAAGGTATATCTCATTTACTAGTTGTTGAAACATGTTTAGCGGTGTTATCTACCGACACCTGGTGTGTAGATACAGGAGCCACTAATCATGTCTGCAATACATTGCAGGGGTTCCAGGAAACCAGACGGCTCAGTGATGGAGAGATATGCTTGTTTATGGGTGACGCTACAAGAATAGCGGTCGTTGCAATAGGAGATGTTATTTTATCTTTTGGTAGAAATAAGTCTTTAACATTGAGAGATTGTCTTTATGCACCTTCACTTAGAAGGAATTTAATTTCTATTTCCATGCTAGTTAAGGATGGATATTCAGTTTATTTTAATAACAATATTGTTATTAGAAAAAATACGCATTTTATCTGTTCTGGTGCATTGGTTGATAATCTATATGTCATTAATCCTATTTCGCCCACGATGCAACTTATGGAAATGAATAATATGTCTTCTAACATAAATAAGAGAAAAGAACCTTCTTGTATGAACCAAACATATCTTTGGCACTTGCGATTGGGGCATGTTAACCTAAGAAGGATTCAAAGACTGGTTAAAGATGGACCTTTGAGTTCATTGGAAGTTGAGGCACTACTAGTCTGTGAATCCTGCTTGGTAGGTAAAATGACCAAAAGGCCTTTCAAGGCAAAGGGGTATAGGGCCAAAGATGTGTTGGAATTGGTTCATTCTGATTTGTGTGGGCCCATGACTGTCCAGGCTAGAGGTGGCTTTGAATATTTTGTCACATTTACTGACGATTATTCAAGGTATGGATATATTTATTTGATGCGCCGTAAGTCTGAGTGCTTTGAGAAATTCAAAGAGTACAAGGCAGAAACGGAGAAACGTCATGGAAAATGTATCAAGTCATTACGTTCAGATCGTGGTGGCGAGTATCTCTTTGGGGAGTTTAGGGACTATTTGTCAGAGACTGGGATTACATCCCAATTATCAGCACCTGGAACACCCCAACAGAATGGTGTAGCAGAAAGAAGGAATAGGACTCTTATGGAGATAATTAGATCAATGATGAGTTATTCAGATTTACCAAATTCGTTTTGGGGATATGCCTTAGAAACTGCAGCTTATATTTTGAACTTGGTTCCTTCTAAGTCAGTACAATTACTCCCACAGAACTGTGGACTGGGCGTAAGCCTAGTCTAAAACATGTTCGGATTTGGGGTAGTCCAGCACACGTGCTGAATGGAAAAGCTGATAAGTTGGAATCTCGTACAGAAGTACGCTTGTTTGTAGGCTATCCAAGAGGAACGAAAGGAGGTTTATTTTATATCCTAAGGATCAGAAGGTCATTGTTAGCACCAATGCTCGATTCTTAGAGGAAGACTATGTGATGAACCATAAACCCATAAGTAGAGCTGTTCTAGAAGAACTGAGAGGTGAGACACCAAATACTTCAGTACCAACAGTACAACAGGATGTACCACCAGTAACTGCACAACGTGTCACAAATGTTACACCACAACCGATAGTGCCTCGTCGTAGTGGGAGGGTTGTGATACAACCTGATAGATATATGTTCTTGGGAGAGTCGTCAGACTTTGTCCCGGAGGAACAAGATTATGATCCCTGTACCTACAATGAAGCACTCCAAGATAAAGATGCAGAGTCTTGGCAAAAAGCAATGATATCTGAAATAGAATCTATGGATTCTAATCAAGTCTGGGAGCTTGTGGAACCACCTATTAGTGTAAAAGCCATTGGATGCAAGTGGGTCTATAAGAGAAAAAGAGGATCAGACGGTAAGGTTGAAACCTTTAAAGCTCGGCTTGTTGCAAAAGGTTTTACTCAAAGAGAGGGTATTGATTATGAGGAAACCTTTTCGCCAGTAGCCATGCTTAAGTCTATCTGGATTCTTTTATCTATTGCAGCTCATCTTGATTATGAGATTTGGCAAATGGATGTCCAGACAGCTTTCCTTAATGGAAGTCCTGAGGAAGACATCTATATGAAGCAACCAGACGGGTTCATTGAAAAGGGCCAAGAGCATCTTATTTGTAAGCTCAAGAAGTCCATTTATGGACTTAAGCAAGCTTCCAGATCTTGGAACATATGTTTTGATCAGGTGATAAAATCCTATGGATTTGATCAATGTCAAGATGAATCGTGTGTATACAAAAAGTGTGATGGAAACGTAGTGGTATTCCTAGTACTTTACGTGGATGACATCTTGCTCATTGGAAACAATGTGAAGGTATTATCTAACGTAAGGGTATGGTTATCCAAACAGTTTGATATGAAGGACTTGGGAGAAGTAGGTCACATCCTTGGGATCAAAGTTCTACGAGATCGCAAGAAAAGGATGTTGGGCTTGTCGCAAGCTTCCTATATCGATACTATACTAACTCGTTTTAGCATGCAAAATTCTAAGAAAGGTTTCTTACCTTTTAGGCATGGAATTGCCCTATCAAAAGAGCAGTGTCCGAGGACACCTAAAGAGATAGAGAACATGAAAGCAGTTTCTTATGCTTCAGCAGTAGGAAGCTTAATGTATGCAATGCTATGTACAAGACCAGATATCTGCTTTGCCGTTGGCATGGTTAGCAGATATCAGTCTAACCCGGGACAAGAGCACTGGACTGCCGTAAAGCATATTTTGAAGTACCTGAAAAGGACTAAAGATTACATGCTAGTTTACCAGGCAGATAGTTTAGTTGCCTTGGGGTATACAGACTCAGATTTTCAGTCAGATAGGGATTCCAGGAAATCAACCTCAGGTTATGTATTTACTTTGGGAGGTGGAGCCACTATATGGAGGAGTATCAAGCAAAAATGTATTGCTGATTCTACCATGGAAGCTGAGTATGTGGCAGCCTCTGAGGCAGCAAACGAAGCAGGTTTGGCTCAGAAACTTCCTATTGGACTTGGATGTGGTACCTAATTTGCCTAAGACTATTACACTTTATTGTGATAATAGTGGTGCAGTTGCAAATTCAAAGGAACCACGAGCCCATAAGACAGGTAAACACATTGAGCATAAGTACCACCTGATACGAGATTTCGTAAAGAAAGGAAAAGTTGCTGTGATCAAGATAGCATCAGCAGACAACCTAGCTGATCCCTTCACTAAGAGCTTACCAGCTAAGGCTTTTGATAGTCATGTTGAGGGAATGGGAGTCAGATGCGTAGCAGCATGGCTTTAAGTATAAGTGAGAGATTTGTAACAGTATACTGAAAAGCAATGCTTTGAGTATAAGTGGGAGATTGTTAGGGTTATATACTGAAAGCATCACTTTTGTATTAACTTTATTTCCTTATTTTTTTTGAATGAGAATCATATGGGCATATGTTTGCATATTGTGTTTATTATAATATTAATGCAAGTATCTGATATTCTATAAGGTTGATAATATGGTGTGAGGTGACACACAAAAGATCATATTATCAGTTCCCTATGGAATATATAAATAGTTCACAACCTAGACGGACTTGGATAATCCATTGGAAAGGTTGTAGTGTAATCTGGTATTAGTCTATCTTGACTATAGGTTTACACTAGTACACTTTGTGTGTATTGAACAGGACCACTTGAGGTTGTTCTCTTTGTACTGACTATAAAAGAGAACAAACACCTCTGTTATTATGGATGCTTATGCTCTTAATCCAGATATAATAACAGACATGTATATGCAGTGTGCATTACTTTGATTCATAAAAGAGTGAGATTCATTATGGATCAACAACCTCTATGAATAGGGTAATAGCATTGTATGTATGATGGGCTATTGATTGTAAAAGGAATCCATATCCCGATACGTCGGGTTGATGATGTCCCCTTAAGGAGCTCATAAGGATTGTCATGTAAACCCTGCAGGTGGATTACATCCGACATGACAAATAAAGTTGAGTGGTATTACTTAAGGATAAAAGATGTTGATCAATATAGTTGTCAGTAACTTAATTTGATCGACGGACATTCGATATCTTAACATGGAGAGCTCAACGAGCATATAATAAAAGGAGCCCATAAATATAATTTGGGATTAGGAAGGAAGTGCAACAATAGCTTCTTAGTGGACCGAGCTATTGTTAATGGGCCTGGGTTGTGTGTTCGGGCTGAACACGGGATACCCAGATTCGTTAGGAGACCTAACCCTAATTTCTCCTCATGGTCCCTGCCGTAGCCTTATATATATCCTCTATTTCTCTGGCTGTCATTGATCATCTGAAATATAAGATTTTTTCTCTAAATTCGTGATTCACGTAAGGAGAGAAAGAGAGGTCAGCCAAGGAGAAGAAAGGTCGGGAGATCATCGCCCACACGACGTCCAACCCGAGGAAGGAATACGTGCAGAAGATCTTGGGGTCGCTGTCGTCTTCTTCTCATCGCAGGTATAATTCGTGAACCCTAGATTCCGCTATATAGGGTTAGATCACGTATTTAATTTGTTAATTTTTTATAATCGATATGCACACCAATCCGTAGTCCTGGGAATCATCTCAGTTCCATCACTACAGGATCTTTTCACTTCCTTTAGTACAATTTTACAAGGAAATTTAAACTTTTCACTTTACATCAGAGTTTACATGAATACATTATAATTTACACTGCACAGCGGAAGTAAACTTTACAACAATGAAACAGATATACTACAACATTGAGTAATCTTTAAGCATTTGTTCCTCTTTAATCTTTATCAAGCCATTTACCTACATATAAGACTGTGGGTACGTCAGTTTATTCAACCGACGATCATTATACACGGCCATCCTCTCTATGCCAGAAATGGTATAACTTATTTTCCATATTTAGCAAACACAAACTTGTCATATTTCAAACTAAAGGGACTACCCTATTGATGTCGTGTTGTGATTGTGCACTTAGTCCTTAATGCATTTATTTATGTTACATGACACTAATGCGCACTTGTTCAGATTCTATGCATCCCATACTACATAGGTCCGAGGGCAAGCCCTTAATCGTTCTTCATCTTTGTAGGGTTCAATCCCTCGTTATGACTTAATCTACTACTGTAATTACGGTAGGTATCTTAGATGTTCTATGATCTACGAGCCCATGTCCAGGCAGCCTGGAGGGGAATCCCACGCACTGACACGATGCATCGAGCAGGCAACCAATGGACAATTCAGCCTCCGCCATGGAACAATGGCACCACCCATAGCCACTCAAACATCCCACAAGCGTCGCCACCGGGACGATAATTCTGGAGTAGTGTCCACGCCATGTCTTGACGCATCAAGCAGGCAGCCTGTGGATCACTCTCACACCGCTAATCCGATGGCCCTCATAATCGTGTTTTTCTCCTACTTTCATCACGTCTCCACTATGTACTAATCCTTAGTTTTTATCAAAATTATGAACAAAAATCAAAGCTCTAGAGTTAGCCTCTCCATTAAACTGGACTTATTCGTTCATTCAAACACGACCAACCTTGGTCTTTCATTTCAATTTTTCATTTCATATCTTTCCAAATGCCGGGGGAGACTTAGCTACTCTTTTGTTTCAATTTTCAATTCACAATTTCCAAAATGAGAATTTCCAATTTATGAATTTCCATGTTGAGTCATCATACTCAAAAGTATTTTTCTTTTCAAATCATGATTTCTAATTCGTTCACATAGTCCATAACTATACATGAATTTCAACTATTCACCATGTAACTCATGAATTATTATTTTCACATTAAAACCCACATCACTAGTATTCAATCAAGATGGATATTCACGCATCATAATTTGTCGCACTATTCTCCAACGAGAATAATTCACATTTCATAATTGTCACATTATTTTCAAATGAGAAATACTTTACATCACTAACGAATATTCACAATTCATATTTTTCATACTATTCTCAATTAGGAATAAATCACATCCATCACCTCAATCTTTACTATATTAATCTTCTAATCCTTCATTTCAAGTTCTTTTTACAAGGTATAATTTTCCCAAAAATACACTTATAAAACCATAGTTTTAATTACACATTTTATTCTCAAATCACATTTTATTTCATGCAATAATTCCCAAATCATTTTTATAAAATCCCATATAATTTTAGAAGAATAACCATATTTTTTTCATAATTTTTGGACAATTAAAAACCCCAAAAAAATAATTTTTTCAATCTTGCCGAGGGCAAGATTCGAACCCAGCACCCCAGAGACACGGCCGAAAGCACAGGCCAACAGACCGAACGTGCTAAGCAGCATAAACATGGCTGAGAGCATTAAATGCTCTCTGCCCGCTGTTAAATTTGTTTTAAAAAAACAAACGAAATAATGTTGCCCACGGGATTCGAACCGGTCACCACAGAGAACCCAACCGCGCTCTCTGACCACTACGTGCTCAGGTTGCCAAAGTACAATTTAAACTCTTTTTGAACAAATTTTCTCTGTTGTTAAATTGTCTCGATGTTCAACTAGTCCTCATTTCATTTTGCTTTCATGAAAATTACTGTACAACTCCAGATTAATTCTCCCTCACATAATTTACATACCAGTATGAGCAAAATAATTTTTGTAACAATTAAAACATATTTTCATACAACTAATTCAAATTCTACATTATAATACTACATTTCTTCTCTTTTCGACATTTCTTCGCATTTAGCGTTCTAATCTTTTTATCAATAAATTTTCACCTTAATTCTCTGTCTTTAATCATTTACCTAACATACAACTCATATTTTAAATTATTCATGCCCATATTAACACAAAAGATCTATTTAGCACATGAAAGGGTATTATTAATCTACTAACGTTTGTGTGTAAATTCTTGATAGTAATAAATGTGTTTTTATCAATCAATCCATGATTCTAATCAATTCACATACAACTTAAATAATAGAACCACATATAAAATTGCACATCCACATTCAATCATTCAATAGATTATTAAAGTGTACTCTTCTTAATTTCTTTCATGCTTCATTCATTCATACTTAACATGCATTTCTAAGTTAGAAATATGAAGAATCTACCCACATCAAATGGAGAGATAAACACAATTAGCAACTCCTAAACAAAAGTCCTTGCGACGAATTGCTCCTCCTTGAACACGTGCACCTGCGCCTCCAAAAAGTACCAAACCGAGAGCCCCCTCTTGATGAATGCCGGCCCTTCTCTTCTCCTTGGTGTTGCAAGAACAATCCCACACACACTCAATCTTTTAACTCACAAAAATCACTACTAGATAATATAATTTAGACTATAGGTTTGGAAAGATTAATAGGCACAAGGATAACTAGCCATGGGGGGGGGGGGGGGGTATTTATACTGAAAATCAAAGAAAATGAAGGGCTAGGATCAATTGGTTGGTTTTAAGATGGAGGGCTAGGATGAAAGTAGGAGTTGCAATAACTACCCACATCCAAGTAACCACCACACCATGATCACCACTCAAAATTTGGGTTTCCCTCCAAAAAGTCACAACCGGCCTACATAGGAAGAGTGCAATTTGCACGTGTACGTGTAGTGCACGTGCATGCAACTAGGTCCAAAATTGTACATTTCATTTTATATAAAAATAAATTCTAGTTTGTATTCTACATTACAAGTTGCATTTTAAAAATAAATTGACTCATGGGCTTTAGTTTATGGGCCAAAATAATTAATTTGAAATAAAATAAATAAATTAAATTTTGGGCTTTTTAAAAGAAAAGGCTTTTTAAAAAAAGTTTTTCATCCATTTAAAAGAAGG
Organism: Hemerocallis citrina; assembly: GCA_017893485.1. Classification (NCBI taxonomy): domain Eukaryota; kingdom Viridiplantae; phylum Streptophyta; class Magnoliopsida; order Asparagales; family Asphodelaceae; genus Hemerocallis; species Hemerocallis citrina. Next base: position 83,010,324 of record CM030363.1, read on the forward strand.
ATTTTGTATAAAATAATTTGAAAGCACAAATTTAAATATTTATACCCATCACAATGAAAATAATTATAAGATTTAATTCAACCAAAAATATTGCACGTGCACACTACGTGCAAAATAAAATAATTTTTCATTAATGAAAAATCAGGGCATTACAGGGGATCCATTCACCCTACCCCACTGACCTCTTCTGGAAGATACGGATCCCATTCTTCGTCGTACACACCACCCCGCCCCTACAGAGGCAAAAAACCACTCCTACACGGCTGGGTCACCCAGCCTTCCAGGAGTGGGGGGCTCCTGATATGGGTCAGATGACGTGGCCCCTCTTGGGCCACAGAATCCCCTAAAAAAGGCTCCACACCCCTGATCATCTAGATCTACCACGTTAGCCCTAAAACCACTCGGGCTCCCACCACGTCAGTCCTAAACCGCCTGGGCTTTCACCACGTCAGGCCCACGGGCGACCGGGTCCAGACCCGGCTCCAAACGGGTCCAGACACAGTTAGCATTGCCTATAAATACCAGGCCCTCTACCCCTTCAAAAGGTAATCAAACTTCCCCTTCTAAAACTCTAGTTACTGTTACTCTTCAGTGACTGACTAGATCGTCGGAGGGTCTGGCACCGGGACCAACCCCGGTGTTTCTAGACCGAGTGCAGATACACGAGACCTCTGGATCCGAGCCTCCAGATCCAAGCCGATCATCCGATCTCCACCTTACTCCCGCCTACTCCCGAGCCGTTCCCATCGGCTGAGGGTCGGGCGTACCATCCGTACTGAAGCTTCCCCAAAATTACAAATCAAGAAGAACTCACACCTGGTGCAGCCACCCCCCAAAAACAAACCGCATCAAGTTGGTATAAAGAATTCTTTAAATGGATCTGAAGTGGGTGGCCTTGTATTAGGTGGGTTTAGGATAGATAATTAATAGGATTTAGAATGTGATTAAGAGTAATTAAGGATATAGGGAAATGGATATTAGGGAATGATTAAATATATGATGATCAAAAATAATAATAAAAATCTGAGACGGGCACAAAATGTGGAAATAAAAATAGGGCACAAATAAATAAAATAAAGAGGATCACAAATAATGGCTCGATCAAATGGAGACGAACAAAAGAGACAACAGGGTCAAGAATTCAAAATATAAAGATGACAAAAAAATAACAAAATGAATTTATTGAAAGTAAACCAATATACAGTCAAAAGAAATACAAGAGGGATACAAGAGAGAAAATACACAAAAACGAAAAATACACTCAAAAATACACAAAACGAAAAATAGGGGTTACAATTATTATACCGACTTAAGGGTTACGTTAGAAATAGAGCATATTCTGAAGGCTTGATAGCAGAAGGGTATCGCTTAGAGGAGTGCTCAAATTTTTGTTCAATATATCTTCAGGGTGTAGTGACATGTGTGACTAAACCAAGGAGAAGTCTAGACGCATCAAACCTTGAAGGAGCTAAATATCTCTTCAGACCGCTGACACTACCATCGGTAAATTTAATGCCTTTGAGATAGATAACTAACATTGGAACAAGAAGACCGATATGTGCTACATCACCATGCATTAGTTGAGCCATTTCGAAGGTAAGTCAGATTTGGAGTGGTATGAATTTAATTTAAAAAATCTAGTAAGAGATGAACTTAACTGTTAATCCTCATTTAATTTCCTTATTTCTAGTGACATTTTTAGGGAAATTAGAAGAAGGGCAAGAACAAGAAGACCACAACCATGTGAGCAAAATAATGATGGATGAAAAATTTCATAAGTGATTTGAATCTCATGTAGGTGACTTACCAAAATCTAGCTTTATTATAGATTATATCTATATTCTTCGTGGTACCAATACGATTTGTAATAAATTTATACTTTCCCTCTTTGGGTGATGAAGAGGTATCATCTTAAATGAAGAGTTTTGCCAATGGTCCTCATAATATGAAAAGATACAAAAGATATATATATATATATATATATATATATATATATATATATATATATATATATATATATATATATGAGGCTTCTTCCGTTGCAAACGCTACTGTAGCAGTTGCGAACGTGCGAACCACTTAACCCGTCATCCACAATGACGGGTTAAGGCAAAACACATAACCCGTCATCACCAATGACGGGTTATGTGTTTTGCCTTAACCCGTCATTGTGGATGACGGGTTAAGTGGTTCGCACGAGTTCGCACGACATTTGCATTTGCAATAGAAGATAGCCCTATATATATATATATATATATATAGGGATCCCTTCGGTTGAGAACTAATTTTGGTGAGAACTCCGTGAGAACTCACAAAGTAAACCCCCCATGAAAAATCCGAACCGACCATCTCGTTCTACATGCCTTAGATAGCATAACATAAAGAATTCAAATAATTTGAAGTTCGTTTGCTCATCCATCAAATGGAGTAGAATTTTCAGCCATACAATTTTACGATGTTGTAAATCATGGGAAAATGAACTTCAAATTACGTGATTTCTTTATGTTATATTATCTAAGGCGTGTAGAATGAGATGGTCGGTTCGGATTTTTCATGGGGGGTCTACTCCTTGAGTTCTCACGGAGTTCTCACCAAATTAGTTCTCAACCGAAGAGCCACCTATATATATATATATATATATATATATATATATAGGGTAGCGATCCAGTGAGAACCGTTCTCACGATAAGCTTCGTGAGAACTCCACGCCTATCCATCCTATGGATAATCCGAACCGTTCATATTGTTTAACATAACTAATTTAGTCTAGAAATATAAAATCAAGTCATTTGGTATTAATTTGTCCATGCATCATGTCACTATAAAAAATAACGATTTTTCAGCCACACAATTTGTAACACTTCAATACATGGGCAAATGAATTTCAAATGACTTGATTTCTCATCCATGGACTAATTGAATCGTGTAGATCAAAATGAACGGTTCAGATCTTTCAACTAATGTCCCAAACAAAAGTTCTTACGTGGTTCTCACCAAAAGAGTTCTCACTCGATCATTTCCCTATATATATATATATATATATATATATATATATATATATATATATATATATATTGATATGGCTAAAAAAGGGGTTAAATCGGAACCTGTTGGATCTTGTAGGCAAGACAACAAACACTAGAGGGGGAATGAATAGTGTTTAATAAAAACTGCGGAATTTTTTCTCGGTGCAGTCGACTGAGTTAAGGACCAGTCGACTGATAAGTTCAAAATAATTGAAAATAACAACTCTGTGCAGTCGACTGATGAATGAAACAGACGACTAAAGACACAATGAAACTATAACTACAAACGGCACTGACCAGTCGACTGATAGTGCAAGGAGTCGACTGTCCAGAAGCTTTTTGCAGAACTTAAATAAACAAGAATGAATGCAAACACAAGATAATCAATCACAGAGTACACAAGATATATCCTGGTTCGGTCCTCCCGACCTACATCCAGTCCCCAAGCAACCCACTTGAGATTTCCACTATTCTTGAAAAAATACAAGAATACCCTACGGCATTACGACAACAACCTTGTCTAACCCGTAGTCCTTTCTCTCAACCAGAGAAAGCAGACCCACTCTATAACCAAGAGTGAAACAAAACCGACTCTACAACCTAGAGTTAAAAACACTCTCCAACCGAGAGCAAGAGAACAAGAATACTTTACAGTCAACCTATAGCCTTGTTGTTGTATGTGTTGATGCACGTGGCTAACAAAATAGGTCGACTTCTATACTCAGTCCAGAGCGAATTCAATGCTATACTGGACTGAATGTAGAGAAACAAAGTGTATGAACTTGAAAGCTTTGTTTCTCACAAAAATTATCACTTAAAAACTTTTTCAAGAGTGCTCGGATTTCAAAGTAAAATTCTGTAGATCTTTTCAGTGAGATCTGAACTCTACTTAAAGAGTTTGATCTCCTGAACGTTGGGAAACAGTTACTCAACTGTCAACCAACGGATCTAAGCTATTGAGTTTGAAAAAGTTCGATTTTGAAAAACAGAAAACGGTCAAAGCTCTCGAACAGTCGACTGGGTTGCCATATGAGTCGACTGATCAGAGTTTGAATAATTTTAAACAGTTTTGTACTTTCAGTCGACTGGCAGAAGCTTAAGTCGACTGGTACTCAAAAGTTAAAATTCTTCAAACTGTTTTGACTCTTTTTGGGGGTTTTAAAGAGATACAAATTATGAAATTTTGAGTGTGTGTGTGTGATAAGGCTTTACAATCAGACTAAGACTCAACAAAAGTAAAAATACAATTTTTACAAGACACAATAATTTAACACATTTGAGCTTGAAGTCTTGAGTCTTGAGTCTTGAATTGAGTCTTGATCCTTATCTTGAAGTCTTCATCTGTATCCTTTTGAGCTTGTTCATTTGTTCAGCTAGAATTGTCTTTGGTATGTACACTGCAATGTTAGCTGTATAACATAGACACATGTTGCACTGTGTTGTGATCATCAAAATCAAGAATCAACATTCTCTCCCTTTTTGATGATGACAACACAATAGCTGATAACAATTTATATAGAAACATACAAGCATAGGTTTTAAAAGCTCCCCCTATTAAAAACACAATATGCATACATAAAATAGATGTTATCATAAAGAATGTATCAGCCGACTTAACAATAGAGCAGGCGACTGAACAGATGAGAACATAACAGATGCAGTTAACATAAGTATCAGTTAGCAGCAGTCAACTGTATCCCTTGGGGAAGTCGACTGACCAGAGATATTTCAATACACAGAAATCTTTCAGAAATCTTTCACGGAAAACACATACACAAAAGAGGATATCTATCTCTCCCCCTTTGTCATCAACAAAAAGCACAGAATAAACAGTCGTTTACATTAAAGTTCATAGAAATAAACTAAGAAATGTCTCATACATAAATAAGTTCATAAAGACAAAATAGAAAAGTACATAATAGCGAAAAATAAAAAGTCTTCAATCGTCCTCGTCTGAGTCTTCATCAGCACCAAGAGAAGGAGGAGGAAATTGAGAAGTGAAAAGATCGGTGAGATGATCAATTTTGGAATCAAGGGTGTGAATCTGAGAATCAACAGTCTCTAAATGTTTCATAAAATAATTTACACATTCATAGAGAGTAGCTGGATCCTCATAGTTAGCGTGAGGAAGGGAGGAACTAGAAGAGGCAGAGGGTCTAGACGGTCTAGCAGTAGAACCCAAAGGAACTTGAGAAATAGGAGGAGACCTAGGGGGTGATCGGGTAGGAGTATCAAGGAGTTTCATACGTGCCAAACTAGCACGATCGAAACACTCATAACGAGAAACAACATTTGTCTCTGAATCAAGATCAACACCAAAAGCTATAAAGACTCTAGTAAGAAGACCTCCAAAAGGTAGAAAGTGAGTGTGGTCTTGATTAAGTTTAGAAAATATAACTTGACCCCAGTTAACAGCAATTCTACCAAAAATTGCATATATAGCTTTTTGTAATTCAATAGAATATTGGTCATAACTACCCTTTTTAGGAAGGATGTTATAGGCTAATATTCTACCAACAAGCTTAGCAATTGGTTTGATATTTTTGCTTGTCATTAGAGGGCCATGATTAGGTAGGAAAATTCTAGATAAAATAGAAGCATTATCTAAAAGAATGTCATCAAGAGGTAATTCCACATCATTAATACCCAACATCTCATTAATCCTAGTCGGTGTGAGTGTCATTTTAACATTCTTCACAGACGAACGGATTATGACATTCCCATCTGGTTTTTGGACTATTCTCATATTTGTATAAAACAAATAGATGAGTTGGGGATAGTAATTAGGTTGGTTTGATAAAGATAAAAAATCATAAAGACTGCAGTTTTGGAATAAAGGGATGAGATTGAAATGATCTAGATCATTAAAGTTTACAAATCTTCCAGGGAAGATTGTAATGGTACAGAAGACATATCATCGATCAATAAGATCGGGACTCAAGAGATATTAAGTGTAGTCTTGGGAAGAAGAACTACCCTCATGAGATCGTTTAGATCGTTTGGGTGCCATGAAAAAGAAAGTGGAAAGGATTTTACCTAAGAAAAAAAGAGATTCGATCAGGAGCAAGTACAAACAGCACTGAGAGAGTAGATCACCTTCTTCTCCAAAAGCTAGGGTTTTGAAATTGGGGGTAAAAGCTTGAGAACGGTAAGGGGTAAAAACGGCTGGTAAAGAGGGTTTTAACAGCGAGTGAACGGCTGAGATCAAAGAGAGGTGAAATCGACGATGGAGAGTTGAGATCACGGGTGAAAAGATAAGTGATTTCCATCTCAAAAGATGTGATGAATAGTCGCTGAAGACAATTTAGCTCGCGACAGTCGACTGGTAGGGAGATCAGTCGACTGGGTCGAGAAGAAAATAAAAATTTTATATCTACTAATCAGTCGACTGGTATAGGAACCAGGCGACTGGTCAGATAAAAAAAAATTGGTATGTTTTAAAAAACCAGTATAGTCGACTTATTCAAGAGTACAGTCGACTTAACAGAAACAATTTTCAGCAATTATCAATAAAATCACAAATTCCAAGTTCTCTTCTTAAATTAATGAAAGTATCTTCTTTAAGGGGCTTGGTAAATATATCTACTACTTGTTTATCAGTAGAGATAAAGTCTAAAGATATATCTCCTTTTAAAACATGATCACGTAGAAAATGATGTCGAATATCAATATGTTTCGTACGTGAATGTTGAATTGGATTTTTAGATAGATTAATTGCACTGGTATTATCACACATAATTGAGGGTTTCTCAAATGAAATACCATAATCTAATAAGGTTTGTTTCATCCATAAAATTTGTGTACATGCCAAATTTGCAGCGATATACTCAGCTTCTGTAGTTGATAGGGATACGAAGTTTTGCTTTTTACTGCACCAAGATACTAGGGAATGTCCCAAAAAGTGACATGTACCACTAGTACTCTTGCGATCAGTTTTGCTTCCAGCAAAATCGGCATCGCTATATGACAAAAGTTGAAAATTATCGGTGCGTGGATAAAATAAACCATATTCAGATGTGCCTTTAATATATCTTAAAATTCGTTTCACTGCTTTTAAATGAGACTCTTTAGGATTAGATTGATATCTAGCACATAAACATACGCTGAACATAATGTCTGGTCTACTTGCAGTAATATATAAGAGTGAACCAATCATACCTCGATAGAGTTTTTGATCAACACTCTTACCTAATAAGTCTTTGTCAAGAGTAGTAGTAGTAGCCATAGGTGTGGATTTACTACTAGTACTATCCATGTGAAAACGTTTGAGTAGTTCCTTTGCATATTTGCCTTGATTGATAAATATTCCATTTAAGGACTGTTTAATTTGAAGTCCAAGGAAATAATTGAGTTCACCCATGTGACTCATCTCAAATTCATTTTTCATGGTATTAGCAAATTCTTGACATAGATTATTATTAGTAGAACCAAAAATTATATCATCAACATATATTTGTATGATTAAGATATCATTCTTAACTCTTTTGATAAACAAAGTAGTGTCTACTTTACCTATTTCAAATCCTGTTTCTAAAAGAAAAGTTTTCAGACGATCATACCAAGCACGATGTGCTTGTTTAATACCGTATAAAGCCTTTTTCAATTTATAAACATGATCTGGAAATTGTTCATGTTCAAAACCTGGTGGTTGTTTAACATAAATATTTTCCTTAATAAACCCATTAAGAAAAGCACTTTTCACATCCATTTGATAGAGTATAAAATTCATAAAACAAGCAAAAGATAATAAAATTCGAATAGATTCTAGTCTAGCAACAGGAGCATATGTTTCATCAAAATCTATACCTTCTTCTTGATTATATCCTTGGGCAACTAATCTAGCCTTGTTCCTTACAACTTGTCCTGATTCATCTAACTTATTTTTGAATACCCATTTGGTACCAATAATAGTCTGATCAGGAGGTCTAGGAACTAAATCCCATACATCATTCCTTATAAATTAGTTTAGTTCATCTTGCATGGCATTCATCCAATATTCATTCTCACAGGCTTCTTGTATATTTTTCGGTTCAAAATCCGACAAGAATGTTGTATGAGAGATCATATTAACATGTGAACGTGTCTGAATACCATGGGAGATGTCACCAATTATTAAGTCATGAGGATGATCTTTAACTTCAACAAATGACTTTGGTAAAGTTGAAGATATCACAATCGGATCAGTCGACTTAACTTGTTCTTCAGTCGACTGCTTTACGTCAGTCGACTGGGAAACTTTATCAGTCGACTTATCAGACAGATTAGTTTGCTCTAAGGATTTAATCACATTATCTAAAGGTGATAAATCACTTTTCATCATCTTTATTTAAGGTTGATGAAGGTAAGGATTCATCGAATGTAACATGCATTGATTCTTCAATAGTCATTGTAGACTTATTGAAAATTCTATATGCTTTACTCCTATTTGAGTATCCTAAAAAGATACCTTCATTAGATCTAGGATCAAATTTGTCTAAATTATCTTTTGTGTTTAGAATAAAACACTTACAACCAAATGTTTTAAAGTAAGAGACTTTAGGAATTTTATTAAAAAATAACTCGTAACAAGTCTTCTTTAGTTTAGGTCTTAGAAGAATTCTATTTAAAACATAACAAGCTGTAGCAACAGCTTCAGCCCAAAAATGCTTTGGTAGATTGCTTTCAACAAGCATAGTACGTGCGCATTCTTACAAAGTCCTATTTTTCCTTTCAACCACTCCATTTTGTGGTGAAGCTCTAGGAAATGCAAATGAATGTGTTATCCCATTCTTGTTGCAATATTCTGTAAATGTTTCATTTTCAAATTCTCCACCATGATCACTTCTAATAGTGACTATGTTTAGAGATCTTTGATTTTGGACACGTTTACAGAAATGTGCAAATTCCTCAAAAGCATCATTTTTATGTTTTAAAAAGAATGTCCAAGTGAATCTTGAAAAATCATCTACTAAAACAAACACATATCTACTTTTATTTAAAGAAGCAACTCTAGTAGGGCCAAATAAATCCATATGAATTAATTCTAGTGGCCTACTAATAGAGATTACTTCTTTTGTTTTAAAAGTGGATTTGATTTGTTTTCCTAGTTGACATGCATCACATAACTTATCCTTTTTAAAGGATAGTTTTGGCAGTCCTTTAACTAGATTAAATTTAGATAATTTTGAGAGATTTTTCATATTCACATGTCCAAATCTTCTATGCCATAACCAAGATTCATTGTTAGAGACTATTAAACAAAAGTCATTTGAAAGATCAATTGCATTCAAACTCAATTCATAAATATTATTTTTACGAAAACCTTGAAAAATAATATTTTGCATAGTAGAGTCATAAATCAAACATGCATCTTTTTCAAAAACTATTTTATATCCTTTATCACACAATTGACTAATGCTTAAAAGATTATGCTTTAAACCATTAACCAATAACACATTTTCTATAGTTGGGTTAGAAGTTTTACCGACCATGCCAATACCGATGACTTTGCCTTTGTTGTTATCTCCAAAGGTGACGGTTCCTCCATCTATACTTTGAATGGTGGATAGTAGGTTGGCATGTCCTGTCATGTGTTTTGAACATCCGCTTTCTAATATCCAGCGTTCTTTCTTGGGTACCTATAAAAAGTTTAAGGTAAATATGGTACCCTTTTTATTGGGTCCAAAACACATTAGTTTGGGGAAACCAAACCCATGAAGAGTTTGACCTTCCTCCATAAGCAGGAATATAATAAGTAGAATTACACACATTTAACATATATGAGTTAATATAAGCAATTCTATCATTCTGATTTAGACTGACTAGAACCCATACTAACTTGTTCTGTCCAGTCGACTTACCAGTGTCTTTAAGTCGACTGTTGGTGTACATCAGTCGACTGGTAGATACACTAGGTCGACTTATAAGAGGTTTTGATCTCATTGAATGAGATCCAATTTCTCTGGACAGACGACTGGTTGTATGGTTCAGTCGACTTAACCGAACGGTAGTTTTGCTTTTACCACTAAAATTAACAACCTTAGGCTTTGCAAAGAAATCATACAACTTGTGTGTAACACTAGAAATAGTTGCTGATTTAGTCTTACTAATGTTTACAATAGGAGATTCTTTTACAGAGGATTTTTTAAAACCAAGTCCATATTTTTGACTAGATGTAACTTGATGATGAAGCATATCATTTAAATTCTCTTTGCTTTTGTTAAACTTAGATACATTCTTTGAAATCTCTTCATAATTCTTTTTGAGAGTTTCAAGATTAGTATCTAAACTTGCAATACGAGAATTAAGGATTTTACCTTATCAAGGTTAAGATTTTCTTGATTGAGTGTTTGATTCACTTTCTCAAGATTCTTAACTCTAATTTTTTCTTTCTTTAACTCAAGAAATATTTCATTAAAAACATCAAGAAGATCTTCGGAATCATAATCATTACTTACATGCTCTTGTGCAGCCATGAAACAAACATTTGCCACTTCGTTATTTTCATCCGTTTCTTCTTCGGAAGATGAATCACTATCATCCCATGTAGCTTGATAAGCCTTCTTGTTCTTGGCAAATTTGTTCTTTGGATATTTGTCCTTCTTGAAGTTGGATGATTTTCCCTTGTTCTTTGCATTTTCTAAGGGACAATCCTTCTTCATGTGACCTATTTTATTGCACCTGAAACATGTAGGAGGGTCATTAGAATCTTTAACTTTAGAATGAAACTTACCCTTCTTTAAGAACTTCTTGAATCTCCGAGTGAACATTGCTATTTCTTCTTCATCTTCTTCCTCATCTTCTGAGTCTGTCATGGCTTTAAAAGCCAATGATTTCTTCTTTGCTTGGTGTGATTCTGTATCTTTCTTTCGATCTTCAAGTTGGACCTCATATGCTATGAGATTGCCAACAAGATTCTCGAGAGAAAGTGTTGACAAGTCATTCGCTTCCTCTATTGCTGTGGTTTTCTTCTCCCATTCTGGAGTGAGTGCACGTAGGACTTTTCTAACCATCTCTGCTTGAGTGTAAGTCTTTCCAAGTGCCACAAGAGAGTTTGTGATGTCTGTGAATCTGGTAATCATCTCGGACACAGTCTCATTGTCCTTCATTCTGAACATCTCAAACCTGTGGACAAGAACAGAAATTTTAGACTCTTTTACTTTATTCGTTCCTTCATGTGTTACCTCAAGTGTATGCCAAATTTGATGTGCGGTTGTAGCATTGGATACACGGTTGAATTCTTCCTTTGTAAGTGCACAAAATAAGGCATTCATTGCTTTGGCATTGTTCATAGTCTGATTCTTTTGATCATCATTCCATTGTGCATATGGAATGGTAGGGACAGTGTATTCCGTCTCTATCATTTGCCATATCTCGTAATTGATTGATTGGAGATAGATTCGCATTCGGCACTTCCAATAATTGTAGTTCGTTCCATCAAATAGTGGTGGCCGTTGTGTAGATTGGCCTTCATGGTACTGATTTGTATTTGAAGTAGTTGCCATAGCCTGTAACCTCGCTTTGATACCAAGTGTTGGATCCTGTAGGCAAGACAACAAACACTAGAGGGGGGTGAATAGTGTTTAATAAAAACTGCGGAATTTTTTCTCGGTGCAGTCGACTGAGTTAAGGACCAGTCGACTGATAAGTTCAAAATAATTGAAAATAACAACTCTGTGCAGTCGACTGATGAATGAAACAGACGACTGAAGGCACAATGAAACTATAACTACAAACGGCACTGACCAGTCGACTGATAGTGCAAGGAGTCGACTGTCCAGAAGCTTTTTGCAGAACTTAAATAAACAAGAATGAATGCAAACACAAGATAATCAATCACAGAGTACACAAGATATATCCTGGTTCGGTCCTCCCGACCTACATCCAGTCTCCAAGCAACCCACTTGAGATTTCCACTATTCTTGAAAAAATACAAGAATACCCTACGGCGTTACGACAACAACCTTGTCTAACCCGTAGGCCTTTCTCTCAACCAGAGAAAGCAGACCCACTCTATAACCAAGAGTGAAACAAAACCGACTCTACAACCTAGAGTCAAAAACACTCTCCAACCGAGAGCAAGAGAACAAGAATACTTTACAGTCAACCTATAGCCTTGTTGTTGTATGTGTTGATGCACGTGGCTAACAAAATAGGTCGACTTCTATACTCAGTCCAGAGCGAATTCAATGCTATACTGGACTGAATGTAGAGAACCAAAGTGTATGAACTTGAAAGCTTTGTTTCTCACAAAAATTATCACTTAAAAACTTTTTCAAGAGTGCTCGGATTTCAAAGTAAAATTCTGTAGATCTTTTCAGTGAGATCTGAACTCTACTTAAAGAGTTTGATCTCCTGAAAATTGGGAAACAGTTACTCAACTGTCAACCAACGGATCTAAGCTATTGAGTTTGAAAAAGTTCGATTTTGAAAAACAGAAAACGGTCAAAAGCTCTCGAACAGTCGACTGGATTGCCATATGAGTCGACTGATCAGAGTTTGAATAATTTTAAACAGTTTTGTACTATCAGTCGACTGGCAGAAGCTTAAGTCGACTGGTACTCAAAAGTTAAAATTCTTCAAACTGTTTTGACTCTTTTTGGGGGTTTTAAAGAGATACAAATTATGAAATTTTGAGTGTGTGTGTGTGTGACAAGGCTTTACAATCAGACTAAGACTCAACAAAAGTAAAAATACAATGTTTACAAGACACAATAATTTAACACATTTGAGCTTGAAGTCTTGAGTCTTGAGTCTTGAATTGAGTCTTGATCCTTGTCTTGAAGTCTTCATCTGTATCCTTTTGAGCTTGTTCATTTGTTCAGCTAGAATTGTCTTTGGTATGTACACTGCAATGTTAGCTGTATAACATAGACACATGTTGCACTGTGTTGTGATCATCAAAATCAAGAATCAACAGAACCGTCCAAATCAGGCGCAAATCTCAAAGATCAGGGGTAAAATGTTAATTTCACCTACAAATGGGTTTGGAATGGGTACTGGGTCTTTTTAACAAAGGCCCAATAACCCAGGAACGGATCCATCTCAACTGGGTGCGGGTTCCAACCCGCAAGAAACCCAGTCCAGCTGGATAGAATTAGGGTTTATAATCGTACTTAATCAACGGCCCTGATTCGTTCCATCCATTCACTGGGAAGTAGGGATTTGATCTTATCCCGAAACTGGTCCCTAAGACGGCTATAAATACCCCCCATCCCCTACTGTTACCAGATAATCAGTCTTTTGCCAATCAAAGCTCGTTCAAAATCTTTCTGATTACTGAGTAGAGCGTCGGAGGGTGCATCGCCGGGATCAACCCCGGTATTTCGCACTTTTTGCAGGTCAACGGCGGGAGATCACGATCAAACTCTGGTGAAAGTTGTTCAGGTTTGACTATTCAACATCCCAAGAATTCACAAATCTATCTGTTTGCCCCCACACCGATTTCAGCAGCAACAGATTGGTGCCGTCTGTGGGAACCACGAATAGCAATCCATCCTCTTCCATCGGTTAAGATCACCTCCAGCCATGCTTCCCAGAAAACTGAGATCTAAAGGGTCCAACCGTGGGCCCACTCCTCATCAACCCCAACAAGTGGCTCCCATCCAAACTGTCCAGCAGCAGGAACAACTCCCTCCTCAGCCTGATCAGCCTCTGCAGCAGCTGCAATCTCCTTCCCAAATTCTTCAATACCAGCAGACTCCACCCGGGCCCTAGAACGCTGGTATAGGGACCTCCCGTCGTCACCCTCAGAAGCAACCCCTTCACCGCGACCATATCTCCATACATAACCCTTCAACCGACTCAATGACATCTCATAACCCTCGGCCTTCCGAAGACCTCCACAACATCCTCATCAACCGGCAAAAAGAAGAGGACCTTCACCGCCGTTTGGACGAAAGGTGGGCCCTTGAGGGAGCCACCCGCTCAGAACGTCCAAATGAGCGATCTCCTCGTCGCCGCAACCACAAGAGGTCCCATCTTCATAGGAGACGGAGGGAGTCTCCTGAGTACTGTCGAAGAAGGCATCGTTCTCCCCGTGGTCGGCAGCCCCAGAGGGACCAGAACGGACCTATTACCCGATCCGAATTCCAAGAATTCAAAACAACCATCCTGCAGGCCCTCAATCTCCCACTAAACAACAATAATGTTCAGAGGGTCCCCACACCTCCGCCGATTCAGAGTTCTCGCCATCGGTCCGTAACTCCTCCTCAAGCTCCGAGCCACCGCCATTACATTGCCAGTCCTCACCATTCCCCTAGCTACCATCGCCAAATCCCCACGCTCCCCTTCGTACGAAGATGAGTCCAGAGGCTCACCAGAGTACCATCGAAGGGATGATGCAGTCTATTGCCGTCTCCACGAGATGGAGAGGCACCTCGGTCAACTAGATAGGGAAGAGGAGCTAAGAGGGAGGACCCTCCGTCCAAGCAGACCTCCGTTCTCCCGAACTATCATGGAGGCTCCCGTTCCAGCAAACTTCAAGCCCCCGCAGTTCGAGATATATATGGGGGAGTCAGACCCCATGGATCACATCGAGAGTTTCAAAACTCTCATGATGATCCACCAAGCTTCCGATGCTCTACTGCGCAAGACCTTTTCAGCCACTCTCAAGGGTCCAGCTCGGGAATGGTACTCTCGCCTTGCCCCATCCTCCATCTTCTCCTTTGAACAATTTGAAACCCTCTTCATCACCCACTTCGTGAGCAGCCGCCGAACCGAGAAGACTAGTATTTCACTACTCTTCCTCAATCAGAAGAAGGGTGAGAAACTAAGAGATTATGTCAAGCGGTTTACCACGGAAGGTAGGTCCATTGCCTCCCTCGACCAATCGGTTGCTGCAGCCGCCTTCCAGTCCAATGTCCTCAATTCGAGCCTCTGTTCCGCCCTAGCCAAAAAGTCCCCCGTGAGACTTCTCCGACCTTCTTCTCAGAAGCGAGAAGTATATCCGAGCTGAGGAAGCTGAACATTGCCCCACATTCGAGGGGTCTTCCTCAGGAAGCAAGAGAAAGACAGCCGAAGATGAGGGAGCTAAGAAGCTCCAGAAGGACAACGGGGGTCAGCGCCGCCCCCTCCTAGATTTGAGAAGTTTATCCCTCTCAACACCAATGTTTCAACTATTCTCATGGAGGTTGAGAAAGAGGGAGTCCTGCCTCCTACCCCGAAGATGAATACCCCCGGGAAGAAGAGGGACAAGGAGAAGTGGTGCTGATATCATAGAGACCACGGCCACGACACCAATGAATGTCGAGCTCTGAAGAATAAAATTGAAGCCCTCATTTAGAGAGGGTAGCTGTCCAAGTTTGTAAGAAAGGATCGGATCGATCTTCCTCCACCTCCCAGGGGGGCTAACAAGTGTCCCGAGAGGCGCGACGAGACACCTGAGTTTAAAGAAGAACGTATCTTGCACCTCATCCATGGAGGTCCAATGGGAGGAACCTCCAACTCTTCTCGAAAGGCTTTCATCCGGGAGGTCAATTCGGTGCACAACACACCCCCTCCCAAAGGTCTCGGAGTCCCGGTTACCTTCTTGGATGAAGATCTAAAGGGTGTCCGAATGCCCCACTGTGATGCACTGGTGATTAACCTCCACATGGCTAACTTCAAAGTGGAGAGGGTCCTGGTGAATAATGGCAACTCTGTCAACATGCTCTTCCTAGCGGCCTTCTGAGGACTCAAGTTATCGCGGGATAGGCTCAAACCCATTGGCTATACACTCTATGGGTTCACGAGAGTGCCAGTGACTATCAAAGTGGTGATAACCCTTGACGTAACTGTTGGAAAAACTCCTACTGCCCTGACGGAGCCAATGGATTTCATGGTCGTCGACATTCCAGCTGCTTACAATGTGATCCTAGGCCGATCTGGCCTAGCTGCTTTAGAAATCGTCTCGTCGGCTTATCACCTCAAAATGAAGTTCCCTACCAAGATAGGTGTAAGGGGAAGTGAAAGGAAGTCAAGAGATGGCCCGCAAGTGTTACATGACCTCGACCGGGGGACCTGTCCTTTCCCTCGAGACTCTTGAGATTCCCCAGGGGAACACCCAGCCTATGTCAGAACTAGTATACGAGTTGGAGGAAGTGCTCTTTTCAGAGCAAGATCCGAACCGCAAATTCTTCATCAGCAAGACCCTGCCTTCTGCCCTCTGTTCTGACGTAGTCCATTGCATTAGGAAGAACCATGACCTCTTCACCTGGACAGCTGCCGACATGCCAGGGATCTCCGAGGACCTCCTCGTCCACCACCTAAGTGTTGCTCCGGGGTCCAAACCGGTCCAACAGAAGAGGCACAAGTTCGCCCCTAAGCGCCAGCAAGCCATAAAGGAAGAAGTGGGAAGCTCCTCAAGGCACGGTTCATACAAGAAGTCAACTATCCCGAATGGCTCTCTAATGTTGTTATGGTCAAGAAGGCCAATGGAAGTTGGAGGATTTGCATTGACTTCACGGACTTGAACAAGGCATGCCCTAAAGATCCTTTCCCTCTCCCCAGCATAGATACCTTAATCGATGCTACTTCGGGCCATGAGCTGTTGAGCTTCATGGATACCTTCTCCGGATACAACCAAATCAGAATGTTCCCCCTGGATATCCCGAAGACGTCCTTCTTCACAGATCAAGGCCTCTATTGCTACCGAGTGATGCCCTTCGGGCTCAAAAATATCGGTGCCACCTACCAGTGCCTCGTCAATAAGGTCTTCCAGAATCAGGTCAGTCGAAACATGGAAGTGTACATTGATGACATGCTAGTCAAAAGTATCCATGGGTCCGACCATGTCACCGACCTACAAGAAGCCTTCGACTTGTTGAGGAAGCATAATATGAGACTAAACCCGAACAAGTGTGCGTTCGGGGTCTCGTCTGGTAAGTTCCTGGGCTTCATGGTCAGTCAGAGGGGGATCGAAGCCAACCCCGAGAAGATCAAAGCCATACTGGACATGGCCCCTCCTACAAGTGTGAAAGAAGTTCAAAAGCTTACAGGATGCCTCGTGGCTATAGGAAACTTTCTGTCTAAGTCAGGGGAGAAGTGTCTTCGTTTTTTCAAAGCCCTCAATGGGGCTAAGAGCTTCGAGTGGGGCCAACAGCAGCAAGAATCGTTCGACCAATTGAAAGCCTATCTGGTCAACCCCCCACTCCTCAGCAAGCCTATTCCCGGGAAAACACTCTATCTCTACCTCGCTGCCTCCGAGCAAACCCTTAGTGCTGTCCTAGTGAGGGAAGAAGACAAGGCTCAGAAGCCTATCTATTATGTGAGCAAGGTCCTTAGAGACGCCGAGCTCCGCTATCCGAGATTGGAAAAGATAGTATATGCCTTGGTAATGGTAGCTAGGAAGCTCCGTCCTTATTTTCAATCCCACTCGGTGGTCGTCCTTACCGACCAGCCGCTTAAGCAAGTCCTGCACAAGCTCGAGAACTCCGTGCGTCTGATGAAGTGGTCGATCGAGCTAAGTCAACATGACATATCCGATCAGCCTCAAACTGCAATCAAGGCTCAAGCCTTAGCTGAATTTATAATGGAAAGCACCATCCCAAAGGTAAGTCAAGCGGCCAATGGGCCGCCTATCTGGACAGTATATGTAGACGGGTCTTCTTGCGCTGAAGGGAGCGGAGCCGGAGTCATTCTGGCAGGCCCAGATAACTTCGTTCTCCAATACTCCCTCTGCATCAACTTCAAAGCTTCTAGCAACGAAGCTGAGTATGAAGCCCTAATAGCAGGCCTAGGTATGGCTCGCAAGGCAGGAGCGCAACATGTCCAAATATTCAGTGACTCACAGCTGGTGGTTAATCAAGTCTTAGGAGACTACGAGGCACGATACGACCGGATGGCAAAGTACTTAGCCAAGGTCCAAAGTCTCGTGGCTTCATTCGAAGAGGCTCAGCTCCAGTGGATTCCTAGAGAAGAAAACTCCCAAGCAGATGCCCTCTCAAAATTGGCCTCCTCCTCCCTCCAAGGTCTCGAGCAGACCGTCTTAATCGAAGTACTCCTAAGACCAAGCATAGAAGAAGAGGCCCCCGACTCGATGGAGTTGCTGCCCGTCCAACTCCGGGACAACTGGATGAAGTCTTTGATAGAATTCCTCAAGGATGGGACCCTTCCCCAAGATCCAAAAGAAGCCCGTCGAATCCAAATGAGAGCAGAGCGGTACACTCTTGTTGAAGGAGTCTTGTACAAACGCTCCTATACCCAAGTAGACGGCAAACCCTACTTGAGATGCCTCTCTCCGGAAGAAGCCTCATATACCCTGCAAGAACTCCACGAAGGCATAGGTGGAGCCCACTCAGGATCAAGGTCCCTCGCTAGGAAAGTTTTGAACTATGGTTACTTCTAGCCTACTCTACTTTGAGATGCCGAGCAACACGTTCGGCAATGCAGCCCTTGTCAGCAGTTCTCCAACATCCGCCGTTTACCCTAAGAACAACTCACATCTCTCTTGAGTCCAATTCCCTTCGTAATGTGGGGAATGGACTTGCTAGGTCCATTCCCGCCAGCTCCAGGCCAGGTCAAGTTCCTAGTCGTGGCAATCGACTACTTCTCTAAGTGGATCGAAGTCGAACCGTTGGCTACTATTACTGAGAACAAGGTGTTGCAGTTCTTCTGGAAAAATGTCATCTGTAGGTTCGGCGTACCTTGAGTCCTGATAACAGATAACAGAACACATTTTATAGGGGCAGCATTTTGATCTTTATGTGAAGACCTCGGCATTCAGCAACGCTTCTCCTCCGTCTCCTAGCCTCAGTCTAATGGTCAAGTAGAGAACGCCAACAGGCAGATCCTCTCCGGCATCACGAAGAGACTAGATAAGTCGGCCAAAGGCTTATGGGCGGACCAACTTCCTAACATATTGTGGAACTACCGCACTACGAAAAGGACCCCCACAGGAGAGTCGCCCTTCAATCTTACCTATGGGTCTGAGGCCGTAATCCCCTTAGAATTTGGTTCGCCGTCCCCTCGCCTTATTGCCTATGATGAAGAGCAGAACGCCAAAGAGCTCCGAGCGAACTTGGACCAGATTGATGAGCTCCGCGAAAGAGCCTCAATTCACCAGCAAAATTATCGGAGAAGAATTGAACAGGCCTACAACAAAAGGGTCCGTCCTACAGATCTCAAGGAGGGGGACCTAGTCCATAGAAAGCTAGCCATCTCATTTCCCAGTCAAAAAAGCAAACTAGCCCCGAATTGGGAAGGACCATACAAGATCTCCAATGTAGTTCGACCCGGAGCATATCGTTTCGAAGACCTTGATGCTAGAGAGATACCAAGAACTTGGAACGTCGACCATTTACTGAAGTACCAAGAGGGTGTTTGAACGCCTCTCCGAGTACCAGTAAATGTCGAGCCGTTCCTATCTTTTTATTTGTATTTGCTTCTTTATTTTCCCATTGTAATAACGGCTTGCAACTTAGAAGCAGCCGATTAGCAGTTATCAATAAAGAACTTTCCCCTGATAATTCCCTTGTGATTGTTTTATCTCTCTGTTTTAGACCTTTAACCGCTCTTACTCGAATGACGTGTTCGGAGTCCAAGACTTGGCTCGATTCCGCTTCGCAAGCTCGCTCTTAAGCGAGCTAGAAGTGGTTCGCCATTCGGAATTGCTCCCACAACCATTGAAACTTACTCGAACGACATGTTCGGAGTCCAAGACTTGGCTCGATTCTACTTCGCAAGCTCACTCTTAAGAGAGCTAGAAGTGGTTCGCCATTCGGAATTGCTCCCACAACCGTTGAAACTTACTCGAATGATGTGTTTGGAGTCCAAGACTTGGCTCGATTCCGCTTTGTAACCTCGCTCTTAAGCGAGCTAGAAGTGGTTCGGCATTCGAAATTGCTCCCACAACCGTTAACTTACTCGAACGACGTGTTCGGAGTCTAAGACTTGGCTCGATTCCGCTTTGTAAGCTCGCTCTTAAGCGAGCTGGAAGTGGTTCGCCATTCGGAATTGCTCCCACAACCTTTGAAACTTACTCGAACGATGTGTTCGGAGTCTAAGACTTTGCTCGATTCCACTTCGTAGGCTTGCTCTTAAGCGAGCTAGAAGTGGTTCGCCATTCGTAACTGCTCCCACAACCGTTGAAACTTACTCGAACGACGTGTTCGGAGTCCAGGACTTCGCTCGATTCCGCTTCGCAGGCTTGCTCTTAAGCAAGCTAGAAGTGGTTCGCCATTCGGAACTGCTCCCACAATCGTTGAAACTTACTCGAATGACGTGTTCGGAATCCAAATCACTTGGCTGGACAACTGAAAGTTTCTACCACTATACTAGACATGGGAGAAGAGTACTTGCAGGAGGTAACCTTTGGTTCTTATCATTCGTTTAAAGTTGAAGTAATTCTTCAAGAGGCTGCGCTCCACTGCAAGAAACTGGCTTCTCTTACAATTCGCAGTGGCTCTCATATGGGGGAGGCTGCAAAAACCATAGCACTACTTATCAATCTCAAGTTCATAAGGTTGACATTCCGTGCCTATAGGAAGGAAGATTTGCTTCTGATTTTGAGTAGTTGTCAGAAGTTGTAACTCTCACTTTGGGACTTCGGCACACCTTGCCGAGCGCTCTTGGCACCGCGCCCAAACGTGTGAAAAAACTCTCGCTTTGGACTTCGACACACCTTGACGAGCGCTCTTGGCACTGACACCCAAACGTGAGAAAAAACTCTTGTTTTGGACTTCGGCACACCTCGCCGAGCGCTCTTGGCACCGACGCCCAAACGTGAGAAAAAACTCTCACTTTGGACTTCGGCACACCTTGCCAAGCGCTCTCATAAGCGAGTAAGAAGTGGCCCGCCCTTCAGAAGTGCTCCTACAACCATAGATGACTAATAAAACACACAAGTCCAAAAGAAGAAACAAGCTTCGCTTGTATAAAGTTTGGAGAACAAACCAAATTACAAGACTTAATACTTTTCTCTACAACGAAGTTACAAGAGTTAAAATGCCAAAATTACAAGACAGACTCCTCGTACTTAGACAAGATTCAAAACCTGGAAAACAAAAGACTACTTCAACGCCTCCTAGGCGCAGGGATGTTCCGCTTTAAAGACACCGGGGACGGCGGTGCCTAATCTCGGAGCTCGTCCCTAGACTGGCAAACTGAGATGTATCTTTTGTGCTACTTCTGACAGTCGCACCAATGGACGCTCCGCTCGACGAGACAGCCACCCCACTTTGGGCATCACCTGGACTTTGCCGAGCAACAGGCGAACGAGTCACAAGCTCGTAAAATAAAATCCCTCGCTCGCTCACTACGGGTACACGAAGTGCTTCTGACGTTGATCGGTCCTGAATGGGGCTTGAGGTGAACAACCTCCGCCTCTAGCTCAACTATTCATTATTTCAGAGAGTCTTCCTTCACGGCTATCTTGAAGCAAGAGGGCACAGCGGAGCCCGCGGCACCAGAGCTGTCGGCAATAATTCGGCAGAGCTGAGTAACCTCGATACTCTTGTCAACCGTAACCCTCTTCAACTCGTCGACCTCCGCCGTCAACTCATCGTGCTCGGCCATCAACTTGCCCACCGCCGCTGTTAATTCTTCTTCCTCCGCCAAAAGCTCTTTTTCTACTATCCGCAAGTGGTGGATTTCAGCTAATAGTTCGTCCCTCTCCGTTGTCATCTTCGACAAGGAGTGGCAGAGATACTTAAGCCTCAGGCCAAGACTAAAGGCTGTCGACGAGCCATTATCATCGCCTTCGGGGGTCATCTCAGCAAGCCTCCCTTCTAGTATTCGAATCTCGATGTCTCGACGGCCTACAATTAGTTGCAGATGATTTCGTTCACTTTCGGCTCTACGCAGCCCCAACTCAACTTCATAAAGGCGCTTTCGGCACCTAGCAAGGCACAACATCGTCACCCCTAGGCCGACCTCGGAACGTAACTCCTCTGCCGCATGAGTTGCTTCGACCAGCTGTGTCACCTCCACGAGCTGAAAATTCCAAGGCAAACGACGAGAACACTTAGCAAAAATTAGCGAGTTTGGTTAACACAAAGCCGAAACTCCTAAACAAGGCAACATGTACACAGCAACATTTCGAAAAAAAATTGTGAACATGTAGCCGAACTTTTAGGCAGGGAGACGTGAACACTTAGCCAAATTTTAAGAAAATTTTTGTAAATTCAAGATTCACAAGCACTTAGTCGAACTCAAAACAATGGATTTTCATTCCTTTCAAAAAAGTGCGGTGGCCAGTCCGCAATTAGGCGATATATCAAAAAATACCTAGAAAAAAAAAAGCAGAAGAAGTCAGGGGGTGACATCTTTCACAGGGCGACAGGATTGGACAGGGTCGGATTCCCCCGAAGGCACGACCATCGCTAGTGGAGTCATCTCGGACCCCTGGCATTCACCGACGATCTCGACCTCGGCATCCCCTTCATCGTCCCCTACTTCCCCCTCGGACTCGTCATTGAAGCCGTCGACGTGGTCAGGGAAGAGTCGCCATCCGGAGCAGTCGACCTCCGTGTACCGCTCCGACACTTGCTCAATGGTGCGAGCGTATGCCTTCGCCATATTGGCTGCAAGAAAGCCTCGTGGCAGCTTTGGTCTCCTTCGCCGTCGCAACCTTGGCAGCTTCCACAGCCTCGGCCTGTTGCTTGGCCGACTCCTCCCTCTGCCAAAGCAAATCGCCCTTGAGCTTCGTGATGAGGCCTTCGAGGTATTCCAGCCTTGTCGTCTTCCCCTCGGCCTCGACCGTCAATTTCTCGAGCTCGTTGGCGAGACGAGCTTTTTCAGCTCGGGCACGATTGACCTCCTTCTTGAGGTCCTTCTCAAGCTCCGTCATCTTCTCCATAAGATGACCGAAGTGGACGGTTATTTGCAGTCGAACAACAAAAAAAAAAGTTAGAGAAACAAATATGCAAGTTATCTACAAGAAAGAAATCGATACTCAACGATACCGCCGAGCAAGCAATCCCACGCTGCCGGCGTCCATGGCAGCTCGATCCTTCGACGTGGCCAAGTGCTTCACCGCTTGCATGCTCGACGTGGAGTTGCCGAGGAAGCCGTCAAGTTTCTGAACCTGCCAGTTCGGAACGAAAATCTTCTTATGCTCCTCGGTGAGGAACACCTCAGCGTCCGCCGTCAACAGAGGCGCCTCCATCCCGGGGGCAGCAGCCATCAACAACTTGCCAGCCTCGGATGGTGCCGAGGTCGCTGCCCTTGCCACCGTCGAGGTCACTGTTGCCGAGGCCGCTGCCTCCTGAACAGCGCTGTCGACCGTCTTGGGCTTTGGAGCGGTCACCTTCGTGGAGACCCTCTTGCACTTCTTAGGTGCCTTGCTTCCGAGGGCCGCCCTCTGCGCGAAAATTGCATCGTAATCCATAGTCTCTGCAATGAAAGAAAAGTTCGGTTAAAACAAGTTATGATTGAATTAAAAAAAAACAAAACAAACGAATAAGGCCGCGTACTGGGATCTACGCGATAGAGCCCTCCCCTGAAGAGTGTTTCTTCGGTCAGATCTCTCAAGTCGAACTTTGGCCAGTCGAGAAGAATCCGAACCACCTCTTCTTCGTTAGGGTGGAGCACCGGAGACTCACTTACCCTCTTCGTCACCTCCTCCACCCAACCAGAGGGTATGCTCCACGGTTCGCGGCTCCGAACTATGAAGTACTTGTCCCGCCAGTGCTTTATGGAGTCGGGGCAGCTGACGAGCCGAGCACCATGCCTCGGAGCCAAGTAGTAGCAGAACTCAGACTTGTGCTGTTGATGAAGCCAATAAAGTGTCCGAAGCACCTTCAAGTCCGGCTCGATCTCGGCTGCCTGACAGTGGAGCGAGAACCCGTTGATGACCCTCCACAGTTCGGCATCAGTTGGATGAGGCTGACCCCGAACCACCTCAGCACCGGAACGGTGAACGGGTGAAGGGGCAGACGTGCCCCAGCGAAGAAGGCGTCGACCGGCCAGAAACACATGTTTACTGGCATCGGCGAGTTGGCCCTCACCCCGGGACCCGGCAGCATCAACTCGTACTCCTCCAGGATATGAAAACACTTCCGGATCGCTGCCAGGTCTGCCTCGTTAAGAATGGAGACTATGTCGTCCACTTCCGAGGTCTCTCTCGCTGCGTTCTCCTCGAAGCTCCACCCCGGCCATATACTATACGATCAGCATGCTCCTCCGGAAGCTCTCGAACCCTATGGAGCCCCATCAACATGTCTGGCAGCCTGCCGAACCCCCCCATACGCTTCGGATCTTCCACTATGGTGTCTCGACCATCAACTTTCTTGCCCTTGTCGATCCGAGGTCTCTGACTCGGAGATGGCTCTTTGCCAGCGGAGGGGGAGGGCTCCGAAATAGGGGAAAGAGACATTTTCTACTTGAAACTAAACTAAGTATAATTTACCTTGAAGTGACACGCTCCGTCAGAAAGTTCACCGAAGTGCTATCGACGATCGCTGGAATCTCTCTCTAGTGAAAATAATCGCCTGAGTGAAAATTCGGAGAAGTGAAAAATGAGAAGGGGGGTAAGTCTTCCAGAGGTTGGCACACAAAACGAGGATGTTGGGCTTTAAAAGACCAACAGTCAGGCCCATTTACACAAAACAACAAAGTTGTACCATCGCATTAATGACTAACGGTCAAAATCGTCAGAAGATCAATAGTCAAAAGGCCAGCTGTCATCTCTAAGCTGTCAGCCTCCCTTTCGGACTTCGGCACGCCTTGCTGAGTGCTCTTGGCACCGACGCCCAAACGTGAGAAAAAACTCTCGCGGTGGACATCGGCACGCCTTGCCGAGCGCTCTTGGCATCAACGCCCAAACGTGAGAAAAAACTCTCACGCTGGACTTCGGCACGCCTTGCCAAGTGCTCTTGGCACCGACGCCCAAACAGGACAAAAAACTCTCGCGGTGGACTTCGGTACGCCTTGCCGAGCGATCTTGGCACCGACGCCCAAACGTGAGAAAAAACTCTCGCGCTGGACTTCAGTACGCCTTGCCGAGCGCTCTTGGCACCGATGCCCAAACGCGAGAAAAAAACCCTCGCTTTGGACTTCGGCATGCCTTGCCGAGCGCTCTTTGCACCGACGCCCAAACATGAGAAAAAACTCTCGCGTCGGACTTCGACATGCCTAGTCGAGCGCTCTTGGCACCGACACCCAAACGTGAGAAAAAACTCTCGCAATGGACTTCGGCACGCCTTGGTGAGCGCTCTTGGCACCGACACCCAAAGGTGAGAAAAAACTCTCGTGTTGGATTTCGGCTCGCCTTGCCGAGCGCTCTTGGCACCGACGCCCAAACGTGAGAAAAAACTCTCGCGTTGGACTTCGGCACGCCTTGCCAAGTGATCTTGGCACCGATGCCCAAACATGGAAAAAATTCTCGCTCCAAGACTTCGGCATGCCTTGCCGAGCGCTCATGGCACCGACTCTCAAACATGGAAAAAACTCACTCCGGACTTCGGCAAAGACTTGCCGAACCCCTTTTTACACGTGTCGCCATGCCTAGGTATCTCTGCACCTCGGCAGGAGACCCCGAACCCCCTTAGACTTCGGTCTTCTTCCTGACACGTATTTGGAGGGGGTCGTCAAACGTCGCCGAAGCAACTTGTCACCAAATGAAGAGAAATACCCCTTTGAGCAACCACGAGCATTAGATCTCCCCGAAAAACGCGCCCAGTGCTGATGGAGAGCCCAGATCACGCCACGTCATAAATGGTATTAAAAATTAATTTTTTGTTTATTAAAATCGAATTATTTATTTGAAAATTGCAAAGAAATGATTAAAAAATTCTAAAAATAATTATAAATTTGGGAAAATATTTTTGAGCCCCTGGGTGAATAATTATTGCTTAGAATAATTAATTAATGTCCCCGAACAGTAAATCACTACTTCGCAAAATTAAATAAATGGTCCGAAAAATAAATAAAAATTAAGAAAAATCAACAACAGTCCAAGAGAGCTCAAGAACAACCTTGAGCGCGCAACCAACACCAAAAATCACAATAATACCTTGTATAAAGATTCAACTCCCCTTATTTGGACTCCGATACAACTTCGCAAGCCATTAAAACAGTATAACTACTCCTCAAAGGCTGATCAAACTCAGTCATCGGAAGTGGGGGGCTCGTGATATGGCTAAAAAAGGAGTTAAATCGGAACCGTCCAAATCAGGTGCGAATCTCAAAGATCAGGGGTAAAATGTTAATTTCACCTACAAACGGGTCTGGAATGGGTACTGGGTCTTTTTTCCAAAGGTCCAATAACCCACGAACGGATCCATCTCAACTGGGTGCGGGTTCCAACCAGCAAGAAACCTAGTTCAGCTAGATAGAATTAGGGTTTATAATCGTACTTAATCAACGGCCCTGATTCCTTCCATCCATTCACTGGGAAGTAGGGATTTGATTTTATCCCGAAACTAGTCCCTAAGGCAGCTATAAATACCCCCCATCCCCCATTGTTACTAGGTAATCAATCTTTTGCCAATCAAAGCTCGTTCATAATCTTTTTGATTACTGACTAGAGCATCGGAGGGTGCATCGCTGGGATCAACCCCGGTGTTTCGCAGTTTTTGCAGGTTAACGGCGGGAGATCACGATCAAACTCCGGTGAAAGTTTTTCAGGTTTGACTATTCAACATCCCAAGAATCCACAAATCTATCTGTTTGCCCCTACACCGATTTCAGCGGCAACATATATATATATATATATATATATATATATATATATATATATATATAGGTGATCAAGTGTGAATCGTTTGCACCTGATCATGTGCAAATTCACGTGCACACCCGTACGATCATGATCATGATCAATAGGACGGCTGTGCGCGCGAGTTTGCACGTGATCAGTGCAAACTAGTTTGAACATGATCCGTGCAAACTGGTTTGCACAAGATCGGCCTGCTATATATATATATAGCGGCTTCAGATTTCATACTAAGGATCAGGATCGTGAACGTAATTTGAAGTATCAAAATAGTAAAATAGTGGAATGGTAGTGACTTCCAAGACTAGAAGTTATGCTTCTATCTCCATCACGAGGCCAGTGGATGGAGATGTCACTATTATGGGAAGGGTAAGGGACGGAGTAGCCTCTAGAACATAGTGTTAGTTAGTTGGAGGTGGGGAAGGGAAGCACCCCCACTGCCAAAAAACAAAGAGGAAGGACAAAGATAGCGGGTATATTGAAGATGAAGAACAACGAGAGAATTGTCGTAGAGGCAAACGAAGCTAGACAGCCTGTGGGTGACAATGTAGGTACATTTGCACAGTACAGGGTGCTTGAAATCCTTGCATAATTCTATTGTCCTACGAATGTTTGCCAAAGGTGACCGACACGACAAAGGTGAGTGCCTATTGAACCATCAAACTATTATGTTTATGAAAACTTATTACTGATACTTGATTTAACATTATCAGCTTTAAATTTTGTAATAAATGATATTTTGTGGAAATACTTCTCTTTCTCGGACTGTCTTGACACCTGGGTAAAAAAATATCTTTCAAAGAGGTGGGTGTTGGAATTATTTTTTGCAGTTTTTCGGGCCGGATTCCGGCAGGCTCAGGCCACCGGCGACGCCGAAAAATGAATGGATTGTGATCCTCTCGACGAGTACTATTCCGTAGTGCACTCACTTGCCAAAAACGAATTCCGTATAAATGAGAAATGTTGGTCCAAAGTTGGGTACTTGAAATGTACTAACTTGGTAACTTGGAGAAAATGGATAGTCCCATATCGAAAATTGGGAAAGATTTTTTCTAGTATATATACTAGAAAACTGGACTAAAGGGCGTGGCCCGGGGATTACCACTAACGTGTAATGGAGAGAGGACTTAGCCAAAATGACAAACACACGCGTGCGCGTGCCCGGCCCGGCCCGGCCCCCGGCTCCGGCTCCGGCCCCGGCTTCGGCTTCGGCCTGGTCTGGTCTGGCTTAAATTTTTTTTTTTTTGCCCAGACAAAAATTTTTTTCCCTACTGAACTGATAAGGCTTTTCAGATTCAGTAACTGGTACCATTACTCTGTAACAGCAGAGTAGTGGCTCACCAGTTATGAATCTGAAGAGTCTCCATTACTCTGCTGTTACAGAGTAATGGGCCTATGAAGAGTCTCCAGTCCAGTCTCCATCTTCTTTATAAAAGACACGAAATCCAGACAGAGTCTGCTATTGAGTCAGTATTTTTTATTCTTCTTCACTTTGTGTCAATTGAGAGTACATCACAGACAGCAGTTCGCTGAAGCTCTGAAGCAAGGGTGCTGCTCTTCAGAGAAGGTACAACTGTATCCTGGGAAGCAATTTGCTAGCCACCGTCACACTACGGAGCGAATTCTGCTTTAAGGAGAGAGATTCTCAGTCTCGACTCTGTGCAAAGTCTTCCATTTACTGTTTTATTTTCTGTATTTCAGTTCTTCGCAATTGCTGTTGGGAATTCTTTCTTATTTATAAAATCGGGTTCTAACAATCTTAAAGCAGAATTTTTGTCCTCACTGATTCTAACAGTTTTGTGAAGTTTATTTACAGGTGGTGTTATCAATTCGGAAAAAACTCCTAACAATTTCTGTTTCAAACTATTTCAGATAAGAACATGGAGAACACACAAAATGATATTGCCAGTAGGCTTATCAGTACCGAAATACCGGTGACCCAAAATGTGACTGCACAATCGGTTGCAGCACATTCAGTTGTTCTGCCCATGCACATAACCGTGGGAGAAAAACTAGAGAAGTTCAATGGAACTGGATTCAAGAAGTGGCAAGGGAAGATGCAGTTCTACCTGACCACATTGAAGCTGGACAGATTCCTTACTGAATCTGCCCCGATGCTGGCGCCAATGGATGCACACTCCATTGCTGCAGTTGATGCGTGGACTCAGGGAAACTACCTCTGCAGGAACTACATCCTGAATGTCTTGGTAGACCCCCTGTACAACGTCTGATGTGTCTTCAAGACGTTCAAACTCCTGTGGGCGTCCTTGGAAAAGATGTACAAAACAGAAGACGCCGGGTCCAAGAAGTTTGTAGTCGGCAAATTTCTGGACTACAAGATGATTGACTCCAAAACTATTGTGAGTCAAGTCCAAGAACTGCAGGTTATAATGCACGACATTGCTGCAGAGAACATGACGCTGTGCGAACCATTTCAGGTTGCAGCGTTCATCGAAAAACTTCCACCTGGATGGAGAGACTTCAAGAACTACCTCAAACACAAGCGAAAGGAGATGTCTCTTAAAGACCTAATTGTCAGGTTGCGGATCGAAGAGGAGAATCGCAAGACTGACAGGTCCTATGGAAATTAGTCCATAGAAAAGGCTAACGTGGTAGAGCACGAACAGAAGGGCAAGAAGAGAAAGTTTCTGCCACAGGCCTCAAACAAAAAACCTCTTGCAAAGAGGTTTTCTGGGAAATGCCACAAGTGTGGTAAGCTGGGGCACAAAATTTCTGAGTGCCGCAACAAGGATAGTAATCGTTCAGGAACAGGACATGTAAAAGAGAATGAAAAATCCCACGCACACATAGCTGAGAACTTGTCCACCGGTCTCTCTGGCCTGGACCTCTGTGCTGTAGTATCAGAGGTAAATCTTGTGGGGAGCAATCCTCGTGAATGGTGGTACGATACTGGGGCCACCAAGCATACCTGCTCAGACAAGAAAATGTTCACTTCATACCAGAAGTGCAACAAAGATGAACAGCTATTCGTAGGAAACTCTTCCACCTCCAAAATTGAAGGAACAAGGAAGATAGTGCTGAAAATGACTTCAGGCAAAGAACTATCACTCACAAATGTGCTGCATGTTCCAGACATTAGAAAGAACTTGATATCAGGTTCTTTGCTAAGCAAGAATGGGTTTAAGGTTGTTCTTGTTTCTGATAATTTTGTGTTGTCTAAGAATGGGGTATACTTAGGTAAAGTATATGTAAAGGATGGACTGTTCAAGTTTAATGTAATGACAGTCATCCCTAAAACTATTGTTCCTGCTGTTCCCAATGTTAATGAAATAGCTCCTATTGCCTATGTTGTTAAGTCTTCCTCTGTTTGGCATGAAAGACTAGGCCATGTTAATGTCAATTCTATGCGTAGATTAATTAACATGAATTTACTACCAAAATTTAAGGTAGATAACTCCGAAAAATGTGAAGTTTGCACAGAGGCCAAACTCACTAAAACTCCATCACGTTCTGTAGAAAGAAACACAGAAACTCTAGGTCTAATTCACACGGATCTGTGTGATTTAAAATGTGTGCAGACCAGAGGTGGCAAAAAGTACTTTGTGACTTTCATAGACGATTGCACAAAATTCTGTTATGTATATTTGTTACATAGCAAAAATAAGGCTTTGGATAAATTCAAAGAATATAAACTTGAGGTTGAGAATCAACTTGACAAAACGATTAAAATCGTTAGAAGTGATATAGGAGGAGAATATGATGCACCATTTAACATGTTTTGCTCAGAACATGGAATAATTCATCAACAACTGCTCCTTACTCACCCGAATCAAACGGTATTGCCGAGCGCAAGAACCGAACTCTAAAAGAGATGATGAATGCCTTGTTGTTCTGGCTCACCCCAAAATATGTGGGGAGAAGCGTTGTTGACTACCAACTACATTCTCAATAAAATACCTCATAAGAAAACCGGCAAGACACCATATGAACTGTGGAAAGGTAACTTACCTTCGTATAAATAACTCAAAGTGTGGGGGTGTCTAGCAAAAGTGGCAGTACCTAACCCGAAACAGGTCACCATCGGACCTAGGACGATTGATTGCATATTCATAGGCTATGCACACAATAGTAGTGCATATCAGTTCTTGGTATATAAATCAGATATACCGGATATCCATGTGAATACAATAATGGAATCAAGGAATGCTTCCTTCTTTGAACACGTGTTTCCATGTAAGGATACTACGTACCCCAAACGTACACGTGAACAAGGGAATGCAAGCACTTTAGTTGATGAACCAGAACATGATACTGATGAGCCTAGACGAAGTAAACGAGCTAGAACATCAAAATCATTTGGTCCTGACTTTGTGACGACCTTTCTGTTAGAGAATCAGCCCAGAACTTTCAAGGAAGCCATTTCTATGCCTGATGCTCCTATGTGAAAGGAATCAATCAAAAGTGAAATAGACTCCATTATGCAAAATCATACATGGGAGTTAGTCGACTTGCCTTCTGGATGTAAAGCTCTAGGATGCAAATAGATTTTCAAACAAAAATTGAAACCAGATGGTTCAATAGAGAAGCATAAGGCAAGACTTGTGGTACAAGTATTTAGGCAAAAAGAAGGCCTATATTTCTTTGATACATATTTTCCAGTTACAAGAATAACATCCATAAGAATGTTGATAGCTATTGCAACTCTACGTAACCTGGAAATACATCAAATGGATGTTAAAACTGCATTTCTAAATGGGAACTTAGAAGAAGAAATATACATGAAACAACCTAAGGGTTACGTAGTCCCTGGACAGGAAAACAAGGTGTGCAGGCTTGTAAAATCTCTGTACGGCCTGAAACAAGCTCCAAAGCAGTGGCATGCAAAATTTGACAATGTTATCATGTCAAATGGTTTTAAAATAAATGAATGTGATAAGTATATCTACATCAAAGAACCTCCAAATGGATACATTCTAGTCTGTCTGTACGTAGACGACATGCTCATTATGGGAAGCAATAACGACATTATCAAACAAACTAAGAGCATGCTTAGTGGCAAGTTTGACATGAAAGATTTGGGAGTTGCAGATGTCATACTAGGAATCAAAATTTCCAGGACATCTGAGGGAATTAATTTTTCTCAAGTTCATTATCCTGAGAAAGTACTTGAAAGATTTAAGAATTACTCCAATGGGACAGCAAAAAGTCCCGTCGATCCCAGTCTTCACTTGTTTAAAAACACAGGCGAAAGCATATCACAACTAGAATATGCACGTGTAATCGATAATCTGATGTACCTAACAAATTGTACAAGACCGAACCTAGCACATTCGGTAAATGTATTGAGCCGATACACAAGTAATCCAGGTCAAAATCACTAGAAAAGAATAACTAGAGTATTGAACTACTTGCGATCTACTCAGAGTTATGCACTGCATTACACCAGATTTCCAGCAGTACTAGAAGGCTACAGTGATGCCAACTGGATATCAGACTCCAAGAACTCAAAATCCACAAGTGGATATGTCTTCACACTTGGTGGTGCAGCTGTGTCATGGAAATCCTCTAAACAAATGCTATTGGCCAGATCCACCATGGAATCTGAGTTTATTGCTTTAGACAAAGCGGCAGAGGAAGCAGAATGGCTTCGAAATTTTTTAGAGAATATTCCTATGTGGGAAAAACCAGTGCCGGCTTTATGTGTACACTGTGACAGCCAATCGGCTATAGCACGGGCACTGAGTTGTATGTATAATGGTAAGTCCCGTCATATCAGAAGGCGATACAAAACTATTAGACAACTGCTCTCAAATGGAGTAATCTCTATAGAATATATAAAATCAGCCGACAACCTAGCGGATCCATTTACTAAAGGTCTGTCGCGATAGCAGGTTGTGAGATCATCAAGAGGAATGGGTTTAAAGCCTATGACGAAAGAGGATACTTGATGGAAATCCTACCTAGGAATTGGAGATCCCAAGATCTAGGTTCAAAGGGACAACTAAATTTTGTTAAATTGACGGGAGCACTGAGAGATTAAAATCTCATATCAACTCTTAGGATGATAAAACAGGGCTGCCTACAAACAGTTAGGATAAGCTTGGCTTTTAATGATTCTCATAGCTTTGAAATAAAAGTGGGGTATAACAGGATACTCTTTATGGGCAATCACCTTGTGAGTGTGAAATGAAGCCGTTTCTAGGAGAATGAAGAGAGGCTACATTCTCCAAGTTCACTCACGATTAACCAGGGATGTTCAAGGTCAAAATGAACACAACAAGAGAACTTAGTTCTGTGAGGAGGTGAAACTGTGCGATAGTTATTGTCTAGGTTAACATTAAAGCCCGGATAGTTCAAGACATCATGATCACTACCTGGTCAAGTGAATCCGATAGCTAATTACTAAGGGTGGTTCAAAGTTGAAAAATTACTACCATTCCTGATGCAGTGATTTTCCGATTGTACTCTCAGCGTTTTTCTGTCATGTTTTTTGTTTTTCTGTCGTGTCTGGATCACATGGTATGGTAAATGGGGGATTGTTGGAATTAATTTTTGCAGTTTTTCGAGCCGGATTTCGGCAGGCTCCGGCCACCGGCAGCGCCGTGGAAAATGAGTGGATTGCGATCCTCTCGACGAGTACTATTTCGTAGTGTACTCACTTGCCAAAAATGAATTCCGTATGAATGAGAAATGTTGGTCCAAAGTTGGGTACTTGAAATGTACTAACTTGACAACTTGGAGAAAATAGATAGTCCCATATCGGAAATTGGGAAAGATTTTTTTCTAGTATATATACTAAAAAACTGGACTAAAGGGCGTGGCCCGGGGGTTACTACTAACGTGTAGTGGAGAGAGGACTTAGCCAAAATGACAAACACACATGCGCACGCGTGCCCGGCCCGGCCCCGGCCCCGACCCCGGCTCCGGCCCCGGCCCCGGCACAAAAACTTTTTCCCTACTGAACTGATAAGGCTTTTCAGATTTAGTAACTGGTACCATTACTCTGTAACAGCAGAGTAATGGCTCACCAGTTATGAATCTGAAGAGTCTCCATTACTCTGCTATTACAGAGTAATGGGCCTATGAAGAGTCTCCGGTCTAGTCTCCATCTTCTTTATAAAAGAGACAAAATCCAGACAGAGTCTGATATTGAGTCAGTACTTTTTATTCTTCTTTTTCTTCTTCACCTCTGTGTCAACTGAGAGTACATCATAGACAGCAGTTCGCTGAAGCTCTGAAGCAAGGGTGCTGCTTTTCAGAGAAGGTACAGTTGTATCCTGGAAAGCAATTCGCCAGCCACTGTCACACTACGGGGCGAATTCTGCTTTAAGGAGAGAGATTCTCAGTCTCGACTCTGTGCAAAGTCTTCCGTTTACTGTTTTATTTTCTGTATTTCAGTTCTTCGCAATTGTTGTTGGGAGTTTTTTTCTTATTTATAAAATCGGGTTCTAACAGTGGGGATATCAAAAAATTGAATTGAAGGTGAAGTATTACGACCAAAACAGGTATGAGGCCCATAATGCAAGGGATGTGCCCCCCGAGGTCTAGCTTCATATTGGCAATTTCTTGTCCAATACTGGAGTTCAGAGATTGGGCATGTATTTATATTACTGATTCTTATTTAATGTCAAAGTGTTTGTTTAGTTATTCCAAATTAGGTTGTAATAATTGTGAAATGTGCAGAGAATGGCGGATGTCGGTCGTTCACAATAGTGTGTGTTGCACACCGCTGGCACACACAGCTTCGCTATAGTTCGAGAGGAAATGGTAAGTGTGAGATTTTTGTTAGTTTAGGATAAGATTTTTATGTTTATAATAACTGTGTTACTAATCTATAGGAAGACGAATTGGGTCCTAAGACCTTCGGCGACATAGATTTCTTTGACGCTACCCACATGTTCAAAGATGGGACATTTGCAACATATGCAGCAGAGGATATAGTGGTAATTTTATAGATGATTTGAGTGTTTCTTTGATTTTTTAATTTGCTTCAACATAAGCAAAGACCTTTTACTTTTTTATTTTCGTCCTTTTTCATAATGAGGCTAGAAAGAAGTATGGCGAGATCTCTTCCACTACTTCCTCCGACCAATTAACACGACATCGTCAAGCTATGATCGAAGTGAGGGAAAAAGACGTCATGGTCCTGTGTGTGGAATGGGTTTACGACCAACACCCGCTCAAGTCTTCGGTCCTCGTGCATCTACTTCCGGTGGGATCCAAAACGAGGAGATTTAGCAGTTGAAGGCACAGACGACACTTCTTCAAGAGCTAATGTCACACTTAATCAAGCAACAAATACTCGGATCTCAAATTCCAGTCCCACCATTGCTTAGTATTATAACTTGCATAATCCAAGTTAATAATGTTGAGAGTAGTTAGCACATTTTCGATCATGGTTAAGGTTTTTGTTGAGACTTGAGATTAGAGGTAGTGTTTAGTGGAAACGGGTGAATAGGAGTAATGATGGTGTTGATATAGTTGGGAGCTGATCTGATGAATGTGAGAAATATGGTTTTATCTGATGGTAAAGGAAGTAAGTTTCCGGTTATAAGCTTATAATTGGTAGTGAATCAGTGATAAGCTTAATGAATGTCCTAGTGCAATTAAATGAGTAGAACTCTAAGAGACTTTCATTTTGGTTTGATTGAATTATCCAAAATAAACTGTTTCGATCGGTATGTACACTATATTATTTTAGTAGATGATCAGATTGTTAAGGAAACGTTTAGTAGATGAGAAAGTGACACTAGGTTTTCGTCGTAACTTGTATGTCTTTTTACTATTGTGGAAAAGATTTGGGGGCTTAACAAGAATACTTACATGTATAGTTATAGTTCAAAAGAAATATTAGATGGTTAGTGCATATATACATTATATATATGCTGCTTTTATAGAAGTCATTAAGTAGGGAATTAGATGAAATATACAGTTCAATGCAAAAAATATATGTTAGTAAGTTCTTGTTAACAATCTACAAGCTAAGTTTCTAAAAAACAAATTAGTTAACGAAAAGAATAGAAAAAGGAAGGACAAATGAGCGTGTACTGAATTATCTGTTTGGGTTCAGTATGTTTTAATGGAAAATGCTATGTATTCTCCTAGCTAGTATAGGAGTATCCAATATTTGAATTTATTTGTTGGAATTTTAGATGGGATATTAGTTAGAAAACATCATACATGAGCTAATACGGAAAATGCTATAAAAAGTTAACAACGAGTTCAATAAAATACGAAACTTTCCTATTAGTTAGAAAACATCATACACAAAATAATACAACTTGTATATGTGAGTTCGGACTCACGGTTTGTAAGTTATGACCCTGTTAGATTTTATTATAGTCTCATATTGGTTGTATAGTTGTTTTGATATTTGTTCACCTCCTATATATAGGTGGTATTGTACTTGGTTGAACTCAATTCAATATTCAGTATTGTTTTCATCTCTCTGATTTATCTTAACATGGTATCAGAGCTCCAAAAATCCCCTACTAGAAATTAGGGTTTCTTTTCCACAAAAAAAAAAAAAAAAAAAAAAAAAAAAAAAAAAAAAATCCTCATCTTCAACCTCCAGAAGAATCCCCGAAATCCTCATCTTCAACTACTGTCCTCCCCGCCCTCTACCATCCTCGTCTTCTTCAGCATCAGTCAACCTCAACTTGGTGTCAGCAACCTCCCATCCTCCAGCGACCTCCCTACGCCATAGTCACGACCTCTCAACTCCGGCGACCTCCCTATGCCACCAGATATCTTCATCCCTAACTCCCTTGCCTTGGTTGCTAAACCCCGAACTTGACCCCAGATTGGTCACCGGAACCCCGAACTTGGCAACGTCGTCTCCGTCATCTAGGGCTCCTCCCCCCAAGTCCATCTTCGTCTTCCTCCTCCTTTGCCTCCCTCAAAGACTGTTGCTGCTGTCACTTCCTTCTCCTCACCTTCCTCGTTCTCCTCGTTAGCGCCATCTCCCTCATCGTCGCCCTCGTCATCCACCCCAAAAAGCCCTCCTTCGATCTTAACCGGGTCACCGTCTCCAACCTCCTCCTTGCCCTCTCTGAAAAAACCCTAACCCTATCCCTTTTTTACTTACCCGAACCGTTCTAAAAAAATCAAAAAAAAAATTATTATTATTATTATATATATATAGGTACTACTACTTGATGGAATCTCAGTCTCTCCCACATATTTCCGCCTCCACTGACTTCCCTAATCAACTGCCTCTCGTTTCTCCTCCAGATTCAAACAGCAGCAGCACCACTTTCAGTCTGCCTTCGGCCTCTTACTTTCTCCTAACATCATTTCTCACCCTACCCCACCTCTACTTCCGACACCGGTGGTACTGTCCTGCCCCTACCCTATCCAGACACCAACAGCATATTCCTCCTCATTGTGCTCTCAGTCATAGCAGCACTAGTCTTATTCCTGCTCGCAGTACTTTTGCCTTTACATCCTCGGCCATGCCCGTCACATCAGCCTTGCCGTCTCCTGCTAATTAGGATATTCTTCTGCAATGCCTCACTCAGCTGGAACTACAGCTCATGCGTCAGTCTATCAATGCTGGCTCCTCTGCTCATGCTTTCTCTGCCACTCCCGGTATGGATTCGTTCTGGATTTTAGATTCTGGTGCATCACATCATCTCACTAGTAATCAAATACTGTTCACCACCTGCACTGCACTTCCCTCTCACTCTCCATCTCTATACACGGCTGATGGCTCACCACTTCTCGTTACACATTTAGCGGCAATTAGCTCTCCCACTCTCACATTACCATATGTTCTTTATGCTCCTTATTTATCCATAAACCTTATTTCTATTAGTGCGTTGTGTGATAGTGGTCTTGTTGTTACTTTTGACTCTTCCGGTTGTTCTATTACTTATTCATGCACCGGTAAGGAGTTTGGGCGTGCAGGGTCATCTATATCATCTAGATTTTCTTCGTGCACATCACTCAACTTCTTCTTTTACCGGTATTGTTTCTTCTGATGCTGATCTGTGGAACAGATGATTAGGTCATATTAGTGCGTCTCGTCTCCAGACTTTAGCTCATAGTGGTGCTCTTGGTTCTCTTACTTTTAAACATTTATCTGATTGTCAGGGTTGTCACTTGGCCAAACATATCGCACTACCCTTTAGTCACAAAAGCACTTCTTACCACCCATCATTTTCAACTTGTTCATTCTGACATATGGGGACCCTCTCCTATTCCTTCGTAGAAAGGCTATCTCTATTATGTTGCATTCATCGATGACTTCACTAGACATACATGGATTTTTCTTATGCGTCAGCGATCAGAGATACCTAATATTTATTAGTTCTTTACGACTATGGTTCACACTCAGTTCAGTGTGCGCATTAAGAATTTCCGATCAGATGGTGCTCGTGATTACACTTCCACCACTATGAGATCGATCCTTCAGTCTCACAGCACCCTTTTTCAGCAATCATGCCCTCACACTCATGAGCAGAATGGTGTAGCTGAACGCTAGCATCGTCACATCCTGGAGATGGCTCACACTCTTTTACACCCCTCTTCTGTCCCTCGTACTTTCTGGGCTGAAGCTGTTATGACCTCTGTTAGTATCATTAACATTACTCCATCGTCTACCCTAGCCAGTACAATGCCTTATGATGCTCTTTATCACTCTTCTCCTGACTACGGTATGCTCCGTACCTTTGGGTGAACCTGTTACGTCCTTCTTCCTCCTACTGAACGCACGAAGCTCTCCGCTCATGCTGCTAAGTGTGTTCACCTAGGCCTCAGTCCTGAACGCAAAGGTTACCATTGTTTTGATCCATCGGCGGGTCGTGTATGCATTTCTTGACATGTATCCTTTGTGGAAGACTCTCCTTACTACCTGACTCCTCCTGAGGATGCTAGATTTCTCGATTTCCCAGTTGTTACTAGCTCCCCGACCTCCTCTTCCCACATTGCTTTTAATCCCACTCCTCTAGCTCCATTCACATCTCTTGTTGTTCTTACCCCTATTGAAACACCACCTGCATCCCCACAGTTGCCAGCACCCACCCCACCTACTTTCCCACTGACTCATGAACCCACTCCACCGTCCTCACCCCCACACCCTGTCAGTTCACCACCGCTTCGTCAATCTACACGTTCCACTTCTGGTATTCCTCCGGCACGTTATACACCTGATGCCACAGGTCCTTCTGACCAGTTTGGTTTTTCCACCCTTGCTTCCTTCTCACCACAGTTTCATGCATATCTCACTGCTATACACTCTATACATGAGCCCAGAACCTATCAGTATGCATTTCAATATCCCGAGTGGAGGGAAGCTATTGCAGAGTAATTCAGTGCATTTGATCAGACTGGCACTTGGGATGTCGTTCTCTGCCAGAGGGCATTCAGCCTATTAGCTGCAAGTGAATCTTCAAGGTCAAATATCAACCAGATGGATCTATTGAGCAGCACAAGGCTCGTCTAGTAGCCCATGAATTTACTTAGGAGCATGGTATTGATTATGATGAGACATTTGCTCATATTGCACAGATGACTAATGTTCGCACTCTTCTTGCTGTTACAGCAATCCGTCAGTAGCCGTTATACTAGATGGACGTGAAGAATGCTTTTCTTCATGGTACCTTATCTGAGGTTGTTTATATGGATCTTCCTCCTGGCCTCCCTACTCCTCCTTATCATGTTTGCCGACTACGTCGGGGTATATAAGGTTTGAAGCATGCCCCTCATGCCTAGTTTGAGTGTGTTCGCCTTGTCATCACCAAGGCTGATTTTAGTCAGAGTTCTCAGGACCATTCTATGTTTATGCGGTCATCACCGCAGGAGATGGTACTTTACTACTTTCTGTTGATGATATGATCATTACTGGGGATGACTCTGCAGGCCTTACATCCACCCAGAAATACCTTCTCCAGCAATTTCATATGAATGACCTTGGCAAACTACGTTATTTTCTGGGTCTAGAGATTGCTCATGGATCTCGAGGGATACTCATCTCTCAACAGAAATACACATCAGATATTATTTCCGCTGCATGTCTCTCTGACAGTTGATCAGTCAATACTCCCTTAGAGCTTCATGTGAAGCTTCGTCCCACTGATGGTGAGCTCCTTCCTGATCCCACTAGATACAGAAAAATTGTTGGAAAGCTTGTCTACTTATGCATGACCAGACCCGATATTGCTCATGTAGTCAGTGTCGTCAGTCAATTTGTTTCTGCTCTTACGTCAGTTCTCTACAGTGCTCGTCTTCAGATTCTCAGATATCTTCGGGGTACTATAAATCAATCATTATTCATGCCTGCTATATCCAAACTAGAGCTGAGTGCATATTCTGATTCAGATTGGGCAGGTGATCCTACTACCAGACGGTCTACCATCGGTTTCTGTCTATTTCTTGGTAATTTACTGATCTCATGGCGAAGTAAGAAACAGGCAGTTGTTTCATGTTTTTAGACCGAAGCTGAGTACAGAGCAATGGCAGCTACTACTAGAGAGATTATTCATGTTCGCTGGCTTTTATCAGATATAGGTGTCACTCTTTCAGAACCTACTCCTTTTCATTGTGATAGCCGGAGTGCACTGCACATTGCAAGCAACTCGGTCATCCATGAGCGAACGAAGCATATAGAGATTGCTTGCCATTATGTTCTGGAGCGCTTTGAGGCAGGGATCATTTCTCTCCATTTTGTTAGCTCTTCCCAGCAGACTGTAGACTTCTTCACCAATCACATACTGTTTAGAGATTTCGATACTTAGTAGGTAAACTTACACTGTTTGACCCATCGTGAGTTTGAGTGGGGGTGTTAGATATTATTATAGTCCCATATTGGTTGTATAGTTATTTTGATATTTGTTCTCCTCCTATATATATGTGGTATTGTACTTGGTTGAACTCAATTCAATATTCAATATTGTTTTCATCTCTCTGATTTATTTTAACATACCCCATATCACTTAATTTACAATAATAAAGTTACCCGAAACTCCGATGCCAGAGAAAATCCAAGTTTATAAGTCAACCCAACACTTGATTAGTAGCGAGATAATTAGTAAAATACATAATCTCATCCATTTTATAGGTTCCAAGCGCAAATGAGATGGCTTGTGTTAGGTTTCTCTCGATACTTCAAAATATCGAACGAGTCAAGTAAGAAATTTACAATCGAGTTTAAGAAAACACAAAACATTCATATTAGTTAGAAAGCATCATAAATGAGCAAATACTACTTTTAGAAGTGAATTCCGACTCATGGTTTGCAAGTTATGACCTTGTATCGCTTTCCACTAATAAAGTTAATCGATACTCCAATATCGGCAAAAATACAAGTTTATAACTCACCCGACACTTGATTAGTGGCGAGTTAATTAGTAAAATACATAATCTCACCCATTTTAATGTTCGAAGCGCAAATGAGGAGTCTTGATATTGTTAAGTTTTGCTCAATACTTCAAAATATCGAGCGAAACAAGTAAAAAGTTAACAAACGAGTTTAAAAAGATATGACACATTGTAATTAGTTAGAAAACATCATACATGAGCTAATACAACTTGTAGAAGTGAGTTCCAACTCACGGTTTGCAAGTTGTGACCTTGTATCTCTTTCAACTAATAAAGTTAACCGATATTCCAATGTTGGAGAAAATCCAGGTTTATAACTCACCCGACACTTGATTAGTAGAGAGCAAATTTGTAAAATACATAATCTCATCCATTTTATAGGTTCCATGCGCAAATGAGATGGCTTGTAATTGTTAGATTTTGCTCCATACTTCAAAATATCGAGCGAATCAAGTAATAGAATAAAAAAAGGGTCAACACCATAGTTAGAAAACATCATACATGAGCTAATACAACTTGTAGAAGTGAGTTCCGACTCACGGTTTGCAA
Organism: Hemerocallis citrina; assembly: GCA_017893485.1. Taxonomy (NCBI): domain Eukaryota; kingdom Viridiplantae; phylum Streptophyta; class Magnoliopsida; order Asparagales; family Asphodelaceae; genus Hemerocallis; species Hemerocallis citrina. The sequence continues at coordinate 83,051,790 of CM030363.1, forward strand.
GTTATGATCCCGTATCTCTTTCAACTAATAAAGTTAATCGATACTCCAATGCCAGAGAAAATCCAAGTTTAAACTCACCCAACAGTTGATTAGTAGTGAGAAAATTTGTAAAATACATAATCTCATCCATTTTATAGGTTCCATGCGCAAACGAGATGGCTTGTAATTGTTAGATTTTGCTCCATACTTCAAAATATCGAGCGAATCAAGTAACAGAATCTAGAAGGGTCAACACAAAAAATAAGTAGAATGTTTGTTTTAAGATTCTTTTTTTAGTCACAAGCCATTGACTCACAATGAATTCAGCGTGTTAACTCCCGTTCCTTCCGTCAAAGCGGATGTCCCTTTCCCTAGCTTGAATTCCGACTGAAGCAGAAGCTTACTTACTTTTGAAAGGATAGAGAGATTCTTACTAATAATCCTGGAAGAACTTGTGCATTTTCTAAACTTAATAATATTGTCTGAACACTTCAAGGGGCCAATACTAAAAACCTGAAGTTCACGAGGCGGTGAGATATCCAAACTCTCTACAACATCCCAAAAACCTCTAACAACCTGAAATTTTGAAGCTAAAAGAAGAAAGATTTTTTTTCACATAAAAAGAAGCATCGCCGATGTAAACATTTTCTTTCGTGGAGGAAAATTACAAAAATACCATTTTGTAACATGCATATAAAAAAGAAAACACGCTTTAACAGTATTTCAGTCAAATTTATCGATGCTCGGTCAAAAATTTTGAACAAAATCTGTGCAACAAAAAACTCGAGGTGAGAGAGAAAATAAATTTTTAGCAGGAAATACAAGGGGAAAAAGGGATTTTTTAAAAAAATTATAGAGTAGGCATTATGTTGATAAGAAAATAAGTAATAAGGACAACAAAACAGAGAAGTTCCAGCCCCTCTATTTGCAATTAATTTCAACTAGGTCCAAATATCTAATGTATGGCGTTTTTCCAACTCCTACATATTTAGGATGCATAAACCCAAATATTTGTTCAGAAGGCATATTTTTAGGCATTTGGGATGAAAAAGGGTTCAAAGCGTATAAAAGAAATTCAACAAGTATAGAGAATTAAAGTCAAAATATGGGACCTAATAGGAATTTCTTACTTTTCATTCTTTGTGCAGGGTGGCATTCGGGTCAATCGGGCCAGGTCGGGTCGGACCCGTGCGGGTTGAACCCAAGTTAGGGAGGATTCGCGTCCGGTCGAGACCTTAACTGGGTTGGGCCAGGCCGGGTTTGAAAATAAAATTGTCGACCCGATCGACCCTTGAATCCTTTAGGGTCGAACCCGTTGAGCCAGGTCGCGGGTTGGCAGTAGTATTTCCATTTTTTTGTCAACTGAATATATATATATATATATATATATATATATATATATATATAATTGTAATAAGAATCAAGAGTGAAAGTGTAAAAGAAAATTGTATATATTATTCATTTGAACATCTATGATTTTGTTACAATTTTTTTACATACAATTTCCTATATGTTGTTGGTCCTCAATTTGTTATTGTTATTGTTGGTCTACGGACGAGTTGCTTCCACTTGTTGACGTGTCGACCTCAATTCCTTGAGTCCTATCTTCAGCCTTCATCTAATCTTCCGTGCACACGAGCATCTCCAACGATTGGGGCTTCAAGCGATTCCTGTAATCTGTTAGAACCCTGCCACTTGTAGAAAATGCACTTTCTGAAGCAACTGTAGAGACAGGAGGAGTTAGTACATCTTTATCCATATGTTTAAGAATACTATAAACATGTTCATGTTCTTTCCACCATTGTAGCACATCAATCTTAGCACTAAAACTCTCATTATCTTATTGATTATACCAATTTAATTCATTAGGTTAATTAGTCCTAGGTTTTTTTGATTGAATTTGAGAAAGTAAATTAAAAGTGGCATCGTCTAATTTACTCTTACCCTTACCTCTAAAAGTAGAAGAAGAAGAAGTAACTATACTAGTTGTACTACTAGATGCAAAAGTTCTATCATAATAATCATATAAGTTATTCAATGTCGATTCAAAGCTAGCTAAAAATGTGTTGCAATTAATTTCAGATTCATCTCCAAGTAAAGTAAAATATATTTCAATCAAAGTAAAAGACTCTACATTCCTACACTCTTGGAATAGGAAAAAGGTAATTCCTCCTTAATAATTAGTCGGGCCATTTTTCGTCGAACATTTTCGGGATCATATGGGTGGCTATCTACATGTCCGGTCCTGGGGTGGATTTTTGGTTGGCCGGGTTGGCCTACTAATAGATCCATGTGTACATTTTGAATGTCTCGTTTAATTATATCGGTTCCCTCACCCTTCAACCATTTGTAAATCTTAGAAACAGTTTTACAAATCTTATGTCCTACACCCAGATTGTCCTTTTTAGGGATAGTCATAATATTTGTGTCAATCAATAGTTTTCCCCCTAGTTTTTCGACTACTACTAGGTTCAGTTTGTTGTGTTCGTGTGTCAACATCATGCATTTCTTCTTCTATGTCGTGTGGAGGGATATCGTGAGATCCTACCATATGATTCATAAGTTTGGGCTCCATTTGTGGGACTATTGGAGGCCGACATGAAGAACCGGTGGAATCTTGTCAACTTTGGCTACGGCTGCTACCTCGTGATCTAGACATGAAAATAGTGTATGTGAAAGTAGTATAGGTAAAAAAATAGCAATTTATAGTGTTCTAATAATGTATGTGAAAAAGTAAAAAACAATCTAGTAGAGGAGACATATGTTTAAACAATAAAATCTAAAAAAACAATAGGAGGGTTGAGAGAAAGAAATGCGAAAAACCAACAAACAATTCGTAACAAAAAAATAGAACTACAACAAAATAAAGAGTTGAGAAGGTTGTGAATTTTGATACCGTACTTCGGAAATAATCGTACATATAAATGAAGGAGAAAATAATAGTAGAAGTAGACGTAGTCGATTGAGAAGTGTAGTAGACGTAGCCAGTAGCCGTAGTCTGGTAGTCGTAGAAAATAGAGAAAAAGCTTCTTCATTGAGGGAGTTTGTAGTCGAGAGAGTTGTTGAATCGATACGAATTTGATACGATCAAAATTGCAAAACTTTGTTGCTTGCTTCTTTGATGAATGAAATTAATTGAATTGAGTGTAGTAGTAGTAGTAGACAGAGCAAGAGAGCAAGGTGTGAAAAAAAATTGTTTGTATTTAATGGGTTTTTATTTATAGGGAACCCACCCCCCCCCCCCCCCCCAAAAAAAAACAAAAACAAAAAAGAAAAAAGAAAAAAGAAAAACAGAACCAACGGCTCATTGTGCTGTGTTTCAGACCGTTCAACCCGCGAGTTGAACGTTCGGGTCAAACGGGTCGAAACCCGGGGGCCGAATGTGCGGGTTTCGAGCGGGTTTGACCTGGTCAACGGGTACGCGGGTCGGGTCGAGCGGGTTCGATTTGCGAACTTGGCTACCCGAGTTGACCCGTTTTGCTAAATGAGTTCGACCCGTACCCGAACCGCTTCATTGCGCGTCATGTTAGAGTGGGCGGGTCGCAGGTAGGTCGTGGGTCAACCCTACCCAGTTGCCATCCATACTTGTGCCCTTTTCCAGCCTTATGTTATAGTGTCTCATTGTTGCTGCGTGTTTGTCATTTAAAAAAACATATCATAAAAAAATTCGGAGTACAAGTTTTCTTGTATGGAAGAAGAGAAGCGGAGTGAAAGGTATAAACCTATCATACCTATCAACAAAAATACGCAAAAGAAACATTTTTTAAATCAGCCAACATTTCAACCTTTTGATTCACATCGATCTCCCGGTATAAAAGTCTGTAGTTCTAACACGTTGTCTTCTACGAAGTGCAATAGGAGGATTTTCAGTGGAGATCTCACCTGGAGAGTTGGATGATTGATCATGGTCGTCACCCGATTTATAAGGAAGTGTCTCTGTCCTTTTCACTTCTTATTACTCTTTTCGTTTACTATTTCTAACATTTCTAGTACCAACTAATTCATTCGGGCGAGACAGATTACGATGTCATGATGCGCCCATTCCTATGGCCATTCCTTCAATACTTCTGGCTCTCGGGAGTCTCTTTGTAGGATACTTGGCCAAAGTGTATAATTATAAACCACAAAATGAGTAGGTATGAACTCCGAACCCAACCCAGTCTGTAACCCCAATCTAGTCATTAACGAATGTCCTCCTGGTATGTAACCCCAATCATGTCATTATTGAATGTCCTCCTTTAGAATGTTAGAGAGTTGGGGTGTAGGGGAAAGTGGAAAATGGCTGGGGACGTAATCAATACATCCAGGGCAGATATTGTTGGCCTTCAAGAAACTAAACTTTCTCACGTCTCTAGACTTAGGAGGTTGGGAGGGAATATGATTAAACAATGGAGAATCCACCCATCTAACCGAGCATCGGGAGATATCGTCATTGGCTTTAATTCTAATATATTTACATGCTTAGAAGAATTCCTTAGAGAATTCTTGTGATCAGTCTGACTCCAGTGCTAGAAAGATAACTGGACTCAAACGATTACAGTAGTATAAGGCCCTAACATTGCTTCTTCCATAATATCATTCTAGACAGACCTCTAAACTACAGACACACGTTGGCAGAACCCTTGGGTCGTAGGAGGGGACTTCAATATCATGAGATTCACTTGTGAATACTATGGTAGAGGTTCTAGTGATGCCAACAGGTAGGAATTCAACCACATTATCACGGATCTGAAACTGGTTGATATCCCAGTCCCAGATAGCCTCTTCACCTAGTCTAATATGCAAGTGGTTCTATAATTGCGAAACTCGACGGGGTCCTTATTTCATTAGATTGGGAGGCTAAATTTCCTCTAGCATTGAGCAAATCCTTGCCGAGACTCACTTCTGATCATGTCCCCATAGTTCTCTCCTCTGGAGAATTGAACTAAAGGAAACCGACCAAATTCAGGTTCGAGAAGGTCTGACTAGAAATTCAGGATTTCCACCACATGGTAATAGAAAGTTAGGCTCGTTCGACATGAGGAATAGAAGCAACAAAAGCTTTTTTTGAATAAGTGCCCCCATTCCAAACTTAGGAAATGGAACCGGACTGGATCCACCACGATCTGGAGAACTAAAGAGACCATCATGGAGTGTATTGATGAACTGGAAAAAATGGAGGAATCTAGATATCTCATTCAAGATAAGCTGAATATGCTGCTAAAGTTAAGAGAAGATATCGCACCGCATAATAAACTAGAAGAAATCAAATGACAACATCGGTCCAGAATTTTATGACTCAAAGAAGGAGATGCAAATACAGCTTTCTTTCATCGTGCGGCTAGTGCACGCCAGAGATCCAATCTCATTCTGTTTGGTCTAGACAGAGTCAGGGGTGATAAAAGAAGAGAAGGAAGTTAAATGGAAATTCCAGACTTACTACAAAAACATTTTCAGGTGCATAAGAAATTTTAGAGTTTTGCTCAGAACAGACTTCTAGCAGGGTAACTCAAAAGAGCTTGTACAAGTATTGCATTCCATTGAATCCCCATTCACAGAGGCGAAAACAAAGGGGGCAATCTCTCAAATGGTTAAGCAGAAAGCACCAGGCCCGTGCGGGTTTCCGATTCTTTTCTACCACACCTTCTGGGAGAAGATTAAGGATGATCTATTATTCGTTCTACTTGAATTCTACGATCACATACTCAAATTAGGTGGACTTAACTATACAAAAGTGGTCCTTATTCCTAAAAAAGATGATTTATCCCATGTAAGGGACTTCCTCCTCATAAGCCTCCTAAATTGTTCGGTCAAGATAATTACCAAGACCCTCGCTAACAGATTAAGGGGGTGATGGATAGGTTAATTAGTCGGAAGCCGGCCGGTTTCATCAAAGGCCAATGCATTCTAGACTGCATAGCTACGACTAAAGAAACCATCCACCAATGGCACATCCCAAATGACAGTAGCTACCTGCTCAAATTGGATTTCAAGAAAGCCTACGACTCGGTTGGATTGTTTAATAGAAGCACTCAGAGGTAGAGGGTATGGTGACAGGTGGATCAGGTGGATCAGGTGGATCCGCCACTGTCTCACAAATAGTAGGACGACTATCTTGGTTAATGGAGGTGCATGTCAACCATTTTCATGCATAAAAGGACTGCGACAAGGGGACCCTATGTCCCCCCTTTTGTTTACTATAGTTGCGGATGTCCTTAATCCATGATGGATAACTACGAACATGAAGGTTGGATTACACCAGTGGCTAGTGAAAGAAATTTACGATCCTACAATTTGCGGATGGTACTTTACTGTTTGGAAATGGAGATTCTAGGGAAACCATCACGTTTAAAAGAGTACTATATAGTTCTGAAGTATGATCCTAACATAGGGTTACTTCCATAAGAGCGCTCTTATTCCTATCGCTTTGTTCATTAAGGAGGCACAGGAACATGCGCTTACCTTAAATTGTAAGATTGAGAGTTTCCCCATCAAGTACCTTGGGCTTCCAGTTAATCCTAGCAAACCTAAGAAATCAAACTGGTCCATGAACATCGATCATGTAGTAAATATGTTAATCGGGTGGAAAGGTAAATCTCTATCCATAGGAGAAAGATTGACCATGATCAACTCGGTTCTTTCTAACATACCAACCTACTATCTTTCTTTCTTTGAAATGCCCAAATGGGTTATTCATAGAATTGAGCAAGTTCGGAAGCATTTCTTGTGGAGAGGGGCCAACACTGATAAGGGTGCATACCGTCTCATTTAGGAAAAACCTGCATAAAAAAGATACACAGAGGACTAGGCATTATTGAACTCAGAGACATGAACTTGACCCTCCTTGGAAAGTGTTGGTGGAAAGTGTTCTACCCTAATGGTGAGGGGTGGCAGGATTTTATTCAATCTTATCACAAAGTAAAGGAACGGGAAATTTGGGCTTCAGGGTGGGCCCAAAGTCTTCTAGTTCTGGAGAGGGGTCTCTAAAGCCTACAATCTATTGAGTAGTTGTGTAGCGTCTTTCATAGGCAACGACAGGTTGAACAAATTCTGGTGGGACAAATGGTGTGGAGCGCACACACTAAAAGAAGTATTCCCATATCTCTATGAACAAGTGATGCAATCCCACAGCACAGTTGTGCCAAGACATGGAAAAGGAGCTCATTGAGGTTAATATTTAGACATCTCCTTACTCAGGAATCTTAACTTTAATTGGGGGAAATTCAAACACAACTTAGATCAGGCGGGAGTGAAATGCTCACATGGCCAAGATCAAAAAGCATGGCAGCTAGAAAAGGTTAGTACATTCACTGTATGTTCGCTGTACAACTGCATACATTTTAAAGGTTTCAGGCCAAAATGGTTAGCAATAATCTAGAAGGCAAAAGCCCCCCCTCCCCATCCACTCCTTAAAAGTCAAGGTTTTCCTGTGATTAGTTCTCAATGATTCGATCCTGACAAGGGAGAACCTGGTTAAAATGCATCCAAACACTGCGACCACCTGCAGTTTTTGTAACATGACCACTGAGATTAGAGACCACCTATTTATTAAATGTCATCGGAGCAACGTAGTTCTGGTTGAGTTTCTAAGGGCCCTAGGTACAAATTTTATCCACTAACCTGAGGAACTATGGATAGAACCCAAATTCACCATTGAGAGACATGAGATGAAAGAAGTCTGGTATATCACAACCGCCGTAACGACCCGGGTTTTATGGCAAGATATCAATAAATTTTACTTTCGTGGGCCTAGTTATAGTATTTATGGTTATCTAACTCATATTTTGCATTTTATCTTTGTTTAGGCCACAACAGCTGCAACGAGACTAAGAGGGGGAATTGCCCAGGCCTTCGAGGTCAAGGAGTACAATGACGAGGAGCTAGAGATTGGACCTACTCTTAAGTGAATGGAGCATCACTAGCTGGATTACCACCCCCCCCCCCCCCCCCCACCGGATTTTGTTTAGGGGGGGGGGATCTCTTCAGTTATGATTGTATTCAAAATGTTGTTTATGTTTTATTATGTCCCACCCTCCAATGTATGTTGGAGAAACTATGTTTTATTTCCTATTTTGTAGTTTTACTATAATTTGTCCAGTACTCTGAATTTGTCTTGTTAACTACTTATTAATGAAACGTAGTTGTTATATTCCGCTTTTTCCATTATTTTTTTTTATAAACCATAGAAAACTATCTCATGATCCAAGAACCCTACCTCGTTAAAAGGATAGAATCTATAAACCAGAATCTAGAAAACCTTCTCGTAGTTAAATAATTGATGGTTTCATATAACTAACAAATACTAAAAGTAAAAACTCTCGTTCAACATGTTATATATACACATCTTTTTCTTTAACATTTTTTGATAAATAAACATAAATTTAATAAAAATACTATTCACTTATGCCCACCCTGAGTAAATTTCCTGCATCCGCAACTAACCACAACATTCACAAACATGTATATCTTCATATAGTTTTTCTTATTTAAACATTTAAGTTTGAACATGTATTTCTTTTGAGAATGTTTGGATTGTCATGTATGTTGTTGTCGCATATGCTAGGTCGTGTGAGAACTTGTGATTGTTATTCTCCACCGAGAAGTACAATATGGAACATCAGAATATTTTTTTGTAATAAAAATGTCCACAATTCCAGATCTTTAGATATGACAACATGCAATATGGAATATCAGAAATATTGTTTTGTGATAAAAATGTCCACGATTCCACATTTTTAATTTTGGATTGTGAATAAACTTTCATTAATGTCTTTAATAAATTATACTATATATTTTTCAAATTTTGAATATCTAATTTAAGTTTGAGAAAGTTCATTTTTATATTGAAAATATATAATTGAATTTAATCTCATTTTTTAAGTTTTTAGTAATATATTTATATTTAATATTTCAAATTAAACGAGTATCGAATTTTACAAGTACGAGTTTTTTGTCTTCTTCTTATTAGGCGTGCAACTCAACTTGTCTATAAAATATATTATGCTAAAACCACTATTGTCTTAGGATTTTCTCATATCTCCATTTTAAAAAGAAAAAAATAGAGGAAAAGTAGGAGGCCACTCAGATCACTACTCATTTCTCTCTCCAATTTTAAAAATCTATCTTAATTTCAACTTAAAATATATCTTCAAATTCTAAAATCCAAAAATCATATCTAAAAACATATTAGAGTATCTATTGACATATTTTATTTGAAAACCAATCTAAAAACATTTATACAGTTATTAACATTTTTTTATTAAGCTACGTGCCCCTAAAATATCTTTCTTAAAAATCATGTTTCCAAATGCTCTAGTACCTATTATGTAAACATTTACTCAACCATATGTTAGAAAAATAGAAGATCTCAACACCAAATGACTTGTAGTTAAATAATTGATGGTTTCATATAACTAACAAATACTAAAAGTAAAAATTCCTGTTCAACATGATATATATACACTTTTTCTTCTTTAAATTTTTTGGATAAATAAACATAAATTTAATTTTAAAAAATGCTATTTACTTCTGCCCACCCTGACTAAAATTTCTGCATCCGCCCAGTCCACAACATTCTCAAACAAGTATATCTTCATATAGTTTTGTTTATTTCAACATTTAAGTTTGAACCTTTATTTCTTTTGAGAATGTCTGGATAGTCATGTATGTTGTTGTCGCATATGCTAGGTCATGTGAGAACTTGTGATTCTTCTTCTCCACCTAGAAGTACAATATGGAACATCACAATATTTTTTTGTGATAAAAATGTCCAAGATTCCAGATTTTTAGATACGACAGGATGCTATAGTTTTAGGGTATATATATATTTTTGACCAGAGAAAGGTTGAGTGATTCCCTCCCTCATTATATCAGCATAAGTTAGCAAAATATACAAGCAAACTTTCAATAGTGAGAAGAACCCGGAGTGGGTAATACAGTGGGAATGGAGAATGAGTTTGCAGCTCTAGACGGAAGAGAATGAAGAGAAATATTATCGTACACTTGTTCTTACCCTAGAACTGTAATGCCCCTAGATTATAGTAGGCCTATAATCAATCCCACATCGGATTTATAAAGTGAGTGATGAATATTTATATGGAATTGCCAAGGATCCAAGATTACATATAATGTTATAGCACTTTTGGTTAGGTTGTGCCCTATGGTGGGGTTATGGTTAGGTTCTTTGGGCATCTAAGGCGCGTAGACGCGCAAACCACTCTCAGTAAGTATATCCAACACATACTTTCTATGTGATAAAGAAATTTGATCCTTAAATTGAGCTACTGAGATCCCTAAGAAATATTTCAATTGCCCGACATCCTTAGTCTAAAGCTTTTGTTGAACATACAACTTCAAATCTTGAATGTCATTCTGATCATCTTCTGTAATCACAATGTCATCAAAATATACAACTAAAATGATCATCTTCCCATGATGAAGTCGATAGAACACAGAATGATCATTATCACTCCTCATTCCAAAACTCGTGACAACCTCAGTGAAACGATCAAACCAATCAGGGGGAGACTGTTTGATTCCATACAAAAACTGTATCAAGCAACAGACTTTTGTAGGCTCAGCTTTACTAACAAAAACAGACGGTGCTCCATATAAACCTCCTCCTTAAGAATGTCATTGAGAAAGACAATCTTGACATCAAGTTGGTGGAGCGGCCAATAAAATTGAGTAGCCATGGCAATAATGATCCGAACATAAGGAATTTTTGGCCACATGAGAGAATGTTTCATCGTAATCAATGTCATGGTCTGTGAATAACGTTTGGCAACCAATCGAGCTTTTAGGCGAGCCAGAGAATCATTAGTGTACACCCACTTAAAATCAGTACAATGTTTGCCAGATGGAAGGAGAACCAGATCTGTAGCGCCCCGACTTTTCAATAAATAAAATTAGAAATACGTGGCAGAATTTCCAGAATCAACTTCAATGTAATCATAAACATAGCAACCAAATACAGGAAAAATTAAAACTTTTTATTATATCAATTATTTACAAAGTACAGCGGAAAATTAAACACCTTAAATTACAATTTCTCTCTTTTACAACACAATCTTTTACAATTTGTTTAAGCCATATTATCATTCTACCACATGTATCCAATCCCAAGCTAATAGTACCTACCTGTAAAACATGAGGCTAGAGATAACCCTAACCTCCAAAACTACAGGGGTCAGCCATAACGGTGTGAGTGACATAAAAAAAATACAATATGAATAAAACGTAAAGGATAAAGTCATAAACAATGCATACCAATAGTAATAACAAAAAGGAATATGAAATAACAATAAATAAAACAAGAAAACACCAAGTGAAACTAGACTAAGTGTCAAGTGTAGGAAAACAGAAAACATCATGCATAAAACCAAGTCAAGAAACACAAATGCAATATGATGACTCTCTAATGAATACTTGTCGGATTCTATGCATCCCATACTATATAGGTCCAGTGCAAGCCCTTATCGTTCTCCACTTTATAGGGTTAAATGCCTTGTTATACAACTAATCCTACTACGATGACTACTACGAGATTTAGATAAACTGTGAGTATCTAGCCCATGCCCTGATAATTACGGAGGTCAGTCTCTATCCACAGATAATTCCGGAGACTATTTTACTCATACCTGGAAATCTTCGAGAATACCCCACACCGCAAGCTATGGCACCTCATCACACGAATACCCGATGAGTGTCGCCTTGACCCCGATAATTCTGGAGATCAATCCCACACTGTAGGTAATTCTTGAGACTATTTCACTCACACCTCGATAATTTCGGAAATTATCTCACACCGCAGGCCATACTGAGGTCCATAACCCATGTTTGCACTCATTTCATCATATCACCATCTAGTGCTTGTCTTTATCTTATTAAGTTAATTAATTAATTACGAATCTCCTAGAGTTTGTGTACTCTACGGGACTTTACTCAACTGATCAACAATAAGGCCCCAACTAGTCAAATCAAAAAAATCTCAACTGCCGGTGTACTAGGGTCCCACACACCCTCTGAAGACTCACAACTCAATCATCAATACAAAATCTTTCATTAAAACTCTTAACCCCATTATCAATACTCTCATATTAAGAAAACTTCTTAAAATCAACAAATCCAAATTTATTTTATATACTCAAAAAATTTCCAGAACTGAAATAAAGTATTAAATCTATTAAATAACTGAAATCATATTTTGAAGTCGTAGAAAGTCACAAAACATCAATTTCTTCAAAAACCATACTTATTTCGCATTATAAGGCAATAGTACACAATTTAAAGATCTATTATAATCAAGACGTAACTCTCTGTAAAATACTGTAATCTGTAGTAAAAACATCATCCAAAGCAGTAAATCTGTAATACCCCGATTTTCTTAATATATAAAGATTATTTATTTCTCTTTTTATGGTATGCTTGGTGACATGTGGCTATTATTTTTCCATGATGAATAAAGTAATATTTTCTTTAAAAGCCCAAATGTTAACTTGTTTATATTTTTGGCCCAATAAATTTTAGCCCATAAACTTAACCTCTTATTTCATAACTTATCTGTGTAGCATCTTTCTTTTATATTCCGGGTATTTGATATGCTATTTATAGGGTGTAGTTGTGTGTACACGTGCACTCCATGTACACGTGCACAAGGCACAACCCTTGGCCGGATGGGAAGCTAGGAGTGTAGATCATGGGTGATTACTTTTGGGATGTGGGTAGTTTCTTAACTCCCGATTTGATCTCAACCTTTGATTCTCCAACTCCCCAATAGATCTCAGCCCTCCATTTCACCTATATTCTAGTATAAATACCCCCTTCTAATCCCTATCTTTTTACACTAAAATTTTCCTAAGTTTTCAAGAGAGTATTTGTGAGTTGTGTGGGAGCTTTTCTGTGGAGGCAAGCAGCATTGCTGGAGATTTCGGTGTGGAGCAAAGGAACAAGAAGTGCTGTGTTATTGAAGGACTTTGCGGGATTTCGGTTTATTTCTTCATACAAGGTGGGTGTTTCTCAGGACTTCTAATGTAGGAATAATGCTACAATGGCTATGATTGATATTATGTTATAAAAGTGATTTGAATGCGGTAGAAATTGCTTGAACATGCTATTAATATTGAAACGAGACTGTCGGTACAGTCGGCTGCCATGTGAGCCAGTCGACTGGTACGAGACATTATTTCGCATGATTGTAATGATAAACGTGTGTATAAATGAACATGATGGTATGAACAATATTTGCATGGTTTCCCTATGACACATATGATGGAGGGAAGGTAAATGAATAAAAAGAGCTAATGGTAGTTAATAATTTGGAATTGTCGAAGCAGTCGACTGATAGTGTGTTAAGTCGACTGGTACTTCAATCTAACTGTGACTGTTGGGTAGTTTCATAAATTGAGATATTTTCATCATGTGGACCCAGTTTGATGACTTGGGATTTACATCTTTATTGTTGTAAGGAATTATGAGCATATGTGAATGCATGTTTAAAGTATTTTTCCTAACGGAAAGGGCATGTTAGTAACTTGAAAATCCATGTTGTAGTGTTACTGAATGATAAGAAACCTTGTCGGTGGAACATGAACTTATGTATACTGTTAATTGACATCATGATGAAATGCACGTAAGAACTGTAAATGATCTATTGAAATTGGATCTGTCCAGTCGACCGATTGCGTGTAGCAAGTCGACTGATCTGGACATAGAATTATGCTGTTGGAATTGCTAAGACAGACGACTGAGGTGTGAACAGTCGACTGTCGTGTGACTAATATTGTGAACTTGAAAGTTGCGGGACAGGCGACTGGTAGTATACACAGTCGACTATCCCGAGCCTTTTTGATAACCCTGTATATGACTGTATAAGTCGACTGGTGTTCTTCCAAGTCGACTGTACAGAAAGGACTTTGACATATTTGAATTCATGTTATTTTGCTGTTGGTAATTGTGAACTATATGATTAAAGTCAATGGATTCTGCTTATGGCTGCATGAATTGTGTAAATGAATCATAGATAAGAAATGGAAGATTAAATGAAATTATGAAATGTGAAATCATGATGAGAAAAGTCTGTGAGACTTTAAAATGAATGATGAGCTGATGATGCTCAATTGGATATTGTGAATTTGAAATTGAACGAAAGAGTAGCTAAGTCTCCCCGGCAGTGAATGAAATGATATTGAGAATTAGACCAGGTTGGTCAAGTGAAATGAAATGATAAGTCCGGATGATGGAGAGGCTAACTCTAGAGATTGATTTTCATTCATGATTCTAATTAAATTAATACATAGTGTGGAGGTGATGAAGGTGAGAGAAAAACATGAGTATGAGAGCTAGGGTACGGTGCGGGTGTGTGAGCCGCAGAATGCATGCTTGATGCGTCAAGACATGGCGCGGGCACAACTCAGTAATGATCGGACTCTAGTCACGCTTGTGGGATGTTTTGGTGACTGCAAGAGGAGTGTGTTCAGGGAGGAGGCTGAATTGTCGCAGAATGCATGCTTGACGAGTCAAGACATGGCGCGAAATTCTACTCCAGGGGCCAGGATACATGCTTGTACTCATAGATTCATCTAGGATACTCATTGGAATTACAGAAGTAGAATAAGTCATGGCGGGGGATTGAACCCTACAAAAATGAAGATCGTTTAAGAGGCTTGCCCTCGAACCTATGTAGTATGGGATGCATAGAATTCGAACAAGTGCGCATTAGTGTCATGTTAATTAAGTAAATTGCATTAAGGATTTAAGTGCACAATCACGACACGACATCATTAAAAGTTCCCTCTTATTTGCATGCTTATGTTGAACAAGTTTGTGATTTGTAAGAAATGAGATTCATTATACTGTTTCTGGCATAGAGAGGATGGCCATGTATAATTATCGTCGGTTGAATAAACTGACGTACCCACAGTGTTTTATGCAGGATATAATTACATGTAAGAGGAATGGATGCATAAAGAGTTCATTATGTTGTTGTTCATTTATGTAAATATTGTATATTTTGCTTCCGCTGTGTAAATTCAAATGTAATATGTTGTAAACTCTGATGTAAAAGTAAAGTTTTAAAATTCCTTGTAAAATTGTATGTGAAGAAAGCGAAAAGATCCTGAAGAACATCTCGAATTCAGTAAATTGGGATTCGGGGCGTTACAAAATCAATAATCCATAAGTTCGAAGAAATAATCTTTTAAGAAAACGACAAAAAACTCACAAAAAGCCAAAAACAATGATGTCGGTCGACCTTGCAGTCGACCTTCATGTCAAAAACAGCCCATACAGCAGCTTCAAATTTCGTGCACCTTTTTACTGATACTTTGTTAAAACTTTGTAAAATCATAAATTTGCAAAACCAACTTCTTGAGATGATCAAATACAACTTTTATAACATACTGGAGTTCATAAAACATATCAAAACTACATCAAATTCATAAAAGAGCAAATTTTCATAAAACTCTTCAAAATAATAAATATAGATATATAAATGTATATATATTTGTTTGCATTAGTAAAGCTTCAAATTTCATCAAATAGGAGTAATATAATGTTTAGATTCAATCTCAGTATTAAAACAATCAAATCTCAACTGAAAACTTCATAAAGGACATCAAAATCGACTTCGGCCATTCATCAAACAAAAACATATGGTCAATGTGCACATGTGTATATATGTCTATATGTATAAGTGTTTAAGCATAAAGAATTAGTATGTATGAGTAGTGTAAGGTTTGATTTAATTCCAGTATCAAAACAACTAAAGAATCAATTGGAAACATCACAAAAATCAAAATCCACTTTTGCGGCAGAACACAGTCAAACCGAATACAGCTCCTCTTTGACACATCAAATTTGATTTCTTTTGAACCACAACCCCTCTTAAATTTATACATACCCCGTCACTTACCTCAGTTTATCCATGAATACATGCAATTATAACAAGTATATAATCAAGTTTTAGTCATCAAAAATACCCAACAGTGTGTATGCATACATATTCAACAATAAAGGTTAGGTTTTGTTCACTTTTTGAAATAATCATTATACAACTAATTTAATATATGTTCAAAACAGCAAGAATATGGGGGAAAGCAACCTATCCATGATTTCTATTAGGTTCTTTAACAATCACAAGTAATCTATATAGAGTTTTAATCATCCATACCACAGTTTCATGAAAGATTCAATTTTTATACATCAAGAATTCATATTATCATTATACAATTCCTAATCATGCTTTCTAATACACATACCATCACATACAAAATGCATAAAACAATACAAAAGAAACATATGTCACTCACCTCATTGAAGAAATCAACCAAATTAATAAAGAATAAGAAAAGGTCCTTCTTTTGCAAAAAAAATCCAAGATCATCGCTTCGAAACTCCAAGAAATTAATAGTAAAAATCTATTTTATTTTTGCAGAGGAGGGGACAGCTATAGTGGCTCTTTTATAGGCCGAAATCTAGATTTTTTAGGGTTTTACCAATTTATGGAAACATCCCTTAACAAATTATTACTTTACATATATAGACCTTTTTTTAATAAAGTAGTTAAATAAGTTAAATAAATTAAAATAAAACCAAATCATTTTACTACTGAGTTATCCAGCCATCAATCATAGCCCAGAAATTAAAATAAAATTTAGATTTGTACTCAAAGTGGTAATTTTGCACAAAAGTCTCTCTCTTTGTAATATTTGCAAATGTGTCAAATAAATATCAGAAAAATCCAAAAAATTCATAAATAATACCTACTAAGAAATATTAGATTTTTAAAAAAAAATTCTGGCTTTTAGTACCCAAGAAAAATATTTGCACAAGATCTACTTAAATTCCAGATTTGAAAAAATACCATACTTGTTTAAATCTTTACAAAATAAACTCTAAATATATTTTAAATAAATTTTATCTTTAAAAATAATCTTGGCCAACCCAAAAAGTAGCAAAAACGAATTTTCATTATTTGTTTGAGATCCAATTGGCTTTTTACATAAAAGCCCCTCTCTTTCGAAGTATTTATAAATAGTTTCTTGTAACAAAAAAATCACAAAATTTAGGATATAATTAATTATAAAT
This sequence comes from Hemerocallis citrina, assembly GCA_017893485.1. Lineage (NCBI taxonomy): Eukaryota > Viridiplantae > Streptophyta > Magnoliopsida > Asparagales > Asphodelaceae > Hemerocallis > Hemerocallis citrina. Next base: position 83,068,833 of record CM030363.1, read on the forward strand.
AGGAGAATATATTAAGAATTTAAAATTGGAGATTTGCACCCAAAAAAATATTTGCATGTGTAAAATTGACAAATTCTTAAAATAGTCAGATTAATTTAAATAAATCTGAAAAATTAAAATATCATAATAAATGAGAAAAATCAATCATTAACCATAAAATTTTAAGTATTCAAAATTTTCTAACTTTGCACATTATTGCACGTACATTGCAATTTCAAGAAAATAGTCAGAATAGTCAACTTTACAAATTTAATATTATTTAATAATATAAAATAAATCATTTTATTTTGCGGGGTATTACAAGATCCCAGGTATCATTTTTTTCTAGAGCAGTCATATCTTCCCGCATAATCTGGCTCCAATCAGGGTGTGAAAGTACCCCTTATATTGACCTGAGAAAATGGTAAATATCCAATGTAACGCCCCGCCGCAATACTCAGACAATTTATTAATTATTAGTATTATTTATAGTACAACGGCCCACCACAGCCTATCTCTCAAAAGGTGGTTAACCAATTAGGTGACTCTTGATCGTAGGGAATTATATTTATTATTTATTAATTCTTGTTAACTCCTGATGTGGGATCAAATTCACCCACATCTCGCTCTCTCTCTCCTCGCGTGTACATGCAAACAGAGCCCCCTTGGTGGGCCCCCTCGCCAACACATCAGCATGCGGGAGCAACAGGGCTCTCCTCTTCTTCCCTGTGCCCCAGGCCCACGTGGAAAACACCCATGTGCTGCCACCAAAAGCCAACAAGCATTCCATCTCATCTCATACATATATTAGCTCGTAATTCCATGCATCCAACCCATAGAACTTCTACAGGACAACACTCTAATTCCATATATATATTATCATATTATATATCTCGAAATTATGGAGTGTTGCATATAACCCCCCTTTAGAAATCAGCGTCCTCGCTGAGTACGGGGCATGTACAACCTAGTGTAGGATCTCCTTTCTAGCCGATGTGGAGCGGGAGTACCCTGATTCAACTAATTTCGGGCTAGCACTTTGACCCCAGCTCCCTCTCAGGCATACATCTCGCCGATATGGATGGAGTACCCTGATTCAGCTAATTATGGTGTACTGCCCCTGGCCAAACTGTCAGTGTACTGACCCCAGCTCCCTCTTAGGCATACACTGCACCCACTCTTTTCCCACACTTGGTGTCGAAAGTCAGCTCTGATACCATTCTGCAACGTCCCACCCCAATACTCAGACAATTTATTAATTATTAGTATTATTTGTAGTATAACTTCCCACCACATGCTGCCTCTCAAAAGGTGGTTAACCAATTAGGTGACTCTTGATCATAGGCAATTATATTTATTATTTATTAATTCTTGTTAACTCCCAATGTGGGATCAAATTCACCCACATCCCGCTCTCTCTCTCCTCACGTGTACATGCAAACAGAAGCCCCTCGATGGGCCCCTCGCCAACACATCAGCACGCGGGAGCAGCAGAGCTCTCCTCTTCTTCCCTGGCCCCACACCCACGTGGACAGCACCCATGTGCTACAAAAAAAGCCAACAAGCCTTCCATCTCATCTCATACATATATTTGCATGTAATTCCATGCATCCAACCCATCGAACTTCTACAGGCCAACACTCTAATTCCATATATATATTATTATATTATATCTCTCGAAATTACGGGGTGTTACATCCAAAGTAAAGATGAAAGCTGAATTAGCAAACGACAAGTGAGCATATGAAAGACAACTATATGAAGGATGTGCAATAGAGCAGTTCTCTTTACGTATAGCAGTGGGAAGATCGAGATCATAAGGTTAATCAGTTGGGGTAACAGTAGGTGTGGGTTCAATGGATGTAACAAGGGGGTAGTTGTAGGCTCAACAATAGAATCTAAAGTAGGCTTAGAAAAGCTTATTTCAGTGTCTAGAGAAGAGGAAACAATAGGCACAGTAGTGTGAACTGAGTTAGAAGCAGTGTTCTTATGTCGTTGGAACACTTAAGTGATTGCAAACATTGTGGGCATTGGTGAAGACCGTTGTTTCACAGAATCAGAAGAAGTAAAGACCAAAAGATCATGGTAGGTAAAGAATTCAGTATCACTCTTATCGGATGGAGGTGGAGTCAGACAAAATGAAATGGTAGAGAAATAAGATTAAGACTCGAGAAAGGTGACATCAACAGAAATAAAGCAATGACACAACTATGAACTATAATATTTATAACCTTTCTAGAAAAGCGAATACCCTAAAAAAATACACCGAATAGAACGAGAATCTAGCTTAGAGTAATCAAGACTGTGATCATGAACAAAACTAACGAGGCAACATTTTTTGGGAGGCAGTGGAAACGGATCAGTAGATAGAAATAATATGGATGAGGGCATGCAGTTAATAAGATGACATGCAGTAAGGACCGCACCCCCCAAGAAACTTTGAGGAACCTGTCTATGACGATGCATGGTCCTTGTAATCTTCAACAAGTGACGGTTCTTACGCTCCGCAACAATATTTTGCTGAGGGGTGTAAGGACAAAAAGATTCATGAAGAATACCACAAGATGATATAAAACTAGTGAACTTAGAAGTAAAATACTATTTGGCATTATTACTACGCAAAATTTAAATGGAAACATCAAATTGGGTTCTTACCTCCGTGCAGAATGATTTAAAGATAGAGAAAACTTCATACCGATATTTCATTAAATATAACCAAGTATCTCGAGAGTAGTCATCAACAAAGTTAACAAAATATCTAAAACCACTAAACTGAGACTCACATGAAAAGGTCCCAAACATCAGAATGAACTAAGTTGAAAGTCGACTCGATCGTTTATTAATCCTAGGAGGGTAAGGCGCACGCAAGTATTTACCTAATTAGCATAACTTACAAGATAACTCTCCAAGAGAATATAATTCTGGTCTCATCTTCTTCAAACTTTGTAAGGATAGATGTCCCAACTGGCAATGTATATGCAAAGGCGTACAACCACTCAAACATGCAAATGAGGTAGAAATTAAGCTGATAGAGACCACCAGACATGCGGCTTCTGCCAATTGTTTTTCTCATTCCAAGCTCCTAAAACACACAGTGATCAGGATAAAAGGTAATAGTAATTTTGCTAACAAATATCAAGCTATATGAAAATTTTGGCATATAAAGAACAAAATGACAACAAAATTTACATCCCCCCCAACTGGGGAGGTAGAACAATCGACGAGCCTGACGGGGAATGGAAAGACCTACTAACAAAGGAAAATATACCTTGATTACCAGTCATATGAATAGAAGCACCTGAATCTATTACACATAATATCGGAGATAAAGTGGTTAAGAATGTGATAACTGACCTTGCTGATGTGACAGAAGAAGATCGCTACCGGGAAGCACGATAATACTGGAGAAACTGAATCTTTTCCTTATTTAACAAGACGGTAATTGATCCGGGGGCAGTGCTGTGAATGTATGTTATGTCCCTTCCTATTCTCAAGAGGATCATGTCTGAATCCTCAGAAATGAAGAGAAATGTTCAGAATCGACGTCAAGGAGAATTAGTCGAATTCCCAAAAAACTAATGATGTCAGCAAATAGGAAAGATGTTGTCAATAGTCAACTGGATCTAGTTGACTGGTCAGCGGATCTGATCTAGGCAACAACAGCAGCAGAGGCAAGTGCTGGTCGAGGCTAGATTGGATTGGGTTGGAGCACCAGGTCGGATCGAAATAAGATCGGGTTGCCTACACTAACAGATCCAAGCAATGACAACAGTAGCTGGTCGGATTGGATCGGATTGGGATCGGATAGCCACTACAGTTGGTGGGATCTGGTGCGTCGAGTCAGATTGAGGCGCACCGGGTTGGGTCTGGTTCGGATTTGGATCTGGTCTCGATTTCGATCCGGATTTGGATCTGGTCTATTGAAATGAACCCAGAAAAAGAAGATGATGATGATTGGGATGTTTGGCTGCATGGGTTTGGAAAGGAGATGGGTCGTCGGGTTTGGAGGTTAGTGCCGGTGATGGAGATGGTGATGGGTTGGCATGAAGACAGTGGTGATGGAGGGTTTCAATGAGGTTGATAGGGATAGGGATGATGCAGTGATAGAGGAGATGGGATGGGAGGTGCTGGGTCACATGGCTAGGTCGCGGGTGCAATTGACGATGGCGGCTGACTAGGGTTGGGGTTCTGATACCATGAATTTTTTTGTTATTTCCTATTCTATTAAGTAGATAGAATGATCTCTTATATAGGTAGGCATAGACAAACACGTGCTTTACTTGGAATATGACAAACTAGTTGTTGCTGCCAATTTTGGTGTGGGAGCAAACAGATGAATTTGTAGATTCTTGGAGAAACGAATAAAGCAAACCTGTTGACTTTTATCGGCATTTGACTAATTTCTTGCCGCTGCCGTTGACCTGCAAAAAAGTTCGATACACTGGGATGGATCCCGGCGACGAACCCTCCGACGTTCTTGTCAGTAATCAAGAAGATTATGAAAGAGCTTTATGTAGAAAAAGATTGATTATCTTGTAACGGTGGGGGGAGAGGGGTATTTATAGTCGCCTTAGGGATCCATTTCGAGATAAGGACAAATCTCTACTTCCCGGTGTAGATGGATAAGATCTAGAGTTTAAATCGTTTCATAGAGATAACTATGAATTTGAATTACTCATTATCCACCTGGGTTGGCTTGTAATAGGTTGCTACCCATATCCAGTAAGACAGATCCGTTTATGGGTTATTGGACTTTGAAGAAAGACCCAGTTCCCATTTTAGACCCATTTGTAGGTGAAATTACAGTTTTACCCTTGAGAGCTTTAAGATTCGTGCCCGATTATAACGATCCTAATTTGGTTCTACTTTTAGCAATATCACAAGCCCCCCATTCCTGGAGACTGAGTTTTACAGTCTTTAAGGAGTAGTTTTGTCCGTTTCAATGGCTATAGAATTTATCGGAGTTCTCAAGCAAGTTTGGATCTTGCTCGAGGTATAACGGTGTCAATTTGAGTTTGTAAAATACCCAAAATTATCATTGAATTTTCTGGATTTTTTTCCAGATTTTTCTGAATTTTTTCCATTTTTAATCATTTTTTGAATTTTATTCAATTTCCGAATTTAAATAATTAATTATCGAAAATTTTAATTAATTATTCTAATTTAATAAATTATTATTTTTCGAGTTTTCAAATTATTTTCCGAATTAATAATTATTTTTAGAATTTTAAATTAATTTTTTCGATTTTTAATTAATTTTTTTGGATTTTTTAAATAATTAATTCAAATAAATAAATTAATTAATTAATTAAATATTACTTGTACACGTGGCGCAATCCTGTGCGTTGATCGTGATCAGAGGGCGCACATCTCAAAGCGGTGCATTTTTCTCTAATGTGAAGGTCAGTACCTCGGTAGCTCCGTTGCTGACCCACCAGATGCTGCCACGTGGACCTTTTTTTTCACTCCCGCCTTCTCCCTTCTTCTACTTCTCTCCTTCCTTCGCATTTCTCTGAGTGTTGCTGGTCCTCGAAGAATGGGGGCTCGTCAAAGGTGTGGCTCGGTGAGGAATGGAGGAGTAGAGGAGTGGAGCTCGACAGCGGAGCTTGGCGACGTGGGGAATTGGGTTCGAGCTCGGCGGGGAGCAGCTCAACAAGGAGGAAGCACGACGAAGAAGTCGGAGCTCAATGGGCTCTCGACGAGAGGAGATCGTGATGGGGGAGAGCTTCGACATTGGCATTGACGAAAGGAAGCTCAGAGTTGGGTTCGGCGCTCAGCTGCGAAGGAGATCGGCCATGGTGGAGCTCTATCGCGAGATCGAGCAGACGAGGGAAAGTTGAAAAGCTCGACAGTGATGGAGAGGCGGTGGCTCGTCAAGGAGCTCAGTAATGGAAAGTGCTCGGCATGACGTTGGGGGAACTCAGTGAGGAGGTGGTAGTGGAGCTCTTTTCCATGGCGATGCTCGACGAGGTTGGCGAGCACAGCGAGGAGCTTGGCAAGAAGGGATTTGGAGTTGAAGGAATCGGAGCTTGGTTGCAGAGGTCGGTGAGGGTGACGGAGGGGTTTGGCGGGGAGCTTGGAGAGGAGCTTCGACGGAGCTCAGAGAGGAGATGGGGTCTGTTTTTGGCACTCAAACTCAGAAGGAGAAGAGGAAGAAGGGGAGTTGTAGGTTCGGGTATCTAACAGGTCCGAACCCGGCCCGTTAACCTTTCAACTCTTTTTTTTTTTTGTTGTGGTTTGGCGAATTTGATCCGTTGATCGTGATCGAACACAAATTTTGAGGCAGAGTTTTTTCCCCAATTTGCAGCTCGGTAGCTCGGTAGCTCGGATCATAATTCTAAGCTAGGAGGCACGATCTGGACCTCTTGATGAAGATCTGGCACGAATCGAGAGGTGATTGTTTTTGCCATTTCGCAGCTCGGTAGCTCGGTAACTCGGATCATAATTCTGAGCTACATGGCACGATCTGAGCCGCTTGATGAAGATCTGCGCGAATCCTGAGGCAATAGTTTTCGCCAATTCACAGCTCGGTGGCTCGGTAGCTCGGATTACCGTTTCGAGCTACGTGGCATGATCTGAACCCTTGATGAAGATCTGGCACGAATCGTAAGGCGGTAGTTTTTTCCCAATTTGCAGCTCGGTAGCTCGAATTTCAGATCCGAGCTATGGGGCGAGATCAGAGCCGTCGATGAGGATCAAGCGCAAATTTTGAGGCGATGATTTTCCCATTTTCACGCTCGGCACCGCTGTGTTGTGACCCACTTTTCCCGGTGCTACAAAGTTCCGATCGGGGCATGTCACCCTTTGTGTTGAAGATGACCTGAAGATCTACAATTTCTCTTTGGAGGTCAATCAAAGAATCACCCGTATTTAGGGTCAAAATAGGCCCGCAATGTCCTCATTTATATCAAGTTGAGAGGAGCTTCAGTCTTCGGCATCCTCGAAGAGGAGCTCCACTCCTATGGGCTAAGAATATGAGCTAGGATGATCCCGTAAAACGAAGATCCGTTCTTGGAGGCAGGTGCGAGGAGCAACTCTAGGGGAGAGTTTTAGCTCCGAACTTGCTGAGGAGAAGGCTACTCTGGAGGCGAGCAGAGCAAAGGGCTTCACCAGGCACTAGGAGAGAGCTGTTTAGGAGACAAGTTTAAGGTGCAACTAAGGGAGAGTTAAGCTCCGAACTCGTTGAGAAGAGGTCCTCTCTAGAGGCGAGTAGAGCGAAAAGCATCACCAGGCTCTAGGAGAGAGCCGTTCGGGAGACAAGTTTGAGGAGGAACTCTATGGGAGAGTTGTGCTCCGAACTCATTGATAAGAGGTTCACTCTGGAGACGAGCGGTGCGAAGAGCTTCACCAGGCTCTAGGAGAGAGCCGTTTGAGAGACAAGTTTGAGGAGCAACTCTAGGAGAGAGTTGAGCTCCGAACTCATTGAGAAGAGATCCTCTCTAGAGGCGAGTGGAGCAAAGAGCATCACCAAGCTCTAGGAGAGAGCCGTTCGGGAGAAAAGTTTGAGGAGGGACTCTAGAGGAGAGTTCTGCTCCGAACTCGTTGAGAATAGGTCTGCTCTGGAGATGAGTGGGGAGAAGAGCTTCACCAGGCTCTAGGGAGAGAGCCGTTTGGGAGACAAGTTTGAGGAGAAACTTTAGGGGAGAGTTGTGCTCCGAACTCATTGAGAAGAGGTACGCTCTGGAGACGAGCGGACCGAAGAGCTTCACCAGGCTATAGGAGAGAGCTGTTTGGGAGACAAGTTTGAGGAGCAACTCTAGGGAAGAGTTGTGCTCCGTACTTGTTGCTTAAGAGAGTATCAACAGTTGTAGGAGCAATTCCGAATGGTGAGCGACTTCGTACTCCCTCGTTCGCAAGTAGCTAAAGCTGCATCGAACCAAGTGTTGGACTCCAAACTTGTTGTTTAAGGGGGTCAACGAGTTATAGGAGCAATTCCGAATGGTGAGCTGCTCCGCACTTGCTCAATTGCAAGTAGCTAAAGCGGCATCGAACCAAGTGTTGGACTCTATACTCGTTTTTTTAGCTTAGTAAGTTGTAGGAGCAGCCCTGTAGGACAAGCTGGACTCCGAACTCACCATTTAACGAGTCGTAGATGTGACTCAGAGAGGTAGAAATGAAGCAAGTGCAATAATAGAAAAAAGCTAAGTTTTATTGAGATAAACTAAGTGGCCGCTTTAATGGGGTGAGCCATTATTACATACTTTTGGTCGGGTTACAAGCATCGGCCTTATTGAAAACTGAAATCCTGCTTCTACGATAGGGTGAAGGCCTATTAGGAGGAGTTTAGTTCTCCCCCCATTGGACCTCCATGGATAAGGTGGAGGACGGCCCCAGGTTCGGAATCTTGGAACTTGGCGGACCTTTCTGTTCGCTTGTAGGCTGCGCGGGGTGGATGATTGGACCCGTCTTTTCGGACAAACTTGGCCAGGAGTCCCCGTTGTATGAGTTCTTTAATCTCCTCTTTAAAAGCCCGACAATCATCTGTGTCGTGGCCGTGGTCCTTATGAAAGTGGCATCACTTATCCCTGTTTCTTTTCTTGCCAGGGGTATTCATTCTAGGGGGAGCGCGGAGTAGCCCTTCCTTGTCCACTTTCATAAGAACTGCTGATATACTAGCATTGAGAAGGGGTGAACTTCTCAAAACGAGGAGCTGGGCGGCATTGGCCATTGTCGTCCCTCTGGAATTTCTGGGACCCTTCTTCGCTCGTATTCTTCTGTTTGTTCCTGGAAGATGGTTCCTCAAGACTGGAGGGGTTAAGAGCCTCTTCCACTCGGATGTACTTCTCACTCCTAAGCAGGAGTGCTGAGAAGTCCCGAGGAGGCTTCTTGGAAAGGGACGCCTTGAGGTCGGCGTTAGTGACGTTGTGCCTGAATGCCACCGATGCTACTAATTGGTTGAGCGAGGCAATAGACCGTGCTTCGACAGTGAAGTGCCGAACGTAATCTCTTAGGCATTCACCATTTCTTTGACTAAGGGTCACCAAAGATCCACTTGTTTTCTCGGCCTGACGGCTACTCACGAAATGAGTAAGGAAGAGCCCTTCGAACTGATCGAAGGAGAATATGGAGGCCGGGGCGAGTCGAGAGTACCATTCTCTCGCAGGCTCCTTCAGCATGGCAGGGAAGGTTTTGCAAAGAAGCGCATCCGAAGCCTGGTGGATCATCATGAGAGTTTTAAAAGCTCTCGATGTTGTCGGCGGGGTCCGACTCCCCGATGAATGACTCAAAGTTAGGGGGCTTGAAGTTTTCCAGGACCGGGGCTTCCATGATGGCCCAGGAGAACGGAGGCCTGCTCGGGCGGAAATTCCTAGCCCGTTGTTCCTCTTCTTTGTCAAGTCGGCCAAGGCACCTCTCCATCTCGTGGAGACGGCGGTAGACCGAGTCTTCCCCTCGGTCATATCTTGCCGAGCCCCGAGACTCTTTCTCATGCGAAAGGGGACTGGGAGTGCGGGGGTGATGGCTTGGGACAGGTTGAGGACTAGGTGCCCATTTCTCGTGGTTGGGAGCGATGTTGAGGGCCCGCAGAACGGCTTCTTGAAAATCCTGGAACTCCGCCCTTGTAACTGGTGTCCCTCTAGCTTGGCGGTCCCTATGTGTGGCTCGGCTTACTAGATTATGACTTCTCCGCCGATGACGTTGAGAGGACTCTCTTCGCCTTCTCATGGGAGGGGATCTTCTGGTCCTTGGTCTACGGGGAGTCCGGACTCTAGAGACCCTTGGGTGCTCAGGTTGATGGACTCCCTCAAGGGCTCACCATCTATTCAGGCGAGTTTGGAGGCCGACCCCCTGTTGGCAGTTGACAATCACTTGACGGAGATCCTGCTCGGGAGGACTTTGAGAAGCCATAGAGTCAACTGAAGGATTGGGGACCGCGACATGGTCATGAAGAGGATGTTGCTTTGGACGACTCCGACGAGAGCCCCCTTGGGCAGCCCCCTGAGACCTTGGAGGGGCCTGTTGAGGAGGAGGCTGTTGAGGATGAAGATTTTGAACTGGAGGAGGAGGAGGAGGAAGAGGAGTGGCTCCTCGGCTGGAAACCGCTGCCTTCCCCTTCTCTTTCGGATGCATAGTTTGAGACCACTTCCGCTGATGAAGTAAGGTTGGATTGCTTTTTCGTTTCCCACAGACTGCGTCAATCTGTTGATGCTAATTTTGGTGTGGGAGCAAACAGATGAATTTTTGGATTCTTGGAGAAACGAATAAAGCAAACATGTTGACTTTTATCGGCATTTGACTGATTTCTTACCGCTGCCGTTGACCTGCAAAAAAGTTCGATACACTGGGATGGATCCCGGCAATGAACCCTCCAACACTCTTGTCAATAATCAAGAAGATTATGAAAGAGATTTATGTAGAAAAGGATTGATTACATTGTAACGGTGGGGGAGAGGGGTATTTATAGTCGCCTTAGGGATACGTTTCGAGATAAGGACAAATCTCTACTTCCTGGTGTGGATGGATAAGATCTAGAGTTTAAACCGTTTCATAGAGATAACTGTGAATTTGAATTACTCTTTATCCACCAGGGTTGGTTTGTAACGGGTTGCTATCCATACCCAGTAGGACAGATCTGTTTATGGGTTATTAGGCTTTGAAGAAAGACCCAGTTCCCATTTCAGACCCATTTGTAGGTGAAATTACCGTTTTACCTCTGAGAGCTTTAAGATTCGTGCCCGATTTGAACGATCCCGATTTGGTTCTATTTGTAGCCATATCACTAGTATAACTACATTTCTAATAAAAACCGTTCTTCCTTCTACTACTTTTCCAACCATACTATATAACCCTCTAACCAGTACTAGATTAATTCTATGTTAAATCCCAATATCTACCTCAAAATGACGAACTTTACCATCGAAACATTGCATCGAATTAATCACTCATTGTAAATTCCAATTTAGGTCTCTTCCTACAACTCTAGTTCTCAAAACTTCAGATAATGTAAAAGAAGCACATACCTAGGTTCCATTTTTTATTTGATTAAGGTAGGCTTAATATGAATTCTTAAGAGAAAACTCAAAATAAAAGAAGATTTACAGTGATCATATACAATAAGCATAATATTCTCGATCCTCTAATTCCAGGCCTCACTTAATAACCCTAACATAAAAAGATAGAAATAATTAAATTGAGAAAAAAGGGGTGAACAAATTAAATCAGGAAAACGAGATTAGTGAATAGTGATGAGCTTGCCACACGTAATTTTTACACTTTGAAATATGGAAGAACCCTAATTTACAAATTTGTGCTTTTGTTTTTGGAGTTCCTCTATGGTGCAAATCATTAACTAACCATAACTATATTTAGACAGCCCCTTAAAAATATGATTTAGTTTAAACCACACTTAGAGTATACCACACTTTCCGTAATATACGACCCACCTCTGGCTCCCACGATGTTTCAATTTTTTTTTAATTTTTTAATTTTTTTATTTTGGGGGGAGGGGGGGGGGGGGGGGGGGGGGGGATGTGATATCCTATGAAATAGAATACTTGCCATTAGATATTCTCAAATACCATGCTTAAACTATATTTATTTTTTCTTCTTATTATCTCTCATCTTATCTTCTTCCTCTCTTCACTCTATTACAGCACCAACGTTTTCCTCCATTTTGTACCCAATTCGTACCGAAAACAACCATTTCTTCTACTTGTGTTCTATATATATGTGTGTGTTCTACCGTGACAAATCACTAGGGACTTTAGACACCACCAGCCAGACGGTCGCCAATGCAGTGTTAGGGATTTACCGCCGAAAACCCCTCTCTAGGATCTTGTAGTGTTATTCGATGCAATCAACACAATCCACCAAGCACATATGAGATCATACCAAACACACCAATGCACACAAATTTGTCCCGGTTGGGGCTTTCACCTTAATCCGGGGGAGAAGAAACCCAAGATGTTATTCAACTAGAGAAGATACAAGAATATTACAATTCTCACCACGACCCTCTCTCAAGCCTCACCAGCAAGTACTAGTAAACAACTAGAAAAACACTCAAGCTTCGCCTTCAATGAAGTACTCTCTCTCTTGGCTCTCAATGGAGGCCAATAACAACAATATATGGAGATCTAGAGAAAAACTAGTTTTATATCTTGATACAATAACCATTGGATATTCCTAAAGAGATAACCTTATGATAAGAGTCCTCAAATCTAACTTGAAGAGCAAGTTGGGCTTCTCACGAATCACCAAGTCCCGACCCAGTAAACCCATCAGCGCCGCGTTCGGTCGACCGCACCCCCAAGGTTGGTCGACCGTCCCCCTCTCGGGAACATTTGCTGAGTAGGGCGGTCGACCACACCTTGTGACTAGTCGACCGCAACGCCTGCAACTACAGCCGCTGACTATTTCCTTGCCTCCACTCCATCTCCGATCTTCTCGATCCCTCCATCGTCTCATCGTCTTCTTATCCAACATAGTATGCATGACATAACCCCAACAATGTCCACCTTGGATTACATACTCATGAATCCACACTTGTGTGATTTGAAATCCCCTAGACTCTTTTCCTTCTTTTCTTGCAAACAACTCGTTTCAATGGCTTCCTTTGCTAGTTGAATATATCTCCACCTATTTTTCTCCTGCTGTATGCCCCCTCAAGAGAACACCCCAGTAGATGTAATCATGGAGGTGCCACCCTCTACAAACTCCACCTACCTCAAGGCTTTCTCCACCTTCCGACGATATTCGAACGTCGCAGTCTCGCTCGGATGATTCTATTGACGGCATACTAGATAGTGCTTTAGGAACAATAGGCTTCGAAACACTTGTGCAAGTTTTTCTGTTCCTCCAAAGTTGGTAGAGGTTATGCTGATCCAGCCCAATCTCCCTCTTACCCTTCATCACCTCACGATAACTTTTCCAAACTGAACGAACTCCGCCTGAATCTGTGTACCTGTAGTCCTGAGCTTCTAGAGTTCTCATGGAAATAAGGCTCCGCTTCATCAAAGGAATATGCATGCTCTCCTCTAGTGTGTGTCCCCTTCCACCTGTCATCTTCAACTCATTTGTTTTCTCACATCTTACTTCACAAATCTTGTCAATCTTCGTTCTCACACAACGACATGACGCAAACTTTTAAGTAGAAAAAATTACTTCACAAATCTTATCAAACTTCGTTCCCACACAACGATACGATGCAAATTTGCAAGTAGAAACCATCTCCCTCTCAGAGCAAACTTGAGAAGAACTAACCGAATCAAAAGAACAACCGGAAATCACATCTAAAGAACTTGAAACAAAAGCACTGTTTAAGCCTTCACCTGATTCAGCGGCACTGAATTTGGCACCCCTCTGACTCAATCGCTTGCAATATTCTTTCATGTAATGCTCAATTCCCTTTGCACTGGTGGCCACGGACCTTACCCCGACATACACTTTTCCTTCCAATCAAAGTACAGTCCACCTCCAAGCAACTCACAGAAGTTGACGCCGATTTCTGACTCTCCTTCCAAAGTGCATCCTCCTCCAACCCCTTGATCATGCATGCTATGAAAAACTTCTCCTTGGTAGATTTCTCGCCTAGCATGGTTATCATGTTGGATGGATTTGATGATGAATATATTGAGTTGGAAACCCTTAGATCATCTGCGTTGCACACCCTCAGTTCAGATAACTCCATATTGAACTCCACTTCATGATCTAGAAGAGCGGTACTTTCCTTCATTGAGAAACCCCACAACTTTCTTTGCTGGTACATCCGAACTTGTGATGACGATCCCGAGTAGTCAGTTCTGAATCTTGCCCAAAGACTCGCCGTACTTCTCCTATACCTGACTTCGTTCATCAATGACATCCGGTTTAAACCCAAGGCTTCTGAACACATCTTCTTCCACTTCTCCTGCTTTGTGCCGATTGGTCTCCCTTTATCTCCTTCTAGGACTAGATCCAAGTCCTATTGAACCGATGCTTCATGCATGTCCACCTTCAAGAGATTAAAGTTGATCTTTTCTTTGAACCACTTGATCTTCGTGATTTGATCTGCCATCATCTCCAAGGAACTCGAACAAACCCTTGAACCCGAAGCTCTGATACCAATTGTTAGGGATTTTCCATCGAAAACCCTCTCTAGGATCTTGTTGAGTTATTCGATGCAATCAACACAAACCACCAAGAACATATGAGATCATACCAAACACACCAAAGCACACAAATTTGTTCCGAATGGGGCTTTTGCCTTAATCCAGGGGAGAAGAAACCCAAGATGTTAATCAACTAGAAAAGATATAAGAATATTACAATTCTCACCACGACCCTCTCTCAATCCTTACCAGCAAGTACTAGTTGTTTACAATTAGAGAAACTCTCAAGCTTCGCCTTCAATGAAGTACTCTCTCTCTTGGCCCTCAATGGAGTCCAATAACAAAAATATATAGAGATCTAGAGAAAACCTAGTTTGATATCTTGATACAATAACCATTGGATATTCCTGAAGAGATAACCCTACGATAAGAGCTGTCAGATCTAACTTGAAGAGCAAGTTGGGCTTCTCACGAATCACCAAGACCTGACCCAATAAACCCATCAGCACCGCATTCGGTCGACCGCACCCCAAGGTTGGTCGACCGCCCCCCTCTCAGGAACATTTGCTGAGTCGGGCAGTCGACCGCACCTTGTGACTAGTCGACCGCAACTCCTGCAACTACAGCGGCTGACTATTTCCTTGCCTCCACTCTTTCTCCGATCTTCTCGATTCCTCTATCGCCTCATCGTCTTCTTATCCAACATAGTATGCAAGACATAAACCCAACATGCAGCTGTCATGGTTGATTGAAGAAATACGGGAGAGATAACATTAAAGAGAATGATAAAAAAAAATAAGGACATGATAAAAATAGGGAGTCCCTCTAGCAAAAATAACGGGACCTTATTTTTGGATTATTTACATGCCTACCCTTATCAACATTTTGAAGTGGATCTGAAGATCCAACAGTTCACAGTTGATTTAGGTTAGTTTAAAATTAGTTAGAAAATTTGAGTTAGTTACTGGTTTGCACCATAAAATTTTCCTTGTTTTTGGTAGGGGTGTGCTAGGCCCGTGCTATATGCAATGCACGAGATTCACACGCGGGCTCTACAGCAAGCTGCTGCGAGTGGGCCCACCCCCAAAAAATTTGGTTTAAGGGAGCATTTGGATTTGGGTAAATTTCACTAAACCCTACCCTGTTTTCACCAATTTGAAGATAACCCTGTCCAATTCCTTTTTTGCAGGTGACCCTACTATAGACTCAAAGTTATTGCGGTTTATCCTACTATTCATTAATACCTTTAATTTTTGACATGAAATGACCATTTTACCCTTGCAAAGTTCAGCAGAGTTTTCTGCAAAGAATATATATATACCCATGTTTTGAAAATTTTGTATTTTAAAATTAGTGTTATTAAACAATATTCTCTCTTTGTTCATCATTTTTTAAAATTATAAATTGAAGTCCCTCTAATACCTAACTAGTATACCCTTGTGCAATATTGCATAATCTTTAAATATTATGAGCAAATAATAAATTTGCACAAAAAAAAATTACCAAAATTATTCTCAAACACACACAATATACAAATTATTGTAATTATTAATGATCGCTTTACTCTCTTTATTTTGGAGAGATAGCAAAACGATGCGGAAGTTAAACATATAAAAGAGACGTGGTTTGTGATGTTAATTGCACAAAAACAAGGAATTTCAAAACCTATAAGACTACGTAACTATTTTGATTGCAAATACAAACGATTATTAGTCAAAATTGGACCTTTCTTTGTTTTGGAGAGATTGCAAAACGATGCGGAATTTAAAAATATAAAAGAGACGTGGTTTGTGAGGTCAATTGCGGGAAAAAAAAAAGGAATTTCAAAACCTTGGTTTTCAGTATAAGACATAAGACTACGTAACTATTTTGATTGCAAATACAAACAATTATTAGTCAAAATTGGACAAAATACACATATCTGAATTAAACATCACCGCAGAACCCACATTATGGGTAGTAAATTTCATCTACAAAACTTTAGCCGGAAAGAGCATAAGATGTTTGCCTAATGCTTCTCTAGGTGATAGAATGTGAGATGGATACTCCTAAAGACTTTGAGGTTTCAAAATTAACCATTAACACCCCAAAGTTTATACGTGATATTTACTCAAGAATTTACTAGTATTATTGATTTGCTCCAAGGGAAAACCTTCTCATGTAGTGCAAAAATAAATATGGATTATTTTTGCATATGTAAAAACAAATATTGAAATTCCAATGTCTTATTCGAACAACATAATCAGAAAGCTTAAGACTGGAGTCTGGTGCATGAATGGAACATTAAAAATAACTTTCAAAAGGTATAAGGCAGGCTACTAAGTTTAGAGTTGTATAACCGATTAAGAATATGGATAAGCTCAGATTCGCCTACCATTTACAATCACATGAAGCATGATGAGAACTGAGCTTTATACAAGGAGAGGAGGTAGAGTATATGAAAAAATTCAGAGCCAGCTTAACTTTTTTTTTCTTTTGGCAGGAAAGACTACTATATGCAAACAACTACTCGTTTTACATATAAGATGCCCATATCATCACATTAAGTAAAAGTTCAAAATCTGGACAGTCTACTCCGTCAAACCAGATTTCACGATGTTCAATTCTTCTCTTGTTGATAATATAATTTGCACATTCGTGCAATTCTTGAAAAATCTGCCCTACAACAACTTCATTATTAGCCTTTAGTTTATCCTTTGCATCCAATAATAGTAGCGGTAAGCCTCCCTTGCAGTAGTGGGGGGCCTGGTGGCACACTCCAGAACGGGTGTCAACCATGGCTAACTTGTGATTGGAAAGCTCTAGATAACAAGAACAAAAATAAACTAAAAGAGAAATTTCTTCAAAATATCATTCATACTAGATCTGATTACAAAAGATGGGTTTATAGAGAAGAACCCCGTGCTCAGCCCGTGATTCCCTCACCCAGACATAGCTAATACCGGCCTCAACTGCCCTACAATGACAGTGGAGCCAACTGACTCTAATCCCTCCACTCATAGGCTGCCAAGTGTAGCCTGCGAAGCCCGTAAGAGATCAAAGGAGGACTTTATTACAAATTTATTACTACTTTTGCAAATAAGACCCTCGAATACAAATATGCTCCTAGGGACTGATATAGAAAAATCCAAGGACTGATACGCGAATGATTTCTTCCCCTGCTTTCAGATACAGTTCATGAATGAACTGTATCATCCCTTTCCCCTTGAAATTGAGCTTCTAAAACCTTCTGAAAATGTGGGAAGCGATTATAAACATCCTAAAATTCTTCCCAAGTAGCATCATCTTCCTCCCCTCCTCTCAATTGCACTAAAATCTCCGTTACCGATGTTCCCCTTTAGTTAACCATTTTTCGACTAAGTACTTTGACAGGCTCAAGAGAATTAGTGTGAAAATACACAGGATGAGTTGTTTGGAGCTTACTGGGGTCTTCGACATGCTGCTTGAGCTGCGAGATGTGGAAAACATCATGAATTTTAGACATTGGGGGAAGTTGCAGTCGATAGGCCACTGTGACGACCTTCTCAGTTATCATGTAAGGCCCACAATAAAAATACGATAATTTGTGCACCCTTATTCCACCCACAGAGGTTTGTCTATATGGTTGAAGTTTGAGGTAGACATATTCACCAACATCCAAGCTCTTATCCCTCCTATGCTTATCAGCCATGGCTCTCATCCGAGCTTGAGCTCTTATCAAGTTATCCCTGGGTATTTGCAGGGTATTATCACACTCGATCAAGCAGTTTTTAACTTCTTGGGATTTTTGCAGTATGTGGGACATATGTTTGTAGGGTTGGAGGAGCTTTTCCATATAGCACTTGGTATGGCAACAGCTTGGTGGCACTGTTGGCATTGGTGTTATGCCAGTATTTCGCCCACGATAGCATATTCACCCAACTAGTTGGTTTATAGGCATAGAAACATCGAAGATAAGACCCTAATATTTTGTTAGTGACCTCAGTCTGGTCATTAGATTGCGGATGAAATAAGGTACTAAGACACATCTGGGTTCCCCGCATATGAAAGATTTCCCTCCAAAAGGTACTGATGAAGATAGCATCTTTGTCGCTTACTATTGCCTTTGGGACACCATATAACTTGATAATGTTGCTCACGACACTTCAGCTATTTGTTTTGGAGTATAAGAATGACTTATGGCAATGAAGTGGCTATATTTTGAAAGCCTATCCACTACCACCAAAATGGTAGTTTTCCCTAAACTTTTGGGAAGGCCATCGATGAAATCCATACTAAGCTTCTCCCAGACTTCCGATGGAATTGGAAGAGGGTGAAGGAGCCCTGCAGGTGATTGTGTGCGGTACTTATTGCGTTGACAAGTATCACACTCCCGAACATATTGCTTGACACTTCTTTTCATTCCAATCCAATGAGCCACTTGTTTAAGCCTCTGCCAGGTTTTTCCGACTCTGAGTGCCCTCCCTGTACTGTGTCATGGTGTAGCCTGAGTAGTTGGTGTGTTACTGGAGATGAGGAGTTAATTTGCACCCTTCCTTTATAAAAAATCAAGCCATGCTGCACAGAATACTTGGCATTAAATACTTCACCTGTAGCTAACTTGTTGAGAATCTCATGATAGTATGAGTCTTCCTTCACTTCAGCCCTGAGGTTTTCCAACCAAGCAACATGTACAATTGAGATTGATTGCAACTGGGCCTCCTCATAAACTCTTAACAAGATATCTGCCCCTATGTTGTCCACCCCCTTTTTATACTCAACCACTTACTGATACCCTTAGAGCTTCCACATCCATGTGTGTTGAGCTTCGATATCCAGCCTTTGCTCCAAAAGATGTTTTAGTGGCTTGTGGTCTGTCTTTATGACAAACTCACTGCCTAATAGATAGTGGCGTCACTTCTTGACTGCTAGGAGAATGGTTAGCATCTCCTTTTCATATGATGAAAAATGCTTGCTCTTCCCCTTTAGTTCCATATTGAGGTATGCTATAGGATGCTTTTACTGCATGAGAATTGCTCCAATTCCCGATCCTGCAGCATCGCACTCCAACACAAACTTCTCATTGAAATTGGGTATTTGGAGCACTAGTGGGGTTGTTAATGCTTTCTTCAATTCTTCAAAAGCTATTTGAGCTACTCCGACCACTTGAAAGCACCCTTTTTAGTTAGACTCACTAATGGTACAACAATAGTTGCATATCTAGAGATGAAGTTACGATAGTACCCAGTGAGCCCCAGGAATCCTCTCAACCCTTTGAGGGATTTAGGGGTTGGCCAAGCTTGAACTGCCTCCACCTTGTTAGGATCTACCGCAACACCATTTTTGGATACTATATGCCCCAAATAAGCTACCTCCTACACCCCAAACACACACTTCCTCATTTTTGCAGATAATGAGTTCTCCTTCAATAGTTGCACGATAATTCTTCAAGTGCTTTAGGTGCTCCTCCCATGTCCTGCTATAAATGAGCATATCATCAAAAAATACAAGCACAAACTTTCTTAGATGTGGCTTAAAGATTTCATTCATAAAGGATTGAAAAGTAGATGGTGCATTTGTTAAACCAAAAGGCATAACCAAATACTCATAGTGCCCTTCATGGGTTTTAAAAGCAGTTTTTGAGATGTCAGCTTCAACCATGCGTATCTGGTGATATCCACTTTGCAGGTCAAGTTTATTATAGTACATTGCCCCATGAAGCTCATCTAGTAATTCATCAATGACGGGGATTGGAAACTTATCTTTAATAGTCATCTTGTTCAAGGCTCGGTAGTCTACACACATCCTCCATGTGTCATCGTGCTTCTTCACCATCACCACTGGTGAAGCAAATGAGCTGGTGTTGGGCCTAATGATGCAAGTCTACAACATATCCTTTACCAATCTCTCTATTTCGTTCTTTTGATGCCATGGGTGTTTATAGGGCCTTAAATTTAATGGTTGGGCATTGTGATGGAGGGTAATTTGATGATCCTGGGTTCTGGTGGGAGGTAGGGATGTTTTCTCCTGAAAGACTTCATCATATTCAACAAGAAATTGAGCTAATTCCCTGCTGTAAGCAAGTTCAAGAGGGGATTCAGTGGCAGCTGCAGAAATTTGTAATATCAAGCCTCTCTTCATATACTGCAAAGTCTTCGCCATAGCCTTGGTTGTAGAGACTTCTATTCCCTGACTGTTCACACATGTTAGCATTTTGATTTCCCCATTCAACTTAAAATGGATTGAGTAATCTCTAAAGCAAATTCAAAATCCTACCAAGGTTCTCATCTATTGCACGCCTAAGATGAGTTGATTAGAGCCCAAAGCCAACACATGAAACTCAGTGATGATTCTCACCCCTTGGCAGGTGAACTCAACTAGTTCGCAGATGCCTTCACAGTGCAATTTCTCACCCCCAGCTATAGTAACTTCAAAAGGGGTCTCTCTTATAATGGGTAACTTCATTTTTCTGACTAACTGGGAATCAACAAAGTTGTGTGTAGAACCAGTGTCGATAAGAGCATATACCTCCTGTCTTGCAATAGATCCCCTCAGTCTGAGGGTTTGGGGAGCTGCTGACCCTGTAATTGCGGCAAGGGGTATAGTGGGATGAGAGGGTTCCTTAGCTTCCAACTTTATTAAACTCAGTTCCTTCCCAGTCACTACATCCTCTTCTGTAGTTTCTTCACTGACACTACCCCCTTCCTCATCTGCCTCCAACTCTCCTACAATTAGCATCAATAATCTTCCCATGCACATATGCCCCTTCACCCACCTTTCATTGCAACTAAAGCATAACCCCTTTGCCTTACTATCAGCAATCATTTTATCGAATTGAGTTTCCTGTGACACAGAGTTGAACCTGCCTTCATTCACCACTGGTTTGTTGGTTGGTGCAGGTTGGGTATTTGAGGGCAGGGGGTCTTCATTGAGGTTGTAGGGGATGTGTACAAGGGTTTAGAACCATGGTACTTAGCTGCCTTGCATTGACACATGAGGATTGTCTCTCTAGACTGAGCCTCTCTATATGCATTGGTCACAGTGAGGGGATGCCTCAGATACACCTCCTGCTGGATCTCCTCCTTGAGACCGGAGATAAAACAATCGACCAAGACGGGCGTTGCCATTGATTTGCTGAGGTGACTATATTTGATAAACTCACAATAGTAATCTTGAACGGTGCCAGTCTATTGAAGTTTTAGAAGGGTTGCAGTGGGATTTTGGAGCTCCGCAGGCCCAAATTATAGTAGCATCTCCCTTTTTGGTGCTTCCCAATCGATCTCCATGCCATACTGACCCTTAAACCACCTCCACCACATTAGGGCATCATCATGAGGTAGTAGACACAGAAATCCACTTGATGTCGCTCCTCAATCTGCTGGGTTTCGAAATGGTGTTCGAGGTGGAAGAACCAGTTACTAATGTCACCACTGCCATCGAAAGTGGGTATCTCGAGCTTGTTATGGTTTGGGTAGATGTAGCTGGATCTACCATAATCTCCATCCTCGTTTCTGATCCATCTGCGATCTCCACCATAACTCCACTACCTTGGGGGTGATAGATCTCATCGATGGTGTTGAGGCGGTAAGTGATACCCCCTACCCCTATCATCATTTGACCTCTCTACAAGCCTTCTCATCATAACACACATCTCTTCATTATGGGTTCTCACCCCTGCGAGTTGGGTCTGAATATCCCCCATTGAGATCTCCACATTTTCCATCCTACGTTCAAGGCCAGTTAGCTTGTCGGAATCAACACCATGGGTGGATTCCCGCGCTGAACGGCTCGGTGATCCGACTCCGGAGTGGGTTCCAAATTCAAAGATCGGTGAGCGCTCGACCTCAACTTGCTCTAATACCATTGTTACTGACCCGAACTGCGCCCTCCCCTGCAGCGGTGGGTGACCTGGTGATGCACGCCCAGAGCGGGTGTCAACCATGGCTAACCTATGATTGGAAAGCTCTAGATAACAATAAAAAAAATACTCCGCAGTTCCGGTGTGTTTTCAAAAAGGCGATTTTTCAAAAATTGCTTCCTCTCCGACCATCTCCCTCCAGATCCGGCCGATTCTTTCCTTTTCGACCCAACTCCCCTTCATTAAACTTGATCAGCTCGCTCTCCTCTCTCGACCCATCTCCTTGTTTGCTTCTCTCTCCGCAGTTCCGGTGGCCGACCCTTTCCATCGACGCCCCTCCTCCATCTCTCTCCTCTCAGTCTCGCCTCCCCTCGGTGCGCTCAGAGTGGCTCACCCCTTCCCCGGAGGATTTTGAGCTCGTTCATCTATAGGTTTTGCTTCAAGGGGGTAGGTTCCTACCAGTTGTCGATTGTCGATCGCTTCTAGGAGAAGGCTCCAGGGCGACCCTACTCCGGCCACGCTACAGTTCACCCTTTCACTGCGAGTATTACTGCTAGTGCCGCCGAGTTCCCAACAGCTAGCTAGGAACTATCTTTTCGGCCCATCACTGTGAGTATACTGCTTTATTTTGGTGCTGAATTTTCTGGTTGTGGTCCTTCGGGTGTGTTGTTGGTCATTGCTAGGGCGTTATGTTTCTTCTGTGTGCGACTTCGATTTCCCAGTGCCGAGGTTGTTCGAGTGGATCCATTATTATCTCTGGTTACTGTTCTTCCCCTCCCCCTACGGCTCCGTTCCGTCAGTGGTGGTTTTCACCTCTGTGCTGTGCCCTAAGCTACTGTTAGCCCAAGTCCGGTTAGCGCTGTTATTCTTCTCGTATTCAACTATCTCTCCTTTCCTTTTCTCCCAATATTGAGGGAGTGTATGCCCTCCTTGGGTTGCTCTGGTTTGTTTATTTGGGTGTGGTGCTTGGGTGGGTTCGGAGCTGTTCTGGCCCTAGTTTTATAGAACAGTGCATTTTCCTTGTTGGTGTTTTTTTAGCATTCTGGGTCTGGTTTCAGCCATGAATCGCTCCAAGTATGAAGTTAGGTCTAACTATGTTGGGGAGTTTCAAGTATTGAAGAGTGCATCGTCTTCTCCGCTTATGGATAATTCCCTTCTTTCCCGGTGCTCTCCTATCTCCTCCATTTCTCCCTCTTCTTGTAGGACCGACCCTCACGTGGTTTGTTTTAGATGCTTCCTTCCTGGACATTTTAAACGTGGGTGCGTGAATATGATGAAGTGCATTTTCTATGATAAGTTTGGTCACTCGCGTAGTCGATGCTTTTCCCTCCAAAATCTACTTGGATTCCCCAAAGGGCACCTCTTACCAGCCAAACTTCTCTCCTTTCTTAACTACCCCATTTTAAAGCACAAGCTCAATGCTAGTTTGGCAAGGAAGAGCAGACTTGTCTCTGATAAGGATCTCGACTCCTTGGCATTAGCGCCCTTACCAACCTTGTACTCCTCCACCTCTTCCATTGCCTATTGTGACGCGACCGCTAAGCTTCAGCATCCTAATATTGCTAACCTTTTTAAGGATCGTAAGGTGTATACGAAACTGGTTTCCTTCCCTCGGTTGAGTTATAACAAGGATCGTCCCCATTTCTCTTCGGTGGGAACTTCGTTGAGCTTGAGTCTGAAAAAAAATGAAGGTTTGTTTAAATCCTTTGTCTCTTATCGTTCTTGGTCTCGAAGTGAGACAGGTCTCGCTTTGCATCACCGCATTTCAGGCCCTCTGATGCATACTGCCAAGACTAATATTTTATATATGACACCCTCTTTACTTTATAATTTTCCTTGTTCTATGGTGTTCTCATCTCCCAATTTTTCGTCGCTCTCTATTCATTTTCCGGGATGCATCTTCTCGTTGTATCAAGATTTAGGAGTCCAATCTTGGACCAATCACCTCCTAATGGAGGTTTTGCGCAGCCTGCACTCTTTCCCCCACAAGCTTTCCCTGATGCTTGATAACTCTTTGTTCTCTCGTTCTTCCTGTCTTATTAACTCCATCCCAATACCCTCATCAGTTGATTCCAGTCTGCTCTCTCCCTCTCCTTGCTTCGTCAAAGACGGAGCTAGTATGCCTGACCCTGCTGCAGTTTCGGGCCCATTGGTGGAGGTCATCCCCCCCACGTTTAAGCAGAAATACAATAAGAAAGTCTTTATTAATTTGCAGAATCGTGTGAGTGCTCGTATTCTGGCTAGAAAAGCAGCCCTTGTATCGGCTCCTCAGCTTGTGCACAGTTGAGTTTCGGCTTCTCCTCGCCATCCCGGTATAGGCTATCAGGCTAGCCTTTTTCCACGCTGCTAGAGTTCCCTTGAGCTGTTGTATCATTCTCCTCTCTCTTAGTCCAGCCTTCCCCTACTTAGCAGAGTGACAGGTCGAGTTTGGTGTTTCCGTGTGGGGGTGCGGCAGGGTGCTCCCGTTCATGCTCACTCATCCTGGATTCTGCACAATCACCTTTTTCGGAGTGTTTTCTTCTTTTGTATCGCAAACCTTGTAGATGCGTGCTAATCAGTCAATTGTTTTTTGATTTCCTTGTTATTTGCTTCTCTCTGTTTTACAGCTTGTAAAACTATTGTAACTTTATTTGTAACTATTATGCTTTTATTGATTAATATATTTTTTAATGGCTGGAGCCTTTTGACTCTATCCGATATATCAACAAAAAAAAAGGATAACAAAAATAAACTAATTTAGAAATTTCTTCAAAATATCATTCATACTAGATCTAATTACAAAAGATGGGTTTATAGAGAAGAATCACATGCTCAGCCCGTGATTCCCTCACCCTGACACAGCTGATACCAGCCTCAACTGCCTATAATGACAGTGGGGCCCACTGACTCTTATCCCTCCACTCATAGGCTGCCAGTTGTAGCCTTCGAAGCCCATGAGAGATCAGAGGAGGACTGTATTACAAATTTACTACTACTTTTGCAAATAAGACCCTCGAATACAAATATTCTCCTAGGGACTAATATAGAAACATCCAAGGACTGATACGTGAATGATTCTTCCCCTGCTTTCAGACACAATTTTTGAACGAACTATATCACATCCATTTGTGATCATTGTCTATTGCAGAGAACCGATCCACACCACTCTGTTATCTCCTTGAAGATAAACATCCATATGGGATCAAGTCTGCAATTTCTTTCACTACAAACGTAGCAGCACATGTTTCAAGTTCGAAGTATTTTCTCTATTAATAATCACGGCAAGTTTCCGGCACTATTGTAGTTAGGAGAGAAGATTTTGGGAGTACTATAAAGTTACATCTCTTCCAGAAGATCCAATACAAAATATTTATACAGGGACTGCATTCACCTTTCTACCAATTTCATTCAAGTTAGACCTCTTAAGTCAGTGTCCTTTCTATGATATGGAAAATAAAATAGTGACTAATAATACTAAATTTATTAACCTTCTCTAGAATGTAAAATCTCTAATCTCTAATCTCTAATCTCTAATATTATAATGGGAGAAGCCCTTAGTATCATTTGTAAATATACCACTTTATTTGTAAATCTACTATTTTATATGTATTGCACGTTGTTACCGCTAAATCTGGTGTGGAGGCAAACAGATAGTATTTGTGGATTCTTGGAAAACTTGAATAGCAAACCTGAAACTTGTTCCGCCGGATTTTGACCGTTGACTCCCGCCGTTCATCTTCAAAAAGTGCGAGACACCGGGATTGATCCCGGCGATGCACCCTCCGACGCTCAAGTCAGTAATCAGGAATGATTATGAAAGAGCGTAAATTGGCAAAAGATTGATTACCTCTTTAATGGTGGTGGATGGAGGGTATTTATAGTCGCCTTGGGGATCAGATTAGGAATGTAATCCCTGTGATCAGATAAGGAATGTAATCCCTAATTCCCAGTGAAAGGATAGATATGAATCAGGGCCGTTGATTAGAATTAATCAGAAACCCTAATTCTACCCTGCTGGACCAGGTTCGGTGTGGATTGAAACCCACACCCAGTTGAGACAGATCCATTTTATGGGTTATTGGGCTTTGAATAAAGACCCAGTTCTCTTTCAGACCCATTTGTAGGTGAAATTACCATTTTACCCCTAGGCTTTGAGATTCGTACTCGATTTGGACGATCCCGATTTAACCCCATTTTTAGCCATATCACGAGCCCCCCACTCCCGAAGACTGAGCTGGATCAGCCTTTGAGGAGTAGTTTTACTGTTTCCATGGCTTGCGGGGTTGTATCGGAGTCCAACGGGGAGTTTCGAATCTTTGTATGAGGCAGTATGGTAATTTTCCAGGTTAGTTGCGTGCTCTAAGCTGTTTTAGAGCTCCTCCGATCTGCTGGCATTTTTCCTTAATTTTTACCTATTCTCCGGATTGCTTATTTAATTTTGCAAAGTGTTGATTCGTCATCCGGGGGTCTTAATCAACCATTCTAGGCAATAATTACTTATTTCAGGGGCCCAAAATATTTCTCCGAATTTATAATTATTTCCTAAAATTTTTAACTAATTTTTCCGAATCTTTAATTATTTTTTCGCAATTTTTAAATAAATAAAACGGCTTTAATAAATAAAAATTAATTTATAATACCGAATTATGACGTGGCGCGATCTGGACCCTTTATCGTCGGTGAGCGCGCTTTTCTGGGGGATCGGACGATCTGTATGGGTCGGCTGGTATTTTCTCCGTATGTGGAGGTCGGTGCTTCGGTACCTCAGCTCGACTCCTCGGCAGCTCGGCTCGGAATGCTGGGATCTGCCGAGCTGCGTGGCACGATCTTGAGCGTCCATCACGGCACGAATCACGAGGACGGGGTTCAGATCACGAGAAAACGTTATTTTGTCGTTTTGTGGACGTGGTGCGATCTGAGCCGTCCATCAAATTTTGACACGAATTTTGGAACGATCCGACGGTGAATCTGGCTCGGCAGAATTTTTTTCCATATGTGGAGGTCGGTACCTCGGTACCTCGGCTCGACTCCTTTTGCAGCTCGGCTCGGAGCGCTGGTATCTGCCGAGCTACGTGGCACGATCCTGAGCGTCCATCACGGCGCGAATCACGAGGACGTGGTTCAGATCATGAGAAAACGTTATCTTGTCATTTTGTGGACGTGGCGCGATCTGAGCCGTCCATCAAGTTTTGACATGAATTTTGGAGCGATCCGACGGTGAATCTGGCTTGGCAGAATTTTTCTCCATTTGTGGAGGTCGGTACCTCGGCACCTCGGCTCGGTAGCTAAGCAAGGCCAACCATGGGTTCGGCGGATCGCTCTTCCACCCAGTAGCTCAGTTACTTAGCCAAGCTGTTCGGTAGCTCGGCTATGCACCCTGGTGGCTGAGCGATGGAGTTGGGCATTTTGACGAGTTCTTGTCTTGAAATGTCGCCACCCTCCGACCCAGTAGCTCGGTTGCTTAGCCAAGCTGTTCAGTAGCTCGGCTATGCACTCCGGTGGCCGGCAGCTCGGAAGGAACGCGTGGCTAGATCTGGAGCACTCATCACGGTGTGAATCACGAGGACGGGGTTCAGTGTAGCGCCCCGAATTTCTAATATGATATCGTAGAAAATACGTGGCACAATCCCAGCATCAACTTCAATGTAATAGTACACATAGCCCAAAAACACAAATAATTTTATTCCAAACATTTATTACAACAATCTTTTTCAAACACAGCGGAAATACAAACACCTTGAATTACAACTCCTCTTTCTACAACACCTCTTTACAAATGTTTACACAAAGCTCTATTACATCAGTTTAACTCAAATCTATCTCAAGCATCCAAGCCTCCAAACTCTAAGCAACAACCTGTAGCACATGAGGCTAGAGATGATCCCTAACCCCCAAACTAAAGGGGTCAGCCATAAATGGTGTGAGTGACATAAACAAGAAACAACATAAATAAACAGTAAGCATGGATTCTTAAACAACATGTACTGACGAGAATAACATACACTAATATGTATTGTGAAGTAAGAAAATGACAAAAAAACATGAAAACATCAAGTGTAGCTTAACGAAGTGGTAGAAGCAGAAAACAGGAAAAACACATGCCTAAAACCAAGTCAAGAAAACACAATTCTAGATGCAACTAATCCCACTACAGTGATGGGAAACAAGGTTCAGAATACTCAGTGAATAGGCGTCACTGCCCTCGACGCGCAAGTATCAAGCAAGATGACTCGATAACAATAATCGGAGAATCATCTCCCTGCTGTGTATTCCACAAATAGGCCTTCCAGACCCTCGACGTGCAAATACACCCGATACATTCCGTGAATAGGTCTGCCGACCCTCAACACGCAAATGCAACCTGCATGCTCCGTGAATAGGCCAGTAGACCTTCGACACGCGAACACCTAAATATCCTCCAATGGGACTAACATATCATGAGTCTATACTTACGTCGATTATTATCAAATACACCAAAAATTCTTATCTCTAGAGTTAGTGTATCCTGCTGGTTCGCAGAACTCCCACTCAACTCCTAGAGACCTCAATAAACCCATAACTCACTATTCCATCGTCAAACGATCAAAGGAGAAATCTCTCCACTCAACAAAACTCAAGTCTTTAATAAATTCCATAATCCAAATCCAACCATATCATATATTGAAAACGTATGTTCTATAGAAGAATGGTATTTATAAGGGTAGGTTATAGATCCAAAACCTTTAAAGAAGTAGCTGTTTAAAGAACATCAAAATACCTTAGAAATGTATCAGGATCAGTCGACTGCAAAAGGGGCCAGTCGACTGTCCAGAGGGAAACTAACTTCTTTAAGAAATAAATCTGAGTTTCTACAGTCGACTGCAAAACTCACCAGTCGACTGTCCAGAGAGAAATTCCAACCTTTCTTTCAGAAAATATGCTGAGTGTCGTAAGTCGACTCGAAAGTCGTAGGTCGACTTACCAGAGAGAAAACTACAGTATCTTTAAAAGTAATCTGGGGACACCAGTCGACAGTAAAAGGTCTAAGTCGATTGTCCAGAACGAATTTTCAAGAAGCTAAAGACACAGCAGCTGGGTCGTATCAGTCGACTAAAAGGTCTGCCAGTCGACTGTCGGCCTACAGACTGCATAATTTTGGTTGTATATCAAAATTAGGGTTTTCCAAAGCAATCATTGTTTACAAAAATAATTTGAATTTAGGTAAAAACGACAATCTCAAATAATCCTCATTGTGGATACATTTCCTCAAATCAACCAATATCTCAAAACTTAATTCTCATGTTCTAAATTCCAAATTCTTTCATTAGGATTTCTCAATACTAAATATCTTCCACAACTCAAAACCAAATCTGATTTGTATTCACGAGATCCAGATGTTCATCCATCTGATCCCTTCTTATCATAACCATACTCAAATCTTAAACATGTTTTCAAGCAATAAAGAATTCATTAATCAATATCTACTAAACGTTCATAGATTTCACATACATAATACAACGATAACCATTGCATCGTTCTCATACAAATACACTAAATAAACATACATGTCAAGCAAACAACAAAACAATCATTCACATAAATCAAATCACAAGACAAAGTTCATATCACTCACATTAGAAATAAAGAGATCCAACAAGAAAGCCCCTCTTTTGTGAGATCCAAAATCATCCACTTCAATCACCAAGAAAATATAAGATATAACAAAACTTGTGTTGTGCAGCGAATGACGGCTGCACACCCTCTTTTATACAGGCCGGAATAAGGATTTAGGGTTTTAGAAATACATTTTCAAAATAGTCCTTCCAAAATATAACTTTACATATATAATCTTTTCTTAGTTAAAATAGGTTAACTAAATCAAAACTAAATCAAATCTTCTTATCACTGAGTTGTCCATTAATCCAGCACAGCCGAGTAAATAAGAAAAATCCGGATTTACAACTCAGGGTGGCGATTTTGCACAAAAGCCCTCCCTTTTGTAATATTTGCAAATACATCATAAAATATTCATAAAAATCCAGAAAAATCAGAAATAATATCTAATAATACATATTATATTTTCCAAATCAAAATATTTGACTTTTACTTTCTAGAAAAATATTTGCACAATATTCTACATAAATTCCATATTTGCAAAAACACCCTTTTTGTTTAAATCTTCACCAAATCGACTTTAAATAAAATCTAAATATATTTAAATTAAAATGATAACCATGAAGAACCAAAATATTAGTAAAAATGAATTTTCATAATTTATTTAAGATCCAAACGACTTTTACATAAAAGCCCCACCCTTTCGAGGTATTCATAAAATTAGTTTCTCTACTCAGAAAATCCCAAATTTTAGAATATATTCCATTATAATTAGGAGAATCTCCTAAAATATAAAAATTGGTTATTTACACCAAAAATATTTGCACGTGTTTCGCACGTGTAAAAAGATAAATCTTTAGAAAATATTTATTAAATTTCCAAAAAATCATTTTAATTCATTTTCAAATATTTAAAATAATATTTGAAAATACGGGGTTCTACATTCAGATCACGAGAAAACGTTATCTTGTCGTTTTGTGGGCGTGGCGCTATCTGAACTTTCCATCAAGTTTCGACGAATTTTGGAGCGATCCAACGGTGGTTCTGGCTCAGTAGAATTTTTCTCCATAATTGGAGGTTGGTACCTCGGCACCTCGGCTCGGTAGCTAAGCGAGGCCTACCATGGGTTCGGCGGATCGCTCTTCCACCCAGTAGCTCGGTTGCTTAGCCAAGCTGTTCGGTAGCTCGGCTATGCACCCTGGTGGTCGAGCTATGGAGTTGGGCAATTTGATGAGTTCTTGTCTTGAAACGTCGCCACCCTCCGACCCGGTAGCTCGGTTGCTTAGCCAAGCTGTTCGGTAGCTCGGCTATGCACTCCGGTGGCCAGCAGCTCGGAAAGAACGCGTGGCTAGATCTGGAGCGTTCATAACGGTGTGAATCACGAGGACGGGGTTCAGATCACGAGAAAACGTTATCTTTTCGTTTTGTGGGCATGGCGCTATCTGAACTGTCCATCAAGTTTCGACACGAATTTTGGAGCGATCCGACGGTGAATCTAGCTTGGCTGAATTTTTCTCCATATGTGGAGGTCGGTACCTCAGCACCTCGGCTCGGTAGCTAAGCGAGGCCTACCATGGGTTCGGCGGATCTCTCTTCCACCCAGTAGCTCGGTTGCTTAGCCAAGCTGTTCGGTAGCTCGGCTATGCACCCTGGTGGCCGAGCGATGGAGTTGGGCATTTTGACAAGTTCTTGTCTTGAAATGTCGCCACCCTCCGACCCAGTAGCTCGGTTGCTTAGCCAAGCTGTTCGGTAGCTCGGCTATGCACTCCGGTGGTCGGCAGCTCGGAAAGAATGCGTGGCTAGATTTGGACCGTTCATAACGATGTGAATCACGAGGACGGGATTCAGATCACGAGAAAATGTTATCTTGTCATTTTGTGGGCGTGGCGCTATCTGAACTGTCCATCAAGTTTCAACACGAATTTTGAAGCGATCCGACGGTGGTTCTGGCTCGGCAGAATTTTTCTCCATATGTGGAGGTCGGTACCTCGGCACCTCGGCTCGGTAGCTAAGCGAGGCCTACCATGGGTTCGGCAGATCGCTCTTCCACCCAGTAGCTCGGTTGCTTAGCCAAGCTGTTCGGTAGCTCGGCTATGCACCCTGGTGGCTGAGCGATTGAGTTGGGCATTTTAACGAGTTCTTGTCTTGAACTGTCGTAACTCTCCGTTTTGGCATTTTGCCTTCTCTTAGTGGGCCTTTAAATGCCTAAGTAAGCCCAAACATCGCTTTGAGGTTATAAATTCTCACCCCCCTTCACCCCTTGGCTCATTTCCCATTTTTACTTCCTAGTTTTTACTTTTACTCTCAGTTTGCTCTGCTAGCGGCGATTTGTGCTCCAAGGTGGTTGCGCTAGCTGTCGCGTGGGCCAGGTGATTTCCGGTGATCTAATTTCTACCGTGAATGTCACTTCAAGGCTACGTCACATCAAGGTCTGCGTATTTGCCTTATACTTTTTAGAGATGTCAAGGGTAAACTCGGGAAGTGAGGCCTCGTCCTCGGACAATAGTGTTGCTGAGGAGAGGAGGCAAGTGGCGAGCCGGAGAAAGGGGAAGGAGTTGGTAGGACCATCCGTGGCCGAGGAGAAGAGAAAGAAGGTAGTGGCCCAGTCTCCTGTAGTCGAGTATTTCATGGAGACTGAGAGGCGAGCCCCTGAGTTGGGCCGGTACCCTAGTGTGCTGTCCGGCCATGCCGGAATTAGGCAGTACGAGGATGATCTCTTGAAGAAGGCAATCGTTGGTAGGTCGGCAGTTTACGAGGAAAACAACCCGAGAGAGACTACCGAGTTGGACGACATTGCCTCGGTATTATCTGAGAAGGACCTGCTCCGAATTAGAAAGGGGTTCGCCATCCCTCCGGAGTACGAGCTGATCCTCCCCGGCCCTGGGATGTGGGCGAACTCCGAACTGTCGCCAGATACGTGTGTGTTCGACTTCGACTCTTTGAGCGTCGGCTTGCGATTCCCTCTGCATCCCTTCGTGTTAAGGGTACTTCAGTGGTATTGCCTGACACCGACCTAGTTTATGCCGAACTTCTGGCGCCACGTGCTCGCCTTCTTGCTGCAGTGCCGCATCGCCAAGGTCGAACCTGACATGGTGATCCTCCGGAGCCTATATCGAATCCACCAGATGAATAAGGCCGAGCCTCGCTACTACCTGTCACCCCAGAAAGGCTTTAGGCTCATAGAGAATCTGGATTCGATAAAAGGTTGGAAGGAGAAGTTTTTTCTGTTGAAGGGGCCCTCGACGCTGGACTTTTCGAAACAGTGGAAGGTAGAGGTGCCAAAGTTTGCATGGGTCGACCCGGTGCTGACTACGGCCGAGGAGGAGGTGGCGGTGAAGCTCATTGCTCTCCCAATGTTGAGCTGGAGAGAAATGACCGAGGATGTGCTACACGGGTCGGTCCTTAGTCCGATCGACCCGAGTATGCCCCTGACATCTTGTCGCAATTTTTTGCTCTTTAAGTTTCTTGTTCGTTTTTCTAACTTGTTGTTTGTTTGTTTGTTCGGAACAGAAGCGCCGAAGATGGATTTCATGGGGATGTTGAATAAGCGAGGCAAGGTTGCCGACGGTGTGAAGAGGAAAAGGACGGGAACGGGTCCTTCGTCCGGCCGCCCAACCAAGGCTCCCTTAGTAGTCACCGACCCTACCCCCGCTACTCAAGCTCCCTCGTTGGTGGTGGCTGTTCCCGCCGACCCCTCGGCTCCTGCTTCATCTGCCATGGCCGGTGAGACCTTCTCCGTCTCGGCGGTGCTGTCGCTCGAGGCCCCGCCTCTGACGACTCAGGCCGAGGAGATTCTGACCGAGCAGCACAAGAAGCTGTTCGTCCCCGACTGGCAGGTGAAGAACCATGACGGCTTCCTCGGTGACTCGCAGATGTGTATGCAGGCCGTGAAGCATCTCGCGACCTCCAAGGACCGAGCTGCTCTGAAGGCGGGGACAACCGGCGACGACACCTACGAGGTCGCCCGGTCGCTTATGTCGTTAATTCTTGATTTTCCCCTTTTTAAGAATTTTGCCTAAGTTCACAGCTCGGCTTTAACTCCTTCTTGCCACAGGCCACCTATCACTTCGGCCATCTTATTCAAGAGTTCGCCGACCAGGAGAGGGAACTGAAGGCCGCCTGTGACAAGGACAAGGCGGAGAAGGCGAGGGCGGTTAGGTAGCACGAGGCGAAGCAACGTCGCTCGGATGGCTTGGCGGTTCGAGTGGCCGACCTTGAGGCGGACTTAGAGCGAACGAAGGAGCAGCTCGCCGTGGAGGTTGCCAAAGTTGCTAAGGCAGCCGAGGAGTTGGCGGAATTGGCAAAGGCCCTGGAGGCAGCGAAGGCAGAGAAGGACGCCGCGGCGGCAGTGATAAGGGCGGAAGTCGAAGCCAATGCGAAGAAGCACATGGCTGGGAATATGGAGAAGTCCTACGCCATGGCGCTCGAGCATGTCCAGGCTCGGGTCCCCGGCTTTCAGAGAGTTGGGTACCGGCTGTGGCCTGGCGGCGAGGATGAAGGCGAAGAGGTCGAAGAAGATGACGATTGGGAAGAGGAGAATGAACCTCGGGATGGGGAGGTGCCAGCTGACCCCAAGACCACGTCGGCCAATCCCCAAACCGAGGTGATGAGGGGCGAAGGGCCATCTGGCGAGGCGTCGGTAACTAAGCTGCCGCCCCAGGTGGATCCCTGATTCTTTTGTTTTTGTAATTTTTCTTTTTGTGTAAGCCTTATAGCGGACTGGCCACCGCTCTTTTGATGTGAATGAAAAGGCTTCTTCTCGAAAATTTTGTTTTGAATTTGTCTAAGTGTACCACTCGGGATTAGTCTTTCAATGTGATGCCCTCGTCTTTCAGATCGTCGAACTCGATTCAGACACCGCAGCTGCTCGGCGTCGTGCGGAACTGTTCAAGCGGTCTCGCGAAGCTCGTCTCGAGGGTGAGATCGAGCTGATCCGAAGAGTGCTGTTCAATGTGGAGAAGAAGAATAGCGAGTTACTGGCCGAAGTGCATCACTTGTGAATAGCCGAGGAAGAACTCTCGGCTAAGGAAGAAGAGTTGGCCTCGGCACTGGCCAAGCGAGATGAGCTCGCAATGACGGTCGAGCAGTTGCAACGGTTGAGCAGTTGCAGAGGGTTACAGTCGACAAGAGCATCGAGGTGACCAATTTGCGTCGCATCATATCTGATAGTGCTGAGTACCCGGGCTCGGCAAAACTCCCTCGGCTCAAGATATCGGTGAAGGACGACACTTTGAAAGATAGGATCGTCGAGCTCGAGGAGGAGGTGGCTCGTCTTAAGCCTCAGCTCGTGAGGATTAACGTCCGTAGCACCTCATATACCCGCGAGGAGTGCGAGCAAGGGATCTCTTTCTACGAGCTCGCGACTCGTCCTCCCGTCACTGGTCGGTCTGCGGCCGATGCCCAAAGTGGCGTAGCAGTTTCCTCGAGTGGAGCCTCAGTCGGAGCCACCATTAGAGTTAGTGGCGAAAAGGCATCTCGGTTCGTTGGCCTAGAGACGAGCTCGGAGGTTAAGCGACGCCGACCCCAAGTGTCTCTGAATTGGAATGTCCCCGTTCCGAAGAGGCGTTGAAAAAGCCGTACCGGGCTTTCGAGTTTTTGTAGCACCTTTTTGTAGTAACCTTGCCATGTAAAATTATTAAGTTGTTTTAATAAAATTGGAGTTCGTCTGCTCGCTATTGTGCCGTAGTTACTTTACTTTTGAAACGAACCATAAGAACCAAAAGTTAGCTCCTTTTATTCGTTCTAGCTATAGAATTTTTGCTCTTGCTCGGGTGTGCCGAGGTCTCTTTGCTTTTCGATAGTTAGGTAGCTCGGATTTATGGCCGAGCTACGTGGCTTAATCTGGCGGCGGATCATGATCATGGTGCGAATCACGAGACAAAAGGCTCAGATTCCGAGAAAACGTTATCTTGTCATTTTGAGGAGATGTGGCGCAATCTGAGCCGTGCATCATGTTCTAGTACAAATTTTGAGATAATCCGACGGTGAAACTGGTTCGGCGGCATTTTTCTCCATATGTGGAGGTCGGTACCTCGTCCACTCGGCTCGGTAACTTGGAGTGCTTAAGGAAGCGGAGTCGAGCCAAATGTTGGACTCCGAACTCGTCGTTAGAGTTTGTTTCAACGGTTGTGGGAACAATTCCGAATGGCGAACCACTTCTAGCTCGCTTAAGAGCGAGCTTGCGAAGCAGAGTCGAGGCAAGTGTTGGACTTCGAATCTCGTCGTTAGAGTTTGTTTCAACGGTTGTGGGAGCAATTCCGAATGGCGAACCACTTCTAGCTCGCTTAAGAGTGAGCTTGCGAAGCAGAGTCGAGCCTAGTGTTGGACTCCGAATCTCGTCGTTAGAGTTTGTTTCAACGGTTGTGGGAGCAATTCCGAATGGCGAACCACTTCTAGCTTGCTTAAGAGCGAGCTTGCGAAGCAGAGTCGAGCCAAGTGTTGGACTCCGAATCTCGTCGTTAGAGTTTGTTTCAATGGTTGTGGGAGCAATTCTGAATGGCGAACCACTTCTGTCTCGCTTAAGAGCGATCTTGCAAAGCAGAGTCGAGCCAAGTGTTGGACTCTGAACTCGTCGTTAGGGTGAAGAGTAAAAGCAGAGTGATACAAGCAATTTTACAAGTAAAATATGAAAAAACGTTCTTTATTGACAACTAATAGTTGGCTGCTTCTAAGTTGCAAGCCGTTATTACATAGAAGAAATAAAGGAAAAAATACAAGTAAAAGGAGAGGAACGGTTCGACATTCCAGAATACTTAGAGAGGCGTTAAAGCGCTCTCTTGGTATTTCAAAAGATGGTCGGCATTCCAAGTCCTGGGGATCTCTCTGCCTTCGAGGTCTTCTAGACGATATGTCCCGGGCCGAACCACTTTGGTGATCTTGTAGGGTCCCTCCCAATTTGGGGCTAGTTTACTCTTCTGACTAGGAAAAGAGATTGCTAACTTTCTGAGGACCAAGTCGCCTTCTTTGAGGTCGGTGGGACGGACTCTCTTATTGTACGCCAACTCGATCCTCCTCCGATAGCTTTGTTGGGGATTGACGCTCTTTCTCGTAGCTCGTCGATCAAGTCTAAGTTTGCCCGAAGTTCTCTGGCATTCTATTCTTTTTCGTAGGCAACAAGGCGAGGAGAAGGTATGCCGACTTCCAATGGGATCACAGCCTCGGACCCATACGTGAGGTTGAATGGCGACTCTTTGGTAGGGGTCCGTTTCGTGGTGCGGTAGTTCCACAACACGTTAGGGAGCTGATCGACCCATAAGCCTTTAGAGCACTTATTCAGCCTCTTCTTAATACCAGAGAGGATCTGTCGGTTAGCATTCTCTACTTGACCATTCGACTGTGGATGGGAGATGGAGGAGAAACATTGTTGGATGGCGAGGTCTTCACATAGAGCTCGGAATGCGGCCCCGGCAAATTGGGTTCCGTTGTCTGTTATGAGGACTCGAGGGACACCGAATCGGCAGATAACGTTCTTCCAGAAGAACTGAAGTACTTTGTTCTCGGTGATTGTGTCCAAGGGCTCAGCCTCTATCCACTTCGAGAAGTAGTCGATTGCCACGACTAAGAATTTGTAAGAATTTGAGTTGGCCGAGAGCTGGTGGGAATATCCCTAGTAAATCTGTCCCCCACATTGCGAAAGGGATAGGACTTGATAGGGAGATGAGTCAAGCTTATGGGAGGCGACGGACGTTGGAGTACTTCTGACAAGAGCTGCATTGCCGAACGTGCAGTTCGGCGTCTTGTAGGAGAGTGGGCCAAAAATATTAATAATTCAACACCTTCCGGGCTAGGGATCTGGACCCTGAATGTGCCCCGCCGATGCCTTCGTGGAGCTCTTGCAGGGCGTAATCGGCTTGTTCCGGGGAGAGGCATCTCAAATAAGGCTTGCCGTCTACTTGTGTGAAGGAGCGCTTGTATAGGATGCCCTCGATAAGCGTGTACTGCTCTGCTCGGGTTCTCACTCGGCGAGCTTCCTTAGGGTCTTCGGGGAGGAGCCCATCCCTTAGGAATTCTACCAGGGGTTTCATCCAATTATCTTGAAGTAGGACAGGTAGCGACTCCATCGAGTCGGAAGTTTCATCTTCTATACTTGGCTTCAGGAGAACCTCGATCAAGACGGTCTGCTTGAGACCTTGGAGGGAGGAGGAGGCTAGCTTGGAGAGGGCATCGGCTTGGAAATTCTCTTCTCGGGGGATTCGCTGGATGAGAGCTTCTTCGAATAGGGCCATGAGATTCCTGACCTTGGCTAGGTACTGAGCCATTCGGTCATCTCGTGCCTCGTACTCGCCTAGGACCTGATTTACGACCAGCTGAGAGTCGCTAAAGATCCGGAGACGCTGCGCCCCTGCCTTGCGAGCCATTCCGAGGCCAGCTATGAGTGCTTCATATTCTTCTTCATTATTAGAGGCCTTAAAGTTGATGCGGAGGGAGTATTGGAGGACGAAATCATCTGGGCCGGCCAGAATGACCCCGACTTTGCTTCCTTCGTTACAAGAGGATCCATCTACGTAAACCGACCAGACAGGCGGTCCTTTCATTGCTTGGCTGACCTCGGGGATGGTACTCTCGACGATGAATTCAGCTAAGGTGTCACGCCCCGCTTCCCAAAAATACAGAATACGGGCACGCAACATAAGTCCAGCGAATGAATATAATCATCCTTAAGCTGTTCAGACATCTTTACAATACATCACAGGCAATATATCAGAGTCAATATATCAGAGTCAATATATCAGAGTAGGAAGCAAAGAGTGGAACCAACATGCATTATTGAGATAATTTCACCAACAGGAATTAATTGAAATCAAATATCATGTTCTCAAATAAAACAGAGTCTGGAAAACAAATATTCTGGGTCACATCGCCCAAATACAAATAATACTCAAGTCTCAATACAGAAATATTTCAAGTCTCACGAATACAGAAAAATGTTCTATCAGGAAACAGAAATAATAATTAGCAACTAATACTGCAAGCCACCAGTACCTTCTTGAATCTGTCCACCATAATCTGCAATTCATCGAATGCAGGAAAAAAGGAAAAGAGAAAACACAGTACCCGTCAATGGCAAGTCCGGGTCACAAATAGAATAGGATACAAGCACATGGACACTATCTAACCACAGGATATACTAACAGGTATAGGTAAACATATGTCAAGTATCAACAGTTAAACAGGTAACATGTATAATTATCAGGTATTCAGGTAATCAGGTAATCATGTATCAAGTATCAGGAAAACAGGTAACAGGATAATTAGGTAATCATGATAATCAGGTTATGTTAAGTCTAATCTTTTTATTAACTATCTAGGTAGCACGACATGCATCCCAGTTTTTACTACATGGTTGCTACAACAAACAATTTTGCTTAGTAAGATTTCATAGTGGAGTCCATAGGGTAACGTACTTGGGTACAGGAAACAGGCAGAACCAGTGGCTCTCTTCTACCCTACACCTTCTTACATAAGAAGCAATGTAGACAGGGTCAGTAACAGGTAAACAGGCAGGTAGGACACTAGTCCTCTTCCAAGTACACATTTCTATTTTTTCTACTAATAGAATCTTTCCTTAAACCCCGGCTTAATTACTTTATTATTAAGATCATCAACAGGCAAGAGAGTGTACTAAATGATGTCAAACTAACAGGTTATAATCAGGTTTAGACTCAGGGAATTAGATCAGCAAGTATAGGTACCAAACATTCACAAATACGAGCAACTTAGCATATGATTATAATCAGGACAGCAAGACCAGTCTGTACAAAAACAGTGATCCAAAGATCTACAGGCATGCAAATCATGATCCGTCAAAGGATCTGGAAACTAGACATCCACACGCTTCTAACGAGTATAATAATTCTATATACTAGTTCACAACATCTCGACTTAAACCACAGTTCAACACAGTTTTTATGTACAGCCAGAAAACAGGGAAATAACTTAAACCACATGAAAACAGAAGATAAAATCATCAATTAAATCCACGAAAATTCTGGGGTAATCCTCTATATGTATAGTCTCAAAATATAAATTTTCATATTTTCCCAGAAAGTATAGATATGTTGTCAAAAATGAAAAGTAACACAAAACACGGTTTTGATGGATCTGGAATTCCTCAACACTGCTGTACAAAATTGAACACATCTTGCAAACAGCGCATCGAAATCCACTTCCGCCAAAACGGGGTGAAAGTATACACAATTACTCAACTTTCATATCTCACATAATATTTCCATACAGTAAATAAAAATAGGGTGAACACGGCATTCAACATACAACCACACGCAGTTTACAGCAAAAGTGATCTCTAGAAAAGAATATAAGACATCGCTCAAAACTCATCTTTTAATTATCACAAAAATCAGGGAACTAGCTAACATCATGGTGAAACACTGGACAAAGTCTTGTGGCATGAAATTATGTATAACCTAGATCTTGAAAATAAATTGTCCACAAAAACTACCCCAAACTGAATCTGGAAACTACCGATATACAGTCACTAAAATAATCATAACTAATTTATATAAACTCCAAACAGGGTAAAACTAGTGGGATTAGAAAATAGATTCAGTCCTCTACAAATTACTCAGAAATAGCCATGTTGAGATTCGGACTCTAATCCAGGCAAAAACGACAATCAATCCAGTACAACCCAAATTTCCAGATTTCTCAACTAAACCTCAAAACGTCATAACTTCTACAAAAATGATCCAAACTCATCCAAATTCAAAACGCAGCCTATCCATTATCTAACTACCATATCTAAGGGTTTCTATCATGTCAAAATCTAATATTTCTCATATGGGTGTTCAACATACATCGGGTACACAATATGTCACATACGCGATCAAAATCGCGTTTGGGTGAATCCTAAGGCATAACCTATCAAACTCCATGTCCTAAGTCATCTATGGCCTGTTTTGAACAATAGAGACGAAACTCACAAATAAAAACATGATCTTTGGCCGTCTCTAGTCTCAAACTATCCTATGTGTGAACTTTCGACTTGTATCAACCTAAGAAATTTAAGTACAAGTTACTTGCCTTTTTTTGTGACGACGAACGCGATGAATCCAAGCATTTCAAAGAAAACCCACGAGCAAGACGTCTTCTAACGCAATTTCGAGCGAAACCCACGAACAAAACGTGCCAACGGTTGATCTCTTTGACACACGAATCAAAGTGAGAGATGCCCACAACTCAAATCAGCGAAGAGAGGTGTTGTTCACTGACTTGGGGTCGTATGGTGCTGATTTGATGCTTGGCCGGCCACAAAAAGAGGAGAGACGAGGTATTTTATGAAGCGAAGTAGTATAAAAGGATGATGGAAGAGTATATATTGGTCGGCTATGGTTGGAGAGACCAAGGGAAGGTCGGCCTGAGGTAGAAGAAGGCAGGCCGGGAATATCTCAAGTGGAGGATGGGTGCAAGTAGGAGAGGGAGAGAAAAATATTAGGGTTAGGGATTAATTAGTATTAGGGGTATATATAGGAGATCAAATGTGGGTTAATGGGTAGTGGATATCAATATGAAACAATAGGTAAACAATAGGTATACAATTGGGTAATGGATATTGGGTAGATTTCAAATGAGGATACAAAGTACAATGAATCCCATGGCTCCCAAAAATCTCCTTAAGGGCCAAAAATCTCAAATTGGTCAAAACTCTCCCAAAATTTCACCATGACCCTCAAATAATATTTATACATGAACGGGATCAAGAAATTGAGAATAAGAGCTCAAAATGTCGAAAAACGGCCAAACGGCGCACAAACAACAAAAGGAGGTCAAAACTACCAGAAAACTGTTATAGAATAAAAATAATTAAACTTATTGTTCCGAAAAATACAATGGAAAATAATAATTCACAAAAATGAAAAATACCCTCAAAAATACCAAAAGTGAAAAACAGAGGTTACATAAGGCCTGAGCCTTGATTGTGGTCCGAGGCTGGTACGATATGTCATGTTGGCTCAGCTCGATAGACCACTTCATGAGGCGATCAGAGATCTCCGGCTTGTGGAGGACTTGCTTCAGCGGCTGGTCAGTAAGAACGACCACCGAATGGGACTGGAAATATGGGTGAAGCTTTCTTGCGGCCATGACTAAGACGTATGCCATCTTCTCTGTCTTTGGGTAGCGGAACTTGGCATCCCGAAGTACCTTGCTCACGTAATAGATGGGCTTTTGAGTCTTATCTTCTTCCCTCACGAGGACGGCGCTGAGGGTCTGCTCGGAGGCGGCTAAGTAGAGGTAGAGGGCTTCACCGGGAACAGGTTTGCTGAGGAGAGGAGGATTGACTAGGTAAGCCTTCAGCTGGTCGAATGAGTCTTGTTGTTGCTGACCCCACTCGAAGCCTTTAGCCCCCCTGAGAGCTTTGATGAAGGGAAGACATTTCTCTCCTGACTTGGAAAGGAAGTGCCATATGGCTGCCAGATGACCCGTTAGCTTCTGAACCTCTTTAACATTCTTCGGGGGAGCCATGTCTAATATGGCTTTGATCTTCTCGGGGTTGGTCTCGATTCCTCTTTGGCTGACCATGAAGCCTAGGAATTTCCCCGACGAGACTCCAAACGCACATTTATTCGGATTGAGCCTCATATCGTGCTTCTTGAGTACGTCGAATGCCTCTTGCAGATCGGCCACATGATCGGGCCCATGGATGCTCTTTACAAGCATATCGTCAACATATACCTCCATATTTCGGCCGATCTGTGCTTGAAAAACCTTGTTGATGAGGTGTTGATAAGTGGCACCTGCATTCTTCAAACCGAAGGGCATTATCCTGTAGCAGTAGAGGCCCTGATCGGTTACAAAAAAGGTCTTCGGGATATCCAGGGAAAACATACGAATCTGATTGTAGCCTGAGAAGGCGTCCATGAAGCTGAGGAGTTCATGGTCCGAAGTGGCGTCAATCAAAGTATCGATGCTTGGAAGAGGGAACGGATCTTTGGGGCATGCCTTGTTGAGGTCGGTAAAGTCGATGCAAATTCTCTAGGTCCCGTTGGACTTCTTTACCATCACTACATTCGAGAGCCATTCGGGATAATTGACCTCTTGTATGAACCGAGCCTTCAAGAGCTTGTCCACCACCTCATTTATAGCTTGCTTGCGCTCGGGAGCGAACTTGCGCCTCTTCTGTTGGACCAGGTTTGAACCCCGGAGCGACGCTGAGGTGGTGGACTAGAAGCTCTTCGGAAATTCCAGGCATGTCCGCAACGGACCAAGCAAAGAGGTCGCGGTTCCTACGGATGCACTGGACTATGTCAGAGCATAGAGCAGATGGGAGGGTCTTGCTAACAAAGAACTTTCGGCTCGGATCTTGCTCAGAGAATAGTACTTCCTCCAATTCGTCCACCGGCTCGGACGTTGGTCGGACACTCTCTTGAGGTATTTCAAGTGTTTCGAGGGAGAGGACTGGACCCCCTGTTGAAGTCATATAGCACTTGCGGGCTACCTCTTGACTGCCTTTTACTTCCCCAACTCCTACCCTGGTGGAGAATTTCATCTTGAGGTGATAAGCGGAAGGGACGGCTTTGAGAGCAGCTAAGCCAGGCCGACCCAAAATGACATTATAAGCTGCAGGGACATCCACGACCATAAAGTCCATCGACTCCGTTCTGGTAGTAGGATTTTTGCCAGCGGTTACGTCGAGGGTGATCACCCCTTCAATAGTCACTGACACTCCCGTGAACCCATGGAGTGTGTAGCCGGCAGGTTTAAGTCTGTCTCGGGATAGTTTGAGGCCTTTGAAATTGGCGAGGAAGAGGATGTTAATGGAGTTGCCATTGTCCACCAGGATCCTCTCCACTTTAAAGTTCGCCATATGGAGGTTGATGACAAGCACGTCACAATGGGGGGTTCAGACACCCTCAAGGTCTTCATCTGAGAATGTGACGGGTACTCCGAGGCCTTTAGGTGGAGGTGTGGCGTGAACCGAATTAACTTCCCTTATAAATGCCTTTCGAGAGGAGTTGGAGGAGTCCCCCATTAGGTCCTCCATGAATGAGGTGTAGGACATGCTCCTCTTCAAATTCGGGCATTTCATCGCGTTCAGG
Source organism: Hemerocallis citrina (assembly GCA_017893485.1). Lineage (NCBI taxonomy): Eukaryota > Viridiplantae > Streptophyta > Magnoliopsida > Asparagales > Asphodelaceae > Hemerocallis > Hemerocallis citrina. The sequence continues at coordinate 83,112,281 of CM030363.1, forward strand.
ACGCTTGTTAGCCCCCCAAGGCAGGGGAGGAATATTGGCTCGGTCCTTTCTCACGAACTTGGTCAGCTGCCCCCTCTGGATGAGGGCTTCTATCTCGTTCTTTAGGGCCCGACAATCATTGGTGTCGTAGCCATGGTCCCAATGATAGCAGCACCACTTCTCTTTGTCCCTCTTCTTGTCAGGGGTGTTCATTTTTGGTGCAGGAGGTATCACCCCCTCCTTCTCGACTTCCATGAGAACTGTGGAAATGTTGGCGTTAAGAGGAGTGAACTTTTCAAATCTAGGAGGAGGTCGGCGCTGACCGCCATTGTCTTTCTGAAGCTTCTTGACCCCTTCTTCTTCAGTTACCTTTCTTTTTAACCCGGAGGTAGACCCTCCGAAGCCCGGGAGGTATTCGGCTTCTTCGGCCCGAATGTACTTCTCGCTCCTAAGAAGGAGGTCGGCAAAATTATGCGAAGGCTTCTTGTCGAGGGAGGATCGAAGGTTAGAGGTGAGGACATTTGATTAGAAGGCGGCCGCCGCAACTGACTGGTCGAGGGAGGAGATGGATCTTACCTCTGCAGTGAACCTCCTCACGTAGTCTTTCAATTTCTCTCCCTTCTCCTGGCAGAGCTGGAGTAACGAGATGCTGGTCTTCTCCGTGCGTCTGCTACTCACAAAATGAGTGATGAAGAGGGTCTTAAACTGTTCGAAGGAGAATATGGAGGACGGGGGCGAGGCGGGAGTACCATTCCTGAGCCGAACCTTTAAGAGTGGCAGGGAAGGTCTTGCACAGCAAGGCATCGGAAGCTTGGTGGATTAGCATGAGGGTTTAAAAGCTTTCGATGTGGTCCACGGGGTCTGACTCCCCGAGTAAGTTTCAAACTGCGGGGGTTTGAAACCTCTTGGGATAGGAGCCTCCACGATGGTTCGGGAGAAGGGATGTCTGCTCGGGCGGATGGTTCTTCCTCTTAACTCCTCATCCTTGTCTATTCGGCCGATGCGCCTCTCCGTCTCATGGAGACGGCGGTAGAGAGCATCGTCCCTCCGACGGTAGTCAAATGAGTCCCTAGACTCATCTTCATAGGAAGGAGAGCGGGGACTACGGCGATGGTAACCCTGGGAGCGGTGAAGACTAGGAATATGCTGTTGGTCGTTAGAAGCCGGAAGAGGAGTTATGGACCGATGGTGAGGACTTTGGACCCATGGGGGAGTAGGAACCCTTGGGGTATTATTGTTGTTGGGTCGTAGGTTGAGAGCTTACAACACCGTTGCTTGGAATTGCTAGAACTCGGCACGAGTGATGGGTGCCTCATCGTTCCTCGGATGTTGCCGACCGGCAGAGGAATGGGATCTTCTCCTGTGATGCTCGGGGGACTCTCTTCGCCCTCTTCGGGTAGGGGACCTTCTGTAGTCTCGGCGGTGAGGAGATTGCTCATCTGGACGTTGTTGGTGGGAGGCTCCCTCTCGGGCCTGCTTTTCATCCAGACGGCGGCGAAGATCCTCATCCTTCTGCCGATTGAGGATGGTATTGCGAAGGTCAGAAGCTCGGGGATTGTGGGAGGCCATAGAATCCGTAGAGGCATTGTGTATTGAGACGCGGTCCTGATGGAGAGGTTGTTTCTGCGGGTTGGGACGTGAGGCCTCTGCACCAGCATTTTAAGGACCGGGGGGACCCTTAGGAGGTTGTTGATTCTGAAGAGGAGGCTGTTCCTGCTGGAGAGGGTCCTCAGCTTGTAGAGGAAGTTGCCCCTGCTGCTGAGCAGGTTGGATGGGGACTTCCTGTTGCTGATCGACGGGGTTGGGTCCACGGTTGGACCCTCTGATTCTTACTTTCCTAGGAGGCATGACTGGGGAAGCTCTGATCTTTGGGAAGAGGAAGAGTTGCTATTCGTGGTGTTTCCCACAGACGGCGCCAATCTGTTACCGCTAAATCTGGTGTGGGGGCAAACAGATAGTATTTGTAGATTCTTGGAAAACTTGAATAGCAAACCTGAAACCTGTTTTGCCGGAGTTTGACTGTTGACTCCCGCCGTTCACCTGCAAAAAGTGCGAGACACCGGGGTTGATCCCGGCGACTGTAATATCCCGGACGGATATTACAGTGTATAAATTATTATTTTATTATTATTTTGTTTTAATTCCAAAATTAGAATATTTTGGTAATTTTCACCCGGTTTATTCATAGACATTATCTGTACCCAGATATCAGTCAGTATACATCCGTCTTGTATCAAATTGATACCGTGATCTTCCGAACTAATAATAGAATTTATTTTATTATTATTTCCGAGATTAAATTATTTTTATGCGGAGTATACGAAGATTTTCGGTATACAGACATATATGCGCACGTACGAGTGGTATGTCGATTAGTGCATTATACGAATTGTGTATTGTGTATTTTTGGACAACACTTGTCTTTGTTATGACAAAACCTATTAGAGTGTTAGGGTTTATAAGTGTTTAATCCTAGGGTTACAAAGACATAAGGGATTAAGGGGGATTACTAGAAAATATCTCTCCCACACCACACCTCCACCACATAACACCTCCCTCCACCTCACCCCTACTTTCCCTAGGGTATGGCCGCCCCCCATATTATGGGGGGGCTTATGTGCAAATATGTAAGTGCACATTTGCACTTTCCACCACTCTCTCTTCCTATAAATACCCCCTTCCTTCACCTTAGTCTCATTTTAGAAAGATCGAAAAGAAGAAAGAAAGAAAGAAAGGAAAAGAAAGAGAGATCACCATGCTAACTTGAGAGTTTTTATTTGTAGGGTTAGTAGGAGTTCTAGGAGCTAAGGAGGAGAGTAATCTAGTTCTTCCATCAAAGAAAAGAAACAAGGTGGGGGTTTCTCCATTGTTTGTTTGTTTGTTTGTTTGTTTATTTAAATGGTTGTTTGATGTTTCTTCTTCTCCTTACCTTCCTTGTTTTATTTTCTTTGGTTCTTTTGGATTGGATTGTGGTGATAGTGTTGTATGTTTGTAAATATTAAAAGTAATAACCACATGAAAAGAAAAGAACAAATGGTAGTGCTAATACACATAAAGATCGAATCTTTGTAGTAGTAGTGGTTGTTTTGTGGACTAAAATGACACATACATATGGACTTGAACATACAACCATTTTGGGGTTGTAGGACTTGAATATGGACTTGTACATAAAGCATATGAACATTTTATACAACCATTTTTGGTTGTAGGACTTGTATTAATCTTGGACTATAAAGATAAGCATATGGTTGGTTGAACCAAATAAAGGTTCTTACTTTATTTTATTATTGTTATTTTCTTTAATAATCTTAGAACCTAAATTAGATGTTAGTTTAATTGAGGGAAAAGAAACTAATTTAAATCACTAGTGGTAGAATGAATAAAAAGATCTTTTTTGATCACTAGTAATATAAAGATGCTAATAAAGATTAGTAGATATTTAAGTAGTAGAAATAAAGTAGTAGTAGCATGTTGTTAAAATAAAGTAGTAGTGGTATGTTGTTAAAATAAAGAAGTAGTAGTAAGTGTTAAAAGAAGTAGTAGTAGATAGTTGTATGTTATGTTCTTGATTAAATAAACTAGTAGTAGTAGTAGATAGTTGTAGATGTTTATGTATCTTCATGTTAAAACAAAGTAGTAGTAGTAGTAGATAGTTGTAGATGTTTATGTTATATTCATATCATAAAGTAGTAGTAGTAGTAGATAATGGTAGATGCTTATTGTTATGTTCTTGGTTAAAATAAAATTGTAGTAGATGTTATGTTTCAATAAAGATGGTAGATGTCCATGCTTCATGCTAAGTTAGTAAGTATCATGCCTAGATAGTTGTAGGAAAAATCATGCACCATGTTAGATTGTTGTTCATGCTTGGTTAGTAGACACTCATACTTAGAATGTTGTAGGATTCATTCTAAAATTCCTACCATATTTAGATTAATTTATTTATGCTTAGAATGTTGTAGGATTTATTCTAAAATTATCTACCATGTTTAGAAGTATTATTTATGCTTAGAATGTTGTAGGATTCATTCTAAAATTATCTACCATGCTAGAAATGTTGTAGGTTAATTACTAAGTAAATACTATGCTATCTAAATCTATCTATGCTTAGATGATAGTAGGAAAGTAGTAAATACCATGCTAGCTAAATTTGTCTATGCTTAGATGATTGTAAGAAATTAGTATACCATGCTAGTTTCATTTATCTATGCTTAGATAGTGTAGGAAGGTGGATATCATGATATATAAATTTATCCATGCTTACATGCTTATAGGAAAGTTATACACCATGCTAGATCAATATTCATGCTTACATGATATCCATGCTTAGATAAGTATATGTTCATGCTATGTTACATGATATCCATGCTTAGATAAGTATATGTTCATGCTATGTTAGTAGATGATCATGCTTAATCATTATTCATACTATGTTAGTAGATGATCATGCTTAATCATTATTCATGCTAAGTTAGTAGATGTCACGCTAATTATTGTCTATGTTAAGTTAGTAGATGACCATGCTAATGATTGTTTATGTTAAGTTAATGGTATCCATGCTAATGATATTCATGCTTAAATTGAGGTAACTATCCATGGTTAGTTGTAGCGATTTTTATGTTATGTCCTATCCATGCTAGAATTGTCGCAGAAACTCATGCTATGTTGTAGGTTGATACTTAACTAGTATACGTGACTAGGATGTTACTAAAATGTACACCATGCCATATGTCAATGATAAAGTAGCATACCATGTCTAGGAATGAGGCATACCATGCTAAAGTTTAAATGCATGCTTAGAATGTTGTAGGATTAATGTTAGAAGACCTACCATGCCTTGGAATGTTGCATGTTCATACTAGTTATATATCCACGCTTGGGTCGTGGTGATTAGTCACGATAAGTAGTAAGCATTCACGTTCAAGTTATAACCCATAATTGACCGTAGTGGACTTCATGTCTAGATTGTAGTGGCCTTCATGCTAAGATTGACATAAGCACATCATATTCGTACTTAAGGGTATTATGTTGAGTGATTCTGTCATATAATTAGATTGCCGTAGGAAGATACTTGCGATCGTATGCCATGCTTAAGGCACTACAGGTCGAAGTAATAAGGATTGGGAAGACCACTAGTAATAGTAAGATTGATAAAGGCTGTTATGTCGCCTTCGGTTCTTCCTTAGTAGAATACCGATCATAGACTATTAGTAGATTCTTCTGTTGCTTCTAATAGTATAAGATCGAGTTGCTAGTAAGCACGTTTGATTGCTTTTAAGATTGATTACCTGTATGGTTGTTTACATATGACTGTGCTCGTACGTGGCTCGACTGGCCCGTATGTAGCTGTGGGTCTCATACGTAGCTTATTTGGCTCGTATGTAAGTTGTTGTCTCGTACGCGGCTCGACCGGCCCGTGCGTAGCTGTTGGTCTCATACACGGCTTATTTGGCTGGTATGTACGTTTTATCTCCTACGAGGCCTGCCTGGCTCGTAGGTAGTTATTGTTTCATACGTAGCTTATTGGCTCGTATGTGGTTGTTACTCGTGTATAGCTTGTTAGCTAGTACACAGTTCGTTGTGCTCGTCTAGGGTGATATTACCACCCTAAGGGCTATCGACCATCAAGACATATGTTGTCTTACCCTAAGAAACGATGGAGGAGTCACTCCTCAGGTACCATCAAATCTCAACCTGTTTAGGTTGATCAAGGACCGGAGTATAGACGGAATCCAAGTTCAGGGTAGTGGCCTGCATATATATTCGCATTGCCGAGGTCTTGGATCGGTAAGCCACGAACCGGATCCTGAAGGATTCTGGTAGGTCTAGGTTGAGCAGCCTAGTAGAGTTGTCTTACAAAGTCTAAATTAAGGCCTAGCATGTTGTGGTTATAATATTGTCCTCCCTAGGAGTGTTCAGGGCTAGGGACATTATTAGGGTAGTGACTTATAAAGATAATTACTTAAAACCTTTGCCGGAAGAGAGGAGTCGGTTGTAGGAGGCACCTTATGACTAACTCGTCCCTTGAGGCAGACCAGGTGGTGTTATTGGGTTGCACCTTCCTGTCAAAAGGAATACGTACGATGCCTTCTCACAAGTTGGGGACATGGGTTGCGTATCCTGATTGTTAATTCCTGAAGTGCCATGATAAGGCGGGCGGAGCTAGGGGGATGGACCCCCGGAACTCTGTCAGGTTCTATACCAAGAGGGCGAACAGGCCATGGACTACGGTCCGACCAGGGGGCGGCAGGGGGCTCCCCTGTTAGCAGTATCCCCGACGGTTCGTCAGGTTTTTGAGTGAGGTCCGGTAGCCGGATAGCAGTGGCAACATGGACACCACTGGCGAACTGCATTAGTGGGACTCGACCACGTCTGCAACCTCATCAGTCATGTTGTATCTGTCAGGAACAGGTTGTGTACAATTAGAATTCATAACGCGGGTTCAACCCCTATATATGGAGAAAACAGCTTGAGATGGGGCGCATGTAGTATGGGATGCATGTTGCTTCGGAGACTTGCTGACATTAGAATAGGAAGCATTCTAGTTCTCTATTTAAATATCGCATTAGAGTCTAGTCATAGCACTCACGAACACTTAAACTACACTAACACCATTGCCATGTTTTGTATGTTGTTTGGGAGATTCGCTGCTTTGATATCAGCCTTTAAGCGTCAGTGAATACTGACGTCCCCACTTCCATAGGTACTGGATCGCCGAAGTACAAGGGCGAGATTCAGGAGGACTCAAGTCAAGGAAAGCAAGGAGTCAGTGTTATGTTTAGTTCCGCTGCAGTATACGTATTGATTATCTATTAGTTGAGAAGTACTCAAGTGAGAGTTACCAAGTGTTGTTCTTTATAACTTGTACTCTGATGTAATTTGTTGAAGGTTGTAATACTTGGGATTGTAAAGGTATTATTGTAACACTATTGTAATGTATTGCAGTTATATGATATTCAGACTTGTAATACATTAGATGTTGAATAAAAGTTTTAAATTCTCCCTTTTTCTGTGTATTGTGACTAATTGAAGAAAAGGTTCTGGCTCGTGCCACGGTTTCCCAGTGTATGGAAATCGGGGCGCTACAGCGACGCACCCTCCGACGCTCAAGTCAGTAATCAGGAATGATTATGAAAGAGCGTAAATTGGCAAAAGATTTATTACCTCTTAATGGTGGTGGATGGGGGATATTTATAGTCGCCTTGGGGATCAGATTAGGAATGTAATCTCTGTGATCAGATAAGGAATGTAATCCCTAATTCCTAGTGAAATGATAGATATGAATCAGGGCCGTTGATTAGAATTAATCAGAAACCCTAATTCTATCCTGCTGGACCGGGTTCGCTGCAGGTTGACACCCGTACCCAGTTGAGACAGATCCGTTTTATGGGTTATTGGGCTTTGAATAAAGACCCAGTTCCCCTTTCAGACCCATTTGTAGATGAAATTACCATTTTACCCCTAGGCTTTGAGATCCGTGCTCGATTTGGACGATTCCGATTTAACCCCAATTTTAGCCATATCACACGTACAACTCAAACTCTCCAATTATACACTTTATTTAAATCTACCAATTTACGTGCATTACACGTATAACTCAAACTCTCTCATTATACTTTTTATATTACTTTAAAAAATCTGTATCTATTAACACGTGCCATATTATATTACTTTAAAAACTGTATATTGATTAAAACGTGCATCGCACGTGTTAACTACTAGTATAGGAAAAAGAGAAGTAAAAGCTACATAATTGAAAAGGGAGGAGGCCTCCTCCATGATATTGGCTTAGAAGGATATCTTGCCGCCTTCTCTACAAAGGAACATCAGCTGAAGAATTAAGGCAATCAAAGAAGATAGTTATTACTTTATTAGAAATTTAAATTACCTTAATAGAAAATTTGGATCGTTAAAACTCCTGGCATTTCATGGACTGTTGGTTATTATAAGTAGTAGTACTAAGAGGAGAAATTTGTCATCTGTCTTAGCCTACACATCTTGTTTTTTTTTTTTTTGAAGAAAAGGTGGAATAATGCCACCCTGTTTCATCAATAAGTAATTAATAAACAACCCCGAAGACTCGGGAATACAAAAGAGCAGTACAGGAAATAAAACATAGCCCCCAACAAATCCCTGGGGGTTGGGTTACATCATCCAGCCTACCGGCAACTGATGAACACATTATTATTCACATTTAGAAGCAATAACCTTAATGTAAATGCACATTTAAAAGCTCTATATGTGGTATTTAACTCTTATTTTCTCTTTTCCATAGGAAACAGCTCAAGACAGCGAAACGAAGCAAATTCAGGATCTTAAGGATGAACTCAGAAGATTACAGAAGCATCAGTCGACTGGTTCTCCACAACAGGCGACTGGACAGAGAACTCAAGCTTACACAGATGTCTCGTCATAGTCGACTTACTCTCAAGGACAGTCGACTAGTCTGATGAATCATGAAAATACTAAAGTCTCGACACAGTCGACTTACATCCAGAGGCAGTCGAATGATAGGCGGCAGAGTAAACAGATAAGATATTCGAAGATTCATCCAAATCTAATTTCAAATCTATCTGAATCCATATTTATGCAAATCAAATCTAGAGACTGGGGTTTTCCAGGAGCACGTGGTTAACAGATAAGGAAGGAAAGAAGAAAAGAGAAAGAAATAAATCATCAAATCAAACAAAGAAGGAGTTTCCTGAAAAAGTGCAAAACCCTAATTCTCAGCCGTGTTCTATAAATATCAGAAAAGAAGCATCAACAGGGCTCTCTCTCTCGGTTGGCACTCTTCCAGGTTCCAAAACGACCGAATCACAAGAGTTTCTGAGCGTTCAAGTCATCAACAGGGGCATTATTCTATCGGCATCAAGGAAGGAGATAGGAGATCCAGTATTCGAAGGCAGTCGACTGTGTGACAGCCAGTCGACCTCATTACCGGACTTCATTAGTTTATTTCTTCTCCTTTTATTCTTTTATGTTGATCATGTATTCAAACTTGTTGATTAATAAAAGTATTATTATGAGGAACTAAATTCATAGTTGGGTAGATTGAAGCCGTAGTTATGTAGTGCTATATTCTTCTGAACTCTTCTACTTTACTTATTGATTGAATCCGTTTGTATTGGTATAGATTGACGGTAATCAAACTTGTTCTCAAAAAGTCTGAGAGCAGTCGACTGAGGTGAGAGCCAGTCGACTGACAAACAGAGCTAGAGAATATCAAGTTTGCATTACTATCTATCTGAATCTGTTATACGAGCATATTGAGACGACCCGTATCTCGTGCCCGTAATTGTAACAAAGGAATCTTTAGGGGTTCCTGGTTCAATCAACTTAAGAGATCTAGATCTGATACCAATTTCTAGAACCTTGAGTGTTTGTTCGTTTCCACTGATCTTATGTTTTCTTTAAGCACCACTTAGTAGATACCATGCTAAACACTTAATGAAAGAAACGAATTAGAGTAGATACCATGCCTAATTCTTGGCCTAGGGAAACAATACTTTAAGGAGTAGATACCATGCCCTTGAAGTGAACAAACATGAGTAATAAGAAGAAGTTCAGAAGGTGACTTAGCATTACTGACTATTGGTGACAATCTAAACCCAACTACTTCATACATATTTGTGATTCAACACTCCTTCATTCAGTTTTAATCTTTTTATTTCTTTTAGACCGTAGAACAACTCTTTATGATTTTTATTCTTTTTATTGATTAGTAAGTTAAAGTCTACAATCTCTGTGGGATCGACCCTTGCTATTGCTACGCTTTGTCAAACGATTCGTGCACTTGCGAGGTTTTTATAATTTGTGTCTAGTTTTATCTATTTATTTAGGTAGCTAGATTGCACAACAAGTTTTTGGCGCCGTTGCCGGGGATTGTCTAGTATTTTAACTTACAGATCAGTAGGAAGTTTTTATTTTCTTTCTTTTAGTTTATTAATAAATTTTTCTTTTAGGTTACAGGATTTTGGTGGACGCACGGAAGGAGATCACTTCGTCCAGAGCTACTACCAATTGACGCAGAAACAGAACGCACTTTACACAGGTTAGGTCGACTGATTGTGACCAACCAGTCGAATGCTGCACGAACCCAGTCAACTGCTCAGAGACCTAAGTCACAAGAAATCATGGCAGAAGAAATACCCAATCGCGTACCAATGCAGGATAAGTTTACGCCTAAGAACATTGAACAACCCTCCTGCATTGCATATCAACCCAATGTCACAGGGAACATGCATCTATCTTCTCAGTTACTTGGTATGGTTCCCCATTTTAGTGGCAGACCTGATGAAGAGCCTCATCTCCATTTACAAGATTTTTTCGATCTTTGCAGGACACAAAGCGTTCAAGGGCTCACCCCTGAGAAAATCAGGTTAATATTGTTTCCCTTTTCCTTAAAACTTAACGCTAAACTATGGTATAATTCTTTGGAACCAGGATCAATAAACTCATGGGAGCAATTGGCGACAAAGTTCTTAAAAGAATTCTTTCCAGCCCAAAAGACCAAACAGCTGAAAAGGGAGATTCAACTCTTCCAACAAAAGGATGGAGATTTATTTTTCGAAGCCTGGAAAGATTTCAAGAACAAGCTTCTCAAGTGTCCAACACACAACATGCCTAAAGATGATCAGGTACAAGCTTTTTATGAAGGTTTAAATGATACTAATAAGGCAATTGTGGATTCAGCTTTCAACGGGATCTTGATGAGGAAAAGCGGCGAAGAGGCCATAGAACTATTTGAAGAACTCAGCGAGAATTCACAACAATTTTCAACAAGGAGGGGCCCTTCGAAAAAACAGGGAGTTTATGAAATTTCTAGTAGCAATAACATTCAATTGGAAATGGTAAACATGAATAAGAAAATTGATATGCTTGTTAATGCAATGTCTATGATGGGTGGAGTTAAAAATCAAACAAATGAAATTTGTGTAATTTGTTCTCATGTAGACCATACCACTGATACATGTCCCATGTCTTCTTTCACAGATCAGGAGCATGCAAATTATGTAGGTCGAGGAGTTTTCCACCAAAGAACAACCCATTCTCAAACACATACAACCCAGGGTGGAGGAACCATCCAAACTTCTCATGGAGCAATAATCAGAATAATCAAGGGACTCAATTCATACAAGGACATGCACGGAACTTCCAAATGGGAAGTGGGATTGATAGGCCAGTTCAAGAACAGAAGAAGTTGGATTTTGAATCCACCGTTCTTCAATTGCTCCAACAACAACATCAAACAAGCAACCAACAAGGACAAGCAATTCAGAAGTTGGAAACACAAATTGGCCAAATTGCTAAAGAATTAAGTGAGCGAAAGGCAAGGGAACTTCCATCACAAACTATACCAAACCCTGGAGGCCAAGAACAGCTCAAGGCAGTCACAACATTAAGAAGTGGTAAGATAATTGACAACAAAGTTGGAACACATACCGAAGAAAAAGAAGAACAACCATTAAAAATTGTGGGGTCTAACAAGGTAAGTGAAAAAGAAAGAACAGTTTTGCCACCATTCCCTCAAAGGTTAGTCAAACAAAAGAAAGATCAACATTTATTTGACATCTTTGAAACTCTTAGAAAGGAAGAAATTAATATCCCCCTACTTGATGCTATTAAACAAATTCCTTCTTATGCTAAATTTTTGAAAGAATGTTGTACTCACAAAAGAACATTTCAGGTTAGGGAGGATGTGGCGTTGACAGAAGAAGTGAGCGCTGTTTTATTGAGAAAATTACCTCCTAAATTAAAAGACCCAAGTAGTTTTACTATTCCTTGCAGGATTGGTGAGCACTTCTTTGAGAAAGCACTACTAGACTTGGGGGCAAGCATCAATCTTCTCCCATACACCATCTATGAAAAGTTAGGATTGGGGGAACTCCAACCAACATCCATCACGTTACAGTTGGCAGATCGCAGTATCAAAAGACCTAAAGGTATTTTGGAAGATGTCCTAGTTCAGGTAAACGATTTCATTTTGCCTGCTGATTTTGTTGTGTTAGACATGAAGGAATCTTCAATGCCATCTTCTCTACCAATTATTTTAGGTAGACCCTTTATGAGTACGGCTGATATAAAAATTTGTGTTAAAAAGGGTACTATAAGCATGAAAATAAATGGAGAGAAGGTTGAATTTAAAATGTTTGATACACTGAAATTTCCACATGATGATCATGAATGCTATAATGTTGATGTGGTGCAGGATATTGTTGATCAAACATTTCAGGTACATAGCGTTGAACCATTACAGGCCACAATTACACAATCTCTAACTTTATCTAATGTCGAACAGGAATACGGTGACTGGGAAATTGCAGAGACAGTACATCACCTTGACACTTCACAGTCATACTCAGGTAAGTTTGCACCAGTATTTGAAAAATTGGTGATTGATGAACTTTTTGTTTCTGCAGACAAGTCGACTGGTGCACTGGACAAGTCGACTGCTGCAGAGGATCAGTCGACTGTCCAGACTGCTACCAGGGATCAGTCGACTGCACCAAGACTTACAGACCCAGAGCTTAAGCAGCTACCCGATCATTTGAAGCACGCATATTTGGGCGAGAACCAGACGCTACTAGTGATAATTGCTGCGAATCTAAGTGCACAGGAAGAAGAGAAGTTGCTAAAGGTACTACGAGAACACAGGAATGCAATAGGATGGACCATTGCAGATATCAAGGGAATAAGTCCATCCAAATGCATGCATCGAATACTCCTTGAAAACAATGCAAAACCAAACAGGGAGGCACAGAGAAGGCTTAACCCAAACATGAAGGAAGTGGTAAGAGCAGAGATTTTGAAGCTACTAGATGTTGGCATCATCTACCCTATCTCAGATAGCAAATGGGTAAGTCCTATACATGTAGTGCCTAAGAAAAGTGGAGTCACAGTGGTGACAAATGAAGAGAATGAGCTTATCCCTACTAGAGTGACCACAGGATGGAGGGTATGCATTGATTATAGGAAACTGAACAATGAAACCAGGAAAGATCACTTCCCTCTTCCTTTTATTGATCAAATGTTAGAAAGATTAGCAGGATATAGTCATTATTGTTTTTTAGACGGCTATAGTGGCTATAATCAAATTGCTATTGCTCCAGAAGATCAAGAAAAAACTACTTTTACATGTCCTTTTGGTACTTTTGCATACAGGAGGATGCCCTTTGGATTGTGCAATGCTCCAGCTACATTTCAAAGATGCATGATGAGTATATTTTCAGACATGGTGGAAAGGTTCATCGAGGTATTTATGGATGACTTTAGTGTTTTTGGATCTTGTTTTGATGAATGCCTTAACCATTTGCAGCTTGTGCTTAAAAGATGTGAAGAATGCAACTTAGTGCTGAATTGGGAAAAGTGCCATTTCATGGTACAACAAGGTATTGTGTTGGGACACGTGGTGTCAAAAAGAGGCATAGAGGTAGACAAAGCAAAAATAGATATAATATCAAAACTACCCCCTCCCACTACAGTTGAGGGTGTTAGGAGTTTTCTACGGCATGCAGGGTTCTATAGAAGATTTATAAAAGATTTTTCAAAAATCTCCAAATCCCTTTGTGATTTGTTGGCTAAAAATGTTGAGTTTGTATGGACAGAAGAGTGCACAAATGCTTTTATGACATTAAAAAATCTTCTCATTTCTGCACCTATTGTCATGGCACCAGATTGGAGCCATCCTTTCGAGCTTGTGTGTGATGCAAGTGATTATGCTTTAGGGGCTGTTTTAGGTCAACGAATCAATAAGAAACCCCATGTTATCTACTATGCTTCTCGAACTTTAAACGATGCACAGCTAAATTATTCCACTACTGAAAAAGAAATGTTAGCTGTTATTTTTGCTATAGAGAAGTTTAGATCATATTTAATTGGTTCTAAAGTTATTGTTTTTACTGACCATGCTGCCTTGAGATATTTGTTTGCTAAAAAGGATGCTAAGCCTAGGTTGATCAGATGGGTGTTGTTGCTTCAAGAATTCGATCTTGAGATTAGAGATAAAAAAGGAAGCGACAATGTTGTTGCCGACCACATGTCCAGGCTACTGCAGGAGGACGAAAGAATTGTGCCCCCACTTAATGAAACTTTCCCAGATGAACATCTCTTTGAAATAAACTTATGCTCGGGGAAGTCGACTGGTAACAGGACCAGTCGACTGGTACCTCACTGCTCAAATTTTCCATGGTTTGCTGACATTGTAAATTATCTAACCGCTCATGTTTTCCCTCCAGGTATGACAAGTCAGGAAAGAAAGAGACTGGTGGCTATGTGCAAGCACTACTACTGGGATGATCCTTATTTGTTCAAATTTTGCCCTGATCAAATTATAAGAAGATGTGTGGCAGAAGAAGAACAATTGAGTATTCTACAACATTGCCACCAATATGCATGTGGAGGACATTTTGGACCGAAAAGAACAGCACTTAAGGTACTGCAATCTGGATTTTATTGGCCTAAAGTATTCAAAGATGCTTTTTCTTTTTGCAGGACTTGTGACAAATGCCAAAGGACAGGCAACATCTCTTCTAGAAATCAAATGCCACTGCAAAACATCCAAGTGATCGAGCTTTTTGATGTTTGGGGACTCGACTTCATGGGTCCATTTCCTAACTCATTTGGTTATTTGTATATACTTGTTGGTGTGGATTATGTGTCTAAATGGGTCGAGGCTGTCCCCTCACGAACTAATGATCACAAAGTTGTTGTCAAGTTTTTGCAGGAGAATATTTTCACTAGGTTTGGGACACCACGAGCAATAATAAGTGATGGAGGAAGCCACTTCAACAACTTTCCATTCGCTTCTTTGATGAAGAAGTACAGGTATTACACATAGAGTGGGCACACCATATCATCCTCAAACTAGTGGACAAGTGGAGATTAGCAACAGAGAAATCAAGAGCATTTTGGAAAAGACAGTCAACACAAGGAGGAAGGATTGGTCGCTGCGCTTGAACGATGCATTATGGGCCTATCGAACGGCTTACAAAACACCCATCGGCATGTCACCATACCGTTTGGTTTTTGGAAAAGCCTATCATTTGCCAGTTGAGTTGGAGCACAAAGCATATTGGGCCATCAAAAGGTTCAATTTTGATATGAAACAAGCAGGTGACAAAAAAAGATTACAACTAAATGAGCTTGAAGAATTGAGGCACGATGCTTATGAGAATGCAAAATTGTACAAGGAAAGGACAAAGTTGTACCATGACAAACAGTTAGCAAGGAAGGAGTTTTATGAAGGGCAGAAGGTATTGATATACAACTCAAGATTGAGACTTTTTCCAGGCAAGCTTATGTCAAGATGGTATGGGCCATACACTGTCACAAGAGTCTTTCCACATGGCGCTTTGGAGGTTCATAGCAAAGAGAAGAATCAAACGTTTAAGGTGAACGGGCATAGAGCGAAGCCATACATAGAGATGAGCATAGAACCTCAAGAGGAAGATGTGAATCTTCAATCCATTCAATACATGGCATGACCTCATCATGTCTAGCTGAAGACAGAAAACACAGCGCTTATTGGGAGGCGACCCAATTTTTCAGGGGAGTATTTATACTTTCCCTTTATTTTCTTTCAGTTATTCATTATTATTTTTCTTTGAGTTATTATTTATTTTTCTCTCCTTACTAGATGTGACATATGCCTATTTTTAAATTTTCTTTCGAACATTGAGGATAATGTTCCATCTAAGTTTGGGGGTATTAGGGGTATTAGAGTCTTTTGAATTTTTTTTTAGGATAAACAATTTCTTATAAAGTAAGAAGAAGGATACTTATTTACTTTAGGATTGTTGAGTTCAATAAATTCCCTACAAAATTATATGAGTCATGCAATTATACATAATAAACAAATGTGATGCTTTTTCTGGTAATTATTCCCTTTAGATCTAGTCCTAAATTGAGTTTAAGTAAATAGAGTGATAAAAAAAAAAAATGTATATATATATATATATATACTTGAATAAAGTCAATCTACTCCAATGTTTTGAGTGCTTAGTAACTAGGGGTATTCATCACCAATGTTTACCTTTACGTCAAACGGCAACTTGAAATATGAGTATGCAAAGCACTTTAGAGTTTGTGACTTGCTGAGTAACCGGGTGGATTCATCGCAAATGTTTTGCACTCGCGTAAAAAGGCAAGTGACAACTTTAGAGAAGCGACTAAAAAAAAAAAAAAAACTCTAGTTTGCTACTCGGTTTGTAGTAGAGAAAAGGGGATAATCACAGATTGAGTAATTACATACTATAACTATAATTAATTGCATGACAAGTGTAGTTGAGTTTGGAGTTGTGACGAAACAATTGCACTAGAGAAAGTGGGTATGATTAATTTTACTTTATCTGAAATTGTTTATACTTTTCTATGTTGGTATCCACATAATAAGAACTCTTGGTGGTTGAGGCTGTCATTATTATTATACCCTTGTTCGTAATTCTAGTTTGCTTGAGGACAAGCAAAAATCTAAGTTTGGGGGTATTTGATGAACACATTATTATTCACATTTAGAAGCAATAACCTTAATGTAAATGCACATTTAAAAGCTCTATATATGGTATTTAACTCTTATTTTCTCTTTTCCATAGGAAACAGCTCAAGACAGCGAAACAAAGCAAATTCAGGATCTTAAGGATGAACTCAGAAGATTACAGAAGCATCAGTCGACTGGTTCTCCACAACAGGCGACTGGACAGAGAACTCAAGCTTACACAGATGTCTCGTCATAGTCGACTTACTCTCAAGGACAGTCGACTAGTCTGATGAATCATGAAAATACTAAAGTCTCGACACAGTCGACTTACATCCAGAGGCAGTCGACTGATAGGCGGCGGAGTAAACAGATAAGATATTCGAAGATTCATCCAAATCTAATTTCAAATCTATCTGAATCCATATTTATGCAAATCAAATCTAGAGACTGGGGATTTCCAGGAGCACGTGGTTAACAGATAAGGAAGGAAAGAAGAAAAGAGAAAGAAATAAATCATCAAATCAAACAAAGAAGGAGTTTCCTGAAAAAGTGCAAAACCCTAATTCTCAGCCGTGTTCTATAAATATCAGAAAAGAAGCATCAACAGGGCTCTCTCTCTCGGTTGGCACTCTTCCAGGTTCCAAAACGACCGAATCACAAGAGTTTCTGAGCGTTCAAGTCATCAACAGGGGCATTATTCTATCGGCATCAAGGAAGGAGATAGGAGATCCAGTATTCGAAGGCAGTCGACTGTGTGACAGCCAGTCGACCTCATTGCCGGACTTCATTAGTTTATTTCTTCTCCTTTTATTCTTTTATGTTGATCATGTATTCAAACTTGTTGATTAATAAAAGTATTATTATGAGGAACTAAATTCATAGTTGGGTAGATTGAAGCCGTAGTTATGTAGTGCTATATTCTTCTGAACTCTTCTACTTTACTTATTGATTGAATTTGTTTGTATTGGTATAGATTGACGGTAATCAAACTTGTTCTCAAAAAAGTCTGAGAGCAGTCGACTGAGGTGAGAGCCAGTCGACTGACAAACAGAGCTAGAGAATATCAAGTTTGCATTACTATCTATCTGAATCTGTTATACGAGCATATTGAGACGACCCGTATCTCGTGCCCGTAATTGTAACAAAGGAATCTTTAGGGGTTCTTGGTTCAATCAACTTAAGAGATCTAGATCTGATACCAATTTCTAGAACCTTGAGTGTTTGTTCGTTTCCACTGATCTTATGTTTTCTTTAAGCACCACTTAGTAGATACCATGCTAAACACTTAATGAAAGAAACGAATTAGAGTAGATACCATGCCTAATTCTTGGCCTAGGGAAACAATACTTTAAGGAGTGGATACCATGCCCTTGAAGTGAACAAACATGAGTAATAAGAAGAAGTTCAGAAGGTGACTTAGCATTACTGACTATTGGTGACAATCTAAACCCAACTACTTCATACATATTTGTGATTCAACACTCCTTCATTCAGTTTCAATCTTTTTATTTCTTTTAGACCGTAGAACAACTCTTTATGATTTTTATTCTTTTTATTGATTAGTAAGTTAAAGTCTACAATCTCTGTGGGATCGACCCTTGCTATTGCTACGCTTTGTCAAACGATTCGTGCACTTGCGAGGTTTTTATAATTTGTGTCTAGTTTTATCTATTTATTTAGGTAGCTAGATTGCACAACAGCAACACAACACCAAACTACAAGGTCTGTCACAAAATAAGAAGAAGTGCAGCGGCTGTCCACTCATCAGTCCAGAGTAGGCCCGATCTCTATCTCCTCGTCGTCATAATCATCCACCTGGAAAACCCTTGCAATTCTCTCTCTTGCTCCTGAAGCAGCATCTGTAGTCCAAACGGAAATAAGATGCATGATAAGAGTAAGATTACTAGAAATTGAATTACATGAAGCCCGGAAATAAAAATTATTCCTATCTAGCCATAACACCCATGTGGTTGCCGCAATGGCAATAAACCATGCATCTTTCATATCGTGACGGGATGAGGCAAATCTGGAGCCAACCCACAATTCCTCATAGTCTCTTGGATAGTCACTTGTTCCTAGTGCTCTCAGCACCTCTATCATGATGGCCTTGCTTCTAGTGCAGTGAAGAAACAGATGATTCAAGTCTTCCACGTGAACGTTGCAGAACCCGCAATTGGTAGCAATGTTAGGTTGCCTCTTGGCAAGGTTCACTCTAGTAAGAATGGCATTGTTGAGCACAAGCCAGAGGAAGACTCTAATTTTCAGAGGCGTTTTGGTCTTCCATAGAACCGCTGCCCAGCTGGGCCTGCATCCACGGTAGTGAATCCGGTGATAAAGCGATCTGACCGAGAACACTCCTTTGTTCTCGAGACCCCAACGCAAGTGATCTGGGCCTTGGGCACATATCACCCCGGATTGGCCAATGCGCATTTGTAGTTCATGCAGTTGCTCTAGCAAACTTGGAGAAAGAATTCCTCGGAACGACGGTCTCCAAGACCCTCTTTTCCATGTTTCCGCTACCGAGATATTCGGTCGACTCGTAATAGCAAACAATTCTGGGAAAGCTTCCTTAAGAGAATGAGGACCGCACCACCTGTCCCACCAAAATCTGGTGGTGCGACCATTGCCGATCAAAGATGAAGTGGCAGAGTTGAAGGGTCCGCTGGCTTTAGCAACTCCTTTCCAGAAACGAGAGACTTTTGATCCCACACGAAAGCCTAAGCTTCTTGTCCCTTTCCCTCGAAGATAAGGTTGGATAAAGTCCTGCCACCCTTCCCCGCCGTGATGAAACACTTTCCACCACCACTTTCCCAGGAGAGCCAAGTTCATATCTCTGAGGTCAATGATTCCTAGCCCTCCGTGCCTCTTTTTCATGCAAGCGATGTTCCATTTAATGAGGTGGTAGCCTCCCTTATTTGAATCTGCACCTTTCCAAAGGAATCTCTTCCTGATACGATCAATCCTTTGGATCACCCACTTTGGGAGTTCAAAGAAGGACATGTAATAAGTGGGCAGATTGGATAACACAGAGTTGATGAGTACCACTCTGCCCCCAAGAGAAAGAGCTTTGCCTTTCCAACCGGACAATCTGTCCTCCACCCTGTCAATAATAGGCAACCAGTCAGCTTTAGTAAGCCTCCCTAGACGGAGCGGAAGCCCGAGATATTTGATTGGGAATTCTTCTATCGCACAGTTGAGAATGGTGGCATGCTCCCGAGATTCAGCTTCTGTTAAGGAGATAGGAGTCAGCGCACTTTTGTGGAAGTTAATTCTAAGACCTGACCAGGCCTCAAAGCAGTAAAGGACCCCTTTAAAGCAAATAGTTTCCATTCTGGACCCATTTCCAAAGATAAGAGTGTCGTCAGCATATTGAAGGATCGTGCATCCCTGATTAGCAGTACTGCTGGCCACAGGTGATATCCACCTTTTTCTTGACAGTTTTCTATCATACCTCTGAGCACATCCGCTACAATAGTGAATAGAAGTGGGGACAACGGGTCCCCCTGACGGAGTCCTTTCTTGCACGGGAACGAAGGACCTGGTCTCCCATTCACTGAAATGGCCGTTTTGCTAGAGTGTAAACACTGTTTGATCCATCTAATCCATTTGTCCCCAAAGCCTCTCCCCTTTAGGGCCTCTAGCAAACAATCCCAGTCCACAGAGTCGTATGCCTTCTCAAAATCCAGCTTGAGGAGGAAGTTCTTGGAGTTGCTCTTGTGGCAGTGGTGTATAACTTGTTCAGCAGTGGCCACGCAGTCTAGGATACATCTGCCCTTAATGAATCCCGTCTGTGTTCTACTGATAATACTGTCCATAATGCTACTCAAACGGATATCTAGTACCTTACAGATGATTTTAGCCGAGCAGTTTATCAGGCTAATTGGTCTAAAATCCCCAATGCACTTGGAATCCTCCCGTTTGGGGATCAACACAACTTCTGCAAAGTTGAACATCCCCAACCTCAGGTTATTGTGGAAAAATTCCATCATAACATCCATAAATTCTCCCTTAATTTCTTCCCAGAACACTTGGAAGAACATCATAGGAAAACCATCTGGTCCAGGCGATTTATCAGCTCCCATCTGGTCAATAGCCGCTTTGACCTCTGCTTCCGAGAAGGGTTCCTCCAAAGGGGACGCATGTTGACCTGGATCAATCTGATACTTTAGCCAGAAGTCCTCACCCATAGGGATCCTAAAGTCATTCTTCTTCCCAAAGAGACCCTTATAGAAGGACTGGAAAGTAGAGGAGATCACCTTATCATCCTGCGAGGTCCCAGTCTCTGTCTGAATAGATAGGATAAGATTGGACCTCCTTCTAGCACTAGCAACCCGATGGAAATAGGCCTGTATTTGCGTCTCCCTCTTTGAGCCACGAAATCCTGGACCTCTGTTGCCATTTGATCTCTTCTAGTCTATACAGATTAGCAATGTTATCGCGGAGTTCTAATAGCCTGTTTCGTTCTTCCTGCGAGAGGACTCTAGACTCTTCCAACCTCTCGAGCTCATCAATTACTTCCAGGTAGAACTCTTTATCACGCCAGATATTCGAGAATCTGGACCGATTCCATCTACAGAGCCTCCTTCTAAGCCTGCGGATCTTCCCACACCACCTAGATGCGGCGTCCCGGTCGGTCAATGGGAGTGCCCAGTTCTCCATGACCATATGGTGGAATCCCTGAATTTCCAGCCAGGCCTTCTCAAATCTGAATTTCCTTGGCTTGCGGGGACCCCGATTCCCTACATCTAGTAAGATCGGGGTGTGATCCGAAGTTGGTCTAGGAATCGATCTGGCCGATGCGAGAGGAAATAGAGCTTCCCAATCCATAGAGACTAGGATCCTGTCCAACTTGGCCATAACCGGAACCGCTTGCAGATTAGACCAAGTAAATAGTCTATCATTGATAGGGATATCAATCAGTTCAAGTTCCGTGATAACTCTATTGAATTCCTCTCGGTGCCTGTCGCTAGCGCCCCTTCCCTTGTGCTCAAAAGTAAATCTAGTAATGTTGAAATCACCACCCACAATCCAAGGTCCCGACCAGCGCTGACGGATGTCGGCCAGTTCTTGCCATAAGGCCTCCCTGTCTGTGGCCACGTTCGGCCCGTAGACAACAGTCACCGTCTGCATCCAATCATCGGATCGACGCTTAAGTCGGGCAGTCAAAGAGAACGTACCACTATGCTCCTCTTCACAAGACAGAAGATCCGAATTAAACCCAATAGCAATCCCCCCTGAGGCACCCGCAGAGGGGCGTAACACCCACTCCTTGATTCTGTTACCACCCACTCTTTTGAGTTTGAACCCATGCTGGAGTTTGGTCTCCTGCAGTCCAACAACATCTGCCTTGGAATTGCTAATTATATCCCGCACCATACCCCTCTTACCCCTATCCCCCAACCCCCTAACGTTCCAAAATAGTGTATTCATTGGGGAACCGTCTCTACAGAGATCGTTGTAGACGGTGTGGGGCCGACCACATCCTCGTGGGTATCTGAAGGCCTTGTGCAACTCTTAAGGGCATTGTCATGGCTAGTCTTAACCCTATCAAATTCCCAACCCCTGATTTTGTTAAGAAGTAACGCGCTCCGATCTGTGTCCCAAACCTCTAACCCACAAGTTTTGGCTAGTAAAAAAACATCAGAGTCTGACATGAAGTTTAAAATAGAAGCTAAAAAGTTAGTCGTACCTCCATTGTCGAATTTGGCGGCTTTGGCTGCCGCAGCCACTTCAAGGTAGTCATCCAAGGACTCCACATGAGCCCTCTTTGGTGATCGGTGGACTCTGAACCCACCTGCCCTCAGATTCACTCCAGAGTTGCTCATAGGAGCAGAGTCTGGGAAAGTAGACAGAACCATCTCTGGGGAAAGCTCCTTCTGGGTGTTCGCAATGAACTCAAGATCCTCAGATTCGTCATCTGAGAGTGAGAAATCTACATCAAGATTGAGTCTCCCTTCTGGGTCGTCCTCACTATCTGTAGTAGCCTTCAGTGCGGACTCCTCATTGAGCCCGCGTCTAGGTGCATCAATAATAATAGCTGCATCCTCCAATACGGACCCCTCAGTGGGCCCGTTCCCAATCTGATATAGAGCCTCAGAGCAAGAAACAGTAGTGAAAGATTGACCTGATACACTAGACCGCACCATGGACCCCTTCTTGGGCCCATTAATATCAATAAAAGGCCCATCCCCATTCGAAACAACCGCCTGGTCCACAATATAACCAGAGATGTGCCTGCGGTCTAACGAAGCCTCACCATCGAATACCGTGAGCGGCGCATTAATGAGATGAGCGGTACGCTCACCCTCCCTGCCAGCTGTCGCCACATCATTGGCTGACAGTGCGGCAGGTGCAGCGGTGGGTTTACCGCTCGAGACATCTGGCGTGCTCGCATTGGGTGGCACAGCGGCAATCACAGTAGATTTGTGCAGATATCGAAGCTTTAGCTCGCATTGGGTGGCACAGCCTACACATCTTGTTGGTAATCAATGCTTACAATTAGAGAACTATATACAATGCTGATAAAACACATTCCTTATGTTAAATCAAGATCGAAAGTAATGTGTTATATATAATGAAAATTTAGCAGTCTCATCTACATCATATATCATCATGCAAATAGGCTTTAGTTCGCGTTTAGTAAAGATAAAGAAAATTGGCTCTTTCAAGTGTAAATATTCAAAAGTGATGGATAAAGTCTATTATTAATTAACACCGGAATATAAACTATGAGTCATATAAATATATATAACATTTTGATAAGTGCACCCTAATTTAAGCCACTAAGGATTTAATTTTTTTTATTCTTTTAGCAAACTAGTTAAAATTTGCCGTGCACCAAGTGCACGTGGCTTAGTGCACGTGCACGTTGAATTTTTTAATAATGTTTTATGTTGTTGAGAAAATCAATCATAAGTATCTAAACTTCATCAACCATAAGTGCCACTTTTGATATTCTTTCTGTGCCTTTACTAATTTTGTATTCTTTCACACCATAATATTTCGTAACGAAAACTTTGATTTTTCACAACTGTTGATTTTCTTGCTATAATTGATAGAGGAGTATTCATTGTGAGAATTGTCCATTGATATAGACAATCTGTAAAAAAATATAATTATTAATAAGTTAGTAATTGTCAAATAAATTTATTAATAAATCATTAGTTAAAGTTTCAGTATCAATATGATTTGAAACCGCATTAATAAAGGATGAATAATCTAATGTAGGAAGTACTATCATATTTCTTCAATTTGTAATGTCGTCTAATTTGTAAAATATATTATATAAAAGTTTAAAATTTCTCAATAACTACAATATCTTATTCTATTATAAATAGTCCAAAACTTCTAAAACAATTTAATGATGATGAATAAAAGTTGTAAATAAAAAAATTGTAATCAAATTGAGAGTTGGGTTTAATTTTTTTATAAAAAAATCAAACTTTAAACAAGACTAAACTATTTGGAGCAAACCTTTTTTTCTCTTCTTCAATGAATTCTGGTTGATTCTTTTTTTAAAGTTCCAAATATATATAGGCTCATATAATATATTACATTACAAATTAAAAGAATAATGATAATTTCTTTATAAATTAAAAGAAAATATATTGCCAATTTTTTATAAGTAGAGTCTACTGGAAATTTTTAAAAAGAAAAAAAATATTTTACATTTTTTTTCTAGATACTTTAGTGTCAAATATGATATAACATTGTAAATTAGCGTGCATAATATCATAGAATTGTCCATGCCCAGTACATACCAGATAATATAAGTAGAATCTTGTATCAAGAAATATATTTCCAATTTTTTATACGAACAATATTTTAAGAATTTTTTAAAAAGGAATAAAATATGTTACTAATTTCTTTCGAACCAGTCTAGATCTTTCTTTGATTCAGGTGCAAAACTAACTATGTATGTCAAAACTTATTTGTAGTAAAATTTGTTTAACTTGAATATTCACTAATTAATACAGAGGATAACTGAAAGAAAAAAAGCGCATCTTATAATATAGAGGATAACTGAAGGAAAAAAACTCATCTTGACTATGGTACACATATAGAGAATATTTCACTCGATCGAGGTCTTGTATATGAACTTCCTAACAGGATAAAGAAACCTATCTAATGAATTTAGAAAAACATTCACGAATGATTGATACAAGCTTCTGATTCTTCAGCTGGAAGTAACATCAATTAATGATAATCATTAAGAAATATAACATAGCTCATGAACAAATAATAGAATAGACAAGATGAAGGCTCTAGATATCATATACTATATCAGAAAAATCCAAGATCAGTGACATACCCTATAAGGGGTAGAATTACAACATTAAATAGAAATATAAAAGGAGGGTCAAACTCCAGAATCTGTTTCTCAATGCCAGTATGAATTAAGGATATCTTAAAGATCGCTAGACAGGTACATGTCCTCATTTTCGTCGTCTCCCTCGCCGTGCTCATCGTTGTCATTGTCTCGCTCACTGTGCTCAGCGTTTGCAGCATCATTAAGTTGAGCAATGACATCCCCTTTCAACTTTGGGTTGTATTTGTCAAGCAGTGTACTTGCCATCTTTCTTATTTCAGTGTCATAATAATTAAACTTTAGATCTTTAATCTTAACACAACCGCCAATAGTATCAGAATAATCGCTAAATTTCGCACCTTCAATAGTAACTAATTTTCATTCTTCACCCACCTTCAAAATGCTATGAAACCCTTCAAACAAACTTTGATACTCGTTTGGTCAGAAACAAAAATAGGAGTATGCACAAGCCTTGCATGCGTTTTTCATCCACCACGTACCTATAATGAAAAGAAAAAAAAAGAATGAAAAAGGAAAAAAAAAGATGAAGCTAATAGAGAAACTCAATCACTAAAAGTAAAATTGTCATGCAATCAGGTCAAGCTTTTGAACATATTTATGATCAGGATTACCACATAATGTAACACTTGAGATGACCCATCCTGCTACTTTATTGATACAAACCTCAGCTGTAGATAGAAATGGCTGATTATATTAGCATCAATTAGACCCAGTATTAATACAGCTCAATAATAAGCATTTCATTTGTTTGTGACCAAGCAACAGTTGACACAAAAACATAGGTCAATAGAATTGAGACTGGAGGTAATTTGTATCTGCAATAAATGTTATTCTCTAATTTTACATTTTTTCATCTTCGATTGTTACATTTGTTCACAATCTCGAGAAGATCAAGGGTTGTCCTTGAAGATCTTTATGGAATACTCGTATAAATTGCATTCCCCAAATTCATGATGCAAGAATACTCAAGAAAATGTTATGCATCAGTCAAATTTCATATAAAAAAATTAACATGTCATTTTTTAGACTTGTTGAAATTCCTTCATATCAACAATAAATTCATACAATCTCTTAAAAGAAATCTAATTACTACAACAGAAATGCCTTTCTACAGCATTCCTGAAATGCTATGGAAAGGTTATGACAACATTTTAGAAATGTTGTCATAACCCATGCTGTAAAAAGTATACAACGTTTTGCAAAAACACTGTCATTTTAATGGCGTTATAGAAACGCTATCTTTCTATAGCTTTTGCGAAACACTGTCTTATTTACGACGTTTCGGAAATGTTGTCCTTGAAACGCTGTCTTTTTAAGGCATTTCCAAAACGTTGTATCTTTTACAGTGTTTAATTAGGAACGATGTCTTTTGACATCGTTTTTTATAGCACTATTTTTTATAGTGTTTTAGGAATGTTTTTTTACCTGATGCAAAAAAAAGTTTCACAAATGCAAATTAAAAAATTATGAGCGAAACTTTATAAATAGAAAATGCCATATAACATTGAAAGTATAGAAGTTTACAAGATATGTTTACAATTATATCAAAACCTAGCATCATAAATATCTGTTTACAATAAACTTACAACTGACAACAAAAAGCCCTTGAGTGACTAATATCAAAACAACTCGCACACTTCTGTTCATCCACGACATATTTAACCTGCAAATGGAGAAGAAAAATTGTTGAAGCGTGTATAATAATGGCCAAGCATGCCTGCATTAAGTACTATAGTTGGCATTCAAGAATTTCAAAATCATTATGGTCATGTAAACGACAGATGCACAAGAGAATAGATCAAAGATAGATTTCAAATGCAGCAAACCAAAATTGGTATGCAAAATTGTACTAACCCCATAATATGGTACAACAGAAGTAGGATCCTGGCACTCAACTGAAACAAGAAATAAATTGAAACATTACCTAAAATGGAAGGGCAAGCTCTCCACTTTCCTGTAAGATGTTTTAAAACCGGATTTCCATTAAGGTCAACTGATCCATCACCTGTACATAGTCCTTTGCTTGTTCTACAAATTCAAATACTGAAAGCATGCAAGTAAATATTGAGACAATTCTCTCTTTAGATGGAATTTTTCTCAAAGAAAATTAATCATGAATAAGAAATCACCTCAACCAATCAATATATCATATACTTGTATTATCCAAGCAAGTGATGTAATTGCTCCATCCATATAAAGAGATATAATGCATAGATAGGAGTAAATATTAAAATTAATTAACGACAGCGTTTTCTTCATAAATGTTGTTATTGATGGTTTTTAATGGCATTGACGCGTATGCTATAATAAATCAGCTGTACAAAGCCTTCTATGAGACTAAGCATCATTACGCACTGAGCTGAGAAAAAACATATCAAAAATTTACACTTAAAATAAATGCCAAACTGGCAAAATTTTATCACACAGTAATAGTTTCATTCATTGAAGTACTCGGAAGAAACTAAGTTAAGAGTGCTAAGAATCATGGAAAATTTAAATAAGCATAAGAAACAGAGGATCAGATCTTATGCTAATGTTCTGTTCACTATTATTGGTCCCTACTCATACTATACCAACTTGCCAAGCCTTCGAGTGAAGAGCTTCTCATTTGACCGAACCTTGTTCAACCTCTCTTCAAAAGGAGTGGTCAATTAACCTTTTGATCCTACCACTTAAACCTCTCTCGAAATGAATATCATCTTCATCAACATTACAGAAGAAAAATTGAAAGAATCAATACCACCTATCACCCCCATTAAATTTTCTCCCAACACAAATACTCCAAAAATTGAAACAACAATGATTATAAATCTAGATTAACAATCAAAACAAACCCAACTATAGCTATCAATTACAAGATAAAATAAAAGTTAAATACTTATAAGAAGATTCCATTCACATTAATTATATACAATCAAACTGAAGGACTAAAAAAATAATAATAACTTAATCTAATCAAGCTATTTGAAAGTAATTATACAAAGAACAAAAAACTGTAAATTATGTTCAGTCATCTATCTATCTATCTAAGTAACCAAGCCTAAAATGCAACACACGAAGGTTCAACATCTAGGATATACTGTAAACAGAATGTTTTTGAAAAAAAAAATACGATAAATAGAATGTTAATATAGGGACTAGAAGAACAATTCTAAAACTATACATGTTACCAGCTACGACAGAAGCTAGCAGCGTAGCTCTCCTCTATATATATGCAACAAACAGTAAGCTAAGTTTGAAAAAAAATTCAATATACGGCCATTGAGAGAATATAACAAACAGTTTGCGTGCACTACAAAATCCATAAAAAAACTCTTACAAGCAACACTTGTTAACAAAACTTCCTTCTTTTTCATATATTTCCCATCATGTATAATTCTGCGACTATCTTGATTTTAAATCAAATATCGAAATAACTGGAATTAAATTTCAAAAATATCATACCTTGGAGGATTAGCCGATTAGGATTTATGTCCAATGTTGCACCAGGCCCATCAATGTCACCATCGCCAAATCTGTTGAAAATTTTGACAAATCAACAAAAAAGTACCATTAAAAAACAGTCATTTATGTAAACATTAAAACCATAAGAACTTACAAGATTTCTGTGTGTAATCGCAGAACCCTTAGAAGAAGAACCCTAGTTTTCAATTGGTTCTAGAGGGGTTTTGACTCTAGTTATCAATTGGCTACAAAACCTTAATTTTGAGGATGTAGTTTTCAATTGATCTTCAAAACCCTAATTTCGAAGAGGAACTCCCATTTTCAACTAATTTGGAGAAAGAGAGAGCAACGGGGAAAGAGAGAGAGACGGGTTTGGAATTGGATATTAAGCATTCTATTTGAGGGATTTATATGATCTAGATTAGATCTAAAAATAGAATGTGTGGTCCAGATCTGAAGTATTTTAGGAATTTGTATGGTCTAGATAAGATCTACGATAAAATAAGAATTAGATGTGTGCTATAGATCTGTTCGGGACAGATTTATTCTTGCTTTTATAATAGAAATAGATTGGCAAAAGCGTTTTAAACAGTACCCAACAATGATTAGGGAATATGAAAGTATGGCAAATATTAATCGACCCAAAATGTTGTAACAACAAGTATAACGGCTGTAAAGGTGATATTTAAAACATTTAACATAGATCACAACCAATTAGACATTTCTATACCATGATTATAAGAAGTTGGCTGGACTTTAATATTCAACCAATATCATTCATATTATAATCTGGAACAAAACCAATAGGAAACATAGATTATAGGTAATAAATAATTTCTTTTCAAAATAAAAAATGGTATTGATATGATATCAAAATTATAAAAAAGCATACAAAATCTTCCAAACAACCTTAACAGTTCAATCATTTTTCACAATGGCATTTCAACAAACAGCTAGATAATAATGCAAAGTACTACAATCATCTAGCATGAATGCATGAACGACAAAAATCTAAAACGTGAGGGCTTTATCAAGTTTCAATTGATGTCAGTAATATAGTCCCAAAACATTAAATCATTTCTATCATCATCAAGATTTCAGCACAAAAAAAAAATATAGGAACAACATCTCCACGATCCGTGTAGTCATCCACCAACTCCCATATGCCCCCCATCACCTCCTTTGTCACATCAACTCTAATAAGGAGAGGAACAACACATATCTAACTGCATGTTAGAGCATCTGTAGTCGGATTTGCAAAATATCGATAAAATGGATATTTGACAAACGAACGTGCTGCATTCATTTGCCAAATATCCATTTTATCGATAAATCGTTACAGTCGTGTGCTATAAATGAGAATCGATTTGAGAATTATCCATATTTGAGCGACGGCACTTCGAGTGCCGTCGCACAAAAAAAAAAATTTGCCGCGTCGGACGGCACTTCATGTGCCGTCCTTTGATTTTTTATTTTTTTTTTCAATTAAAAAAATCTCAGCGCAGGCCGAAATCCTTGGACGGCACTTCAAGTGCCGTCCGGAGGGTTTTGTAATTTTTAATTTTTTTTTTGCAATTTTTGAAAATGTTTTTGCAATTTTTAAATTTTTTTTGCAATTTCTGAAATGTTTTTGTAATTTTTTGTAAATTTTTTGTAATTACTGAATTTTTTTTGTAATTTCCAGAAAAGTGGAAAATGACAACAAAAATTTCACTAACCTCTTGAACGGCACTTCATGTGCCGTCCGTGCTTTCGGTCCTTTTTTTTTTTGCGATCGGACGGCACTTCGAGTGCCGTCCCACAAAATTAAGCGTTTTTTTCCCTCTCCGACGGCACTTCATGTGCCGTCGCTTATTATTTTACGATAGATTGCTAAAAAATAGCTTTTAACGAGTGCAGCCAAAGTTCGATTCTTATTTCCATTTATCCATATATCCATTTTTTCACCCACAACGACTACAGATGCTCTTACAAGTCAGATAATTGATCGAAGCAATGACCATGGCAGTTAGATCTGAGCTGAGGAAGAAATCAGGCTGAGAAGGCTGAGAAGAAGAGCAGTAGGTGTTGTATCTGATTTTGGGAGTGTATCAGTTGTTTCTATAATAAATGTAAGTAGCAGGGTCTTTGTGCAAATGGGCAGTCGAATCGGTATCTGTTAATCTTGAGCGTTGGTTGTAAGTGAGAATAAGTCAGGGTCGTAGGATTAATGTGGGGCCCATTTGTAACTGCCTTAACGGCAAGTCCATTTACGCTTGAAGCGCGTATTTTCTCCTATAAAAGCAGATCGATCAGTTTTACTGATCGATCAAGAAATTAGCTGAATCTCTCCTTCCCTCTTTCAATTCTTGAGTTCTTCTTTCTCTCAACTTCCATTCCTCAATTCTTGACCTAGATTCTCTTGTGATTCCACAGCAATGGCGAAGAACATATTCAAAGGTGCATCAATGGTATCAGAGCCGATCGATTCTGCGGCGGGTTTAGAAGAGGAGATTCCTCAAGATCCTATCGATGACGGTATTCTTGGCTTTGCACCAGATCTGGAGTGGCAACGAAGTTATCAGTTCTTGAATGATATAGTAGCTAGTATGCAGAATCAGATGAAGGAAGTGACCTCACAAGTTTCCCAAGTTCCCTTGATCTTGGCGCAGCTGTAGCTGTTGACGCAGAAAATTGGAGAAGGTCGATCTAATTAAGAAACATTAGAGGTTAATCCACTATCAAAACCCAATGGTAAGCAGAATCCTAACTCCGAATCTGATGGAGGAGAGAACTTGTTGCACTCTTCTAGGAGTAGAGGAATTCTTGATGAAAGATATGCATTTGGGGAAATATTTTTTTCAAAACCTCCAAAATTAGATGTTCATCTCTTCTCTAGTACTAGGGATATCCTCAATTGGATTTTCTAGATTGAGCACTACTTTGAAATGTATAGGATCCAAGGAGAGAAAAAAGTGACAGTAGCATTTTTCTTTCTCAAAGATGATGTGGTACAATGGGGTCGTTGGTTTCTTAAGACCAATGAAGGAGTGGTAACTTGGAAGGAGTTTAAAGAAGGTATATGCAATCGGTTTGCATTGGGGGTGTATGAAGATGCAGCAAAGACATTGTGTAGGCTAGACCAAACTTCAACAGTCCTAGAGTATCAAATGAAATTTGAGAGGCTTCAATGCTTGGTTGAAGGTGTGAGTGAACCCTACCTGGTACAACAGTTTGTGAGTGGGCTCAAGGAGGAGTTGCAACATGATGTTGCTATGGCAGAACCACAGTCACTAGAGAGGCTTTTAAAGTTGCACTGAGGTTTGAGAAGAAGTTCAATTCCCTTAAGCAATTCTATAAAACTCCATATAGATCCAATTTCAGAGGATCTACACCTAGTTATTACCCATACACTCAACAATCACATTCAAATGTCCAACCACAACCTACTAATCAACTAGGGAAACATGTAAATAGTGCAACCTCAAATATCTCAGATAGGCCTACACTGAAGAAATTCTCACCTAATGAGGTTTGGGATAGAAGAAAGAGAGGCCTGTGCTTTCATTGTGATGAAAAATATCTACTGGGGCATTTGTGCAAAACAAAGACATACATGTGCATAGAAGGTGACTGGGATTTATTCTCCTTGCAGGATGAGGAGGAATTAAATCAGTTGATAGTAGAAGATGGGAAATTAGAGTTCGTCAAGGATACAGATAATCTGCGACTAGGCATTGCAGCTTTAGGTTCAGTAGTAAACACTGAATGTTTAATCCTAATGGCTCAACTCAGAGGTCTGGATATTCATATTCTAATAGACAGTGGTGCTACTCACAATTACATTGACCCATTCATATTACAAAGAACTGGATTACCACTTTCCATTAAACAAACTTTTAATGTGAGAGTTGCAGGGGGTAAAGAAGTCGAGGGCAGTGGGCTATGTGCTGATGTGAAGATACATTGTCAACGCTATGATTTTGTGGATGATTTTTTGGTGTTTCCTATTGGAGGGCATGATGTAGTTCTTGGAGCCAAATGGATCAAACAAGTGACTGAGGTTACAATGAATTTGATCGACAAACAGTTGAAGTTCAATCATAGAGGAAGCAGTTGGGTTTTGCAAGGTTTGCATCCAAGCTCACCTAAGCTATTATCAGATAAGGAAGTTAATAAAATTTCTATTCAAACGCATAGGGGATTTGTTTTGTATCTCATAACATCTCAAGAGGAGCAAAATACTTCACTGGAAGTTGTCTCACAAGGCTAAGATCTTCATCAAGTGCAGGAAGAGTTTCAAGAGATATTTGAAGAACCAAATAAACTTCCACCTACAAGAGTTTATGATCATCAAATAACCCTAGAGAAAGGCACTAAACCTGTTTGCATCAGACCCTATAGACATTCCTTTGAACAAAAGAATGCAATTGAAGAAATTGTTGAAGATATGTTGAAGCAAGGTTTTATTAGACCCAGTACTAGCAGCTATAGTTCACCTGTGGTTCTTGTGAAGAAACATGATGGCTCATGGAGATTTTGCATGTATTATAGGTCTCTAAATAGGCAGACTATCAAAGATAAGTATCCAATTCCAATCATTGATGATTTGTTAGATGAATTACATGGATCTAAGTTCTTTACAAAGCTGGATCTGAAATCTAGTTATCACCAGATAAGAATGAATGCAGATGACATTTCCAAGACTGCATTTAGGACTCATAGTGGCCAATATGAATTTTTAGTCAGGCCTTTTTGATTGAGTAATGCACCTTCGACCTTCCAATATCTTATGAATGATATCTTTAGACAACACTTAAGGAAATTTATTCTTGTATTTTTTGATGATATCTTGATCTTTAACAGTTCTTGGCAAGATCATTTGCAGCATCTGAGGGAAGCCTTTCAAATACTAAGAGATAACCAGCTGTTTGTGAAGAAATCTAAATGCAGATTTGGTAAGGGAGAGGTAGAGTACTTGGGCCATGTTGTCTCTGACAAAGGCATAGCAGTTGATGCAAAGAAAGTTGCTGCGGTTAAGGAATGGCCAATTCCTATGTCTGTTAAAGCATTGAGGGGATTTCTTGGTCTTACTGGGTATTATAGAAAGTTTATTAGGAATTATGGCTCAATTGCTGCCCCATTAACTGAGCTAACAAAGAAAGATGTATTCAATTGGAATGAAGAAGCTGCAGTTGCTTTTGATCAACTTAAAGAAGCCTTTACTTCAGCTCCAGTTCTTCAATCGTCTGATTTTAATGAGACCTTCATAGTGGAGTGTGATACTTGTAAAGTAGGCATAGGAGCTGTACTTATGCAAAAGAAACATCCCATTGCTTATATCAGCCAGGGAATCAAGAAAAATTCTTGCATTGGTCAGCCTATGAGAAGGAGATGCTCACAATTTTATTAGCTGTTAAGAAGTGGAAACAATACCTATTTGGTAGAAAGTTTATCATCCGTACAGACCATCAACCACTCTAATACATGTTAGTTCAAAGATTATCAACAGAGGCTCAACATTCTTGGTTGATCAAGCTCTATGGTTTCAATTTTGAGGTAGAGTACAAAAAAGGGACTGATAATATACCTGCTGATAGGTTGTCTAGGAGGGAAATGAATTGCTTTCTTATGCAAATGAGTTCTTTGCATTCTGGGTGGTGGGATGACATCTTGAAAATGAATGAAACTGATCATCATTTCAAGAATTTGGCAGCTAAGGTGTTCAATTCAAGTAATACCAAGTATTCCCTGGTTAGAGGAGTATGGTATAAAGGCAATAAAGTAGTGATTAGTCCAACTTCATTGCTAAGGAAGCTGATAATTTCGGAGCACCATGATACACCTATAGGTGGACATTCTGGTTATGACAAAACACTGCAGAGAATTCGTAGATCTTTTTGGTGGAAAGGGATGAAGTTGGATGTTCAAACCTATGTGAGGGAATGTTCTACTTGCCAAACTAGTAAGTATATGTGCCAATCACCTGCAGGGTTGTTACAACCTCTTCCTATACCTAACCAAATATGGGAAAAAGCAAGCATGGATTTCATCGAAGGTCTCCCCCTCAGTTGTAAGTACTAAGTAGTCCTGGTGGTGGTTGATAGGTTGAGTAAGTATGGCCATTTTGTACCAATCAGACACCCTTACACTGCAGCTACTATCATACAAGTTCTGAATGAGAACATTTTTAAGCTCTATGGGATGCCAGTATCCATAGTATGTGATAGAGGAGCTGTGTTCACAAGTTCTCTCATGAAAGAATCCTTGAGGTTGCAAGGTACCAAGCTACACTTTTCAACTGCATATCACCCACAAACAGATGGCCAAACTGAGGTGGTAAACAGATGTTTGGAAACTTATTTGTGGTGTTTTTGTTATTACAAACCTAGTGATTGGAGTAAGTGGCTACCTTGGGCAGAGTATTGGTATAATACTTCTTATCACAGTGCTATTAAGAGTACTCCATATGAGGTAGTTTACGGCAGACCACCCCCTACACTAATGTCATATATCCCTCACACTGCAAAGAATCCCCATGTCGAAAAAGCATTGTTAGCAAGGGATGTTAACCTCTAATTTCTCAAGGACAACCTCAAAAGAGCACAGGATAGGATGAAGAAGCAAGCAGATGGCCACAGACTAGATAGAGAATTTCAGATTGGGGATTTAGTGTATGTTAAGCTCCAACAATATAGGCAGGTTTCTGTTGCTACTAGAGCTGTGCGCAAACTATCTCCACTCTATTATGGTACCTATGCTGTGTTGGAGAGAGTTGGAGCTGTGGCCTATAAATTAGACTTGCCTATAGAGTCTAAAATTCATCCTGTATTTCACATTTCTCAACTTAAAAAGCATTTGGGGCCAACTGTGGAAGTACAACGCAACATTCCAGAAACCAAATCAACAACTTTGTTGGAACCAGAAGCAATAATAGATCGAAGATCAGTAATCAAAGGCAGGAAGCTGATATCTGAAGTGTTGATTAAGTGGCAGCATCAAGATAGTACTTATGCAACTTGGGAACCCTATTGGGAGTTGATTCGCAGGTTTCCTTCATTCGACCTTGAGCCAAAGTCTCAAATTAGGGGGGGAGGAATTGTTACAAGTCAGATAATTGATCAAAGCAATGACCATGTAGTTAGAGCTGAGCTGAGGAAGAAATCAGGCTGAGAAGACTGAGAAGAAAAGCAGCATGTGTTGTATCAGATTTTGGGAGTGTATTAGTTGTTTCTGTAATAAATGTAAGTAGCGGGGTCTTTGTGTAAATGGGCAGTCGAATCAGTATCTGTTAATCTGGAGCATTGGTTGTAAGTGAGAATAAGTCAGGGTCGTAGGATTAATGTGGGGCCCATTTGTAACTGCCTTAACGGCAAGTCCATTTACGCTTGAAGCGCGTATTTTCTCCTATAAAACCAGATCGATCAGTTTTACTGATCGGTCAAGAAATTAGCTGAATCTCTTCTTCCCTCTTTCAATCTTGAGTTCTTCTTTCTCTCAACTTCCATTCCTCAATTCTTGACCTAGATTCTCTTATGATTCCACAGCAATGGCGAAGAACAGATCCAAAGGTGCATCACTGAACAACATATGAAAATTAGATGAAGAAAAGAGTATGGAGTTTGTATCTCAAAGTTAGAGGGTATACCTTGACACATTGATGTGGTATAAATGACGTGGCCCCATCAGGGCTATCAGATCTCCTCATATTTCGCTCCCCTATGATCATCGAGTCAAACAGGTCCAACGGGCTTCATCCAGTTCAGGCCTACTGGCTAACGGGTCCAACCCGGCCCATCAAGGCCTAAGACATGTTAGCCCCTACCTATAAATACCAGACTCCCTCATTCCTTCTCAAAGTAATAAACTTTTCCCCATCTGAACCCTAGCTACTGTTGCTATTCCAATGACTGACTAGATTGTCGGAGGGCCTGTTGCCGGGATCTCGACAGGTGTTTCTAGGCATTGTGCAGGTATCAATATCCGAGCCGAGCCACGCAGATCTGAGCCGAGCACCCAGCCTCTACCTCTACCCTGCTACCCCCAAGCCGAACGTACACCCCAAGGATCAGACCAACGCCAGTGTCATCCCTTCCGCTTCACAAATTACAAGAACTCACACATGTTGCCCCCATACCCAAAAACAAGCAGCATCAGGTTGACGTTGTTTGTGGAAAGCCACACGTCACTGACACCGATCTGATCCTAGCTTAGGACGTTATCTCGAGGCTGACTCTCACCATGGCTCACGAAGCCAGAAGAGCCTTCACCTCTAGACGTCATCCAGATCCCCCTCCCTCTCATAGCCATGCGAACTCCCAGGGCTCTAACAGACCACGAGCCCATGGTACAGCAGGACCCGAACCGAGCGCTTCCCGCTCAGTCGCCCCTGATTTAAGGTGTGTCATTCAACACCGGCAGGTCAGCCGGTTAAGGGATGGGGCCGCTTCCAACTCAGCTCCGAACCATAGTACGCTGTCGACCCAAGAGTGAGAACCAGTGCACAACCACTCGTCCCGGGAGTGCCCACCTCTGTGAGGCCAGAAAGAGCAGACCCCGATCACAAGAGCCGAGTTCCAAAACTTTAGGGATGAGGTCCTCCAAGCCATCCGTGGCGGCCCCATGAATGAGGTGCGCAATAACACTGGTCCTCGACCAGAAGCCCAGGACGGCGAATCTCATGGTTTGACATGCCCACAGGGTCAGGACGAGGTCTTCTGTGGCGCCCCGAACTTCCTATATGGAGAATTCTAGACACGAGCCAGGACCTTTTCATTCAATTAGTCACAATACACAGAAACAGGAAAATTTTAAAACTTTTTATTAACACAATAGTACAGGCCGAGTATTTCCATTAATACAATAAATTACATCGGGGTATACATGAAATAAAAGATAACATTGGCTTTTCACTTGTAGATCATGCCTCGACTAGAGTCTTTCCGGTTCGCGATCTTGTATCCACAACCTATTAAAGTGGGGACATCAGTATTCACTGACGCTTTAAGGCTGATGACTTAGCAGCGGATCTCCAAAAACAACATATACAGTTATGGTAAAATATGTCGGTGTAGTTTAAGTGTTCGTGAGTGCAGTGACTAGAATCTAATAAATGTCAACAAAACTGGGATGCTTCTATTTTAATGCAATGCCAATTAAACTAGGATGCTCCTATTTTAATGCAAGCGAGTCTCCGGAACAGTATGCATCCCATACTACATACGCCCCATCTCAAGCCGTTTCTCCATATATAGGGATTTGAACCTACGTTATGAATTTCTAATTGTACACAACCTGTTCCTGACAATACCACGTGACTAGTGAGGTTGCAGAAGGGGTCAAGTCCC
Source organism: Hemerocallis citrina (assembly GCA_017893485.1). NCBI lineage: Eukaryota > Viridiplantae > Streptophyta > Magnoliopsida > Asparagales > Asphodelaceae > Hemerocallis > Hemerocallis citrina. Next base: position 83,149,833 of record CM030363.1, read on the forward strand.
CCCATGCAGTCTGCTTGTGGTGTCTCCATTTGCCACTACTACCCGGCATGCCGGACCTCACTCAAAGCAAGGTTGCAGATGCGGTCTAGTTCCGCTACTGCAGTCATATAGTGGCGGTCCACGTTTGCCACTATCGCCTAGTGTATCAGGCCTCATTCAAAATCCAAAATCATAGGGTCTCGCAAGCGCAGGGTAGCGCGAAGCCTACCCTGTGGCACCCCTGGGGTCTCGCAAGCGCATGACTGCACAATGCATTCTGTGGCACCCCAAGCCACGGTATTTCAGGAATTAACAGACGAGATACGCAACCCGTGCTCCCAACTCGTGAGATGGCACCGTACGTATCCATTTGACAGGAAGGTACAGCCCAATAACACCCCTAAGGTCGGCCCCAAAGAACGGGTTGGTCGTACGGTGCACCCTACTACCAACTCCTCTCTTTCTGGCAAAAAGGTTAAGTAATGATTTTATAAGTTACTACCCTAATGATGTTACTACTCCTACGCAATCTTACGTAGTTTCCAACTTAGTTTATCATGGTCCACTCGTGGTCCTCGATCCAAGACTCTAGTAACGAGATCTCCCTCACTCATCCTACCCCTAACTCGGATTCTACCAACACTCTCGGCCCACGATCAACCTTCACCGGTTAAGATCCGTCGATGCCCGAGGTGATATCTATCCATCTATTCTAAGGGGGTAGGATGCGGTCTTGATGGTCGACGACCCCTAGGGTAATTTGAAGACCCTAAACTAGCTTTTCATCAAGCTACAACTATTAGAACTTTCCAACCCTTATTACCATGAAAATGAAGGGTGCTCACATACTATGGTTCCATTTTAAATTAGAACCTTACCCGACTAGAATCCATGGGTCCTTACCAACATTAACTACAACATGGTAGTTATCACTACGGTTACAACATGATTCTTTCTTGCTATTTAACCTATGGCAATTTAAGCATGGTATGCAAGTGTAAGCATCAACCTCCAACAACCAATCATGGTATATATAACATAACCATCAACTTACAACACTCTTAATTATGAATGCGATTTAGCATGCACTTATAACGAGCTTAAGCATGAATAATTACTATGATCTAAACATGAAGCTTTACTATAGTTTGAGCATAAGTTATAACCTAAGCATGGATGCTTACTACTTAGAACATGTATCTCTACTACTACCTTAAGCATGGATCCCCACTACTTAACATGATTAATCGCCACAACCCAAGCATTGATATATAATTAGTATGAACAGACACGTTCCTAAGCATGGTAGGTATTTTAACATTAATCCTACACATTCCTAAGCATGGATATATACTTAGCATTGGTCTACATCATTCCTAAACATGGTAGGAAATTTTAACATAAATCCTACAACGTTCTAAGCATGGATATATACTTAGCATGGGTCTACATCATTCCTAAACATGGTAGGAAATTTTAACATAAATCCTACAACGTTCTAAGCATGGATACATACTTAGCATGGGTCTACATCATTCCTAAACATGGTAGGAAATTTTAACATAAATCCTACAACGTTCTAAGCATGGATATATACTTAGCATGGTCTACATCATTCCTAAACATGGTAGGAAATTTTAACATAAATCCTACAACGTTCTAAGCATGGATATATACTTAGCATGGGTCTACATCATTCCTAAACATGGTAGAAAATTTTAACATAAATCCTACAACGTTCTAAGCATGGATACATACTTAGTATGGGTCTACATCATTTCTAAACATGGTAGGAAATCTTAACATAAATCCTACAACGTTCTAAGCATGGATATATACTTAGTATGGGTCAACATCATTCCTAAACATGGTAGGTGTTACCTGCTGATTTTGGTGTGGGGGTAAACAGATGAGATTTGTGAGTTCGAGAAAACCTGAACAGCAGATCCAAGCCTTCTGATTCCTGCCGCAACCTGCAAGGAAGTGCGAGACACCGGGGTTGATTCCGGCGACGCACCCTCCGACGCTCTTGTCAGTAACCAGTGGTGATTAAAGAAAGAGCTTAAGGTGGAAAAAGAGTGATTACCTGGTCACTGTGGTAGAGGAGAGGTATTTATAGTCGCCAGGGGAGTGATTAGGGACTTGATTCCCTGTGTAACTGCCAGGAGTAAAATCCTCACAGTTTGTTTAGGAAACTAACCCCTGATTCCCGGTGAGAGTAAATCAGGCCTGTTGACTTGGTCAAATCAGTGGCCCTGATTTGTCTCCTGTTGGTCTGGGTTCGCCTCGGGTCGAGACCCGTACCCAATTGGTGTGAATCCGTTTGTGGGTTATTGGTTCTGTAAGAAGGAGGTCCAGTACCCGCTTTGGATCCATTTGTATGAGAAATTACCGTTTTACCCCCGAGCTTCAAGATTCATGCCCAATCTGGACGGTCCCGATTTAACCCCATTTTTAGCCATATCACGAGCCCCCCACTCCTAAAGACTGAGTGTGATCAGCCTTTGAGGAGTAGTTTAACTGTTTTGGTGGCTAGTGGAGTTGTATCGGAGTCCGAATGGAGGGGTTTGAATCTCGAAGGGGGTAGTGAGGTGATTTTTTGATGCCATGTGCTGTTCTCTAGCCATATCGAGTATTTGACGGCTTTTATTTATTTTTTCGGATTATTTATTTAATTTTGCGATGTGTTTACTAATTGTTCGGGGGCCGTAACAGTACATTCTAGGCAATAATTGTTCGTTCAGGGGCTCAAAAATATACCCCCGAATTTTTAACTATTTACTAGAATTTTTAGTTATTTTTTCCGAATTTTTAGCAATTTTTTCGCAATTTTTAAATAAATAAAATGATTTAAATAAATAAAAAATAATTTTAAATACCGATTTACGATGTGGCACGATCTGGGCCATTGATCATAGACGGGCACGAATTTTTGAGAGATCCATCGGTTGTCATCGCTCGGAAGCTTTTTTCTCCGTTTGCGAGCTCGGGAAGGCACTTGCTCAGCAGCCGACCGGAGGGATAGGGGTTCGGCAGGCCGAGCGACGTGGCGCAATCTGAGCCGTCGGATGATGGTGTGAATCCCAAGAAAATGCTATCTTTTCTTTTAGCGCACGTGGTGTAATCTGGACCGTTCATCATTAGAAGCACGAATTTCTGAGAGATCCAATGGTCGTAGTAGCTCGGTGTCTTTTTTCTCCGTTTGCAGGATCGGAAAGGCACTTGCTCGGCGGCCGACCGAAGGCATGGGGGTTCGGCAGTCCGAGCGACGTGGCGTAATCTGAGCCGTTGGATGGCGATGCGCATCTCGAGACGGGCACATTTCTCAAGAAAACACTATCTTGTCGTTTAGCGTCCTCGGCGAGATCTGGACCGTCTGATCGAGATCTTACACGAAAGTTGAGGAGAAAGTGAGTTTTCTCCGTTTGCAGGGTCGGAAAGGCACTTGCTCGGCAGCCGACCGAAGACATGAGGTTTCGGCGGTCCGAGCGACGTGGCGCAATCTGAGCTGTTGGATGACGGCGCGCCTCTCAAGACGGGCACATTTCTCAAGAAAACACTATCTTGTCGTTTAATGTCCTTGGCGAGATCTGGTCCGTCTAATCGAGATCTGACACGAAAGTTGAGGAGAAAGTGAGTTTTCTCCGTTTGCAGGATCGGAAAGGCACTTGCTCGGCAGCCGACCGAAGGCATTAGGATTCGGCAGTCTGAGTGACGTGGCGCAACGAGTTTTGAGACGATCCTGTTCCCAAGGGTATGATCCCTCGGGGTTTGTGCGGCGTTCCATCTTTCCGGGGTCATTAAGAATGGTTCCCTCAATTAATGCGTGGCGTTTCAACTTTCAAGGGTCATAATGTCTAGATCTTGGAGAAGAGCTTATAAGTATCCCACTCCCTTTGTCATTTCAATCGCAACAATGTAGAGTTTTAGCCCTCGGAGGCATTTGCTTCGGGTGGTTGCTCTTCGGAAGGACGGGTGGTCGTTCTTCCACCATGGTCTTCTCCTGACTCTGACGGCCCCGAAGTGGATGTCAGGGTCGGGGGAGATCATGGTGGAAGAGGTGATGATCAAAGTCCGGATTCGAGGGACCATGTGTTTCGGAAGGACGGGGGGTCGCTCTTCCGCCAAGATCTTCTCCTGACTCTGACGGCCCTGGTGGAGGTGTCAGGGTCAGGGGAGATCTTGGCAGAAGGGTTGACTGCCGAAGTCCAGATCCGAGGGGCGATGTGCCTCGATAGGACGGGTGGTCGTTCTTCTACAATGATCTTCTCCCGATTCTGAGTGCTCCGATGTGGGTGTCAGGGTCGGGGAAGGTCATGGTAGAAGAGGTGATGACCCAAGTTCGGAACCGAGGGACGAGTTTGCTTCGGGAGGACGGGTGGTCGTTCTTCCACCATGATCTTCTCCCGATTCTGAGTGCTCCGATGTAGGTGTCAGGGTCGGGGAAGGTCATGGTAGAAGAGGTGATGACCCAAGTCCGGATCCGAGGGACTGCCGTAGGTACGGAATGATGGGTCTCTTCCCATCTCTGTCTTCCTTCCGGGCTGACGGCTTCCGATGGTTGCCAGCCCGAAGGAGTTAGAGATGGGGGGTGTGCAGATCTGCTTTTGACCGGGCCCCATGGGTCGGCGGAACACCGACCGAGACCTGGGGCCTGGGGGGCTCGCCGAGGGCGGTGCCTTAAAACTTTGAATCTAAATTTTTTCTGGCTCCTTCAGATAGACTTGGGACGCCCGAGGGTACGATTATCCGAGCGACGTGGCGCAATCTGAGTCGTTAGATGTTGTGGAGAATCTCGAGACGGGCTCAGTTCCTAAGAAAATGCTATCTTGTCGTTTAGCGTCGCTGGCGAGATCTGAGCCGTCTGATCGAGATCCTACGCGAAAGTTGAGGAGAAAGTGGGTTTTCCCCATTTGCAGGCTCGGAATGGCACTTGCTCGGTCGCCGACCGGGCTCTTTGCGGCTGGGCTCGGATTGCATGTGATTCGGATTTAGACCCTTTGGTGCCGAACTACTCGACTTGGTGGGAGGACAAAGTCGTGTTGGGCCTTCGCGACGTTTCGAGAGCGGCCCAAAAAGTCGCGCCCTTACGTTTGGAAGTCCAAGGGACGTCCCTCTTTTACTATAAATCTTCACCCCCCCTTAATCCAAGTCTCATTATTCACTTTTACTCTCTCTCTCCGGTTTTTACTTTCACCTTCAAAGTTTTCAGCTCCTTGGTGGTGGTGCTAGCTGTCGCGGCGAGGCGTTCTCTGTCTCCGGTGAACTTTTTCGACCGTAGCTGTCACTTCAAGGTCAGTCTCCTTCCCCTTTCTTTAGAAAATGGTTAAGATTACTTCCTCGGATGAGACCCCTGCCTCGGAGCAAGCCGTAGGCCGAGCGGGCAAAGGAAAGGAGATAGCGGAGCCGACCGATCAGAGTGTCGTTCGGCCGGACAGAGAGGGTGAAGTAGCCGAACTACCTCAGGAGGTCGCGGCGGCGTCTCAAAAGGGTAAAACGGTAGTCACGATCGTCGAGACGCCGAAGACGGTGGGGGCGTTCGGTCGGCAACCCATCGCTCTGTCGAGCGTGGGAGGCGTTGGGACTACACCGAGGATATCTTGGAGAAGGTGACCCAAGGCACGGCCAAATCGGTGGAGGAGAATGACCCGAGAGAACTCTCCGAGGTGGACCATACCATCTCGTCTCTGACGGAGGCCGATCTACATCTGATCCGAAAGGGATTCCGGATCCCCACCGAGTACGGGCTGCTCCTCCCCGGGCCAAGGCTTCCGAGCCAATACGAAGTCTTCGACAGATGTGTGCGTCTTTCCTGTCGACTCTCTCATTGCCGGACTCCGCTTTCCCCTTCATCCGTTCGTAGTTGATGTCTTGAACTGGTACAGTTTGAGCCCCACCCAGCTGATGCCGAACACCTGGAGGCACGTTATGGTGTTTGTCCTCCGGTGCCAAGAGGTCGGTGCTGCGCCGAGCATGTTTCTCTTTCGGAGCCTCTACCGACCTTGCCAGCCAAGCCGAAACGAACAGAGGTTCTAGCTTTCTCCACGGACGGGCGTGAAGTTGGCCAAGAACCCGGACTCGATCAAATACTGGAAGGAGAAGTATTTTATCATCCGAGCCCCCACGCCGTGGACGATACCGATAGTATGGGCGAAGGATGGGCTGCCCAAGCGAGCCAAGAAGGAGCCGGTGCTGAGTGACGAGGAAACAGAGGTCCACAAGAAGCTCCTTGCTCTGCCAGCGCTAAGCTGGAAAGATATTACCGAGGAGGCTCTGTTCCGAGGGGGTCTCAGTCCGATCGACCCTAGTACGCTTTTGGTATTTATATTCTTTGCTTAAAGTTCATGAAAATTTTTCTAAGTCTTTTCATTCGGCTTGTGCAGAGACAATGAAGATAGATTATAAGGCTTTGATGGCGAAGGCCAGAGCGACGGAGCAGGAGACGAGGAAGAAGAGGCCGAGCCCCGAAGATGTCGTCGGTAGGGAAGAAAAGCGACCCGCAGGAGGTCGTTGCTCCGGGGACCGGCCCCGAGCAGGAGAAGTCCACGCCTACGGATCCTCCAGCCTCAGGTGCGCCGGCGCCAACGGTTGAGGGGGGTGCGGCCGGCTCGTCGAGCGGTGCATTTGGTGTGAACGAGGTGCTGTCGCTCCAAGTTCCGCCCCTCACTGTCGAGGCAGAGAAGATCTTGACCGAGCGGCACAAGCAGATCTTCGTTCCTGACTGGCAGGTGATGAATGTCGACAGGCTTCTTGGGCGACGGCAACATCTGCATGGAAGCGGTGAGGCACCTGCCGACCCCAAAGGATCGAGCGGCCCTGAAGGCCGGGCTGGCCGGGGACGCCACGATGCAGATCGCTCGGAACACAATGTCGGTAAGTGGGCCGAACTCTTTCTCATCGAAACTTTTTCTGATTTTTTCTAAGCTTTTGGGTTCGGATTCTGATGGGTTGTTCTCTTTTCAGACCCTCTGCCACTTCAACTTCCTGCTCGAGGAGTTTGTGCGCAAGGAACAGGAGTATGAGCGGGAGAGAATGGAGCGGGTCAAGGCCACGAAGCTGCTTGATGCCGAGCAACTCCTCTCGGCAAAGAGGGGTGCCGAAGTGGCCGGGCTGGAGAAGCAGCTGGCCGATGCCATTCAGCTGTCGAAGGACACAGCGGTCAAGCTTGAGGCTTCGGAGAAGGAGGCCGCCGAACTGAAGGAGGAGCTGGCCAACGCTCAATCGGAGGCAGAAAGGGCTCGGAAGAGGGCCGAGAAGATCATGGCCAAACACCGGAGGAAGGTGAAGAAGGTGAAGAAGGCCGTGCAGGAGGGGGCCGTGCAACACATGTTCAAGAACATGGAGGACGCATACGGTCGAGCCTTGCTCCACGTCGCTGCCAGGAATCCGGGTTTCGACACGTCCTCCTACCATTTCTACGACCCCGTGGAGGGGGAGGAGGAGGTTCCCCCGGGGATGCTCGACCCCGAGGGACAGACGGACGGTGTCGAAGGCCTGGGCGGGACCGAGGCCGAGGATGGGGAGGATGACGACTCCGAGGAGGATAGTGGGAGTGAAGACGAAGACGAGGACGAGGACGAGGACAAGGCCGAGGAGTCGACGGACCCGAACGACAAAATGGTCGACCCCTGACTCGGTTGCCACTTTAGTTTTTTGTTGTTTTGTTTCTTTCTGTAAGCCTAACTGCGGACTGGCCACCGCTCTTGTAAAACTTTCTTCTCGGTTTTGAATGAAAACAGTTTGTTTGGTCAAAATTTATCCAAGTGTTGAGTCTCGGATTTTGTGTTTGATTTGGCGTAGAATTCTCCAAGTGTTGGGTCTCAGATTTATCTCTGATTTTCAAGTAAAGTTCGGTCCGATTACGGAGGTTGCACACCTTCGTAAGGAGCTGGCCAAAACGAAGGGTGAGCTCTCGAATAGCCGACAGAGGCGGTTTCTCATGCTCTTGAAGCTGGAGGAGACGAAGGCAGCTGTGCGGAAGTATTGTCGCGAGTTGTGGCAACTGCGGAAGCAACCCCAAGATCCTTGTCCCGAAGGTGAGGTCGAGCGGCTTCGTAGAGAGCTTGCCGTCGCTGAGCGGAAGAATGACGAGCTTTTGGCCGAGATCTGACACTTGGAGTTAGCGGATAGAGAACGCTCGTCGGCAGAAGAGAAGCTCACTTCCGAGCTGGAGAAAGCATCGTCCGAGCGCAAGAGGTTGTTGGCCAAGGTCGACAGGCTTAGGAGGATCACGATAGATAGGGGGATCGAGGTCACCCACTTCCGACGGCTCGCTACCGATAGTGCCAATGTTTCGGGCTCGTCAAGGCCTCCTCGTTTGAAAAAGTTGGCAAAGGACGACGCTTTGAGAGACCGAATCATTGAACTAGAGGAAGAGGTCGCATCACTCAAGCCTCTGCCAGAGAGGGTGAATGTTCGCAGTACATCGTGCACTCGCGAAGAGAGCGAGAGGGGAATTTCCTTTTACGAACTCGTGACACATTTGCCCGTGGCTAGGCGGAGTCCCGCCGATGCCCAGAGTAGTGCGGCCGTCTCGTCGAGCGGTGCCTCGGTCGGCGCCACAGTCAGGGTCAGCGGAAAAGAGGGGTCACGCTTCGTCGGCTTGGAATCGAGCTCGGAGGTTAGGCCTCGTCGTTGCCTTCTGCAACCTGCTGCAACATCTTCTGGATCTCTGAATCTGATCTCTGACCTTACACAATCTTCTCTCTCAAGGACGGCTGCAGTCTCAACTGAGCCAAAGATGCCCCCAAACCTCGCAGCACCACCTCGATACCTGCCTGATCAATCTCTGCTGCCAACTCTCTTCGAGTAGTGATCAACCTTGACAAACTACTCTTCCTGCTAAGTCCATCAGCCACTACATTCGCCTTGCCCGGATGATACTTGATCTCAGGACGAATGTCTTCCAATACCTCCAACCATCTTCTCTGACGAAGATTTAAATCCCTCTGCTGATAGATATACTTCAGGCTCTTGTGGTCAGTGTACATACTAACCTTCTCACCATAAACATAATGCCTCCACAGCTTCAAGGCATAAATGATAGCTGCTAGCTCCAAATCATGCGTCGGATAATTCTTCTCATGCGGACGCAACTGCCTCAAACCATAAGCAATGACCTTGCCTTCCTGCATCAAGACACATCCCAAACCTCTGAGAGATGCATCACTGTAGATGTCATAATCTTTCCCTGCTTGCGGCAATGCTAATATAGGTGCAGTAGTCAACCTTTCCTTTAACTCAAGGAAACTCTCCTCGCACTTATCTGTCCACACAAATGCCACACTCTTCCGGGTCAAACCTGTCAATGGAACTGCAATCTGAGAATACCCCTGAATAAACCTCCTGTAGTAACCAGCTAATCCCAAGAAGCTTCTGACTTCCTTCACTGACGTCGGCCTGGGCCAATCCTTCACTGCTTCCACTTTCTGAGGATCAGTAGCCACTCCCTCCTTAGAAAGAATGTGACCAAGGAAAGCTACCTCAGACTTCCAGAATTCACACTTCGACAATTTGGCATACAAGCTGTGCTCCTGCAATGTCTGTAATACCGCTGTCAAGTGCTTAGAATGATCCTCCTCCGACTTCGAATATACCAAGATATCATCGATGAAGACCACTACGAAGGAATCAATGAATGGCCTCAACACCCGATTCATCATGTCCATGAAAACTGCTGGCGCATTCGTCAACCCGAATGGCATCACCAAAAACTCATACAGCCCATGACGAGTCCTGAACGCTGTCTTGCTCACATCTTCCTCCTTGACTCGCACCTGATGATATCCTGACCTCAAGTCAATCTTCGAAAACACCGCTGCTCCTCGAAGCCTGTCGAACAAATCGTCAATCCGCGGCAGTGGGTACTTGTTCTGAATAGTCACCCTATTCAACTCCCTGTAGTCAATGCACATCCTTATCGACCCATCCTTCTTCTTGACTAACAGCACTGGCGCTCCCCACGGAGATGAACTCGGTCTGATAAGCCCTTTGCTCAAAAGCTCTTCAATCTGCTTCTTCACTTCATCTTGCTCTACAGGTGCCATCCTGTATGGAGCCTTGGAAATCGGCGCACTCCCGGGCTGAACATTGATGCTAAACTCCACATCTCTCCACAGCTCTGATACCAATCTCTGTAGCGCCCCAAATTTCTAATATGAGAGCTTAGAAAATAAGTGGCGAAATCCCAGCAATCCACTTCAATACAACAATAGTCACAACCAAAATCACTAAGATTTTCTTTCTTTATTACAACAATTATTACAATTACAGCGGAAGTCTAAACATCTCAACACAAATTAATATTTATTTACAACTCAATACTGGTCTCAAATAAGTCTTTACAATTTGCACCAAACTCTAAATAATCCAATAATCTCAGATTGCCCACTCAAGCATCCAACCTCCAACTAAGCAATAACCTGCAACATGTGAGGCTAGAGTTGAACCCTAACCCCCAAAACTACGGGGTCAGCCATAAATGGTGTGAGTGGTAACAAATCAAACCAATGGCATAAATGAACTTAAAACATAATATCCAACAAATAATAATCAAACACTAAAGTATGAAATACGACAAAAGAATAATGGGTGATACCAAAACCAAAAGCCAAGTGTGTAACAACAGGAAATCCGAATGCATAAAAGTGATTCAAAAAAACATCATGACTACATGCTGACAACGATGACTACTAAGAGATGAAGATAAACTATGATAATTTGCCCATGCTTGATCATTCCGGAGATTGATCCCACATCACAGGTATTTTCCCTGGATAATTCAGGAGATCATCCCACATCTAAACATAGACTCATCATCACAACAATACCCCAAAAGTGTCGCCTCGACTCCGATCATTCCGTAGGTCAATCCCACATCTCAAGATAATTACTTGGATAATTCCGGAGAAATACCTCACATCTCAGGTTAACTACCTGGATAATTCCGGAGATAAATCACACATCTCAAGTTAACTACTTGGATAATTCAGGAGACTAATCCTACATCAAAAGCCATACTGAGGTGCATAACTCAAGTTCTCATTCGTCATGACACTACTAATGCCTGTCCTTATTAATTTGGGTTACTGAACAAATCTCCTAGAGTAGTGTACCCTACCGGACTAAAAATCTGAATAACTGAAAATTCGCCTCAATGGGCCTCAACAAATAACTGAACAAATATCTCAACACCGGTATACTAGGGTCACTTACCTCTAGAGACTCAAAACAAATAACTGAACAAATTCCCACTAAACAAGTGGCTCAACAAAATATCTCAAAATCATGTTCTTAACTGAACATCTCAAAATAACTACTGAACTGAACATCTTAAAATTATATGCTGAACAAAATGTCTCAAAATCAAACACTGAACAAAATATCAATATCCTTCAGGACCGGTCGACTGCATATCTTACCAGTCGACTGTCCAGAGGACATAATCCAACATTTCTCAAAAATAAACTAGGGCATGATCAGTCGACTTACCAAGGGGTCAGTCGACTGCCCCGAGACAAAGACAAATAATTCTCATCAAAAATATTCTAAGTATTTGAGTCGACTGAAGGGTCATAGGTCGACTGTCCCGAAAGGACCGAACAAAATTACAAACAGAGGACCAGTCGACTGACCTCAGTCTAGGTCGACTGTCCCGAACAAACTCAAAGACTAAAAATACACAGTAGGCTCGTACCAGTCGACTGCTTCGCAGTCCACTCGACTGTCGGCTACAGATTCCCAAAATAGGTCTGAACACAAATCAAACAGGGGTTTTCTAAAGATTTACTGATCACAAAATTTACTTGTATCCAGGCAATTAAACAACTCTCAAAGATCTCCATCATGGATACATTTCTCAATCAAACAAATACTCAAATTTCATATCCTCATGATCTAAACTCTCAATCCTCCCATTAGGGTTTTTCTCAACAAAACTAAATGTCTTCCTCAACATATAATTAAGATTGGTTTGTAATCACTAGATCCAGATGTGTAATATCTGATCACAACATAATCAGTCCTTAATATGTCTCCCAACAATACGATCTCATAGATCAACAATTCCTCAACAAATCTTAACATTTCTCACACATGATCCAAATATCAATAAAGTTCTCATCCTCCATATTAAATAATAGATCCATGTCATACATACAATAAGACTAACAAATCAATAGTGTAACGATCACAAACAAGGCATAACAAAGATCTTACTTCATTCATCATTCAAATCAAACAAAGCAAACAAAACAAAACAAACCAACTCACATTGTTCTTGAAGAAAATCCACAAAAGCTTCTCCTTGCTAGATCCAAGAATCCTCCTTTGTGCTCCTCAAAGAATTCTCAATAAATCTGAATATACTCAATGACAGCTGGGAAGAATTTCCCTTAAATATGCCGGAGTGAATATTAGGGTTATATTCCCTCTTTGCAAAATAATCCTTTTAAAAGTACATCTTACATATATAATTGTATTCTTGAAAACTGAATCAAATATCTTTTAAATTAGGATCTAATAGAAAATATATTTCTAAACCTCAACAAATACTGATCGGAATGTCCAGTAATTACGTTTTGCACTTCAACCCTCAAAATTGTCAATTTTGCAAGTAAGTCCTTCTTTTCTCAAAAATTGCAAATAGTACTAATTAATTTCAGAAAAATCTGGAAAAATACTAAATAATTCTCAAATAATAAATAATGATTTTTCATAAAGAAAACTTAATTTTTCAAACTTCTGAAAAGTCATTTGCACGTGTTTTGCACGTGTACAAAAGATAACTTTCTTAGAAAATATTTATTTAAATCCTCAAAAATTATTTAAATTCATTTTCAAATAATTAAAATAATATTTGAAAATACGGGGTTCTACACGAGGAGGTAAAGTCGAGCCGAGTGTTGGACTCCGAACCATCGATGTAGTTCAACGGTTGTGGGAGCAGTTCCGAACGGCGATCTACCCCTGGCTCGTCCGGGGGCGGGCCGAGGAGGTAAAGTCGAGCCGAGTGTTGGACTCCGAACCGTCGGTGTAGTTCAACGGTTGTGGGAGCAGTTCCGAACGGCGATCTACCTCTGGCTCGTCCGGGGGCGAGCTGAGGAGGTAGAGTCGAGCCGGACATTGGACTCCGAATCATTGGTTGAAATCAAATTAAAAACAGATGATAAGGACGGAGAGAGGTACGCAAATTTATAAGTATGAAAGGGCATTCTTCATTGATAATCGACGGCGAACCGTTTTACATATTACAACTTATGAAAATAGATTTACAAGTTAGAGGAGAGGAATGGCTCGATATCCTGTGATACTTAGAGTGGCGCCGGGGTGCTTTCTTGGTATTTCAGGAGGTGGTCGGCATTCCAGGTCCTCGGAATCTCTCTGCCCTCTGGATCTTTCAGACGATATGCTCCGGGCCGAACTACCCTTGTGATCTTGTAAGGCCCTTCCCAGTTCGGCGCCAGCTTGCTCTTCTGGTTGGGGAAGGATATGGCCAGTTTTCTCAAGACTAAATCCCCTTACTTAAGGTTGGTGGGTCGGACCTTCTTGTTGTATGCCGACTCAACCCTTCTTCGGTAATTCTATTGCCGAATTGACGCCCTTTCCCTCAGCTCATCTACCAGATCCAAGTTTGCCCTGAGGTCTCTGGCATTCTGTTTCCCATTGTAGGCTGCAAGGCGGGGGGATGGTATGCCGACCTCGAGGGGTATCACCGCCTCGGACCCGTAGGTGAGGTTGAAAGGGGATTCTCCTGTGGGGGTCCGCTTGCTCGTGCGGTAGTTCCATAGGACGTTGGGGAGTTGGTCGACCCATAAGCCTTTGGAGCATTTGTCCAGCCTTTTCTTGATACCTGCGAGGATCTACCGATTAGCGTTCTCAGCCTGTCCATTCGACTGAGGGTGGGAGACGGACGAGAAGCGCTGCTGGATGGCAAGGTCGTCGCACAGAGCTCGGAATGCTGCGCCAGTGAATTGAGTCCCGTTGTCCGTCACAAGGACACGGGGGACGCCGAATCTGCAGATGATGTTCTTCCAGAAAAATTGGACCACCTTGTTCTCGGTTATAGTGACGAGGGGCTCGGCCTCGATCCACTTCGAGAAGTAGTCGATGGCTACGACCAAGAACTTGAACTAGCCCGGAGCTGGAGGGAAAGGCCCTAGTAAATCCATCCCCCACATTGCGAAGGGGATAGGACTCGATAGGGAGGCGAGGTTGGCTTGAGGGAGGCGATGGATGCTGGAGTGTTTCTGGCAAGAGTCACATTGCTGAACGTGACGCTCGGCGTCTTGTATTAGAGTCGGCCAGAAGTACCCATAATTCAAGGCTTTCCGAGCCAAGGACCTCGACCCTGAGTGAGCTCCACCGATGCCCTCGTGGAGCTCTTGCAGAGCATAGTCGGCCTGTTCTGGAGTGAGGCACCTTAGGTACGGTCGGCCATCAACCTGCGAGAAGGAACGCTTGTACAAGATTCCCTCGATCAAGACATACCGCTCGGCCCTGGTCCGGACTCGGCGTGCCTCTTTGGGGTCTTCGGGTAGGAGCCCGTCCCGTAAGAACTCCACCAACGGCTTCATCCAATTATCCTGCAACATGATCGGCAACGACTCCACCGAGCCGGATGTCTCGTCTTCTATGCTCGGCCTAGAGAGGACCTCGATCAGAACGGTCTGTTCAAGACCTTGTAGGGATGATGAGGCCAACTTGGAGAGGGCATCGGCCTGCAAATTCTCCTCACGAGGGTCCTGTTGGATGAGCGCCTCTTCGAACCGGCTCATGAGGGCCCGGACTTTAGCGAGGTACTTCGCCATCCACTCGTCTCGGGCCTCGTACTCGCCCAAGACTTGGTTCACGATAAGCTGAGAGTCGCTATGGATTCGGAGGCACCGCGCCCCAGCACTTCGGGCAAGTCCGAGGCCTGCGATGAGTGCTTCGTACTCCGCCTCATTGTTCGAGGCCTTGAAGTTCATACGGATCGCATACTGGAGGACGAAGTCGTCAGGGCCGTTCAGGATGATACCGGCGCCGCTTCCTTCGTTACAGGAGGGGCTGTCCACGAAGACTGTCCAAATGAGGGGTCCATTCGGGACGTGGCTGACTTCAGGGATGGTGGACTCTACGATGAAGTCGGCGAGGGCCTGTGCTTTAATTGCCGTCCGAGGTTGGTAGGAGATGTCGTGTTAGCTCAGCTCTATGGACCACTTCATTAGCCGGCCCGAGGTCTCAGGCTTGTGGAGGATTTGCTTCAGAGGTTGGTCGGTGAGGACAACGACCGAGTGGGATTGAAAGTACGGCCGGAGCTTCCTCGCTGCCATGACCAGGGCGTAGGCCATCTTCTCTATCTTCGGATAGCGGAGCTCGGCATCCCGAAGCACCTTGCTTACGTAGTAGATGGGCCTTTGGGCCCGGTCTTCCTCTCTCACCAAAACAGCACTTAGGGTCTGCTCGGAAGCAGCCAAATAGATGAAGAGGGTTTCCCCCGGGACAGGTTTGCTGAGCAGAGGGGGGTTTACCAAGTAGGCCTTCAGTTGGTCGAACTATTCCTGTTGCGGCTGGCCCCATTCAAAACCCTTGGCCCCCCTGAGTGCCTTAAAGAAGGGGAGGCACTTTTCCCCAGACTTCGAGAGGAACCGGCCGATAGCAGCGAGCCGACCCGTTAGCTTCTGCACCTCCTTGACGTTCCGAGGCGGGGCCATGTCCAATATGGCCTTGATCTTCTCGGGATTGGCTTCGATCCCTCGCTGGCTCACCATGAAGCCGAGGAACTTTCCCAATGAGACCCCGAACCTGGAATACCATTCCTGAACGAGAAGATGGAAGAGGGGGCGAGCCTGGAATACCATTCCCGAGCCGACCCCCTGAGGGTGGCGGGGAAGGTCTTGCAGAGCATGGCGTCGGAAGCTTGATGGATCAGCATTAAGGTTTTGAAGCTCTCGACGTGATCAACTGGGTCGGACTCCCCTGAGTACGTTTCAAATTGCGGAGGTTTGAAACCCCTCCATGATCGTTCGAGAGAAGGGAGGTCTGCTGGGACGGACGGTTCCTATTCTGGACTCCTCCTCTCTGTCCATGCGCCCGATGCGCCTCTCCACCTCATGGAGACGGCGGTTGAGGGCATCGTCCCTCCGCTGATAATCAAATGATCCCCTGGATTCTTCTTCATAGGAAGGGGAGAGAGGACTGCGGCGCCGGTAGTCCTGGGATCGGCGGGGACTGTAGTGCTGCTGCTGGCGACTGGGTGCCAGGAGAGGACTTCGGGATCGGTGGCGAGGACTGGGAACCCGTGGGGGTGTCAGAACCCTCTGGGCATCTTGGTTGTTCGGGCGAAGGTTGAGGGCCTGCAGCACAGTCTCTTGAAATTGTAGGAACTCGGCACGAGTGATAGGCGCCTCATTGTTCTTCGGATGATGCCGATCAGCGGGGGAATGCGGCCTCCTCCTTCGGTGCTCGGGAGATGCCGCTCGGCCCCTTTGGTCTGGGGACCTTCTACTGTCTCGGCGGTAAGGAGACCGTTCGCCATGATGCTGGCGGGAGGCTCCCTCTCGGGCCCGCCTCTCATCAGGGTGGGTGCGAAGGTCCTCCTCCTTTTGGCGGTTCAGGATTGTGTTGCGGAGGTCTGGGTGATGAGAAGCCATTGAATCCGAGGATTCATTACGAACCGAGACATGGTCCGGGTTGAGGGGCTGCTTCTGCCTCCGACCGTTATGACTGGAAGGGCCATTGGGGGGTTGCTGTTTGGGAAGAGGAGGTTGGCCCTGCTGGGCCGGGGGAGGAAGTTCTGGCTGAGGATTGACAGGGACTTCCTCCGTCGGATCGGCGGGATTGGGCCCGCGGTTGGACCCTCTAGATCTGACCTTCTTTGGAGGCATGGCTGGAAAAGACGACAAGGAAGAGGCTGAGGCTGTTCGTGTGGTCGATTCCCACAGACGGCGCCAATCTGTTACCGCTGATTTCGGTGTGGGGGTAAACAGATGAGATTTGTGAGTTCGAGAAAACCTGAACAGCAGATCCAAGCCTTCTGATTCCTGCCGCAACCTGCAAGGAAGTGCGAGACACCGGGGTTGATTCCGGCGACGCACCCTCCGACGCTCTTGTCAGTAACCAGTGGTGATTAAAGAAAGAGCTTAAGGTGGAAAAAGAGTGATTACCTGGTCACTGTGGTAGAGGAGAGGTATTTATAGTCGCCAGGGGAGTGATTAGGGACTTGATTCCCTGTGTAACTGCCAGGAGTAAAATCCTCACAGTTTGTTTAGGAAACTAACCCCTGATTCCCGGTGAGAGTAAATCAGGCCTGTTGACTTGGTCAAATCAGTGGCCCTGATTTGTCTCCTGTTGGTTTGGGTTCGCCTCGGGTCGGGACCCGTACCCAATTGGTGTGAATCCGTTTGTGGGTTATTGGTTCTGTGAGAAGGAGGTCCAGTACCTGCTTTGGATCCATTTGTATGAGAAATTACCGTTTTACCCCCGAGCTTCAAGATTCGCGCCCAATCTGGACGGTCCCGATTTAACCCCATTTTTAGCCATATCAGTAGGAAATTTTAACATAAATCCTACAACGTTCTAAGCATGGATATATACTTAGCATGAGTCTACATCATTCCTAAACATGGTATGCTGCTTTAAGCATTAACATAAAGCATGGTGTACATTTTAGTAAGAACCTACAACATTCTAAACATGTATACTAGTTAAGTATCAACCTACAACATAGCATGAGTTTCTACAACAATTTTAGCATGGATAGAACATAACCATAAAAATTGCTACAACTAACCATGGATAGTTACCTTAACTTAAGCATGAATATCATTATCCATTAACTAAGCATGAATATCATTAAGCATGAGTACCTACTAACTCAAGTATGAACAACATTTAAGCATGGCATTTTCTAATCATCTAAGTATGGATAACTAGTTATTAGCTATTACAAGGACCATTTATCTTTCCTTCTTTCTTTCTTTCTTTATGAACTACAATTTACATATAATGAGTTACAAGCCTACTTAGCATGCCTTTCTTTTTCCTTTTTCTTTTGTAACCAATGTTAGCATTTCAAGTAGAGAGCAAATAGAAAAAAAGGATTTATTTATTGAGTTCACAACCTTCAATGCATATAATGATTCTACTATGCTCATGTCAAAGTTCTTGTTGAGTTCTACATCCCAATTTGGGTATGTACACACATATGCATATGTTCATGTCAAGTTGTTCATTCAACAATACAATCAACTCCACGATTCATCCTCCTTATGCCATTGTTGCATATGCTTAGTGAAATAGTCCAAGTAGTTAGTTCTTTTATTAGTCAAACAATAACTACTAACAATTCCTTCTTATGTGTGTTCCATTAAAGTTCTTATCACTCTTTTCCCTTTTTGGTGGTTATGCTACAACATACAAGATAAGAAACACATACAACCACACTACTACAAAAACACCCATACAAAAAGAACAAAAACAAACAAGGAAGATAAGAAGAAGAAGGATCAAGCAACAATTCAAACAAACAACAACCAAAGGAGAAACCCCCACCTTCTTTCTCGTTGGAAGGACTAGCTAGCACTCCTACTCTTTCCCCTAAGCTCTTAGAACTCCTACTAAACCTACAAAGAAAAACTCTCAAGTTAGTAGTTCACTCATTCTTTTCCTTTCTTTCTTTTTGTCTTTCTAAAAATGAGACAAAGGTGGAGGGAGGGGGTATTTATAGGAGGAGAAAAGGGTGGAGAGTGCAAATGTGCACACACAAAATGCACAAAAGTCCTCCCACAAAATGGGGGCCGGTTTTTCTAGGGGAGGTGGGATGAGGTGGAGGCATGGTGTGGTATAGGTGCTATGTGAGGTGGAGGGTGATGTGGAAGAGAGAGAGTTCTAGAAGAATTTCTTAATTCCTTGTGTCTTTTAATCCTAGGTTTAACTATCCAACAATTCCTAATTATCAATTAGGTTGTCATGGCTAAACGATAACACTACATGAAAGAAAATAAAAATAATCAAGTAGTTGGATACTAATAAAATAATATTATTAATAGTCGATCGGGATATTACATCGTCCGTCGGCGTCTCCAGGAGATGGAGAATCGCCTCGCCCATCTAGGCGAGGGCAGACCACAACCTGGGCAAGGGAACCGGCCAAACCGACTTCCATTCTCCTCCCAAATCCTAGACACCGAGATTCTGAGGAATTTCAGGTTGCCCCAATTCGAGACCTACAATGGCGAGAGTGATCCAGCTGATCACATGGAAGGGTTCAAAACCCTCATGTTGATTCACAGCGCATTGGTTCCTCTCCTATCCCGTGCCTTCCCTGCCACCCTGCATGGTCCGGCTCGGAAATGGTTCTCAAAGCTCTTCCTCAGCTTGTTCTTCTCATTCGACCAACTCGAAGTAAATTTCCTAGCCCACTTCGTGACCAGTCGAAAGGTTGAGGAGACGAGTGCGTCCCTCCTGGACCTCAAGTAGAAGGAGGGAGAGTCCCTCCGAGAATTTGTGTGAAGGTTCACCACCGAGGCAAGGGCGGTCTCCTCCCTCAATATGGGCATCGCTTTCGTGGCTTTCCAACACAATGTCCCCCACGGCCAGTTAAAGGCCTCATTGGCGAAGAAACCGCCCCTCGACTTTCCCGACCTCCTCAACATGGTCGAGAAGTATATCCGGGCCGAGGAAGCTCTGCACCCCTATGGTGAGAAAGAAGTTACCTCCAAAGGGAAGCGAAAAGCAGACAACTCTGAGTCCGTCAAGAATGTGTTAGCCAGAATGTGTCAACCATACTCTTGGATATCGAGGACATAGGGATCGTTCGATACCCTCCCCGACCGAGCAACAACAAGAAACGGGACCAAAGGTTCTACTGCCGGTTTCATCGAGACCACGAGCACAAGACGAACCACTACCGAGGCCTTAAAGACGAGATCGAAGCCCTCATCCAGAGAGGGTACCTCAGGGAGTTCACTCGAATCAACCCAAGAGATCGAAGGGGCCCGAGGAATCTGAGGCCTTCACCTCCTCCTCGAACGGTCAGTAGACCGCCCGAGCAGGAACCGGAGCCCGAAGAAACCGAGGGGCGCGGCCATCTTACACTGTGTCCATGGTGGACCCATTGGGGGGGGATCCAACACTTCACGTAAAGCCTTCTTACGGGAAGTAAATTCGGTCCACAACCAACTGCCAACCAGGATTTAGCAACAAGCGGTCTCCTTCTCAGGAGAAGACCTAGAGGGCGTCCGTCTCCCACAATGCAATGCCTTCGTCATCAACCTTGGCATGGTGAACAACGAAGTTCACTGAATTCTCGGGGACAACGGAAGCTCGGTCAACATTCTCTTCTTAGAAGCTTTCGACAACCTCAAGCTCCCCCGCGAGAAGTTAAAGCCAGTCGGGTACACCCTTCTCGGGTTCACCAGCATCCTTGTCCAAATTGAGGAGATTGTCACACTTGATGTGACCACCGGGACGACCCCGATTATGCGAACCGAATCAATGGATTTCATGGTGGTCAATATCAAGGCCGCACATAATGCCATTCTCGGCCGACCCGACCTCTACTCGTTTCAGGCAGTTCCCTCCGCCTACCACCTGAAACTGAAATTCCCCACGACCTCGGAGTCGGTATTTTTCGGGGACACTAGGAGTCTGCACATTCATGCTATATGACCGTGGTAGGAAGTGGGGTATTCCCCCTTGATGCAGTGGAACTTTTGTCCAAAAGAAACCAGAGGAGCCCGTGGACAAGTTGGAAGAGGTCTCCTTCGAGGCAGAAGAAAAATATAAATGGTTCCGCGTGAGTCGATCTCTGTCTCTAGACCTGAGGCCGACCCTCATCGAGTGTATTCACCGAAATATCGACCACTTCAGCTGGACGCCGTCTGACATGCCCAGGATTTGCGAACACCTCATCATGCACAAACTGAGCATCCACCCGGGCTCCAAGCTGATACAGTAGAAGCGGCATAAGTTTGCTCCCGAGAGGCAACGGGCAGTGAAAGAAGAGGTGGACAAACCTCTGTCTGCCAGGTTTGTACAAGAGGTCAGCTACCCCGATGTGGCTAGCTAACGCCGTGATGGTCAGGAAGGCAAGCAGAAAGTGGAGGATCTGTATAGATTTCACAGACCTCAATAAGGCATGCCCCAAAGATCTGTTCCCCCTCCCAAGCATCGATGCTCTGATCGACGTAACATCGGATCACGAACTACTGACCTTCATGGATGCCTTTTCGGGCTATAACCAGATCACGATGTTCCCTTCGGACATCGCCAAAACAGCCTTCGTAACCAACCAGGGTCTCTACTACTACTGGATCATGCCCTTCGGGCTAAACAACACTGGTGAAACCTATCAGAGGCTCTTCAATCGAGTCTTCAAAGAACAGATCTGTCGAAACATGGAGATATACGTTGATGAAATGCTCGTCAAGATCCGCCGAGGGCAGGACCAGGTTGCCGACCTCAAGGAAGAATTTGGGGTCCTCTGATTCCACAACATGAGGCTCAATCCTGCTAAGTGCGCCTTCGACGTCTCCTCGGGGAAATTCTTCGGGTTCGTGGTGAGCCAGCGCGGCAAAAAGGCGAACCCTGAGAAGATTCAGGCCATAATCGATGTGGCCCCTCCAAGAAATGTAAAGGAGGTTCAACAGCTTACGGGACGACTGTCGACCATCGGCCGCTTCCTCTCCAAGTCTGGGGAGAAGTCGCTCCTCTTTTCAAGGCCCTACGAGGGGCAAAAGGCTTCGAATGGGGGGACTCTCAGTAGCAGGTGTTTGACCAACTGAAAACTTACCTCGCCAACCCTCCACTTCTAAGCAAGCCTGAGCCAGGCGAACCACTCTTCCTCTACCTTTCGGCCTCGGAACACGCTCTCAGTGTTGTGCTGGTACGAGAAGATGATGGGGTTCAGAAGCCTCTCTACTATGTTAGCAAAGTCCTACTCTCGGATGAGACCTGTTACGCAAAGATGGAAAAGGTCGCCTACGCTCTGATCATGGCCGCACGGAATCTCCGCCCATACTTTTAAGCCCACTCGGTCCAGGTTCTCACGGACCAGCCCCTCAAGGAAGTCCTTCACAATTCAGAGAATTCTGGCCGTTTAATCAAGTGGTCGATCGAGCTTAGCCAGTACGACATCAGCTACCACCCTAGGATGGCTATTAAAGGTCAGGACCTGGCCGAATTCATCACGGAGTGCACCATTACCGTGCTTTCTGAAATTTAGGAATGGGAACCAATGTGGGAGGTTTATGTCGACAGGTCGTCCTGCGAGGTTGGAGGTGGCGCAAGCGTCATACTAAGAGGCCCCAACGACTTCGTCCTCCAGTATTCCTTACGCCTAAACTTTCCTGCCTCCAACAACGAGGCAGAATATGAGGCGATGATTACAGGGCTCACATTGGCACATAAATCAGGGGCAAAGCAAATCAGAGCCTTTAGCGACTCCTAGCTCATGGTCAACCAAATCACTGGGAGTATGAGGCTCTTGATACTCGGATGATCCAATATTTGGCACTAGTCCAGAAACTCTTAACCGCCTTCAACTTTGCCTCGGTAGAACGGATCCTGAGATAGCAGAACGCTCAGGCTGACTCTTTGTCCAAGCTCGCCTCATCGTCCTTCGAAGGTCTCGACCGCACCATCTTAATCGAAGTTCTCCTAAAGCCTAGCATTGACATCCCCGAGGTCCTTTGCCTCGCTGTTAAGGTTCAGTCGGACACTTGGATGGCTCCCATCTGAAAGTTTCTGACAAAGAGAGCACTCCCTGAGGACCGGGCCGAGGCAAGAAGGACCAGAATCCGTTCAGAGAGATTCACTATGATCGATGGGACACTCTTCAAATGCTCGTACACAAAGGTGGACGGAAGACCTTATCTTTGCTGCTTGGCCCCCGACGAGGCCAAATACGTGTTGAAGGAACTACACGAGGGGATCGGAGGATGCCACATAGGGAGCAGGTCGCTCGCCAGAAAAGTCCTAAACCACGGCTATTACTGGCCGACCATGTTACAAGATGCCTAGGACCTCGTCAAAAGGCGCGACCCTTACCAGAGTCTCCTCGGTGAAACGACTTTCTTAAGCCAACCTCAAGTCGCTGGCCAGCCCGACCCCTTTTGCCATGTGGGAGATGGACTTGGTTGGCCCTTTCCCGAAAGCCACAGGCCAAAGACGGTTCCTGGTGGTAGCCATCGACTATTTCACCAAGTGGATCGAAGCGAAACCCCTGGCCACGATCATGGAACATCAGACTCAACAATTTTTCTAGAAGCACATCATCTGTCGGTTCGAGATTCCACAGGTGCTCATCACCGATAACAGAACCCAATTCGCAGGCAAGAACTTTCGAAAATTTTGCGAAGACATCGGCATCCAGCAGCACTTCTCGTCGATATCTCATCCCCAATCAAACGGCCAGGCAGAAAATGCCAATCGCCAAATCCTTGATGGGCTCAAGAAGCGGCTAGACAATTCTCCCAAGGGACTGTGGATCGATGAGCTACCCGAGCGTTCTTTGGTCGCACCGAACAACCCAAAGAATCCCCATAGGCAAATCACCATTCAACCTAACCTACGGGACCGAGGCAGTCATTCCTTTGGAAATTGGGCTCCCCTCGACCAAGATCATGGGCTTCAATAAGGAGACAAACTCAACTGACCTTAGAGCAAATTTGGATCTGATTGATGAGCTCAGAGAAAAGTCAGTCATGAGAAGAAGCATATACCAACAACGGATCAAAAAATTCTACAACAAAAAGGTCTGTCCCACCAACTTTAAGTAAGGCAACCTCGTGCCCAGGAAACTAGATATATCCGACCCCAGCAAGAAGAGAAAGCTGGCCCCCAACTAGGAGGGCCCATATAAGGTCTCCGAAGTGGTACACTCTGGTACATACCGACTTGTAGACCTAGGGGCAAGATAGTGAAGAGGCCCTGGAACGCGGAGATTTCTCGGAGGGGGGGGCACACACTGCTGATTACAAAAGATTGGTTACACAAGCTCAGTTACACATGATGTCTAGTCCAGTTACACAAGATGTCTAGTCTGGTTATAGAAGAAGTCTAGCCCCCCCCTCCCCCCCCCCCTCGAGGAACTCGATCTTTTGTAACCGAGCTTGTGTAACCGATCTTTTGTAATCGGCAGTGTGTGCCACCCCTTTTGTGTAAACATAAAATAGTGGAAAGAATGAAGTGTAATCTTATTTCTTTCCCTTTTTTGTTCAAATTTCTGTGTATTCTCACAAACTGGGGGGTGCCCGACGCTCGCCATTCACTTCGAGCAAGATACTAGCTTTCTCACAAGCTTGGATGCTCGATGCTCGCCATTGACCTGAGCAAAGCAATAGCTTTCTTACAAGCTGGTGGCGCTTAATGCTCGGCAGTGACTTCGAACACGGCACTGACTTTCTCAACCCTCGGCTCGGTATCTACAATCGAACGGGGCTTCTCAGCCCCACGTCCTCGCCACTCGGCAGGGAATACGAGCGACAAATGAGAGAATTTTCAATCTCCCAAATCCTCTATCCTTGGCTCGGTTCCCAAGCCAAACGGGGCATCTCAGCCCCACTCCTCGCCACTCGGCAGGGACAACGAGCGACAAACGAGAGATTTTTCAATCACCCACGTCCTCGATCCTCGGCTCGGTTCCCAAGCCAAACAGGGCTTCTCAGCCCCACATCCTCGCCACTCGGCAGGGACTACAAGCGACAAACGAGAGATTTCTCATTCTCCCAAGTCCTCAATCCTTGGCTCGGTTCCCAATCCAAATGGGGCTTCTCAGCCTACGTCCTCGCCACTCGGCAGGGACTACAAGCGACAAATGGAATATTTCTCAATCTCCCAAGTCCTCGATCCTCGGCTTGGTTCCCAAGCCAAAGAGGGCTTCTCAGCCCCATGTCCTCGCCACTCGGCAGGGACTACGAGCGACAAACGGGAGATTTCTCAATCTACCAAGTCCTCGATTCTCGGCTCGGTTCTCGAGCCAAATTGGGCTTCTCGGCCTCACATCCTCGCCATTCGCTATGAGCGACAAACGAGAGATTTCTCAATCTCCCAAGTCCTCGATCTTCGGCTCAATTCCCGAGCCAAACGGGGCTTCTCAGCCCCACGACCTCGCCACTCGGTGGGGACTACGTGCAACAGATGGGAGATTCTTCGATCTCTCTGTAGATTCTTGATTTTGATGAGTACAACACAATACACAATTGTTCTATATTACATATTTTTTGCAGTGTGTATCGAAAGTGTTCAAGGCCAATAAAATGTGATGAAGCTTTCAAAAGTATTTGCTCAAACCACAACGGCAAGATCAAGTCACAAAGACTCAAGTTCAAGTTCAAGACTTTCAAGAGCTTTCAAGTTTCAAGTTCAAGACTTTCAAGAGCTTCAAGTGATTAAGCTACATTTGAACAAATATCCTGTAATATTGTTTGTATTATTTGTGAGTCTTAGAATCTTGTAAATGCCTTGTCACACACACACTCATACATTTCCTAAATAAAGAAAATGTTTTACAAAATCAAAATGTCAAAACAAAGCTTGTATAAGTTCAGTTGATTGAGTACCAGTCTACTTACTCTCTGAGGCAGTCAACTGTTAGAGTACGAAACTGACTGAATTCACTCAAGCTTTGACTAGTCGACTCTTATGGCAACCCAGTCGACTGTTCAAGCCGTTTTTTACAGTTTTCTGAATTTAAAACTTGTTGTAACGACCCGAAAAATAGCATATGGCTATTTTGCATCGAAATGTGTGCGCGATTGAGAATTTCGCGCGATCATGGATTTTCTGATAAAAATTATTTTAATTGAGAAATATAAGATATATTGTTGATTTTATTTTATTATTATTTTCTTATTAAATTATTTTTATACGGATTATCTACGAAGTAGTTTAATGTATTTTTGTATTGTGTAGAATGTTAAAATAGAGAGTTGGGCTTTATTTGGAAATGTAGAAAAGCTAGAGGGTTTATACGAAACATTCCCTTAGATATTTTTCTATCTATTATTTTCTATTCCCCATTTTTACAAAAAACCCCTTCTCTCTCTCTCCTTCCCTTCTCCTTCTTCTTCCTTCTCTTCTTCTTCCCGGTTTCAATCCCCAAACCCAAAGAAAACCTCCCTTTCCCTTCCTCCCTCTCCCGTCCACGCCGGCGATCGGAAGAAGCCCCGACCCCCCTCCATCTTCTTCCTTCCCCTTCCCTTCTTCTTCCCCTTCCTGGTTCGATACCGAACCCAAAGAAACCCCCAGTTCTCCTCCCTTCCTCCCCCCCCGTTCGTGCACAGCCGAAGGAAACGGAGCCAACCCCCGTTCCCTTCTTCCTCCTTCGTCCTTCTTCTTCTTCCCGATCAAAACGAACCCAAAAAGAACCCATCGCTGATCGTTTTCCCCACCTCAATCCCCTCCGATTCTTCGACAAATCCAAATCAAAGTGAGGAGTAGACTAAGTGAGGGATTCTCTACATGGTGGTAGCGTCGGATTTTCGATTGGATTTCGAAAGGTAAAACCCTAACTATTTTATTGTATAGAATTTAGTTGGGTTAATTTTATTGAGTAGAAATGTTAGGGTAGAGAGACTTTGAGATGTTGGAAATTGTAGATGGGAGAAATTAGTAGGTTATTAGAGAGATTGTGAGTTGTTAGTAAATTAGGGATTTGAGTTTGTAAAAGAGAATTATATGAATATGGATTAATTCTCGGATTGTAATAGAAATCATAGTTGAGCTACTAGAATATTTTAGAGGCGATTTGGTAATTATTTAGGGATGAAAATACCATAGACATTAGATCATCACGTGCATCGCACGTGTATATCCCAAGCATTCAATAAGCCCTTGTGGGATATTTGGGATAGCGATTATTTACTCTTGTGATTAATTGAATTATTTGAGTTTTAATTGCTTGAAATTTGGTGATAGGATATATCGCGACCTTGGATGCGAGGTGGAATGGCGCTTGGATCTTCGCAAAATATGTGAGTTGATTTATTATATATTTTTGTGGATTGATGGATGTGTGAATATTAATTTATTTAGATATACTGTTGTGATTATAAAAAAATATAGTGAGTTGATTTATTATATATTTTTGTGGATTGATGGATGTGTGAATATTAATTTATTTAGATATATTGTTGTGATTATAAAAAATTATAGTGAGTTGATTTATTATATATTTTTGTGGATTGATGGATGTGTGAATATTAATTTATTTAGATATATTGTTGTGATTATAAAAAAATATAGTGAGTATGATTTATTATGTGTTTTTGTGTGCTAAGAAAGATGTGAGTTAATTTATTATGGGTTTTGTGTGTTAAAAATGATGTGAGTTATATTATTCATATATTTCCGTGGTTTAAAGATATATGTGAGTTAAATTATTTGCGTACCTCTGTGAGTATAGAAATATGTGAGTTTAATTTATATATATATATTTTCGTGATTTAAGAAATCATGTTAGTTAGTATATGGATATATTTTGTGGTTCGAGAAATATGTGAGTGTAATCTATTTACGTATTGATGTTAAAAGATGCTTGAATAACATATACGTGTATATGGGAGCGAGTTATATTCATATGATAGTACCAAAGTATGGTGGGTATGGTTCTATATACGTATTGGATAATTCAAGGAAATTTGGATAAACTGAAATGGTGATATGATTTATGAATGAGACGTATGGGGAAATTAACTACCCTTGAGTATATAAAACCTATTAATGGATGAAGGGATTAGTTAAGTATGTGAGGATTCTTTACTCCTAATTTAGTTGCTTGCTCCCTTTATCTATTTCCGTATGTGCAGAAAGAACCCATCTTTTGGGTATGGGTTGTTGTAGGTTGAGAAAGAACCCACTTTGAGGGTGGAGTAAATTGTGGATGCTAAAAGAACCCAACTTGATGATTATGTTAGTTGTAGTATGATAAAGAAACAATCTTTGGATGTTGTCAGTGGTAGGGGTTAAAAGATCACACCTTTTGTGGATTACGTGTTGTAGGTTGAGGAAGAACCCATTCCTAGGGCTATATTATTTGCGTATGCCAAAGAGAACCCATTTGAGTTGTTAATAGTAGCGAGTAAAAGAACCCACCCTATGGATTTAGATTGTTGTAGAGAAAGAACCCACCCTTGTGGTATAGTAAGAACCCATGCTTGAATTGTTATAGAAAGAAACCCATGGTTCAGTTGTAGTAGAACACCATGCTTGAGTTGTGTGAAGAACCCATTTATGCCTATGTGACGTTCTAGTAAAACCTATCATGGTTGAGTCGATTTTAGAAAGAAACTCATGTTGAGTTGATTATAATAGGTATGCCATGATGAGTTGATTATAGAAGAAACTCATGCTAAGTTGATTTTAGTAGATTCTTCTGTTGCTTATAAGTATAGAAGATAAAGTTGCTAGTAAGCACGTGTGGTTGCTTCTAGGTTTGACTACCTTAATGGTTGTTTGTATGTAGTTTTGCTCATACGTGGCTCGACTGGCCCGTATGTAGCTGTGGATCTCATACGCAGCTTATTTGGCTCGTATGTATGTTGTTGTCTCATACGCGGTTCGACTGGCCCGTATGTAGCTGTGGGTCTCATACGCAGCTTATTTGGCTCGTATGTATGTTGTTGTCTCATACGCGGCTCGACTGGCCCGTATGTAGCTGTTGGTCTCATACGGGACTTATTTGGCTCGTATGTGTGTTGTTGTCTCATGCGCGGCTCGACTGGCCCGTATGTAGCTGTTGGTCCTATACGTAGCTATTTAGCTCGTATGCGTTTTTGGTTACTCGTATGTAGCTTCTTAGCTAATACGCAGTTTGTTGTGCTCATCTAGGGTGATGTTATTACCCTAAGGGTCATCGACCATCAAGACCACATCCTACCCCCTTAGAGTGAAATGGATAGATCTCACCTCGGGCGTCGACGGATCTTAACCAATGTAGGTTGACCGTGGGCCGAGAGTGTTGGTAGAATCCGAGTTAGGGGTAGGGATGAGTGAGAGAGATATTATTACCAGAGTCTTGGATCGAGGGACCATGAGTTGGACCATGATTGGAAACTATGCAAGATTGCATAGGAATAATAACCTCATTAGGATAGTGATTTATAAAATCATTACATAGACCCTTGCCGGAAGAGAGGAGTCGGTTGTAGGGGGCACCTTATGACTAACTCGTCCCTGGAGGCAGACTAGGTGGTGTTATTGGGTTGTACCTTCCCGTCAAAGGGATACGTACGGTGCCGTCTCACAGGTTGAGGACACGGGTTGCGTATCTCGCGCTGTTAATTCCTGAAATACCGTGGCTGGGGTGCCACAGGATGCATGGTGCAGTCCTGCGCTTGCTAGACCCCAGAGAGTGCCACAGGGTAGGCTTCGCGCTGCCCTGCGCTTGCGAAACTCTATGGTTTGATTTTGGAACGATGCCCGATATACTGGGATCGAGTGAGGTCCGGCTTGCCGGGTAGTAGTGGAAAACAGAGACACCATAAGCAGACTGCATAGGGGGACTTGACCCCTTCTGCAACCTCACAGAGTCATGGAGTATTGTCAGGAACAGGTTGTGTGCAAATTAGAGTTCATAACGCGGGTTCAAATCCCTATATATGGAGAAACGGCTTGAGATGGAGTCGCATGTAGTATGGGCTGTATGTTGCTTTCGGAGACTTGCTGACATTAGAATAGGAAGCATCCTAGTTCTAGTTAAATATCACATTAGAGTTAAGTCATAACATGCACTGGCACATAAATTATATGTACACGTGCCTTTTCCATTCAAGTTGAATTGCGAGTGTGATATGTTATCGCCAAACCATGTTGGCGATGCGGAGTCTATTGTGATGAAACGCATGTAAATGGTAATGTGCAATGAGACGTTAGATTGGACATGAATGAATGTGGTAGTATGCAAATGAATGCATATGCCTATGATGTGATATGTGATATAAGGCAATAGATCAATATTGTATTATGAGAGGGGTTATTCAAATGATTACTAAGATAGGTATGATTGTGAGCGGGTATGGATATACCTACAGGTGATGGCTTAGAAAGAAATTGATGAGAAATCCCATTTATGGTGTTAGATGCTCAGATGTCAAGTAAGATTTGTTTATCTTGGTAATTGTGAGTTTGTTATGTTTTCTTGAAAGTTTAATTTATTTGCTTATTTTAATAAATTATACTCACACCAGAAATGGCTAACCCCTTAGTATTTGGGGGTTAGGGAGTCCATGGACTACCCTAGGTCCCTACTGTTACAGGTCCAGCAGTGCAGAGGTGAGGTGTAGGTACAGGTTTCCGTGGAGTGAAGCTCTAGTTATAATTTGTTGTTATGATTTAATTGTAAATAGTAAAGATTTATGCTTTAAATTGTATTTTTGATGTATAAGTATGTGGATGATGATGAAAAGTATAGCGTGAGGCGGCAGGATATGGTTTTGACCCGTAACCATTTCGTTGTGGAGTGCCGAGCGTCGTGGTAAGTTTTACAGGTTATTTTCTAAAAACTTACTACGTTTTCTAAAGGATTTATGGTTTTTAATTGATATTTGTTAAACCGTTATGAGTTTGGCCCCCAGAGCATACATATATATTGCCTGTGTGATGATGCTCATTTTGGCCTGGGGAGCCCGTATTATTATTGCCTGTGATGTAAGCTACGGAATTTAGAGCAAAATTCCGTAAGCTTTTCTGTGTTTTGGGCAAAAAATACAAAGGAGACTCTGCCCAAATTTTCTTTGAAACATAACTATTTTAGTTTATGTTTAAAGTGATATAGAAATTGGAAGAATTGAGTTTGGAGTCAAAAAGGAAAAAGGGTGGGCGCTACAGTTGGTATTACAAACTGATAATTGTAATTACTGCGTGGTAACTCTGTATTGAATAAAAAAGTTTTAAATTTCCAGCATTTTGTGTATCGTGACTAATTGAAGGAAAGATCTTGGCATGTGTCACGGTTTCCCATGTATATGGAAATCGGGGCGCTACACTTGTTTTTCAAATTCAAACCTGTTTACTGCCGTTGTATGGCAGTTGAGATACGATTTCTCAACGTTCAAGAGTTTCTAACTCTATAAATAAAGTATAGTTTTGAATTGGGAGAGGTTCCCTAACTCCTTAACTTTTATTTTCAAGTCTTTTGCTTTTAAGAAGAAGATGAACAAGCATATACTTTCTTTAAGACTTGGTTCTCTAATTTTCAGTCTAGTATAACATTGAATTCGTCCTAGACTGAAGTCAGAAGTCGACCTATAGCCAATATACAAAAAGCACTTCCAGATACAAGGCTTTAGGTTGTTGTAAATCTCTTTTTGTTGTTGTTTCACTCTCGGGTTGTAAGAGTGGTCCTCTCGGTTGGAGAGTATGACTCTTGGTTTAAAGTCAGTTTCACTATAGGGTGTAGAGTGGGTTTTGCTCTCTCTAGTGGTGAGAGAGGTCTACGGATTTGACATATTTGTTGTCAAAGGCCATAGAGTATTCTTGTACTTTTTTTAAGAATAGTAGAAAATATCAAGTGGGTTGCTTGGGGACTAGATGTAGGTCGGGAGGACCGAACCAGGATACATCGTGGTGTTTGCAGTGTTGACTCTCTGTGGTTATATTCTCTAAACTTGCATTTTCAATTTCTCTGAGTTTCTTGGGTAAATCGATTCCGTTCAGTCGACTGCGTTACTCTCTAAGTCGACTTAACAGACTTGTAACTCTTCAGTCAAATTACTCTTCTAATCTGACGCTTCAGTCGACTGCCTTCTATTTTTAGTCGACTTAACAGTGCAAAAAGTTTAATTTATTGATTAATTTTATACAACACTATTCACCCCCTTCCCCCCCCCCCTCCAGTGTTATTTACCTTGCATACAGGATCCAACATCGTCGTCCTCTCCCAAACCCTTGACGCTCGTTCTCAAAAACAGGTTAGGGCGAATTGAAAGATCAATTTTATTATTATAACGTCTCGGGGGGGGGGGGGGGGGGGGCACAGTACAATAAGGTTTTATTACAATGGCTATCACCTCAGCCTAAGTTCTTCTCAGAGGCCCTTTGGGCTCACACAGACCAACTCGAGCCCCACCGAGCACGTTTGCTCTCTGACGAGCTCGCCAGGCCTAGTCGGCATCGGTAAGGTAGAAACTCTGGCAACGAAGCTCTAGCGTCAGCCGGCCTCGCCATTTCTATGCGAAGGGTCGAAGATGGGCCCATGAAGAAGGGTCGACCTCCGCCGAGAGAATGAAGCCAAGATCCACCTATACCCAGCATGACCCTCATCCTCTGAATCTCTAGCTCCTTCTCCACCACGACATCGCGAAGGAAGGACTCAGAGGTCGGATGTCTAGTGGAGACATCGGACATCGACCACACCATCTCAGCGCTCCCCCAGACATGATCGGTGATAGTCTTCTTCAGGCGTGCCGCCTCCAAGCTCTACTCCTTAGACTTATTCATGAAATAGGTAATGGCAGCTTCCCGATCACGGGCCTGTTTGCAATAGCGAAATCAAGACAGCCTCCTTGGACTCTAGCTTATCCCGAAGGCGCTTCACCTCAGCCGAACTAAGGTCGGCTCCGAGGTTCTCGTCCATCTGACACAAAAGAGAGTAAACAGGAGTTCACTCCAAGCTTTCAAAACAATAAGTCATACAGTTTGGCCAAAAACAAATATTTATTATCCCAAAAGGTTGTTACCAAAAAGCGGTGGCCAGTCCGCACTTGGAAAATAAAAAAAGAAGGGGGGGGGGGGGGGGGGTAGATTAAGACTACTACTTAGAAGGAATCATCACCTCTTCGTCGGCCGGTCCCTGAACTTCGGCGTTCGCCACTCCTCCCGCCTCCTTTTCAACCTCCTCGCCTTCTCCCCTAGACGTCTTCAGATGGTCGGGTAGCTTCCATCCATAGTGAAGTTAATCAACCTTGGCATTGGGGTAAAGAAACAAGAAGTGCTCCTTCGCCCGATCGTAAGCCTCATCCTGGGCCGCGAGCACCTCACCCATGGCTGCGGCCTCCACCTCTTGGTACTTTGCATCCACCTCTGCCCTGACCCACGCCAAGGCATGAAGCTGCTCATCCGCTTGAGTTGCGAGGTTGGCTTGAAGGGCCTGTTTGCGCCCTTGGGATGCCTCCAGCTCCAACTTTAGCTCCTTCATCTCATGCTCGTATCGCTGAGCGTTCCTCTCCACCCTCTTGAGCTCCTTCTCGTAGCACCTCTTCAACTGAGCCCCGTCCATAGATTCCTGAGAATTAGGGGCCAAGAGTTGTAATATTCAGAATAAAGCAATGTCGCTAAGTATAAAGCTAACGAAAAAGTGGGACTTTACCATCACGTGGGCCTGAGCCCACTTCATGTAGCACGTCTCGGTGGTCTCGGCCACCAACATAGCCCGGTCGCGCGGCGTGGCAGGCAGTCCACCACCTCAAATGATACTGGCCCCTCGACTAGAGTGTCAGCTGCCCTCACCGACCAGTCAGGGGCCTATTGTAACACCCCGTAATTTCTAAAGAGCTATAATATATATATATATATATATATATATATATAGAGATATATATATATATATAGAGAGAGAGAGAGAGAGAGAGAGAGAGAGATCTTCGGTTGCACACTACTTTGGTGAGCACTCTGTGAGTACTCACGAAATAGAGCACCTATGACAAATCCGAACCGCTCATATTGTTCTATATACCTTAGATAGCCTAACAATAAAAAATCAAGTAATTTGAAGCTCATTTGCCCATGATTTACATCATTACAAAATTGTATGGCTGAAAATTCTAACAGCATGATGGATGGGCAAATGAACTTCAAATTACTTGATTTTTTATTGTTAGGCTATCTAAGGTATATAGAACAATATGAGCGGTTCAGATTTGTCATAGATGCTCTATTTCATGAGTGCTCACGGAGTGCTCACCAAAAGTAGTGTGCAACCGAAGGGGACTATATATATATATATATATATATATATATATATATATATATATATATAAAGGGGGGTAATGGCAGTATGGTAATTAAAAGTGTAATTAAATAATGGTGGGGGCCCACGAAGAGAGGAAACAGCATGAGAGCTGCTGTTGTTTCTCTGCGGTGATGTCACGATGACGTCTCACCGCATGATGACGTCACCATGTGGGGGCCCGCCAGTTATGGAGGAGACAATATATAGCACTGTCTCTCTCTCTCTCTCATCTGATGACGTGGCACTGATTGTACTATGTGCACGGGTTTGAGAAAGAGAGAGAGGAATATGTTTGAGGTTAGTCCCATATCGGAAATTAACAAAGAATAAAATAACTATAAATATAATAGCCCATGATCAAGAGTCACCAATCCGGTTAACCACCTTTTAAGAGACAATCTGTGGTGGGCAGTTGTACTTTACTATAAATAATTTGTCTGATAAATTGTATAAAAATGGTCCGAGCAGGAGCAGGGGGGTTACAAATGGTATCAGAGCCGACTTTCGACACCGAGTGTAGGGGAGCCGTGAGTTATGGACTCCAGAATGATCGGTAGAGTGAGACAATCCCCAATATTCTGGGACGATGGACGTAAGGGCCACAGAATGATCCACGGAGTAGGATTGGTCTCCAGTATTCCAAAGATGGGAGCAACGCTCATGAACTGCTCCACATCTACTGAAAAGTAGATCCTGCACTAGATTGTGCATGCCCCGTGCTCAGCGAGGATGCTGATTTCTGAAGGGGGAGTGTATGTAACACTCGGTATATATATATATATATATATATATATATATATATATATATATATATATATATATATATATATATAGGGGGGGGGGTAATGGCAGTATGGTAATTAAAAGTAATTAAATAATGGTGGGGCCCACGGAGAGAGGAAACAACATAAGAGATGCCGTTGTTTCTCTATGGTGACGTCATGATGACGTCAGCATGTGGGGGCCCGCCAATTGTGAAAGAGGCAGTATATAGCACTGTGTCTCTCTCTCTCTCATCTAATGATGTGGCACTGATTGTAGTGTGTGCACGGGTTTGAGAAAGAGAGAGAGGAATATGTTTGAGATTAGT
Organism: Hemerocallis citrina; assembly: GCA_017893485.1. Classification (NCBI taxonomy): domain Eukaryota; kingdom Viridiplantae; phylum Streptophyta; class Magnoliopsida; order Asparagales; family Asphodelaceae; genus Hemerocallis; species Hemerocallis citrina. Next base: position 83,184,830 of record CM030363.1, read on the forward strand.
CCCATATCGAAAATTAACAAAGAATAAAATAACTATAAATATAATAGCCTATGATCAAGAGTCACCAATCCGGTTAACCGCCTTTTGAGTGGCAGCCTGTAGTGGACAGTTGTGCTATACTATAAATAATTTGTCTGATAAATTGTATAAAAATGATCCGAGCAGGGGCAGGGACGTTACACCTATGGCCTGAGCCCCTCCTTACCCACCATCTCCTGAGCGTCGGGGCGAACTGGGGGCACCCCGCCCTTCATTGTCTCAGCAACCCTTCAGCCACTAGTGCTCGGTTCCTGCTCCCGTGCCCCTCTGACAGAGAGGGTCTTCACCTTCTTGGGAGTTCGTTCTGAGGGGCCTTCGGAGCCCCCTGAGCGGATCCCTCCTTCTGCTTAGGCTGCTCGGCCGCCCTCTTCTTGGCTAGGTCCTTCAGGGCTCTCCTCGCTTCGAGCTTGGCCTTGTCCATAGCTGTAGAGGAAAAGGAATACTGTTAACACGAAGGCAGGAAGTTAAATAAAAAAGAAACGTAACATATAAGGGTCAATGGGGCTCAGTCCGATCCGAGCCAAATGCAACTCGGTCACATTGGGCCAGCCAATGCTGTAGCCACACGCGATCCGATCGATATTAGCCCACTCCACTTCTGTTAACTCTATCCGCTTCGGGGGTTTGTGGTTCAGCTTATAAATATTCCAAGCAGTAGGAATTTCTCAAGGCATCGTGCTTCGGGTGACGAAGTATTTTCCCTTCCACCCTTTTATGGAGTCCGGATGCCCGTGCACCACCTTCTTGTGGAGGCGAGGCAATATATAATATATGCACTCTTGCTCTACCAACGAGCTCAACCCTAGAACAGCCCGAAAGTACTTCAACTTCAAGGGCACTCTCCTCTCCTCACAGAGCAACATGAAGCAAACCAACTGCTTCCAAGAATTTGGACCATACTACATCGGGCAGAGGGCCCCTCACCTCAGCACCTTCTTGATAAACGGGTGCAATGACAGCCTTAGCCTTGAGACGAAAGCATCCTCAGGAAATATACAGTAGCTAGGTGCCAACTCGGTGGTCGGACAGAGGCCAAGGCTGGGAATCATCAGCTCATACTCTCGCCCTATGAAGTAGTTAGCCCTTATCACGGGCAGGTGGTCGGCCATCAAAACACACCGAACTTTGTCCATATGAATCTGGACTCGACCTGGCGAAGATATTTCCACCCCGAACTGAACCAAATCTTCGACGTCGTCAGGATACATCCTGATGGATCGGGGCTGCTTGAAGTACGGGACGTTAAGCGTGTGCTTAGGCACAAACTCATATGGCGTCTCCGGACTATCCGGGAGACGCCATTTCCTCCTCCTCCTTCAGACACGAGGAGCCCTCGGAGGAGACGGTGTCGCCAAAGGCAAAAGAATGGGGCTAACTTCCACATCATCGTCCCCACTATCCTCGTCAAGTAAACCCTTGGCTCCCTCATCCAACACACCTCCCTCAACTCCCTTACCCGCTACCTCCACCTCACCCTTGGAATCGCTGGACTCTACCACAAATGGCTTGCGGCTGCGGAGCTACGCTACGTCGTAGACTTTGTTGCTCAGATCCCATGACGTGGAGACTGAGAGACGATCCTCCTCACCCCGGCCAGAGGCACTCACTTCGGAACCGGACTGAGACCGTGACATAAAAAAATGATACTAACCTGGATTTCGTTAACAGAATGGTCACTGGAAAGGTCTTCGCCGGCAGTAAGAGAGAGAAGCTCCAAGAGTTAGAGAGAGAAAGCAAAGTGAAGAAATAAGAAGGGGGTGGGGGATTTATAGAGAAGTTGGAGATGCCTCGAAATCCTTAAAACGATCCCAAACCGTCCAATCTTGATCACCAAAATCTAACGGCTGATAAGATTTCGACGTCTTGATTCTCCTCCACTTGACATCAGCATCACACGTGTAAAGCACTAGCTTTCTCACAAGCTGTAGGTGCTCGACGCTCTGCATGTACCTCGAGCAACGCACTAGCTTTCTCACAAGTTGTAGGTGCTCGACGCTCGGCATATATTTCGAGCAATGCTCTAGCTTTCTCGTAAGCTGTATGGGCTCGACGCTCGGCATGTACCTCAAGCAACGTCCTAGCTTTCTCACAAGCTAATGGGGGTCGATGCTCGGCGTTGACCTCGAGCCACACACTAGCTTTCTCATAAGCTGTAAGTGCTCGACGCTTGGCATGTGCCTCGAGCAAAGCCCTAGCTTTTTCACAAGCTGTAGGTGCACGATACTTGGCATGTACCTCGAGCAATGCACTAGCTTTCTCAAAAGCTATAGGTGCTCGATGCTCGGCATGTACCTCGAGCAACGCTCTAGCTTTCTCTCAAGTTGTAGGGACTCGATGCTCGGCATGTACCTCGAGCAACGTCCTAGCTTTCTCACATGCTAATGGGGGCCGACACTCGGTATTGACCTCGAGCCACGCTCTAGCTTTCTCATAAGTTATAGGTGCTCGATGCTCGGCATGTACCTCGAGCAACGCACTAGCTTTCTAACAAGCTGTAGGTGCTCAACGCTCGGCGTTGACCTCGAGCAACACACTAGCTTTCTCACAAGCTGTAGGTGCTTGACGCTCGGCATGTACCTCGAGCAATGCTCTAGCTTTCTTGCAGGCTGGGGGCTTGGCGCTCGGAGTTGACCTCAAGCAAAGCACTAGCTTTCTTACAAGCTGTAGGTGCTCGACGCTCGGCATGTACCTCGAGCAATGCACTAGCTTTCTCACAAGCTATAGGTGCCCAATCTCGGCATGTATCTCAATGCTCTAGGTTTGTTACAAGCTGTAGGGGCTCGATGCTCGGCATGTACCTCGAGCAACTCCTAGCTTTCTCACAAGCTAATGGGGGTCGACGCGTAGCATTGAACTCTATCCACAGACTAGCTTTCTCACAAGCTGTAAGTGCTCGACGCTCGGCATATACCCCAAGCAAAGCCTTAGCTTTCTCACGAGCTAAAGGGGGTCGACGCTCGGTATGTACCTCGAACCACGCACTAGCTTTCTCATAACTGAAGGGGTTTGATGCTCGATGATCGGCACTTGGCATAGACTTCGAGCAATGGCCTAGCTTTCTCTCACAAAGCCGCAGTGGCTCAACGCTCGATGCTCAATGCTCGGCGCTCGACATGGACTTCGAGCAAAGGCCTAGCTTCTCTTGCAAAGCTGTAGTGGCTCGACTCTCGACGCTCGGCGCTCGGCATGGACTTCGAGCAAAGACCTAGCTTCTCTTGCAAAGCTGAAGATGCTCGACGCTCGGAGGTCGGGGGTCTGACTCCATAAAGGTTGGCTTCGACGCTCGGCTTTTCTCGCTCTCCAAGGGATTTTTCATCCTACCACCATGACTGCTCCCTCTCGTGAACGGCCTCGTTCGTCGCTCTATGCCTCAACTTTACTGACGCTCAGCTTGGCGCCGACCCCAGTTAACTTCTCAGGGACTTAATAATCCATCTTCGCCAAATACTCCCCTCCGCTCTTTCCGCAAAGACAAACTACTCCTCCACAACTGGTTTACATAGCCCTCTAGAAGTGGGGGGCTTATGATATGGTATAAATGACGTGGCCCTATCAGGGCCATCAGATCTCCTCAGATTTTGCTCTCCTATGATCATCGATTCAAATAGGTCCAACGGGCTTCAGCCAGTTCAGGCCCACTGGCTAACGGGTCCAACCTGGCCCATCAGGCCTGAGAACCGTTAGCCCCTGCCTATAAATACCAGACCCCCTCCATCCTTCTCAAGATAATAAACTTTTCCCCATCTGAACCCTAACTACTGTTGCTATTCTAGTGATTGACTAGATCGTCGGAGGGCCTGTCATCGGGATCTCTCCCGGTGTTTCTAGGCATTGTGCAGGTATCAAGATTCGAGCGAGCCACGAAGATCCGAGCCAAGCACCCAGCCTCTACCTCTCCCCTGCTACCCCCGAGCCGAACGTACAGTCCAAGGATCTGACCAATGCCAGTGTCGTCCCTTCCGCTTCATAAATTACAAGAACTCACACCTGTTGCCCCAACACCCAAAAACAAGCAGCATCACACATGATATTGCATTGATCGGTATGGTCGTGGGTCTTGAACATGGTAACCTCCATGTCAACTATATAATCGACCTAAAAGAGTGGGACGACTTGAAAAGCAAAATAACAGTCTACAAATCATGGGAATTGGGTAGTGGTATGATAAACTAATTATATCAAAGAATTGGGTAGTGGTACAATAAGTAAAGCAAAATAACAGACTCACAGTATAAACATAAATCTATATACAGATTAAGATCTATTTCAAAAAATCTACAAATCATGAGATGAACATAAATCTACCAAATCAAGATCTTTCATGAAAGAAGCACTATGTTTTATACCAAATCACCTTTCTCCTCTCAAAATCTAAAACCAAATCAGCAAAAAAATGTTAATACCACAGAATGAAAATGAATGTATAGAATGCACTTTCGTTGTACCCATAGGTAGCCAGAGACATGGAGAGGGTGGGTTGGGATAAAAAGAAAGGATCTTACTAGTTGTCAGGGGTGCTTCCTAACCATCGAAGGGATGCTAACGTCGAAGGGGACATCGGAGTTAAGGAGGAGCCAAGTGGGAAGAGGAATAGTGCTTAGATGTTCATATCAGATGTGTATCAGTTTTTCACGTGCTATGCACACAATTTTTCTGTTGTAATTGTTCTTTCTTTCTTTTACGTATTGCACATGTGTTTGTTGTTGTCGTTTTATGGCGATAACTGCTTATAAATACTGTAAACGTTGGAGGGAAAGTTTATGAATAAAAACCGTTTAGTTCTTCGCCAAAATTCCCAACCCTAATTCTTGATTCTCCCATTAATGGTCAAATCTAAGCAATCCAAGGGAAGGGTTCTTGACAATGTGGTATCAGAGCCGGTTAACGGCGATGACGATGGTACAGATGAAGGGAGTACAACCGCCAAAAAAGGTAAGGTGAATGAATTGAAGAGCGACATGGTGTGGATGAAAGCTCAATTAGGGCTCATTTTTGGCAAGCTGGAGCAATTGGCGACCAATATAGCTTCGTTACAATCGTCAAATCAACAGTCCAATCCACAAAAAACTCATCCTCTTCTTTCGACACCTGAGGTACCAAACCCTAACTCAACTCCTTTCAATTCCAAGGGGCGAGGGGACAGTGGTAGTATGTCAAGGGTTTTATTTAAGGTAGAACTTCCAATGTTTCATGAGGGGGATCCAACAAAGTGGATTTATGAAGTTGATCACTTTCTTGAATTTTATGAAATCTCTGATGATCAGAAGCTGAAATATGCATCTTTGACAAAGAGGAAGGGCAGCTCAATGGTTTAGAAGGCATATTAAGCCTAATATGAATGAGATTTCATGGTCTAAATTCTTAGGAGAATTAATTTCAAGATTAGTACCTACTGAATTTCAAGATTATGGAGGAATGATTTCGAAGTTACAGCAGAAGGGAGATTTGGAGTCCTATGTGTAGGAATTTGATCGCTTGTCTAATTTTGTTAGGGGCGGCATTTGGGTCTAGCAGGTCAGGTCGGGTTGAAACCCCGTGGGTGTTGACCTAGGCCAGGCTTTCGCGGGCCGAGCTAGAAGGAGGTGCGGGCAGGGCCACGTCAGGGAAATGTCGGCTCAGACCTGCCCCCTGGCTCCTGGCTCGGTGGCCGGGCCAGTCTAGTTTTTTATTTATTACAAAGATAAAGAAGAAGAGAAATTATTCAGAATTGTCAAGAACATATTGATAAAAGAGATATTCATAAATTAAATTGTTTTTATGAATTACAATATGAGGGAAATATTTGTATTTAGAGATCGAGATGACCTCTATTTAGGTTGAAGAGAATACATTGGACTATTGTCGTGCACTTCTACTTAACCCAAATATAGAATCTCATCACTCTAAATTTCCCAATTATTTACAATACATTATCCAAACTTCATTGTAATAGATGTTCATTTGTCGCTACTTGTTGAGCCATTGTGTACTTCATGTAAATCTTGACTCCTCTCTTCGCTTTCATCCAATCTTTGGCGCATACTAACATCTCCAAATTCTTTGATGTCAAGCAATTCTTGTTCGGGCTCATAATTTTGTCACCAAAGGAGAAAAAAACACTTTTCCGATTTAATGGTTGACACAGGTGTAGTTAGCAAATCTTTAGCCATATAAGAAAGAATAGTAAAAATATTTTCATTGGTTTTTCAAAAATAAAACACATTTACTACATCATCAATGGGAGGTTGCACATTATACCAATTTAACTCATTTGGAGAATTGGTTCTTGATTTTTTTGATTTTATGAGATTTAAAACACTACTAGTTGCATGACTCTTTCCCTTTGATAATATAGAAGGTGCAAAAGAACTAACATTTTTGTGTTTGTGTTGTGTTAAATGATTAAAGTCTATCGTAATTATCATATAAAGTAGCCAAAACATGCTCAAATTTTGTAGTGAAAACAACATGATCAAAATATTGTATTTTATCGAGTGGAGCATAAGTATAAAAAATCTCAATTAAATTTTTTGTGCCTTCTAACTTAATCATGATATTCATTACATTAGCCACACAATATAACATAGGAAGTGGATGAAAATATTTTAAAATTTTAATATAAGCGGCATAAATCATTTCTCCAATAAAAGGGTCATTTATCAAATCTTTAATTGTTGTCATCATAGAAACAATTGCAAGTAAAATGTAACTAAATGTAGTTGTATATATTTTTAAAAAAATGTAAAGTAGCATCATTAAAAGATTCTAAAAATTTATACAAACTATCGGCAAAAAACTAAGAATCATCATCTAACATATCATCTTGCATACCTATTGCAACACAAAATTCTCTAAGATTAAAATAATAGTGAAGAACAACACATAATAAATCATAAGTAGAATTCTAACGATATCTAACATCTTTAAGAAAACATTTAAATACAATTTTTCTAACCAATCTTGAAAAGCTTGATATATTGGACCACTCAACGTAATAAAATGAACACAATTTCTCATTGCCTCAATTTTATTGTGTCCATATTTTAGTGCATCTTGTACACAAAGGTCTAAAATATGATAAGCACACCTAACATGAAAAATTTCCTATTCTATAGGATTTAATGTAATTTTCAAACTAGTGATTGCCTTAGTATTATTAGAGGCATTATCAAAACCAACAGCAAAAATTTTATCAAAAATCTCGAAATTATTACATGCATCCATGATGTGTGTGACAATAATTTTACCCTTATGTAGGTACCTAACAAATCTGAATGAAATTATCCTCTTTTGAAGTAGCCAATCAGAATCTATCTAATGACATGTTACACACATCATTGGTACGCCGTTCACTCCTACCCACTCATTCGAGGTCAAAGAAACTCTAGTGTTTAGTGATGTTAGTGTTGCTACTAAAAATCCTTAGCCTCATTGTAAACTAATTTACAATCACCCTTAACTACATTTATAATAATTATTTTATAATGGAGATTTAACGCGTTTGTGAAAAGTCTCTACATTTTTACTTTCACCAAACAAGTAAAGTAATTCATCTCTAATTACTAACTAGGCATTCCCCTACGAACGATATTGTGATCGTAGCTATAACTATCTAAATGACCGGTCTTAGGGTGTATTTTTTGTTGTATGAGATTGTCCTTAGAAATTTTGGGTTGACATTTATTTAAGTGACGTTGAAGTGTACCTGTTCCCAATCATATTTTAAACCTCTAGGGTGTTTGACACTTCTTACAAATTTTTAGTCCTACACTCTTCTGAAGTGTTCCCTCTTGTTTTACGGGATTGAGAAGGGCCTTGTTCCGATGGTTGTGGTGTATGTCTTCTATTTCTACTTGATCTGTGTGTGTTTCATGAAAATCGAGAATACTATTATAATTTATAAGTGTTTTTTCACTATCTACATATGGAATTGGAATAGAAGGAAAGTGACGACTACTAGTGGACTCTTGACAACTATGTCTACTGCGTGAACGATTAGATGTCATCTAGACTAGTGTTTGGAATGTAAAAAAATTATTTCTAGTGTATATTTTAAAAATTAATTCTACAAAACAAATAAAGATAGATAAACTAGTGTACGTTATAGAAAATTATTCTACAAAACAAATACAGTTAAATAAAAATCTATTATAAACCGGGGTAAGTTAATAAACAAAATCTAAAAAAAGAAGAAATATTTCAACAAAATAACAAAAATTAATTGGAATAACTAGTGTATGTTTACCAAATTTTTTTAAAAAAAATCTAAAAAAAAGAAGAAGAAGAAGTACAACAAAACCCAATATAATTAAGAGAAATAAATGAGAACAAACAACTATGATAATTCTAAAAATTATACTAATACAAAAATACCGTAAGAGTGTAGAATGTAGATTGAAGAATGAAGATAGAGAGAGTTGATAGCTTGTAGTGTTATTGTTGATGTTATTATTGATGTTGTTCAAACCAGGAAAGTAGTTGAATATTGTTAATTATTGTTCATTTGTTGAGAGGGTTCAGAGATAGTAGAAAGAGAGTTGAGTGAATTTCTGAAGATAACTGAATGAAATGAGGTTGTATATATAAATTATGGATTTTTTTGAATTTCCCAAAATACCCCGCAAAAACTAGCTAGTATAGATCCGTTGGGGGTATTTTAGTAATTACACAAACACAATATTTTTTTTTTAAATCTAAAAAAAAAAATCAAAAAATTTCAACGGTCGGCCCATGGGCCGGGCCGGTTCGTATATATAAATTATGGATTTTTTTGAATTTCCCAAAATACCCCGCAAAAACTAGCTAGTATAGATCCGTTGGGGGTATTTTAGTAATTACACAAACACAATATTTTTTTTTTAAATCTGAAAAAAAAATCAAAAAATTTCAACGGTCGGCCCATGGGCCGGGCCGGTTCAACCTGGTCTCGGGTCTGGCCAGGCCTGGCCGGTTGCGGGTAAGGCCAATTTCGGGGTTTTGGGTTTTTTTTTTACCGGATTGGACCATCAGTTTTTTACGGGTTGGCCCCGGTTCAGCCCGATTTTGGGCAGGCTGTGCCGGGTCGTGGATCGGGTGGGCCGGGCTCGGGCTAGCCTGGCACTAATGCCACCCCTAAATTTCGTAGAAGATTTGACTGAGTCACTTTTGAGCACTTTTGTTGGTGGGCTCATAGGTGAAATTAGATGGGATGTTAAATCCCAAAGGCCGAGGCATGTTAATGAAGCAATAGGCATAGCTCGGGGGTATGAAGAGAAGCTTTCTTGCCTGAAGAAGAGTTATAGACCTCCTATTACACCCAGGAAACTTACAAACCATCCACCAAACTTAAGCATACTGCAAAAGTGCAGGATTCTGCTAATACCACTAATTTTGTGCCTAGAAGGTAGAGTATACAAGAATTAGGGGCGAAAGGCCAAGGGACTCTGCTTCAACAATGATGAGCAGTACACCAGGGCCATCATTGTAAATCAAAAAAAAAATATTCTTAGAGACTTGAAGAAGAAGATGAAGAGGAAGTAATTGTGGTGAATGCTACAGTGACTGGGGGTGTTGAAGAGAGAGTGCTACAACATGAAATTTATTTTCATGCGCTAGTTGGAACTCAAGTGTATCCCCAAACCATGAGAGTTAAGGGTAAGATTAATGGTAAAGATGTTAACATACTCATTAATACTGGATCTACACATAACTATTTGGATCCTCAGACTGCTCTTAAGGCAAATTTACCAATCCAAAGTTTTTGTTAGTCAGTTTTGGAGAGAATTCTTCAAAGTGCAAGGAAGTAAACTAAATTTCTTTATGGCATATCATCCTCAGAGTGATGGACAGACGGAGGTTGTTAACAAAATTCTGGAGATGTATTTGAGATGTTTTTTGGACAAAAGTCTACGGAGTGGATGAAATGGCTAAGTATATGGCAGAGAACCTCCCTCATTGCTGCATTATGTACCTGGTACTGTTGTAGTACATGTTGTGGATAAAGGATTGAAGAATAGGGACTCCAGTCTTAAGCTGTTGAAGGAGAAAATTCAGGCTACACAGAGTAGAATGAAGCTCTTTGCTGACAAACGATGCACTGAGAGGATAATTGTGCTGGGGGACTCAGTTTTCTTGAAGCTTCACCCATACAAGCAGGGCTTATTAAAGAACTCAGTGCCTCAGAAGTTGGCTACGAGGTATTTTGGACCCTATAGAATACTGAGAAAATTGGCTCTGTTGCCTACAGGTTAGAACTTCCTTCATCCGCGATGATACATCCTATTTTTCATGCTTCAAGGCTCAAGAAGTTCTCGACACTCATCTTCCTGCAATTTCTGAAGAACTGCCACACTGGTGGGTGGATGACACACCTCACCTTGAGCATGAAGTGGTTTTAGACCGCATGGTTATCAAAAAAGATAACTGTATGGGCATTGAGCTATTGGTCCAGTGGAAGAATACTGGTATTGAAGAGTCTACATGGATTGACATTGATGAGCTTCATCGTAAGTTTCCCTTTTTTGAACTTGAGACAAGTTCATTTCCAGGAGGGGGGTGTTGTCAGGGATGCTACCTGACCGTCGAAGGGATGCTGACGTCGGAAGAGACATCGGAGTTACGGAAGAGCCAAGCGGGTAAAGGAATAGTGCTTAAATTGTTTGTATCAGCTATGTATATCGTTGGTATCGGGTCGGGTCGGGTCGGGTTCTTCACTACTCGGACCCAGACTCGGTTCCCTACAGGTCCAAAAAATGGACCCGGACCCGTGAGGACCGGGTCCGGTTTCGGGTCCGGGTCCTATAAAATATTCCTACCCATTCGGGTAGGAGTGGGAGTGTGAGCGGCGAGCGGAAGGCAGGTGAGCTGAGGATTTAGATAAGAGGAGAGAAGAAAAAGTCATGAGTTTTGAATTTGGAAGGTGAAGATTTAGAATTGAGGAGGAAGGAGGGGAGGGATGAGGATAGAATATTTATTTTTATGTTGATTTTTTGGTTTTTTTCAACGAGTCCGGGTCCGGGTCGGGTCTCTTTTGAGTGGACCCGGACCTGGACCCGAAAGTACAACGGGTCCCATTTTAGGATCCGGACCCGGACCCGGATAGGCTGGGTCGGTTCTGGTCCAATGCCGGGTCCGGGTCGGGTCGGGTCCGGGTTTCGGGTATTTATACCATGCTAGCTATGTATCAGATTTTTACGCGCTATACGCACTATTTTCTATTGTAATTGTTCTTTCTTTCTTTTACGTGTTGTGCACGTGTTTGTTGTTTTGTCATTTTATGGTGATAGCTGCTTTTAAATACTGTAAACGTGGAGGGAAAGTTTATGAATAAAAATCGATTAGTTCTTCCTCAAATTCTCCCCCAAATTCCCAACCTTAATTCTTGATTCTCCCATTGATGTCCAAATCTAAGCAATCCAAGGGCGGAGTTCTTGACATTTTACCAAAAGAGGAGATCTTAGAGAATATATAAGGGATGCTTACAATAATTTTTACTTGTTTTTCCATATGAATCAGGGAATATATAAGGGCTGTTTATAGTAATTTTGTTATTATTTGTGTAGACTATCTGTCATCAGTCAGTTGCCATTTGTAGGCATGTTGGAAGGGATGAGTGCGTGTTCAGGTTCTACATTAAAAGGACTGATGTCTCTTGCTCATAAATTGTATAGGTTTATATATCCTTTCCAAGCATTCATGCATATATCAAAATCATTATTTGACCTTTATAATCATTGTTTATTCTCATGAAACTCTATTTCCTCAATCTAGACCCAAGATCCTAAAAATTTTGGATTTCAGAGGTTATGGTAGAAGTTTGTATTTAGGAAGGCAAAGAGATGAAGGAAAGAAGAAAGTGTGATAAAGTAAGAGGTAATGTGAGCGTTTAGTGATAACATTGTTTGTTTTATTTTCTTTACACACGTTTTCTCTCCCCTATTTATACCCAGCAGATAATTACAGAGATGTTAGACTGATATAACGTGATGTGGTCCCTGCAAGTGGTAAGTGTGTTTGTTCATTTCCTCTTGTCCATTATTTCTCATGAGAGCTTTATTTTTTTCAATATCTAGTCAACTACCTTATCCGAAAATTTGGGATTTGAGAGGGCAAGGTGGAAATTGGGGAATTTCAGGGAGCAAATAAATGAAGGAGAAGAAGAGGTAAGTTGAGTGGGAATGTGATTTTGTTGATTAGTTTGTTTGTTTTACTTCCTTCACACACTTACAATTAAAGAACTAACTGATCGTCTGATTGTCTGATTGTCTCTCTTCTGTTTGCAGTAGGCAGTTAGGCTGATCATGTGGTCCCTTAAGTTGAGCATGATAGTAATTTAATTCAATCAACTTGAATTGGTTCTATTGATGGTAAGATGGCATCTAAATTTTTTCACTTCTCAGTATCAATGTGTCGTAGTAAATATGGATACGTTTACTGCTTAATTAATAAAGTATATGTTCGCGTGCAGTGCTAATGAGGATGACATGACATCACTAAATAGTTGGATGGAGGAGGAGAAAAACCAGCAGTGTAGCACGTGTTGAACATGTATAATGAGATAAGAAGCAGAGGGATCAAACATTTACCATGTGAGAAGAAGCATCTCAGGGTTGCTCTACTATCAACAACCGTCATCAAGACTGAGTTCATCTTAAGGTATTTATCTCCCTACTGTCTTAATTTTATAGCATTTATGTTCTTTTAAAGTCATTACAAAACACTAATAATACCTAGTTAATCAAAGGAGAACCTATTTCTAATTGCATATTGTGAGATGTACGTTGTGCATGTTATTAAGTTTGTTGACAAGAAATCAAGCCTATGACACAATATAGCCTAGATGGATTTCTAGTGAACACAAAATTGTTGTCGTGCCATAATATGCAAACCCACCTTGATTGTTAACTAGATTGAGGTGTTATCATTGAGAATTTGTGACGATGGTATGGTGAAGATTTTCTTATGTGTTTTGATTTAGTTTAATTTTTCATTAGAGGTTTCATGGTTGGTAGATTGTATTTTGATTTAGCTTAATTTTGCATAAGAGGTTACATGGTTTTTTTTTTTGAGGGAAAAGGTGGAATAAGGCCACCCTGTTTCATTAATAAGAAGTTAACAAAACAACCCCGGCATACCGGAAAAAAAAAAACAACAGTACAAAACAAAAGTAAAATGCATGAAGAAAATGAAAGCAAACAAACATACACCCCCAACAAACCCTGGGGGGTGGGTCTAACTATTCCAATATCCAGCAACCAGAGAGTACAGTAGGCTGAAGCAAAACATAAGCTGGCATAAGCACTGTCACGACTGGTGAAGCCAGTCCCTCAGTCCAGCGTTGGCCCAAATTCTACCTCCTCATCGTCAAACTCCTCTACCTGGAATACTTTAGCTATCCTTCCTCTTGCCCCCGTTGCCGCAACTGTAGCCCAAAAAGAGATAAGATGCATGATATGAGTCAGGTTACCAAAAATACTATTACATGAAGCACGAAAATAAAAATTATTTCTGTCAAGCCATAACACCCAAGTTGTTGCCGCAATTGCAATGTAGCACGCCTCCTTCATATCATGGCGAATCATTGCAAATTTGGGGCCAATCCACAAATCCTCATATACACAGGGGTAGTCTCCTGTTCCTAAGGCTCGGAGTACCTCAATCAATGTAGCCTTACTTCTCGGGCAGTGAATAAAAAGATGATTTAGGTCTTCCACCTGAACGTCGCAGAAACCGCAGTTGGTCGCCACATTTGGTTGCCTTTTGGCAAGGTTTTGCCTAGTGAGGATAGCATTATTGAGCACTAGCCATAAAAACACTCTGACTTTAAGGGGAGTTTTCACCTTCCACAGCACCTGTGCCCAGCTAGGTCTGCATCCTCGAAAGTGGATCCGATGATACAGAGATCTCACCGAGAAAGCGCCCTTGCTCTCAAGTGCCCATCGCTTCTGATCTGGGCCTTGAGTGCACCTTGTTCCTGCCCTTGAGATGTGTGCTTGCATGTCAAGCAATTGCTGTTATAGATCTGGGGTGAGCGTTCCTCAGAACGCCGGTCTCCAACCTCCCCTTTTCCACCCTTCAGCAACAGACATATTCGGTCGACTCGACCTCTCATACAGCTCTGGGAACGTTTCCTTCAGGGTGTGTGCTCCACACCACCTATCCCACCAGAATCTGGTGGACCGGCCATTGCCGATGGTCGACGTGACTGCCGAATTGAAGGGGCCGCTAGCCTTGGCCATTCCTTTCCAGAGTCGCGAAACTTTAGCCCCTACTCGGAAGCCAAGGTTTCTCGTGCCTTTACCCCTAAGATAAGGTTGAATGAAGTCCTGCCAACCTTCCCCGCTGTTGTGGAATACCTTCCACCACCATTTACCCAGTAGGGCAAGGTTCATATCTCTTAGGTCGATGATGCCTAGCCCTCCATGGCTCTTCTTCATGCAAGCGATACTCCATTTGATGAGGTGGTAACCTCCTTTGTCTGAATCTGCCCCCTTCCAAAGGAATCGTTTTCGAATCCGGTCAATCCTGTGGATCACCCATCGTGGAAGCTCAAAAAAGGACATGAAGTATATCAGCAGGTTAGACAATACTGAGTTGATGAGGACCACTCTGCCCCAGAGAGATAGCGATTTACCCTTCCAACCAGACAGTCTGTCCTCCACCCTGTCAATGATAGGCAACCAGTCTGCTTTAGATAATTTTCCTGGTCTGAGTGGAAGCCCTAGGTATTTGATAGGGAAGGCAGACGTCGTACAATTCAAAATAGTAGCGTGTACCCCTGCTTCCTCATCGGATAGGGAAATTGGAGTCAGTGCACTCTTGTGAAAACTAATCCTAAGGCCTGACCAGACCTCAAAACAGTAAAGGGTCCCTTTAAAGCAGACAGTTTATCGTCTAGTTCCATTGCCAAAGAGAATGGTGTCATCTGCGTATTGCAGGATCGAGCACCCTTTAGTAGAAGCTGAACTGGCCACTGGCATGAGCCAACCTTTTTCCTGGCAATTCTTCAGCATTACCCTCAGCACATCCGCTACGATAGTAAACAGGAGTGGTGATAGCGGGTCCCCTTGTCTGAGGCCCTTCCTGCAAGGGAACGGCTGTCCCAATTTACCATTCACTGATATGGCCGTTTTGCTAGTCTGCAAGCACTGCCTGATCCAGCCGATCCATTTATTCCCGAAGCCCCTACCCCTAAGGGCCTCCAGCAAGCATTCCCAATCTGCCGAGTCATAAGCTTTCTCAAAGTCCAGCTTAAGCAGAAAGCTCTTAGAGTTGGTCGTATGGCAGCGGTGGATCACTTGTTCCGCCGTTGCCACACAGTCTAGGATATTCCTGCCCTTAATGAAGCCCGCTTAAGATTTGTTGATAAGGTTGTCCATAATACACCCCAGGCGGATAGCTAGGATTTTCGTAATAATCTTTGCCGAGCAATTGATGAGGCTTATTGGTCTAAAATCGCCCACTTTCGTCGCCTCTTCCCGTTTGGGAATCAGCACTACCTCCGCAAAATTAAACATACCCAATCTTAGCTTGTTATTAAAAAAGTCATCCAGCAATGGCATAAAGTCCCCTTTAATTTCTTCCCAGAAAATTTGGAAGAACATCATTGGGAACTCGTCTGGCCCTGGCGACTTGTCCGCTCCCATGTGACTGATAGCCTTTTTAACTTCCTCCTCCAAGAACGGAGACTCCAGACAGGATAGCGAGGGCGAGGACTCGAGCTGGTAAGTCTGCCAGAAATCATTCCTGAGTGGGATCCGGAAATCATTCTTCTTCCCCAAGAGGTCCTTGTAGTATCCTTGGAAAGCTGTGGAAATCACTTGTTCATCTTGTACTGTCCCCGAGCTTATTTCTAAGGATAAAATAAGATTGGACCTTCGTCTTGCACTAGCCACTCGGTGGAAGAAGGCCGTGTTCACGTCTCCCTCTTTGAGCCACGAAATTCTAGATCTTTGCTGCCATTTAATTTCTTCCATTTTATAGAGATTGGCAATAGTTTCACGGAGCTCCAGAAGTCTGTTCCTTTCCTCCTGAGACAGGTCTCTCGACTCCTCCACTCTTTCAAGTTCATCAATTCCTTCCAACAAGGAATCTTTTGTGTGCCAGATGGTCGAGAACCTAGATCGGTTCCATTTACGAAGCAGCTTTCTTAATCTGCAAATTTTTTCACACCATCTGGCCGCAGCATCTGTGCCAGTCACTGGGAGCACCCAGTTTTCCATCACCAGGTGATGAAAACCTTGAATCTCCAGCCAGGCCTTCTCAAATCGGAATTTTCTATGACTTTTGGCTCCCTGAAGCCCAATGTCAAGAAGGATTGGAGTATGATCTGACGTGGGTCTAGGGATCGATCTAGCAGTTGCAAGGGGGAACTTAGTCTCCAAATCCATCGAAACGAAAATTCTATCCAATTTAGCCATAATCGGAGCAGACTGCATGTTAGACCACGTAAATAGTCTATCATTAATAGGGATATCTATCAACTCAAGTTCCGGTATCACCCTATTGAACTCTGCCCTGTCCCTGTCGCTGGAACCTCTACCCTTGTGTTCGAACGCGAATCGGGTAATATTGAAGTCCCCTCCGACGATCCAAGCCCCCGACCAACGGAGACGAATATTGGCCAGTTCTTGCTAAAAGGCATCACGCTCTACGCCACATTCGGCCCATAAACAATTGTGATCGTCTGCATATACTTATCAGATCGTCGAACCAGTCGTGTAGTCAGGGAGAATGTACCTATAAAGTCCTCTGAACAAGTGAGCAGGTCCGAGTTGAAGCCAATGGCAATTCCCCCTGAGGCTCCCGCGGATGGCCGTAAAACCCATTCCTTGATCCTGTTTCCCCTTATTCTCTTGAGCTTGGTCCCGTGAATAAGTTTAGTCTCCTGAAGCCCAACCACATCTGCTTTGGACTTCGTGATAACGTCTTTAACCATATCCCTTTTACCTTTATCCCCCAGACCCCGGACATTCCGGAAAAGTGTATTCATTGGGAAACCATATCCGAGATGACAGTGCGTGAGGGACCCAGGCGGGAATCGCCCACAGAGACCGTTACCCCCCTAGAGTTGGATCCTAGATCCTTATGAATACTAGATTTAGCCCTCTCAGTTTCCCAACTCCTCATTTTGTTAAGAAGAAACGCGTTGCGTTCTTTATCACACACTTCCAAACCATAGGTCGTAGCTAATATAAAAACTTCAGCGTCTGACATGAAATTTAAAATATTAGCAAGAAAATTTTTTGTACCTCCACTGACGTGTTTAACCGCTTTGGCGGTCGTAGCTCTTTCCAAGAAATCATCCAGGGACTCCGCATGAGCCCGCTTAGGCGACCGCTGTACCCTAAGACCCACCGACCTGTGAGACGATTCAGAGCTATAGCAATGGGCCGATACTGGCAAAGAGGACATTACCATCTCTGGGGAACACTCCATCTGTGTATTGGCAATAAATTCTGAGTCCTCTGAGTCCTTGTCTGAAATTGAGAAGTCAACGTCCAGGTTCAAACGCCCTTCTCGGTCTTCGTCACTATCCACATGCCTTGCTTCTTGTTGTAGGATAGATTCACAGATTGCTGACTCCTCGTTAAGCCCACAGACTGGCGTTTCAACAATACTAATGTCGTAATCCTCCGTGGTCCCCTCCGTGGGCCCTACATTCTGTCTGAGCAAGAGACTGCTTGTTCAATACATCCTTAGGCCCCTCAATAGGCCCAAACTCCTTTATAACAGGAAGCCCAATCCCACACTCCTTCGATAACAACTGTGAGGAGTTAGTTGAGGCCACTTTATGTTCCAAACCACCGCGAGACACCCCATCCCCCTCCTCGAAAGCACCCCACCCTAGTGGGCCTGCAGGCCCGGTAACCTCACCAACAGCGACAGCTATCAAACCATGATTTGGGGAGCGCGCGGTTGGTGTAGATGTTGCAGGAGTCGAAGCACTCAGCGTAAAAACCACTGAGCCCTTTGTCTTCTTCACAGACGAAGAAGTGAGATCTCTTTTTGGATCTAAACCTTCTACATTGTTGTCTTCTTCCCCACAAAAAGCATCCTTGCCAGCTTCCACCTCACTTTTTCCTCCCAAAGCTTTCTTTTCTCTGCTTGTGCTCAACACCCTGTCGTGCTCTTTACTCAGGTTGGGCTCAGACTCTGGTCGCCACTGCTCATCAACTGCTTCTTTATCCTTAACTGTAGCGAACCATCTCTTTTCCACCCACTCTCTTGTCGAAAGCGCGATGTCATTTGTCTTCTTCTCCTTGCTGTTGCAGCCGCCTACCGTCGCCAACCTTTGTCTCGACGCCTGCATGTCGTTACAGAGGTGGCTTTTGCCAGATTTGGAGACTTCAACGCCTGTCTCTCTCCTCTGCTCCACAGCGTGCCCCTCTACTCCTGCATGCGGAGCTAGACGACATGGTTGGTGTTGCGATCCTCCCCTGTCAATGGGTCCCTTGGTCAAACCTCCGAGTTGACCAACTGGGATCTCGCTGAGGCTATGGTGATTTGATCCCTCCGTTACTGTCCCTCGGCGACCCTCCATTACCTTCGCCGCCTCGATCACCTCCCTGTGAGCCCATTCAACTTCATGGGCTCCGTCGATGGTGAGCTCCCATCCTGGAGGTGAAAGCACCTGTTTGTAGGATCTGTCATCTGTTGTTGGAGGGAGTTGTTTGGGGGAAGTGATGTCGACCACCTCAGCCTCCACTCGTTTGTTGAGGACAAACCAAATCAAGTATGCATCGTCGAAGGAGAATACCTTGGCGAACCTGGGCATAGCGGCTATGTCACCACTTCGAACTAGTATCTTCGCGGATACTAGCTTTGAGCGACGAGTAGTTTTATCGTCGATGGCCTCCACTGTGCCGAACTCCGAAACAATTTCTTGGAGGGCTTCCTTTTTCCAAAAATGCAAGGGAACATTGTGTATCCAAATCCAGTATCGATCCCCTTATGGGAGTTCTGCTCCGAAATTAGGTGACCACGGCGTGAATTCCATCGTGAAGAACCCAAAATCAATCTTCCCCATTCTGGTTACTTCAGTAACCTTATCAGTTGATGGAAACGAAACCAAGAATTGATGGTGACATAACTTCTTCACAACCCAATCGCGTTGGGCTTTCATCGGCCATCGGAGATTGAGGGCTTGAAGAAGGTGCGCTTCAGATGGGCTGCCTGATCGTACCCTAGCCACCCCACACCATTGTCGAAGCCACTCTTCTTCTTGCTTGATCGTAGCTAGGCTGTTGGCCAGTTTGATCAAAGAAGGGCTCTTCGGTGATCGCCCTCTGTACACTTGCCTCTCATCGTCGACAGTGGAGGTGAGAACATTCGTACATGAATACGACATGTGGCCCCACTTAAGACATCTCAGACAACGAACCTCCTTCGTGCACTCCATTCGGAAGTGGCCTAAGTCGCCGCAATTAAAGCACGGTGCTGGTTTTTTTTCCCTTTTCTATTCATTTTTGATTTTTTATCGGTATGGATGTTGGTTTGGGGGGGGGGCTGTAAGTACTGATTTCTTGTTGTACTGGAGGAGGAGGTGTGGATATGTGCTTTCTCTTACCCCCTCTTTCCACCAAAACCCACTTCTCCGCCACCTCCGAATTGTGAATTCGTTCCACCGCCCCTAATGGCTCAACATTTTGGTCCCTTCGTTGGGCCCAAACGTTGACGATGTTTGGGTGGTCGGGAGCATTCTCATTGATTCGTGTGTCGCGGTGCTGAGTGGGCAGCCCTGGGGTTGGAGGGATTGAGTGAGAGGAAGGCAGGGTGGCAGTGCGTATCACCGGAGTAGTGATGCTGTTGATGTTGTACTGTGTTGAGGGGTGCGGCGTTGTGTGTTGATCGGGCCTTTGAGACTGTGTTGATATCTACTGTATTGCCCAGGATTCTCACTGTGGTCAATCACAGTTCTCTCCTCTCTGCCTCTATGCTGAACCAACCTCTGAAGGTGACGTTGGATCATTGGGGGGGGGGGGGGGTTCTTCTGTGCTCACTATAGCGATCAGGAGGACCCCCTCTATGGGCCCGTCCCCTCGGTGGTGAGTCTCGATGACGGCGATGATGAGCCTCTCCTCTCCCTGCATGGCTATGGAGTGCACTACGGTGTGCCTGCCTAGGGGAGGGAGCTCGCCTGAGCCTAGGGGCTTCCCCCTCCGGGGGGTGGGAAACCACATTCTGATGTCGAGCTGTGTTGTGAACAGGGGAGGTAGCTTTGGTGAGACTGGTCGGTAGCTGCTCAGGGAGCAGCGTTGGGGATGGACTTTGGGGAGCCGTAGGTGAAGAAGGTGAGGCAGCGTAGCGGGCCCTCTCGTTGGGCCCGCACCCACTCAGCTCAGCCTCCGTGAGATTATAGGCCGATTGGGGCATGATGGGTCGAATGTATCGGTGTGGAAGTGAAGAAGACACAAGCAAAGATGGAATGGTTGAGAAGAGGTAGAAACTATGGGGCAAAAGCAGAAGCAGGCCACAGAAGGAAAACAAGGGTGGTGGGGATGGAAAGACACTCAATGGTGTGGGTAAATGGCCGGCGATGAAGAGAAGACTTCACCGGAAAGAATCACAACGGGGGGAGTTGGTAGGACCTGCATTCTCCGATTTTCCTTCATAAAGCCTCTCTCTTAGCAGCATAAGAGGTTACATGGTTAGTAGATTGTTGTAGTACATACTGATGGTTTGCAACTTAGTATAGAAATTGCAAGAGAATGTGGATGTGGATGTGGATGTGGACAGATTCAATGAAAAGAGAACTTAATTTTCAATTTTCTTGTACTAGTGCAACTGTGATGTCTACGTTGTCAATGTTACTTGTTATTGGATTACTTGAATTGCAACACCTAATTGTTCACGTATAAATAGTTTTGTTCAATTAGATTTTATCCCCCGGGGCATATTGTTAGATTGTGATGTCTATGTTGTGTTGTAGTGCAACTTGTGATGTCTTTTTGTCCATCTTACTGATTATTAGATTGGGTCAATTTTTAGAGGTAATTGTCCAATTACAAATAGTTTTCCTCAATTACGTTATACATCCATGGGATACTATTTGTTAGATAACAATTTTTAGGTGTATCCGTTAGTGTTTGAATTCCCTACTCTTTTGTTTGTCCTTTTACGGTTGCATTAGACAAGGGAAGCAGTAGTTATGTTGATACATGTAGCATAGTTCTTAAGGATGCAAGAAGGCAATGTTTGGTGAGGGATGGGTTCGAGAGGGATACGGAGGAGGGAGGTGTCAGAGTGATAACAATGAGAGAGCATTTTCTTTGAATTCTAAAGAATATAGTATGTTGATATGTGTAGTAACTTGAGAATGTATGTTCCAATCATGACGACTGGAAACGGGCGAGGGGATTTTTCTGCCGTGCAGAGGGATGCAAACAAAGGAAGATGAGGATGAACGAATAACTGGAGCGAGATCAACGCTCCTTAAACTGGAAAGAGAACGTGTATGGAAAATCTGTTTATTTTCCTCCTCCTTTTTTTTGATGTATCCACATAGTGCCTTTTTCGTTGGATTTGTATATTTATATATTTTCATATTTCTTCATGGGTTATGCACTGAAGTTTTTTTGTGATTACGTGCCCTTAAGCATTTGTACATATATGTAATTATTGGAATCAATTGAATTTGTAAATAATTTGGAATGAATTGTTTAATTATTATGTTTGGTTATTGGAATAAATTTGTGCTCCTAAGTACTTTTGTATTGTTTATTATTCATTGATTTGTGGAAGATTACTGAAATAAAATCCTGAAAATTATTGTGAAATGAATTATAGGTATTTTGATGTGATAAAATAAACAACAACTCCCCATCTCAACTAAAAAAAAAATCCCCCAAATTTTCCGCCTAATATCCCAATTTTTCCTCCAAACTTTTTTTACTGTTTCAACTCCTTGTCTTAAACCTATATAGAGATAAGAGTATTTTCATCTTTGAAAAGTGAAAAACAACAGCACTTTTGACAAAAATACACCCCAAAATGGACGGAGTAGGTCATACTATCTAACGGAGCAAACTTAAGTAGAGTTATATGCATGCAAAAAATTGAGTATGGTTATCTACCAAAGTTGTAAAACTCAGTAGGGTTATCTGAAATTTACCATTTCTACAGCCAAACTAATGATACCCTGTACAAATTGCACAGCCTACATCAGTTTTGAGGGACTCATAAAATTATGTAGTAGTCCAAAAAAGTGTGAGAGAATTGAGATAAACGTATGAATATCATTCCTACCATAATTACTGAAATCTTCATTATCATTCTCATATAAATAGATGGTTTAGAGAATCACTGCAAAACCATAATGTTATCCAATTGAATATTACTAAAGCTAAAAAATGCATGCAATGAAAAGATATCGCAAATTCAATTAATTAATGTTAACGGATATATTACAATATCATTAACATTCAGTAAATAAGTTATACATTATAAACCATACATTATAGCACATGTTATGTAACCCCTGTTTCCCCAAACCCATATTTTATGTGTATTTTTCTATATTTAAAATTTTTGTACATTAATTTTTCTGCTTTCAAATTCTTTGTTAAAATGTGTTGTTAGATCTTCTGTTAAAACCTATTTTTAATCAATAGTTTATTTATAACTAGTTCCCAATGATATTTTTTTTATAATACAAATATTTTTATTATGCTTTGGATTATTATGTTTATGTTTATGATTTTTTTATGATTATTGTTTATTTTGTTATTCGTGTTACTTTATCTTTTACTCTTGATTGTTGATTTAAAAATCTATTCCTATTGTTATTTGTATTGGTAGTATTTCAAATAATTTCTATTTTGTAGATTAATATATATTTTGATATATAATCCTACTTTTATTTATTACATTATCTATTCAATTTGATATTTTATTTAAATCTTATTTTAAAACCCTAACCCTAACATCTAAACCCTACAGCCTAGCACCCGGCCTACCCTCTAGTCTCTCTCCCTTGGTGTTCTCTTGTGGCTGCAAGCCACTATTGTCATCATCCCTCTTGGATTATCTCTCTTTTGGTGGAATTGTTCGTGTGGAGGTTTTCGCTCAAGTTTGCTTGGATTCATTCGTTCGTAGATTTTTGTTTGTAGATTTTGCTTGTTGTCGATAATCCATTATTCTTGATTTTCGTCGTTCTTCATCTTCGGTTAAAGTAAGTAACTTGTACTCCAATTCCTTTGTTTGATACAAGTCAAAAAGTTCGCCTATAGTATAGTTGGGTCTAGAGACGACTCTTGTTTGTGATTTCCTTGATGAGTTTTGTCTCTATTGTGAAAACTTGACCATAGTTGCCTCACGACACAATCTTGATATGAATTAACTTACGATATGCCCGTTCTTGATTTGAACATGTATGTGAGACTTTTGTGAGAATTCGTGATTTGGTTGAGACCCATGTGATATATTTGGTGTGAACATGCTGGATACCCTAATTTATGATGTTTGGACACGTGGTAGACTCGATTTTATGTTTGGGTGTGTTTGGATCAATTTTCTTGAATCTATGTCGGTTTTGTTTTAAGGGAAAAATCTGTAGTTTGTCGCTGATCTGTTTTGTTTGCTGTTTTGAACTATTTTAAAGTCAGTATCTTAATTTCGGTATAAAACATGAATTTTAGAGAATTTCATCTACTATTAAACCCCTTTGACCTTACTTGATTTTGTTTTCGTATGACTGAGTTATGACTGTTTTACTACAGAGCTGTCGACCTTTTCCAGATTCTGTTTTCCGGTAATTTTGATGACAAATCATTTTAAAGAACTATGCTACATATATTATTTTGACCCAAATCTTTGGTCAGTCTTTCTATACATATCTAGGGATTACCCAGAATTTTGGTAAATTTTATTGATGAGTTTTATGTGTTGTTTCATGCTCGCTTATGAAATCTATATTTGCTGTATTTTGCTCGCTGATATGTAAAGAACCTTATTTTCATTATGATTCCTTTTACTGTATGAGAAATGTTTGTAAAATATAAAAGTTATCTTATTCTATCTATTTTTTTCTCCCTTTGGCGGATTTAGATTTCGTTTCACGGCTTGTGAGATATTTCAGTTTTCGTACATCAGTGTTGGGAATTCCAGATTTGCCAAACTACCGTTTCTTGATATTTTTCTATTTTTGATGACTGAACTAATTTTTCTGGAATATTATGAAACTTTATATTTTGATTCTAGACATATAGGGGAATACCCCAGATTTTTTTCGAATTTATTTGAAAGGTTTTGATGCAGTTTTCTTGACTGAGAATTCGTTTTACTGATTTCTGTCTGAACATATTTTTCTGGATTCAAACATGTTTTGAGTTATGATGTTGTGAATTCTATATGACTTATTTATACTCGCTGGATTCGTGTGGAAGTCTAATTTTCAGATCCTTCGATGGATCCAGATTTGGATGTTTGTAGTAGCGGAAATCAATGTTTTTGTACAACACTGTCTTGCTGTCCTGAATTACAAAATTAGGTTGTTCTACCCTGTTATGTGTTATCTTGTACCTGTACTTGTTTATCTTGCACCCTAAACCTGATACATGTTTATACCCTATTATCATTGCTTTGTTTTGCGACACATACATGCATGCCTGATTATAATAATAAATAACCAAGCTGGGGTTAATGGGAAAGATCTAGTAGTGGATAATTCAGAAACGTGTACTCGGAAGGGGGCCCGTGTTTCCCATATTTGGAATTTGGTATATGATTTGGATTATTTGGAATTTGGTATATGATTAGGTTAATTTGGAATTTGGTATATGATTTGGATTACTTGTCCCCGAGTATACTGCCCTCTATGGTCCACTATGAAATCTAAAACGAAATTGCATTGACTGTAGCAACCATGTAGTAAAAGGATGGATGCATGAAGTGCTACCTAGTTAGTAATTAATACAAGACTTACAAGAACATGACATCTGTATCTGTATCTGAAATCTGAATCTGAATCTGTTATTTGTATGTGTAACGCCCCTGCCCCTAGCTCGGACAATTTATACAATTTATAAGACAAATTAGATACTATGTAGTACAACTGCCCACCACAGGCTGCCTCTCAAAAGTTGGTTAACCGATTAGGTGACTCTTGATCCTTGGCTATATTATTTATATAATATTATATTCCTTTGATTTAACGATATGGGACTATTCCTATGCATGTACCTCTTTTTAATTCAACGTTATCAAATATTCAAGACACCATCTCATGAATACCATCCAGCCATGCATTAATTGCATGAATACCATCCATGCAAGCTTTCACCAACAGCCACCTTTTTATTAACATTTCAACATATATACCAATATATATCACAATCTGCCATTATATTATCCAATCTATATTATATATATATTTTTTCATATACTTTGAAAACTACGGGGTGTTACACACACCCCCCCTTCAGAAAATCAGTGTCCTCGCTGAGCACAGGGCATGCACAATCTAGTGCAGGATCTAGTTTCTAGCCGATGTGGAATGGAGTACCATGTTTCTGCGTGTTGTCCAGACCCCTAGCCCACCTCCGTGGATTTACCGGGCGTCCTGGCCACAACCCCGCTCCCTCTCAGGCATACATCTCACCCACTCTTACCCACACTCGGTGTCAAAAGTCAGCTCTGATACCATTTGTAACGCCCCTGCCCCTAGCTCGGACAATTTATACAATTTATAAGACAAATTAGATACTATGTAGTACAACTGTCCACCACAGGCTGCCTCTCAAAAGTTGGTTAACCGATTAGGTGACTCTTGATCCTTGGCTATATTATTTATATAATATTATATTCCTTTGATTTAACGATATGGGACTATTCCTATGCATGTACCTCTTTTTAATTCAACGTTATCAAATATTCAAGACACCATCTCATGAATACCATCCAGCCATGCATTAATTGCATGAATACCATCCATGCAAGCTTTCACCAACAGCCACCTTTTTATTAACATTTCAACATATATACCAATATATATCACAATCTGCCATTATATTATCCAATCTATATTATATATATATTTTTTCATATACTTTGAAAACTACGGGGTGTTACAGTATGTGGCTATCTGTTATCTGATCATCTGATTACTTGTTATCTGTCTGATATTATAACTTCACACTATTATTTGACACTATCTGTATATCTGCCTATATGCTATTTGACTTTTGACACTTGACACATGTTAGTATACCATGCTAGTTGATTCTGCAATATCATGCTAGGTCTGTTTATGCTATTATTTAGATTTGTTTAGTTTCCCCATGTGCTTGTATCCTACATTATAAGTGGCCCGTAACTTGCAATTGACGGGTACTTGTTTTCTTTTTCCTTCTTCTGCAAATTCACTAATTGTAGATCAGGATGGTCAGCTGCCCGATGGAGTATGTAATCTAAAGTTCTAGTTGGCTGGATCTTTTGCTATCTTCATTTATTTCCTGTTGCTCATTTTGAATAATTGTATCTGCTACTTGGATATTTATCTTGTATTTGGGCAATGTGATCCAGCATAATTGTGTTATTCACATCATGACTATTTGAGATTACTATATTTTATTTCAAGTATTCTTGTTGGTATTTTGGTTCATATGTGTATGTGGTTGATTTTTTTGCTTCCGACTCTGATGATTCTTGTGAATGTTGTAAAGATCCTTGAACAGTTTATGGATGATGAAAATCATTCGCTGGGCTTTTGTCGCGTATCCGTATTTCGTATTCTCTTTTTGGGAAGCGGGACGTGACATGTTAAGATAAAGATAATAGACTAAGAAAATTATAATAAAAATTATAAATTGTATTTGCTTAAAAATCTAATTCTAAGCTAGGGGATTTTCAAACAACTCATATCATTCTTTCACACGCGAAGCACACTTTGTACTCTAAAAAAGTGGGAGGAGAAGAGACTCTGTTTGAAGGAGTGAGATTTTTATATTGTTTTCATTTTTATAATAAAATCATGCATAGTTTACGTATTAATTGAATAGGAATTTCTACCTTGTTGTTTTTTTTTTAAGGAAAAGGTGGAATCTGGCCACCCTGTTTCATTAATAAGAGATTAACAAAACAAACTCAGAGTATTGAGTTCGTTACAAAATCCTACAAATATAACAAAAGACAGAAATTCCACCCCGAACATGGGGGGTGGGACCAAAGAAAACTAGAAAAACCAAAGAAAAATACATCATGGTCCCCCAAACAAAACCCTGGGGGGGTGGGCACCTCTGATCAGTGTCTGCCGCACAAGCTATCAATCAATCGTCGGACCGATCTCAATTTCCTTATCGTCGAACTCCTAAACCTGGAATACGCTCTCGATTTGTCCTCTAGGACCTGCTGTGGCCACAATAGCCCAAAAAGAGATAAGATGCATAGTGTGAGTCAAATTGCCAGAAATACTATTGCAAGTTCCAGGAAAGTAACGGTTATTTCTGTCTAGCCAAAGAACCCAGGTCACTGCGGCGATAGCGATATACCATGCTTCTCTCATAGCCCCCCGCCCTAACCCGAATTTAGGACCCACCCACAGTTCCTCATATACACTAAGGTATTGTGACGTCCCTAGGGCGGCGAGAACCTCTACGAGGACCGCTTTGCTCCGAGGGCACTAAAGGAAAAGGTGGTCTCTCGATTCCAATGTAGCAAGGCAAAACCCGCACTGGGTACCCACATTAGGCTGTCGCTTGGCTAGGTTTTCCCAAGTCAGAATCGCGTCATTCAAGACCAACCATAAGAAAGCTTTAATTTTAAGCAGTGCTTTTGTTCTCCAGATGACAGCCGACCATGTTGGTTTACAACCCCTAAAGTGAATGCGGTTGTACATGGAGCGAACTGAGAACTTCCCATTCTTCTCTACACCCCATGATTTCTTATCAGGGCCCTGGGAGCAATGAATTCCGGCATTGATGATAAGGTTCTGGAGTTCCATAAATCTAAGCTGGGAACCTAAATCAAGCGCTTGTTTGAAAGGAGGTTTCCAGGTGCCCCTTTTCCATGCTGAGGCCACCGTGCAATGAGGATGTGACGCTTGTTCATATAGGTCTGGGAACATATTTCTGAGTGGGTGCTCCGAGCACCACTTATCCAACCAGAATCTGGTAAGTCTGCCATTGCCGATGACTGACTTCACGCAACTATTGAATGGTTCGTAAGCTTTAGCGATGTCGTTCCAGAACCAGGAGACCCGGGGGCCTATCCTGAAGCCTAGGTTTCTCGTTCCATTATCCTGCATATATCCCTGAGCAAATTGCTACCACCCTTCTCCATTAGGATGGAAAACTTTCCACCACCATTTGCCCAATAGAGTCAGGTTCATATCTCGAAGGTCGATGATGCCTAGGCCCCCATGTTTCTTTTTCATACATGTCTTCTCCCATCTAATGAGATGGTACCCCCCTCGTTCCGGGTCTGCCCCTTTCCATAGAAATCATTTTCGCGTGCGATCAATCCTCTAAATCACCCATTGCGGCATTTCAAAGAAGTAGAGGTAATAGGTAGGCAAGTTTGAAAGAACGGCGTTGATAAGCATAACTCTCCCCCCCCCCCCCCCCCTCCCAAGGATAGGGCTTTCCCCTTCCACCCAGCAAGCCCCTTGTCGACCTGATCAATAATGGGTAGCCAGTCTGCCTTTTTGAGTCTCCCGGGTCTTAGTGGCAACCCTAAGTACTGGATGGAAAAACTCTCAGTAGGGCAGTTGAGTATGGTGGCATGGTCCAAAGCCTCTTTTGGTGTCAGGGCAATGGAAATGAGTGCACTTTTGTGGAAGTTGACCCTAAGGCCAGACCAGGCTTGAAAACAATAAAGGATACCCTTAAAGACGGTGGTCTCTCCTAGGTTTCCATTGCCGAATAGAAGCGTGTCATCTGCGTATTGGAGAATAGAGCACCCTTGTCGATTGGTTCCTTTGGCTACTGGGACAACCCAACCTAATCGTCCATACTTAGTCATCATGGAACGGAGGACGTTAGCAACGATGGTGAAGAAGAAAGGTGATAGGGGATCGCCTTGTCTAAGACCCCGTCTGCAGGGGAATTGGTGTCTAGAGACCCCATTCACCAAAATCGCTGACCTGCTGGTGGTAAGGCAAGTGTGTATCCACTTGATCTATCTCTCCCCGAAGCCTTTCCTTGCCAGTGCTTCCAACAAACAATCCCATTCCACAGAGTCGTAGGCTTTCTCAAAGTCCAGCTTCAAGAGGTAACTCTTAGAATTCGACGTGTGGCAATGATGGATCGTTTCTTCGGCTGTTGCCATACTGTCTTGTATGCAACATCCTTTGATGAATCTGATCTGGTCTTGACTTATAAGGCCATCCATCACCTTACCTAGTCTGTTGGCTAGGGTCTCGGTAATGATCTTTACCGAACAATTGAGGAGGCTAATAGGGCGATAGTCTCCGACTCGTCGGGAGTCTTCTCTCTTAGGGATTAGTACTACCTCAGCAGAGTTGAATCTCCCTAGCTTAAGTTTATGCTCGTAGAAGTCTGCAAACAACTTCAGAAGGTCATCTTTGATCTCCTCCCAAAAGATCTGATAAAAAATTATCAGGAACCCATCTGGTCCAGGGGCTTTATCTTTTCCCATTTGTTGAACCGCCTCCCATACCTCTTTCTCGTTAAAGGGAACTTCGAGGGACTGCAACTTAGAATTGGGGTTATCTAACTGATCCTGCCAGAAGTCTGGTTGGAGAGGGATCCTCATTTCAGCTTTTTGACAAATGAGTTGTTTGTAATAGGATTGGAAAGCCTACCTAATAGCGTTGTCGTCTTGCACCATACCGGAATCCGTGTGGATCGATTAGATGAGATTGGACCTCCGCCGAGCACTTGCCACTCGATGGAAGAATGCGGTGTTCACGTCTCCCTCTTTGAGCCATGATATTCTGGATCTTTGCTGCCATTTGATCTCCTCCATCCTGTAAAGGTGGTCAATTTCCTATCTGAGCTGCATCAGTCTATTCCGTTCCTCCTGTAGCAGGTCCCTAGTTTCTTCTATTTTTTCCAGCTCCTCAATACCTTCCAGAAGGGATTCCTTAGCTTGCCAGATCAGCGCAAATCTAATACGGTCCCATTTCCTGAGTTTGCCACGAAGCCTTCTAATTTTTTCACACCAAATAGCGGTCGCCTCGGTGGCCGAAGTCGAGCGAGACCAACATTCGTTGACCATGTGATGGAAACCTTGGAATTCTAACCACGCTTTTTCAAACCTAAACCTTGAGGGCTTCCTTGGTTGGTTTTCCCCTGAGGATAGGAAAATGGGTACGTGGTCTGAGGTTGGCTTTGGGATAGACCTAGCCGTAGCCAACGGAAATTTGGCCTCCCAGTCCGTGGAGACCAAAATTCGATCTAGCTTGGCTAGAATGGGCTCCGCTTGCATGTTGGACCAGGTGAAGAGCCTGTCAGAGATGGGAATATCAACTAGATCCAGATCTGAGATGACCTCATTAAAGGCTTCCCTATCTGCATCGCAGGCACCTCTACCCCTATGCTCTGAGGCGAATCTGGTGATATTGAAGTCGCCCCCCACCACCCAAGGGTGAGGCCAACGTGCTTTCACCGTTCTAAGTTTCGTCCAGAAGGCCCTTCGAGCGTCAGAAGTGTGAGGTCCATAGACCACCGTGACCAACTGAGTCCACTGGTCGGATTTACGCTGTAGTAAAACTGACAAAGAGAACTGCCCGTGGAGCTCACCTAGGCAGTTAAAGTAGTCTAGGTTAAAACCTAGCGCGATGCCCCCGGAAGCCCCCATCGACGGGGATATTTTCCATTCAGAAATTTGTCTACCCCCCACTCTACTAAGTCTGTGTGTGAGTGACAATTTGGTTTCCTGAAGACCCACGAAATTGGCTTTCGACCTAGCGATGACCACCCTCACCATTTCTCTCTTACCCCTTGCCCCCGGAAGCCCCCACCGACGGGGATATTTTCCATTCAGAAATTTGTCTACCCCCCACTCTACTAAGTCTGTGTGTGAGTGACAATTTGGTTTCCTGAAGACCCACGAAATTGGCTTTCGACCTAGCGATGACCACCCTCACCATTTTTCTCTTACCCTTCATACCTAGACCTCTCACATTCCAGAATAGAGCCTCCATTAATTAATAGAATGGGAAGGATCGTGACTCGTTTCGGGTAACGAGTTCAAATTCAAGTTAAGATTAACCCTCTCTGTCTCCCATCCTCTAATCTTGTTGAGGGGGAGGGAGTTCCTGTCTGTATCGTTAACTGCAAGACCACAGGTATTGGCTAGACTAAAAATTTCGTTATCAGTCATGAAGTTAAAAATAGAAGCTAAGAAGGAGCGCGTACCTCCGTCGCTAGTCTTTGAGGATTTGGCGGCCGCTGCGATCTCCAGATAATCATCTAAGGACTCCACTATGGCCCTTTTAGCCACCTTCTGGACTCTGAAACCTGTGTGTGTTTGGCCCGGCTAGGTGCAGTCAGCTGTGTTGGGGGATAGGTGGAGGGCACAAACTCAGGAGAGGTGGCACGGAAGTCCACCTGAAAATCATAATCCTCTGACTCCATAGAATTCTCCTCAGAATAGACGCAATCATCTTCTAGATTCAACCTGCCTTTCACTATTGTCGTCTTCATCTTGTGGTGGACTCTGTACAACTGCGCCTCCCGTATTGGGCCCCTCAATGGGCTCATCACTTGTCGCCACTTCTTGTAGAATAATTGTCTCCCCATTGGTGGACCCCTCAATAAGCCCACTGCATGCCACTTCCAGTATATTTGGTTGCATTTCAGGCCCCGTACTAGTGTGTAGAACAACTGGGCTCTCGGTAGGCCCCTCTAAAATAACCCCTCCTCCGTTATAAAAGCCCCCCCCTCCTTTTCGTACCCAACTGAACCAGTGGGCTTGGGCCCACTCGAGTCCACCTGGACATGTAATGCCCTGATTTTTCAGTTAATGAAAAATTATTTATTTTGCACGTAGTGTGCACGTGCAATATTTTGGTTGAATTAAATCTTATAATTATTTTTATTGTGATGTGTATAAATATTTAGATATGTGTTTTCAAATTATTTTATACAAAAACCTTTTCTTTAAATGAATAGAAAGCCTTATTTTTAAAAGCCTTTTTCCTAAAGCCCAAAATGTAATTTATTTATTTTATTTTTTAAAATAACCATTTTGGCCCAGAAACTAAAGCCCATGGACTATATTTTTACACAACTTGCCATGTAGAATACAATTTAAAAGATTATTTTATTTTTATACAAAATTTAAATGTACAATTTTAGGCCTAGTTGCATGCACGTGCACTACACATACACGTGCAAAATGCATGCTCTTCTTGTGGCCGGTTGTGCTTTGTTTTTGGAGGGAATTCAAATTTTTAATGGTGATCATGGTGGTGGTTATTTAGATGTGGATAGTTATTGTAACTCCTACTCTCATCCTAGCCTTCCATCCTACAACCAACCAACTAATCCTAACCCTTCATTCTAGTTGATTTTAGTATAAATACCCCCTCCCATGGCTAGTTATTTTGTGCTTAATATTTCCTTCCAAATCTATAGTCTAATAGTATTATTTAGTAGTAGTTGTGAGTTAAAAAGATTGAGTGGTGTATGGGATTGTGCTTGCATTTTTCCAAGGAGAAGAGGCCGGCTATTCAAGGAAGAGACTTTCGGTGTTGGTGCTTGTGGAGCTTGTGCGCGCATCATCTAGGAGGAGGTGCATTCATTTGCAAAGGATCTTATTGCTATTGTGTTGTTTTCTCTCCATACAAGGTGGGTAAAATTCTCCATATTTCTAAAGTAGAAATGCTTGTTAGAATGAATGAATGATAGTGGGTTTAATTTTCCTTAAGAATGATGCTAGTATGATATTGAGACATGATGCATGGAAAATACTAATAAGAATGCATGTTTAATTGGAAAGTTAGTTTATAAATTGATTGGAATGATTATGAATAACTTGTATGTGGTTTTAT
This sequence comes from Hemerocallis citrina, assembly GCA_017893485.1. NCBI lineage: Eukaryota > Viridiplantae > Streptophyta > Magnoliopsida > Asparagales > Asphodelaceae > Hemerocallis > Hemerocallis citrina. Next base: position 83,217,780 of record CM030363.1, read on the forward strand.
TATTAAGATTGAGTTGTGGGTAAAAATTTTCCTATTCTTAAAGTAGAATTGCATGCTAGTTTAATTAGAAATTTGAAGCATGAAATTGATTAAGAAAGAGCACACTTTAATTGGAAAAGAATGACTTTCTTGAATGATTGAGATGTGAATATGCAAATTGATAAGTAGTTCTATAAATTGTGATGTACATGATTTGACTAGAAGCATAGATTGATTAATGAAAACACATTTGTTACTATCAAAGAACTACACACAAAGTTAGTAGTTTGAGTTTTACTATCTCATGTATTAGATAGACCCTTTGTGTTGATATGGGGTGAATAAATTCAAATATGAGTTGTGTGTAGAAAAATGATTAAAATCAGTGGATTAATGTGAAATGTAGTGACAAAAAGATTAGAATACTATGAGGCAAAGAAACATCAAAAAGAGGAAAATGGTAGTGTTAGAATGTATAATTTGAATTAATGATGTAAAAATATGTTTTAATTATTACAAAAATTATTTTGCTCACACTGATATATAAATTATGTGAAGTAAAATTAATCTGGAATTATACAGTATATTTGGATGAGAGCAAAATGAAACAAAAGCTAGTTGAACATCGAAATGTTCTAAGTAACAGAGAGCATAAGTTAAAGGGAATTGAAAATATACTTATGAAAACTGAGCGCGTAGCTCAAGTGGTCTTGTACTGCGGTTGGGTTCTCTGGGCTGATCGGTTCGAATCCCTGTAACCGTATATAATTTTCCACATTTTTGTAAACATATAGATCACCGACAGAGAGTAACAAATACCTATTTTCCCCTCTTTATAGCGCTTAGCGCATGTGGCCTAGCGGCCAGTGCTGTCGGCTGTGTTCTCTGTGTGCCTGGGTTCGATCCTTACTATCGGCAAGTATGAAAAAATATTTTTTGGGGGGGTTTTAGGCGTCCAAAAATTGTGAAAAAAATATGGTTATTCTCATAAAAATATAAGGGACTTTATAAAAATAATTTGGGGATTATTGGAATGAAATAAACCATGATTTGTGAATAAAAGGCATAAATAGAACTATGGTTCTAGATTATATACTATGTGGAAATTATAACTTACAAGAATAAGTTGAAATGAAGGATTAGAAGATGATTTGGCAAAAAGAAACTTGTTGTGTGACATAAGGCAATTTAATCTCATTTGAGAATAATGTGGAACAATATGAAGTGTGTATATTTGTTAGTGATGTGAAATTTTGATATGAAGTGATAATTGATAAAGCATATGGAATTCATGTATAGTCATGGACTATTCGAACAAATTAGAAGTCATAATTGAAAAGAGAAAATACATGTGAGTATGATAACTCAACATGAGGATTTATGAGTTGGAAATGCTCATTTTGGAAATTGTGATTTGAAAATTGAAATAAAAGAGTAGCTAAGTCTCCCCCGGCATTTGGAAATGAAATGAAACGAAATGAAATTTGAAAAGAAAGACCAAGGTTGGTCATGTTGAAATGAATGAATAAGTCAGGTTTAGTGGAGAGGCTAACTCTAGAGCTTCGATTTTTGTTCATGATTTTGATAAAAGAAACTAAGGATTAGTACATAGTGGAGATGTGATGAAAGTAGGAGAAAAACACGAGTATGAGGGCCATCGGAGTGGCGGTGTGAGAGTGATCCACAGGCTGCCTACTTGATGCGTCAAGACAAGGCGTGGGCACTACTCCAGAATTATCGTCCCGGCGGCGACGCTTGTGGGATGTTTGGTGACTACAAGAGGATCGTGTGCCATGAAGTGAGGCTGAATTGTCCATAGGTTGCCTACTCGATGCGTCGTGTCAGTGCGTAGGATTCTCCTCCAGAATTTTCTGTACACGAGCTTGTACTCATAGATCATCTAAGATACCTACCGTAATTACAGTAGTAGATTAAGTCGTAACGAGAGATTGAACCCTACAAAGATGAAGAACGATTAAGGGCTTGCCCTCGGACCTATGTAGTATGGGATGCATAGAATCCGAACAAGTGCGCATTAGTGTCATGTATTATAAATAAATGCATTAAGGACTAAGTGCACAATCACAACACGACATCAATAGGGTAGTCCCTTTAGTTTGATTTGTGACAAGGTTGTGTTTGCTAAATATGAAAATTAAGTTATACTATTTCCGGTATAGAGAGGATGGCCGTGTATAATGATCGTCGGTTGAATAAACTGACGTACCCACAGTCTTATATGCAGGTAAATGGCTTGATAAAGATTAAAGAGGAATCAATGCTTAAAGATTACTTCATGATCGTTGTATATTTATTCCATTGTTGTAAATTTTACTTCCGCTGTGCAAATGTAAAGTGTAATATTGATGTAAACTCTGATGTAAAGTGAAAAGTTTAAATTTCCTTGTAAAATTGTACTAAAAGAAGCAGAAAGATCCTGTAGAACATCTCGAATTCAGTGTATTTGGGATTCGGGGCGTTACAGGACATGTGGAGCGCGAAGAGTCTGCGGAGTAGGATAAGCTCCATTGTAATCTTGGACCATCTGGTCCTGCCTTCTCACTTCTCTTCCACGTGGCTCGTGGTGGTTGGCTGCTTCTGCGGCAGGCACTCTGCTCGAAGCGCTGCTCGCTCTGAACGAGGCCTCTTTGTCATTTACGAGGGGCTCCTTCTCCTTATCTTTCAATGCTGCTTCTTCTTCTGTTGGATCTTTCTCATTTGAGGTTTCTTCCTCAACAACGAAGAGATGTACTCTCATCGTTTTCCTCAAAAAACCCCCTGCCAAATCCCGTTCCTAGTGCCTAGGGCTTCCTTTTTGCTCTTTAGGAGGCCTACTCTGTTTTGGGACCACTTTTGTGGTCAAAGGCGATGCCTTTCTCGGTGCTTTCTCCTTAAAGGAACTATCCTTCACCAACTCTCGTCCCAAAGGCAGTGTCTTTCCCCCTTCTGGAGAACTGCTGAGCATGCTTTTGCCCATTCCAGGGCCTGCAAGCTCTGGCTGCATCTTCTGATCTTCTTTTGGTTTCTTTTCACCAACCCTCTGTGGCTGCATGCCACTTTGGGAAGCCTGTGGTACTCCCTTTTTCAAACTAGCCGCTAGCCTTGGGCAATTTACCAGATCTGGCAATGGATCCTGGCCGTTGGATCCTTTGGACGAGTCTCGATCTCGCCCAAACGGGATCCGGCCCTGAGTCTTGACGCGCTGATCCCCCCACCGCAGTCGCATGGTGACCCACTGGTCCTCTCGCCGCCTTGATCAATTCTCGGTGAGCCCTCTCCACCTCATGGGCCCCATCTATAGTGAGCTCCCATTCTGGTGAGGCCACCTCTTTGTAGGTGCGGCCATCTCGATGGGAGGGGGGGGGGGGTGTGGGGGAGATGATGGGTTGTAGCTCCGCCTCCGTCTCTGCGTGTTCGTCTAGAACAAACCGAATGAGATAAGATTGTTCGTATGAGTTCACTTTGGCGAAGTGAGGCATGAGGGAGATATCACCGCTCCTGTTGAGGACTCTTGCTGAGACTATCTCCGATCGGCGGATGGTCTTTTCGTCTATCTCTTCCACTGATCGAAGTCGGAGACCATTTCTTACAAAGCCTCCTTCTTCTAGAAATGAAGTACGTTGTGGCTCCAAATCCAAAACTTGTCTCCTTGTGGCCGTTCTGCACCGAAGCTCGGTGTCCAAGCTTTGAAGTCCACTTTGAAGTGGCCAAAATCCACCGTCGCCATACTGGTAACTTCTAACATTTTTTCTAGTGATGGAAATTAGATAAGAAATTGAAGAAGACAAACTTTCTTCACTACCCATTTCCTGGAGATGACAAAATTTCTACCTTGTTGTTCTTTCTCTATTTCAATATAGAGAAAAAAAGAGGGATAGACGCTCTACAGATATAATACCGAAATTTTTTTTGAGGTAGAAGGTGGAATAAAGCCACCCTGTTTCATTAATAAGTCGTTAATAAAACAACCCCGGTAGACCGGGAAGGATACAAAAGTATAAATCAGGAAAGACAAAACAGTGCAGGAAATAAAACATAGACCCCCAACAAAACCCTGGGGAGTGGGTTAAATCCTCCATACAAAAAGCAAAAGTACAGTAGGTCAAGACCAAGCTATCAATGATTGCAGCTACTGAGTTGGCTGCGGCCCTCAGTCCAGTGTCGGCCCAAACTCTACCTCCTCATCGTCAAAGTCCTCCACCTGGAAGACTCTGGCGATCCTCCCTCTGGCTCCAGTGGCGGCAGCTGTAGCCCAAAAAGAAATAAGATGCATGATATGAGTAAGGTTACCAGAAATACTACTACATGAAGCATGAAAATAAAAGTTATTTCTGTCTAGCCATAACACCCATGTAGTTGCCGCAATGGCAATATACCACGCATCCTTCATTTCATGGCGAATCTTTACGAATTTGGGACCAACCCACAGATCCTCATATTCGCTGGGGTAGTCACTTGTTCCTAGGGCTCGTAAAACCTCTACCATGGTTGCCTTACTCCTTGGACAGTGGATAAAAAGGTGGTTCAAGTTCTCCGTGTGCATGTTGTAGAATCCACAGTTGGTCGCAATCTGGGGTTGTCTCTTGGCCAGGTTCTCTCTGGTGAGAATTGCGTTATTGAGTACTAGCCAAAGGAAGACTCTGACTTTAAGAGGTGTTTTTGCCTTCCATAACACCTGTGCCCAACTGGGTCTGCAACCTCGGTAGTGAATCCGACGATATAGGGAGCTGACCGAGAATGCTCCCTTAGGATCGAGTCCCCATCGCATCTGATCTGGGCCTTGGACGCATCTCGTCCCGGTTCGTGTGATGTGTGCTTGTAGTTCGAGCAGTTGCTGATGTAACCTTGGGGTAAGCGGTCCTCGGAACGACGGCTTCCAATTTCCTTTCTTCCAAGCCTCGGCAACAGACATATTTGGTTGATTCGTATTGTCATGCAACTCGGGGAAAGTTTCCTTTAAGGTATGTGCACCACACCATTTGTCCCACCAAAATCTGGTGGACCGCCCATTACCGATAGTAGACGTAACAGCTGAATTGAACGGCCCGCTAGCTTTGATAATAACTTTCCAGAATCGCGAGACTCTAGACCCTACTCGGAAGCCCAGATTTCTCGTGCATTTTCCTCTCAGGTATGGCTGAATGAAGTCCTGCCATCCTTCCCCGCTGTGGTGAAAAACCTTCCACCACCATTTCCCCAACAGGGCAAGATTCATATCTCTTAGGTCAATGATGCCTAGCCCTCCATGTTTCTTCTTCATGCAAGCGATATTCCATTTGATCAGGTGGTAACCCCCCTGTTCGAGTCTGCCACTTTCCAAAGGAATCATTTACGGATTCGGTCAATCCTTTGGATAACCCACTTTGGTAGCTCAAAAAAGGACATGTAATAAATGGGCAGACTAGACAATACTGAATTAATGAGCACCACTCTGCCTCCTAGTGACAGCGATTTTCCTTTCTAGCCAGACAATCTGTCTTCCACCCTATCTATAATCGGCAACCAGTCCGCCTTAGTTAGCTTCCCTGGTCTGAGTGGGAGCCCTAAATATTTGATTGGGAACTCATTCATCATACAGTTTAGTATAGTGGCATGTTCCCTAGCTTCTTCATCAGGAAGAATGATGGGGGTCAGAGCACTCTTATGGAAATTTATCCTAAGCCCTGACTAGGCTTCAAAATAGTAGAGGGCCCCTTTAAAGCAGACTGTTTCTGATCTGGTCCCATTTCCAAACAGTAGGGTGTCATCAGCATACTGTAGAATCATACACCCTTGATTAGAGGTGTTGCTGGCCACGGCCGTAATCCACCCTGCTCTCCTACAGTTTTCAAGCATTCCTCTTAGCACATCTGCTACAATGGTGAATAGAAGTGAGGATAACGGGTCCCCTTGCCGGAGACCCTTCTTACACGGAAATGACGGACCTGGCCGCCCATTCACTAATATAGCTGTTTTACTAGTCTGTAAACACTGTTTGATCCATCTGACCCATTTGTCCCCAAATCCTCGCCCTCTGAGCGCTTCTAGCAAACACTCCCAGTCGACAGAGTCGTATGCTTTCTCAAAATCCAATTTTAGGAGGAAAGTCTTAGAGTTACTCGCATGGCAGCGGTGGATAAATTGTTCCGCCGTGGCCACATAGTCAAGGATGCATCTGCCCTTAATGAATCCTGTTTGGGTTTTGCTGATAATACTATCCATAATATTCCCCAGACGGATGACTAAGACCTTAGTGATAATCTTTGCCGAACAATTAATGAGGCTAATAGGTCTAAAATCCCCCACGCGCTTAGACTCCTCCCTTTTGGGAATCAGAACAACTTCCGCGAAATTGAACATACCCAATCTAAGCTTGTTATGGAAAAATTCCTCCATCAGTGCCATGAAGTCTCCTTTAATTTCTTCCCAGAATACATGGAAGAATATCATTGGAAAGCCGTCTGGCCCATGTGATTTATCCGTTCCCATTTGGTCGATGGCCTTTTTCCCTTCCGTCTCCGAAAAAGGTTCCTCTAATGAGGAGAAGAACTCCGCCGAATCATTCTGGTATTCCTGCCAGTAATCCTCTCTCAAGGGAATTCTGAAATCATTCTTCTTACCAAAGAGACCCTTGTAATAATTCTGAAAGGTTTTGGCAACCACCTTCTCGTCTTGTGCTATTCCGGAATCCGTCTGAATGGAGAGGACGAGATTGGATCTACGTCTTGCGCTTGCCACTTTGTGGAAGTAGGCCGTATTTGCGTCTCCCTTTTTGAGCCACAAAATCCTCGGCCTCTGTTGCCATTTGATCTCTTCCAGCTTATAAAGATTGGCAACATTTTTCCGAAGCTCAAGTAACCTGTTTCTTTCTTCTTGTAACAGGATTCTCGTTTCTTCCACCCTTTCAAGTTCGTCAATTCCATCTAGAAAGAAATCCTTTGCACGCTAGATGGTCGAGAATCTGGACCGATTCCATCTGCACAGTCGCTTTCTCAATCTGCGGACTTTTTCGCACCATCGTGATGCAGCATCTCTACTAGTAGTTGGGAGCGTCTAATTCTCCATCACCATGTGGTGAAATCCCTGAATTTCCAGCCAGCCTTTCTCAATATCGAAAATTTAACTTCAAACGACTGCCAATGCCCTTAATATCCTTAAAAAAACCCTAACCCGCTCCTCATATAAATTCCCTCCAGTCTCTTTTTTCCCCTCTCTCACAGCCGCCTCCTTCCCCAAATCGCAGTTTTTCTCATTACTTGAAGAGCTAGCCCCCAAACCCTAATCCTTAACCATGGTGACCCAACTCAGCAAGAAGCGCAAGGCAAGTATTCCCCCGTCCAAACCCTAACCCTAAGCCTAATCTTCTTTCAACATCTCATCTTCTTTTTGTTCATTTTTCAGTTCGTCGCCGATGGCGTGTTCTTCGCCGAACTGAACGAGGTTCTGACACGTGAGCTCGCCGAAGACGGCTATTCCGGCGTCGAGGTTAGGGTGACTCCGATGAGGACCGAGATCATCATCCGCGCTACTAGGACCCAGAACGTTCTTGGTAAAATAAAGATCAAAACTTGCTTTGAAATTCGAGCACAGAATGTTTGATGTGATTGATTGATTTATTTTTTTGGGTGGGTGAAGGTGATAAGGGGAGGAGGATTAGGGAGCTGACCTCGGTGGTTCAGAAGAGGTTTAACTTTCCAGAGAACAGCGTGGAGCTTTATGCGGAGAAGGTGAATAACAGGGGGTTGTGCGCAATTGCTCAGGCTGAGTCGCTGCGGTACAAGCTTCTCGGTGGGCTTGCTGTTCGAAGGTAATGTGCATGTTTTATGTCGATAAGAATTTTAGCTGAATGAAACATGTTTAGTAGCCAATTCACGGTAGTGATTATTGGATGCCAGTGTTTTGATATTATAGAATAGAGTTGAAAATATAAATGCAGTGCTTTCCATTTGTGGAACTCTTGTTTAAATGTAGTGATTTTATAACAATCCTAATTCCGTTGTTTACGAATTAACATATCTTTTCCGTGAATGTAGAATATTGGATTAGTAGAAGTAAAGACATGGTCGTATATCTTGAAAACAACAGTGTGAATTGTTATGATGTTGATAGTAGTTGAGAGCTAAAATATTAAATTATTGTTGTTAGCAGATGTGTGTGTTCTATAACTTTGCTTTCCTATGTATTGTGTTTATGCCGAGATGGATTTTTTTTAGGAATAGTTAAAACAGATTGGAATGTATGCTTAAGCTGATGGTTAGGTAAGGATTTTTCAAGTGAATTGTGCATTGGAATGTATGTTGAATGGTTGATGTCATTACACTTGTTTTTTAATAAAAAACATTTAAGTGCTGAGGAGTCTACTCGATTCAAACATTTTGTTTCTATCTTTTATGTTAATGTTGGATAGGATACTCTTATACATTGCATTTGTGGTTTGATTAAGTTTCCTATTGTTATATTGGCATCTTCTGCAACAATGCATGTAAAAACAGTTCTTAAAAAGCCGTTATTCGGCAGTGGTCTGACAACTGTAGAGATGGATCCACAGTTGGCATTCATTGATGGTGACCATCTACTGATTCCATCTTACATTTGCATCTTATTGTTTAGTTTTTTCTTGTGACCATCTACTGATTCCATCTTACATTCACATTTTCTGGTTTAGTTTTATCTTGTTTGTTTAAAACAGCTCATTTACTCTTATTATGGGCAATGGATTTCTGTATAGTTCAAGCATAATTATGTTTCTACATAAGGATGCACATTTAATGGCGTAGCTTATATGAATTTGTTACTGTATGAGTGTATGTAATGCACCTATTTAGTAGATAAGGTCCATTATTGTATAGAGTAACCGAACAATAACTGCATAAGGGAAAAGCTGTTCCGCAGAAGTTGCCAGACAACCAAAGGGATGATTCCACAGATTTTTGGTTTTCTGTATCATTTGTCTACTAATTTCATCTCGCATTATTATGTAAAAGAATGCTACCAAGAAAATATATACATTGTTGTTCCAACTGTTTCAAGTAGTAGGAATTTGCACTTGGTTGACGTAACTTAGATTCTCAAAATTTTCTAAGAAAATATCACACCAGATTGTTAATAACTGAACCTACTTTGGAGAGCGTGATCCTCAATCCCATGAACTAAACTACTACTTGAGAGTTTCTGTAGCAAGTCTTGTCCTCATAAGGTTATTTTGTTTCTTTATTTGTGATTGAATCCCAGGGTCCATATGTTCATGGTAGGTTGACTTACTTTGACCAATCATTTTTTTTGATAAGCTAGATTGTTTATTGGTTTACCGTTTCTTAATCTCTTTGTTATTTTAAATGTATCTGATTTTAAGGTACGTTTCTTACTGCAGGGCCTGTTATGGTGTTTTGCGCTTTGTTATGGAAAGTGGTGCTAAGGGATGTGAGGTGTGTTACTATATTACATTAACTAACATGTAGTATGTTTTTGGTCCTTTTTGTCGCTGAGTTCAATGTTATATTTTTATCGAGGAAAATTGAATTTGGCCTTACAGAAAATTATATTTTTTATGGTATCGAGATTCTCTCTACCATAATTAATTTCCTGTTAAAACTAGCATTAGCAAACTTTTCCACTTCTGTTTTAACTAGAACTGTTGTGCAGGGTCTTGTATCAAGCAAAGTGTGGATTTTGTTAGATTCTTGTGATTTAGATCATTATTAACCTACGAATAAGAACACAAAATCTGATGAGATTGATGAGATTGGACTGCTTTACATATACATGATCAAATCTCTGTTATGTGAGAATTCAATTCGATGTGTTAATTCACTTTTTTTTGTGTTGTTTTGACTTCAAAATTTTTATCAGGTGATTGTGAGTGGAAAGCTCAGAGCCCAGCGTGCAAAGTCAATGAAGTTCAAGGATGGTTACATGATTTCCTCGGGTCAGCCTGTTAATGAGTACATTGACTCTGCTGTGAGGCATGTCCTACTTAGACAGGTTAGTTGTTTTCTCTAACGCCAAATTTGTATCCTTGCCTTATTTTTTTCTAAAGTTGCATATAATACACCAAATCTGAAGTCTAGACATTTGAATTTTGGAACGTTAACTTTGTAAAATTTTGAAATTTTATGTCCATTCACACTCCAGAAAGAGTTGGGGATGGAACAGACCCTATATTCTACTGATATGCTTAATTAATCAAATTTTCTTTGTATGTTCAGGGTGTGCTGGGAATTAAAGTGAAGATCATGTTGGCATGGGATCCTAAGGGCAAGGTTGGTCCTATGACTCCATTGCCGGATATCGTCACAATTCATGCCCCCAAGGACGAGGAAGAATACATTAGGGCCCCAGCGGCGGTACCCCAGGATATTGAACTCGGTGTTTAGTTTAGTACGAAGGGTATAAGGTGTACCAGCAGTTTTGCTACTATCAGTTGCTGTTACAGTTTTGCTCAAACTTGTCGAGTCCAAATTGGTCATATCTTTATTATTTTTTGAAGTTTGGATGTTAATTTTTACTGTTGAGATGGTTAGTAACATAATTATTTTCTGAGATTTTTTGTTTAATTTCATTGCCTTTGGTCTGACTGTTCTTGTATCTAGGTCGTAGTAGTTGTATTGATTTTGTGAATGTTTGACGGAATGGTTTATGACTTTAAATATTGTTAAATATTTCTTTTACCTAAGCACAAACGTTGTTCTACATAGCATTGTGGTTTGGTTGTGTTTCGTGGGGTTTTTCATTTTTGTACTTCGGTGAAAAAGAATTTGGCATTTCTTTTGATATTAAGCTGTATTGTGCTGGTATTTCATGCAATTTTAAAGAGAATTGTAGGGGTGGGATTATTGAAAACTTTTGTGTGCGTTGATACTCTAAAATAGTGTTGCCCTCCGAAGTTGTTAAGCTTAGCTGATGTGGTTGCGTAAAATGTCTCATTGTTTCTGGGGAAAGATTATACCAGAATATTATATGGCTCATATCCAGGCTCCAGCTAAACCTATTATTCATGCAATGGAAAAAATATTTCTGAGAAGCCGATCCTTAGTCTCATTGAATTAAGTTGCTGGGAAGAATCTGTAAATGGAATGTTAATTGCTTGTGCCAGTCAGTTGGTGATGAAGGATGGATCCAATTGCAAATGTTGAGTTCAACAATTGACTGTTGCGCTTGTTATTGGAAGCTATGAGAGGATTCTGGATGTGATCTTCTAATGCTTCATTGTGTTGGGATAGCAGATCCCGGAACTTTAACAAAAATAATCTTGAAATCATGACAGATCTGATGGAGAACAATTTGTGTTTGCTTGGCCATTGAAATCATATGGAATGTACGAAGAACCTCTAGTATCTCCTCGAGAACAATCCCCTATATAATTCTTCTGAAGTTACATGTTTCATGGAGATCCAAAGGCGGTCACTGCCTTCCTGTCATATGTTGCCCAAGCGGGAAGATTATTTTCCACCTCATGGTGCCCTTCTCTATTCGAATCAATTTTAAAAACCTGCTATCTGTCCATGCTGGCAAGTGTTCATTAAGTAATAAATCAGGAAAGTGGTTTAATCATGACTGATTTGCCTATTGCCGTCAACTGAAACGATTTTGAAGTACGCTAATTGTTTGTTTTTTGAATGGACAGTAAATACCACCAAAAGAGTAATGCTACATCCATTACCAATTTCACTACATTTTTCTTCACTATCTTAGGTACCACACTCCAATAGATAAGAGAAGATAGAGTAAGTGGGAGAACTCTCCAATAGGAGTATGCCACCTAAGGTAGTGAAAAAAATGGTAGTGAAATTGGTAGAGGCTAAAGCATTACTCTACCACCAAATATATAGATAAATGGATGGAAACAATTAGATGCTCAAGCTGGAGGCAACGAAGTAGAAACATAAGGAGAACAGGACAACAGCTAGTTCAGAAAACAAAAGTAAAATATGCAAAAAAATAACAGAAAAATCTGAACTACCAACAGTAGGGATAAGCTGAACGACATAAGCAAAGCAAAGATGACTATCACCACAATCAACAGCAACCAACTGCAGCCAAACACCCGATCAGAAAAATGTACACCCAACCGAAGATCCGAAACACAAAGAAACTCCAGTAAGGAGAAACCCCCACAACATATTAAGGATGAGGGGGTTCAAAGCTTTCGAAAAAGGACTGTTTAGGGAGAAGCTAGGAAAGTAATACCTACTACTCACAAAGACACATCCAGAAGACACATCCAGAGGCAGTTCCTCTTGGATATATAGGTATATTCTCAATATAATAAAATATTATTGTGTATAGTGTTCTATGGGGCAACACGTGCGTTGCACGTGTTATCTGTTTAATTGTTGGACCGGGTTGAGTGGGCATAAAGCTCAGTACCCTAAACCTAGTTCATCTCATATAAAAGCTGGTCTAGAGATAGTGCTCTGTGATATTCCAATACTGATAAGCAGAGTATAATATCTTAAGCGGCTATGAGATAAACCCTAACCCTAATTCCTCCTAACCACATCTAACAATCTTAAGATATTACAACTGATTTTTGAGATTAAGAGAGTTACTTGGAATTGGTCGATTGTTGGATTTCAATGCTGTCACCGTCGCCCGCCATCCCGAGCGCTGCTGTTGCAAGCGTAGCCGTCGCGAGAGCCGCCGTCGCGAACGTTGCCGTCGCGAGCACCTCCGTCACGAGCACCGACGCTCCCCACGGCCAGCTGCTGTCCCAATCGTCTTCCTTCTCCTCTTTCCCAATTGAAATTTGGGGCTTGTTCGAATTGGGGTTTTGGGAATGGAGAAGGAGACGCGGGAATTTGGACTTGAGAGTTTTGGAGGAGAGATCTGTTCGTCGAAATCCTCCCGCCGCCGCCGATGGGCCCGCCGCCGTCGCCGTCGCCGTGCATTGACGCCTCATGGCATCACCATCGCCGACGGTTGCCCCTCCTGTCGCTGATCACAAACCCAAGGTTTCGGGTATGCTCCTTCTTCCTCATCGCTGTTGATGGGTTCTGCTAGTCAGATCCAATAACAGGGAACCCGAAACAGAATGATCTCATTGGCTTTTGAATGATGTTTGCTGTTTGGCTTTCTGGTTGGTGTTTGATGTTTGGACTGTTGGAGCAGATCCATATTCAGATCTAGTCAAAAGGAATCAGACCTGGATCAGATCTAAATTAAAGATAAGTTCTTCACCAAATTTAAATTGTTATTTAATTGTTTGTTCGTATTAAGCATTATTTAATTAAATGCAAATTTGAACAATTGTTTTAGCTATGTGCTAAAAATTAAATATCTATTTTGATAAGTTAAATTATAGATGTTGACTATATATAAATTTGTATCTCCAATTAAATTGTTGTAAATTAGAAGGTGCTGATAATTCGTTTAATTGGCTAATCTTTAACAATTTGATGATGTAGGAACTTCAAAGTTACTTACAAATTGTGTGTGTTAGAGATGATGGATATGCATCACGGCTGAATAAGTCTGCACTACGCAGACTTCTCCATCGAATTTAGAAACCACTTCTAACTTGAAATGTCGGTATGATCTACTTTAATCTTTTTTAGTACTTTCATGTGATGAATGTGTTAACGTTTTGTGCGTTTGATCACATGATTGGGAGTTTTAGATCATAGTTATTCTCACCTTGAAAACTAGCATGTTTAGGATTTTTAAGTGCTTTATCATACTATGTGTATAGATATTTTGACAAATCCATTGTCTGCAGTTTGTGTGAGATTATATATTTGCTTCTCTACTTAAAAAAAAAAAATGATGCATAAGATCTGTAACAAATGTCCGTAACTTAGATAAGAGCATCCTGTAATGCAGAATATGACTCTATTATTTACGTTTTGTTCTTTATCGTTCATTGTGCTGTGTGTGCAAAATTTAATTATAAAATATGAGTCATTATCTCGTTTAGTTTTTCGAAGATGATGAAGAACGAATAAAGAAAAATATAGCTCAATTTGTTTAAGCAAGTGGATATTGTTAGAATCACTAGAGAAAGTATACAATTTTTATAAAATGTAATAGAGTAATTTTATATTAACTCTTATAATGTGCATATATTGTTAATCGCATGTATAAGCTGAGTTTAACAAATGAGACAATTAATAATAATAGTTCTAATTGTGTTCTTAAACATAGCATATTTGGCTAGGATTTGAGAAATATATATTCAATTGCTTGTGAGGAAATGTGATCTAATTATCAAAACTGTGGGAGAAATGAAGTTAAAAGCTGTTGAGTCAAAAGCTTTAACATCCAAGTTTTGAAATTTAGAATCACTATGAACTTTATATTAAATTGTTTGTTCTTGTTAAAACTTATAACTCTACTAAATGACACTTCATTAAATATGACAAATGTAAAGTTTGAATTCAGATTTTGATCACTAGGAAATCATTTTGTATGATCTCTACGAGTTCACAACCTTTTGAATCAATACATTCTGATAATTGTAATCTCAGTAGCTTTGTGACTATGTGAGATAATTGTTGGTCAGAATTATTTAATCGCTTTTGTAGATGATTAATATAAGTCTATCATATATATGAAGAGTGATGCACTTGTTATTCTTAATGAATTAAAAAAAATATTATAGTTAAATGCTAAAAATCAAGGGTTCAGATTTGATAGAGGTGGTGAATATGTTTTAACAATTTGAAGAGAAGTTTGCATTTGGCATAATCTCTAGTACACCCTACAACAGTCAAAACGACATTGATAAAAGTTAGAATCAAACATTTAGTGAAATGTTGAATTCTGTATTATTGACTGTTGTTTGAGTTTATATAACTGTGGATGATATTGTGTTGTTAATCATATTTCCAATATGTTACCACACTCTAAATTATTTACACCTTGTAAACTATGGGATAGAAACACAAATAATTTTGTCAAAGTGAAAATTTGTGTTGTGATACATTTGTTAGAGTACATGACCTTAGAAGGCCTAAAGTAGGACCTACAATAAATATTAATGTGGTTCTATGGACAGTTTTGGATCTATCTAATTTGGGTTAGTAGAATCTGGACTTGCAAAGTTCTTTGAGGATGTATTCATCAACGCCAAATCTATGAAATTATCAGTCCTACTGTCACGGTCAATGATTCACAGTTGGAATCAAGAACCAGTCCTACTGACACTTATACTTCAATGGCGAATGAGTCAAGAAAAGTCTTTAGTAGACAATGAGATAAATTTGTGTTATACAATTAGTTGATTTTCCGAAATGGGCTAAAACTATAGTAAGTGGGGTTTTGTAGAAGAAACTTAGTTTTGATTGATCAGTAGCAATTTTAATGCACTTTTAGTAGCTTAAGAATTGACTGAGATAAATGGGGTAGACTGATCTGTTGTCTACTCACATGTTTGTCATATTGCTGCAATAAGGATTCTTCTTGCCCTTACATCCTTTGAAAATTTTGTTATTCATAAAATATTTTAAAGAGTTTTGTACTGAAAAGTTATGTACTGAACATTTTATATTGAACAGTTTTGTACTGATTAGTTTTGTACTAAGTATTTTGTACTAATGTGTTTAGTGAAAAGATTTACAACTTTGTAAAATCATCGTATGTTTTAAAACATGTAATATAACTAACGTATAAATAATATGACAAATTTCTCAAAGAGCCTATGAATCAAATAATTCAGATCAGTGCCTTTAACTTTGTGGTGTGTCAAATATAATGACTATTATTTACTTGATTTTATTGACATGCTTGTTAATTGGAAGTGGCATCTCTATTATAAATGGAGTTAAATTGTGCAATCCAAATAAATTTAGCATGAAACACCTAAGTGTTGTGGACACCATATTATGTTTAAGGGTGAGTTTTGGTTGGCAAGGGATAACCCTTAGTCAAACTCGATAAATCAATAATGTGTTTCAAAAGTGGGGATATAGTGATTGAAAGTGTATCTTGAAACACCTTATAATTATGATAAAAGGTTGACACCTAATGATGGTGCAAATACGAGATATGTAGATCATTCTAAAAGAATTTAAAGTCTCATGTATACAAAGATCTGTACTAGAATAGACATAACCTATGAGGTAGGTATGATTTGCAGCTTCACTAATAATCTCATACACATTTGAGTACCCTTAAGAGGCTAATGAGATACCTGAGTGGTACTCAAGAGTTTGCTTTGTGCTACTCAAACTCAAGAGTTTGCTTTGTGCTACTCAAAGTTTAGTGAAAGTCGACAACTAGTGAATATGTGTTCACACTAGGAGGAGCAAAAAAATTATGGAGATTAAAAGGCATACAAGCATTGCATTCTCATCTAAGAAATCAGACCTCTATATGTTATCCTTTGCAGGGGAAGAGGCTGAGTGGATTGAATGACTTATTGCTAATTATCCATTGAGAAGTTTAAAGTAAATTTTCTAATTCTGTTATGCGACTATCAAGCTACAATGCACTGTAGCTTATAACTCACTCTATAGTAATAAGAGTAGTATATTAAGACTGAAAGAAGCCTAGTTGAACTTTCTCATAGATAATGTGCAATTACGACAAGTATGGATAATGCTCTTGCAAAGAGACTTGAAAGTGATCTAATTATCAAAACTGTGGGGAAAATGGAGTTAAAAGCTATTGAGTCAAAAGATTTAACATCCAAGTTGTTTTGAAATTTAGAATCCAATTGGAGCCATAGAGAAGTTCAAACTGAAGCATCAATTTTAGGCAATTGGCATGCTTTAGATAATTTGAAAAGTTCTATGTAAATTCTGTTAATATATAATTTCATTCCAACTTTGATGATGGTATATATTTTCATAATTTACTTAGAATCATCTCATTATTCCAAAAGAAAGCATAAAAAACTTGTCGATGTGTTTCCGATGTTTAGAATTGTTGTTATATCATTCCAATTTTGATGATATGACTCTTTGATGGATTCATGTTTCATTCCAATTTTGATGATTCAGAATTAACCATAATTGATTTGACTGTTCTATCATTCCAATATGAAACATAGTATAGTTCTTGTGTAGAAACTATAATAGTTCTTATTCTTTATTTTGTTAAAGAAACTTGATTGTGATGCTTGAGTTGTATTTTGCTAAGCTACCGTTGAATTGTACTAAGTTCTTTAGTGGAACTAGACACTTTATGACATTCGCTAGAATTCTTAGAGATGTTTCTCTTGATATTCTTGTTTTCAATAGCTAGCAAAGATGGACGAGTTGAATCTGTCAACATAGATTTCAAAAATAATGATTTGCTCAAAATAGAGGAGTAAACATAAAGCAGTTTGCAATGATATAGTTTTGGTTTATTTCTCTCAAGAATAAATTTGATACTTGCTTGATAAAACTTTTGTTGAGTTTAAGACTCTTGTGTTCATGAGCTTAAAACCCATATTTTGTCCTTGAAGTTTATTTGCTTTGGTTAATTTTGAAACTATGACAGATTTCTCTACACTACAAACCGCACGGGCTATAGCGGCACTTTTACAAGGCTATAACGGCAGTTTTTTGGGGCCGTTATAACACATAACGGTGTTTCTAAAATCGCCGCTAAAAGCGCCGTTAGAACGTGCATCGTTATAACCATATAGGCTATCGCGGCATTTTATGTCATCGCCGCTATAGGTGCTAATTTATAACGGCGTTTCTAAAATGCCGGCATAGGCCCATTTATCTTTTGTTTTGTAAAAAATGGACTAGCTATAACGGCGTGTCAAAAATGCCGTGGTAGATGAAAATTCCAAAAAAATTAACCTATAGCGGCGCTTGAAAAGCGCCGCAATAGAGTTTGTTTTTTTTAAAAATTCTGGTATCTATGCTGACGTTTTAGGGTAAACGTCAGGATAGGCTTCCTTTTTTTTGAGATTTTATTATAGAATTTAAAATTAAAAAACCTGTAGTTAATCACATATTACAAATACCTAAAGTCATATTAAATTAAAATGCTTAAATCTTAAAATCAATAATAACATCATAATCAACAACCAAAAGTCACATATCACAAAAAAAATAACTGAATAGAAATTTTTTTTAGAAGAAATATCATAAGTTCATGTATTTCACAATTAAAAAAAGATACAATATTTGATGTTACAGATGACTCAAGCATACAGCTTGATATTTCGCTTGCAGTCCAATATGTGGCCTGAAAATAAAAGAATCCACTTCTTCAATTACCACAACCTACACAAGAAAAGAAGCAAACAACAGATCTAATTAAGTTATTCATTTTAAAAAATTATCCATTAAAAAAATGGTAACAATACTAAACAATTATATTTTCTTCCAAAAGAAAACTCTGATTAGTTCATCTCAGTGATCTCATATATTAAAATATTAATGTCAAGAAGTTTAAGGACTTGTAGCAAAACTCTAGTAACAAAACTAGAATTACTCTTCACATGTGAGACTTTTAAGGACATAGAAACTTTAAAGGAATTATTAATATAATAGAACAACATATCCAAGTTGTATATAGTCATATTTCCAAGAGCAGATGCAATGCACTTTACTAGTGTTACAATTCAACTTCAGATCTAAGCTTCATCCTATCATTACTAAAATCCATTTCTCTGACTTTTTGAGTTAAATGTAATCATGCCATTTTCAGCTTAGTTGCAAAATACAATTTCATAGCATTTAATTCCCACATGAGAAGAAATGTTGCATAATATTCATAAGTTAAGAAACCTTACCCGAGAGATAAAGCACCAGACCACTAAAGAAGAAATCCAAGAGCGCCCGACAAAAGAATAGCTGCTGTATTAGCACGGTTCCAATTGAATGACAGAACACCAGGAGGGGGTCAAGCCAGAGCATGAGTGCCACCAAGAAGAGAAGAGTGATTGGAGTTGTCTTCCACATCAAACTGTTTTTAACTGCAAGTAGAATACATATAGTATATATTTGATGAAGAGAAAAATAAAAAATAAAAAAAACAAGAAAAACATCCTCTTGAACCTCATTATTGTATGGAAATCTTAAACTCATTTGACATTTATGGTGAACTAGTAATACCTTATTTGATGGATATAAAAACCACAATTTAAATTTGCTCCTCAAGCAATAATAAGGAACAGGGAATGAATTCTTTAGAGATCTAATCAAGACTGCTTCCAACTAAAATAAATATAATTATGTAACAAGAATGAATATTTTACTCGAAAAAGTGTGACTGTCCTTTGAATTGGCCTGTATAAGCTCCTGCTAATTTTCTTTTCTCCAACTCAATTTCATCCATTTGAATAAGCATCTTCTCAGTTTCTATTTTAGCAACCTAGTCATGAAGAGAGAAAATTGTTGGTTATATATGTCCACTTGTCCGGTATGCCGGAAGAATGAGAATAGCAAATGCAAAGAGAATAAACTTTTCGTACCTGCACATTTCCATGTGGGTCTCTTTCTAACATCAGTTGCTCCTAGATTGCTTGGGGTAGAAAGTCAAACAGAACCTGTGATTGCTCCCGAAGTTTCTTCTTCCGCAACCCAGTGTCATCGACAACATCATGCGCTAAGATTTCATTAAGTTCCGAAATAAGTTGCTAGACCTGAAAATTGCAGGATAGGATTATAATAAGATAAAGGATGAATTAAAAAAAAAAGGAATCCATCAAGTAATGAAGTTCATCCCAAAAGCATAGCTGTTACCAACTTGCCAAATCAGAGGAATATATGTAGTGCCTCAGGGATAAAATCAATTAAGCCTTCTGGTATAAGTATAACACCGTAGTTAAACCCAAGTCTAGAACGCTTATAAATCACATCAGTAATGTAATCTGTAACATTTTTAAGAGTTTGTTTTTTGGCAACTACCTGAAATAAGTGATCCATAGCAGATAATATATTAATTCCAAGAAAGAGATTTGAGAAATAAAAATTTTGAGCTGGGGTTCTACACTAAAGGTAAATTGTGCATAGGACAAAAAATAGTAGGAATACAGAATACACATCAGGTGGCAGTAAATCAGGAAAGAAGTTTTAAGATTAGAAACTTCTAGTAAATGCGCCATAGAGACGGAAACCAATACATCTTGTGCACGAAACGCCATATGGTGCATAGCACAATAGGGTGTTGGTGCGGGATATGAAACAATCATAAAAGTGCAAAACCAAACTGCCAGAATCAAAATGTCTGCCAAAGCATAGGTTGTGTATGCAAAACCGCATAGGTGGCGTATGCAAAACCTTCTTAAATCATCCACCAAATCAGTTCTTAAAACATTTAGTGCACTCACCCAAGTGTGTGCGCACGCTGACATAAGTTGTACAGACTATGACCGATGCCAAGTGTATTGCAGAACTTGCACTACCTTCGTACTACTAGTACATACACAGGTAAGGTTAATTCGAGGTCAACAAGCACTAAATGAAAGTACACCTGATATATGTCTCTATATATAAAAAGGTGGCACAAAATTTTGTGGAAGAATAGGCATTTTCTGTGGACCATACCTTTATAATCATCTACTAGACCTTATCCCATTAAAATTGGGTCAGCTAAGAAGTGTCGTAAAGATTTTACAAAGTTTTTATAACCAGCTACCAACCTGACATCAACCCTCTAATTAGTTGATGCCAAAAGTCCAAAACTTAGGATTAGCATAGTTCTAGAAAGACCAATTGAAATCCTCCAAATTCTCTAAGACTAAGGAAAATAGTCTAGAGGAAGGAGAAAGATGATCAAGGGAAAATGGGCTATACACTTAATATTAATGGCAATAAAAGAGTTTACACTTCTCCAGTACAAATTCTCTAATGGCCCACCACTACTTTACGTCCTAAAAAATATCCACCATTTAACTGGCAAAAAAACCCTATGGCAAATAAACAAGAATTATGTCTCGACTGAGTCACCCACTTTTAGGAGTCAACATGAACTCTCTAGTCCAACTTTATAATAGTTCATCAAGTACATGCTAGAGATCATCAATTATAAAATCTCCACCCCCCGTAAGATATATAAAAAATTACTATGGTAATTGCAGGAAAAGAAGTTGGCAAGCTAAGCACAACCATTGCAAAACTTTTCCACATGAATACTGACTTAAATGAACTTTGCAAATTCCTCTAATATATAAAGGAGAAAGGTTAACAGGGAAAAGGACAAAAAAAATGAACCTCCTCTCCAATGGTTGTAACGTTTGGATGAGTCTGCAAAGCACACTCCAACGTGATGTGAGAAGCAGCCCGCCCCATAAGCCGAACAACTGCATGATAATCAACACCTTATTAAACCCAGGCACAACTTACAACTTTTTTTAAATAGGAGGATTTCATGGGAAAAAAGGGAAGTAAGAACATCAAAACAAAATCCTAATTTTATTTCCGAAAACTAATGTAGTTAAATGGTCCAGCAGTATACTAATCTTCTATGGCTAACACACAAACTGGCAAATGAAGTAATTAAGGAAAATCAACAGAAAGCCTGTGAAACTACAAAATAGCCATTAAAAAGAACAAGAATGTAATAAACATCCCGTAACCATGACTAATTTGCATCTCCAGTTAAAAGTTTCACCATTGAAACTGTAAAGGGGACACAGCCACCTAGCAGCAGCTTGCCTTAGTTGACATGATAATGTATCATTTCAAAAGAAAGGGAAAACAAATTCAGCAGAAATCTTACATTGATAGTATTTCCCTGTTGATCGAGCATCTGTCATAACATTTCCTATCATTTCAGCATATATCTACAATGCAAAAAACAAGCCCCCGATGAGTTAAATATAAATATGCAAAAATTAAACATTCACCAACAGTTACTCTCTAGCTTCAGGGTTGCAAATTTTCAATATGCTCAACTATATGGTGGGAAGGTGGTGACATAATTCAAAGGTCTCATATATAGAGCCATAGTTAAAAACAACTAGGATAAGGTTGTGCCAGGTGGAGTATATAAACTGCCTTTCCAAGATTTCCTACCCAATTTTCTGTTGCATACCCTTTAATTCTGGATAAAGCTTAACCACCAACCTCAGACCCCTACGACCTTACCCAGTGAATGACCTAATTCTGAATACCAAATATTGTTGGTGATGACTCCAATGTGCGGTTAAGCTACCCATATTTCCAACATAAAAATTTGAGCCTAACATTTAGATCCTACAGATACTGTGCATAACTATTAGCCGATTCAGTGATGATAGGTGAAACTATTATCCTACATTTAGATCCTACAAATACCGTGCATAACTATTATCAAAGAATATACTTGTTCACAATTATTGATAGATGAAACTAGCACTACATAGATGAGACCTTTACCCTACAATTAAAGAAAATAACAGTGCCAATAAAAATTTTGTGCAAACCAGAGGGCTGACAAGCATTTCAACTTTAAAGGGACAACAAAGCTCCAAAAACCAACACTTATCAGTTGATTTAGTTAATAATAGTATAAAGAAATATGAACATACAAATACAGGTATAAGGTAGGTGCTCATGCAAACATTACAGATAAAAATAACTTTGAGAAAACAAGTCAGGAGAGCATACCTTGCAAGCAGTGTCAAATCCAAAACTTGTTGGAACCTCCTTGCATTTCAAATCACCATCAATAGTTTTAAGACATCCAATGACTCGGCATTTAATATTGCTCTGCCTAAAATACATGAGAAAAATGGCAAGTAATACCATAAGAATCAACATAAGAAACCACAATGGTACTGCAGGTATTGCATTAGACAATTTTAGGTAGCATAGTTAAGTATTAATTTATTCCTAGTAAGCTCAACCTGAATCTCTCAGCAAGCAAGCATGCATTTGTATTTGAGTCATCTCCGCCAATAACGGCAAGCCACATCTTCCTTCATAGGCACACATTATCAAACTACAAAATACTTTGAATAACTCATTTCAAAACCTTCAAGAAAAGCCGAAGTCACTCACTATGGAGAAAATGAAATTGCCTTTCACTGCCTCCCACAACGACTATGTCGTAGGGCAAAACAACTGACATCGATCATACACTGATACACCCTTACCCAGGTCACAAATCACCCAAACCAATTTGAACGTACTCCGCATTACTCCAACATCCGCCCACATGCAGAGCAAATGAAATCTACAAAAAATCACCACATTCACAAACTTCAACTGCAACACTGATTCATTAGCATCGAATTAAAAAAAATTATAAAAACATTTTTCTCGCCGATCGAATCAAAACCGTCTCGTCCCTCTTCGACCAATTTCGTGTCCTACCATCACCGAAGAGGCAGTCATAAATTCCAATACACCAAATTCATACATTCTGCACTTAAAATAATTAAGAATTTCGAATGAAGAATAATAATAATCAAGAATCAAGAAATTAGAGAAACTAATCAGAATGTTTTGAACCTTTCTCTTCTGGATCGTCTTGACCATGATGGCACTTCGACCAGATTGATCAGGAACGAGGGCCCCTCTGTTCCCGGCTTTGAGGGTGAATCGAGTGTCGGAGGAGGTGGGGACCACGAGACCGCTAACGTCCATGAGGATGCCGTCATCTCGGCCGTCAGATCGTAGGTCGGAGTTGTGGACGGTGGGGATAGACGGTGGAGGTATAAGTAGATTAGACAGTCGATGGCGGTGACGACGAGGACGGTGCCGATGAGTGCGCCATCTGTCAAGGACGCAGGGGGTCGGTTGCAGTCATGGCAGTCTCTGGTGACCACAGATTAAGAGAGAGATGGACAAGAGGAGGCAAAGTAGGAGCGGCGGCGAGGGTCGAGCGGCGCGAGGGAGGTGCGGCAAGAGGGTGGTGCGGCGCGAGGGTCGTGCGGAGTTTAGTGATGAGGGTGAGAGAAGGGCTGTAGCGATTTCAATGAGAAAGTGGCGAGTAGGGGGAAACTAGGTTAACAGATTTGGAAAATTGGGGGGAAACGAAAACAGTGCGGGATTTTAGAGCGGGTTTAACGAAGAATTTTTTTTTGTGCCTATTACGGCATTTTACTTATAAACCGCCGTTGTATGTCGAATATATAACGGTGGTTTATATGTAACACGCCGTGATAGGTGTATTATGCTTTAAATGTAAGTTATATATATATGCGTTCTATCAGTTCTACTCATCAATAATTATAAATTTACAAACGAACAAAGCTCAATATTGTCAAAAAAACTATAAAATTCTATAATCTTTAATTACTCTTTTCAAATTCGAAAATTAACTAATACTCAAATTTATATTTTGCGATACAAAACTGTATGAATCTTGTAAGTCGTGAGTCAAAACTTTCTTATACGAGTTGAGATAGGTTGTGTGTGGTGAATTCTAGTCTAGCTGAAAGTTACGTAATTTTAAGATATCGATCGATTGTGCACTTTTCAATTGTGTCGCTTTCTTTTAGTTATACTATTTAAAATATTGATCGAGTTATAAGTGAAACATGACCGTATATTGCAAATCGGGAGTCAAAACTTACTTCTTCAAGTTGTGTTAGCAAATGTATGGAAAATTCTATCATATCGCAATATATATCAAGCTTATTCTGTAACACCCCTGAATCCCAAATACTGCTGAATTCGAGATGTTCTACAGGATCTTTCCACTTTCTTTAGTACAATTTTACAAGGAAATTTGAACTTTTCACTTTACATCAGAGTTTACATAAAAATATTACACTATACATTGCACAACGGAAGTAAAATTTACAACAGTTAAATAAATGTACAACAACATTGTATAATCTTGAAGCATCTGTTCCTCTTTAATCTTTATCATGTCACTTACCTGCATATAAGACTGTGGGTACGTTAGTTTATTCAATCGATGAACATTATACACGGCCATCCTCTCTATGCTGGAAATAGTATAACTAATTTTCCATATTTAGCAAACACAAACTTGTCACATATCAAACTAAAGGGACTACCCTATTGATGTCGTGTTGTGAATGTGCACTTAGTCCTTAATGCAGTTATTTATATTATATGACACTAATGCGCACTTGTTCGGATTCTATGCATCCCATACTACATAGGTTCGAGGGCAAGCCTCTTAATCGTTCTTCATCTTTGTAGGGTTCAATCCCTCGCCATGACTTAATCTACTACTGTAACTACGGTGAGTATCCTAGATGATCTATGAGTACAAGCTCGTGTACAGAAAACCTGGAGGGAAACCCCACGCCATGTCTTGACTCGTCAAGCATGCATTCTGTGGCAATTCAGCCTCCTTCATGGCACACGATCCTCTTGCAGTCACCAAACATCCCACAAGCGTGGCTAGAGTCCGATCATTACTGAGTTGTGCCCATGCCATGTCTTGACTCATCAAGCATGCATTCTGTGGCTCACACACCCGCACCGTAAACTCTAGTTCTCATACTCGTATTTTTCTCTCACTTTCATCACGTCTTCACTATGCACTAATCCTTAGTTTTTATAGAATCATGAATAAAATCAAAGCTCTAGAGTTAGCCTCTCCACTAAACCGGACTTATTCATTTATTCAAACATGACCAACCTTGGTCTTTCATTTTAATATTTCATTTCATTTCTTTCCAAATGCCGGGGGAGACTTAGCTACTCTTTTGTTTCAAATCCAATTCACAATTTCTAAATTGAGCATTTCCAACTCATAAATTCATTTTCATAATCATAACAGATTTCTCTTTCATTAGCATGACCTCTGAATTATTCAATAGTCCATAATCATACATGGAATTTACATACTTCATCAATTATTAATTTCACATTGAAATTCGCATCACTAACGAATATTCACATTTCATATTTTTCACACTATTCTCAAATGAGAATAATTCACATCCATCACACAATAAAATTTCTTTCTTTACTATATTAATCTTCTAATCCTTCATTTCAAATTCTTTTTGCAAGATATATTTTCACAAAAATATAAATATAGAACCATAGTTCTATTTACACATTTTATTCTTAAATCATGTTTTATTTCATGCAAATAACTCCCAAATTATTTTTCATAAGTCCTACATATTTTTAGAAGAATAATCATATTTTTCTCATAATTTTTCGATCACTAAAACACTCAAAAAATTAAGTTTTTCAATCTGGCCGAAGCCAAGATTCGAACCCAGCACCACAGGAAACCCAACCGCATGCTCTGACCATGTGGTCACTTGTGCTTAGCGGTATAAAAGAGAACCAGAGAGTTAAATACTCTCGGTTCGGAACTGATTGGATTTAAAAATAAAACGCACATAAAAATTGGTACTCTCAAGAGTCGAACCAGTGACTTGTGAGAACCCAACCGCACGCTCTGACCACTTAAGCTACGTGCTCAGGTTGTCAAAGTACAACTCAAATTCTTTTTAATACAATTCTCTCTGTTATTAAAACAATTCGATATTCAACAAGTCCTCATTTCATTTTGTTTTTATAAAAATTACTGTAAAATTCCAGATTGACTAACATCATCATAAGTTATATTCCAGTACAATAAATATAATTTTTTCAATAATCAAAACATATTTTTCATACAATTAATTTGAATTGTGAACTATCACTACCACATTTCTTCTTTTTCGACATTTCTCAACAATTAACGCCACTAATCTCTTTATTAGCAAACTACACATTAATTCTCTATTTTTAATCTTTTACCCAACATACAAATCTATATCTTAATTCATTTATTTCAATATAACACAAAGATCCATTTAATCACATGAAGTAGCATTGTCAATCTACTAACTTTGTGTATATAATTTGTGATGTAGATAATGAGACTTTCTTTAACAACCCATGGTTATAATTAATTCACACAAAACTTAGATTTTTACTAATCAAATCACATACAATTGCACACCCACATTCCAATTAATTTATAGCTCAAATCTCCAATTTAATGTGTACTCTTATTAATCTTTTTCATGCATCATTTTTCCATTCCAATCTAGCATATATTCCTATTTAGAGATATAGAAAATTTACCCACCTTATTGAAGAAAAGTACAATTTGCGACATCCTTTTTTTGATGTAAGCGGATAGAGTCTAAGACTCCAGCCCGATCAAAAATTTATTGATAAAACGAATAAAACTGTACAGTACAATAAAGGAAGGTTTTACGAGATGTAAAAACATAGCGCCAGGAGTGCAGAAGCACAGCAGAAAATTACAAACACAATCACAGAAAGACGAGAAGTTACGATACAGACGAACAATAAATCTAATCTACAAGAGAGTCGGCCCATGGAGGAGGAGGAAAGTGCTGAGCCCACTACGGATCCCTGCAAACACCGGATCACTGCACTCTCGAAGCAGCACACGACCACAACGGGGCTAACAGCCCAAGCTCGATAAGGGAAGGGGGGGGGGGGCACCACCAGAGCATCAGGGACTCAGAGAAGAGCGAGTCGTCGAACTGAGGGCAGCTGCTCTCTGATCATCAAGGTCACAAGATGCAGCTGAACAGGGGAAGCGCACAAACAGGTGCTCAAAACCTAGCACACAATACGGCACACAAGGGCCCAAAAACAGCAAGCGAAACGCTCCCCAGAACACTGGGGGACACAGCAAGGAACATAGCCTAACACACCAATCAGCACTCAACCTCATGTGCAAAAAGAAGGGTGCTCATATAATAAACCTGTCGCCCCGAAAACTAAATAAGGGGACACAACAAAGAGAGCAAACAAGTCCCCACAAGGCATTCAATACCAAACCGCCGCATCAAAGAAGCTCAGGATCAGAGGCCAACAAGGGCACAGGCGACACTAAGGTATGCACTCATGCAATCAAAAAGTGCTTGCAACCGAAACCTAAAAAAACAAGCACCAACACGATTAACAGCACCATGATGGGAGGAGCGCCCCCCTAAAACACAGACATAAGCGAAACGAACAAAGAGACAACAATAATCAGGCTAATGCCTGTTCGGAACAAGATAAACGAAAAGAAATATAAGTGCTAAAGCATAAAGTCGCCATCACCCACATAAACAGCTACAAAAGTAACTATCAAACAAAGGAAAACAAACATAGAGAGCCCACAACCTGCCATCAATAAAACGATGCCCATTAAACCTGTGCCAACGAACCCGGAAGAGCAAGGATGACAGCAAAGTTACCAAAAAAGCAAAAGAGCCGGGATATCACCCTCAAAAGCACTAGGATCCAACTAGGACCTGAATAAGCACAGAAGGGGGCATTACGATACTGCCTTCAATCCTGCGATAACAGCATAAAAGCAATAGTGAAAAGTGTGTATAGGAGATTAATAAGCGATAAGACTGCAAAGAAATAGCAGGGAGTCATCTAAAAGATGACCGAAACAATCAAAGAAGAGAAAACACCACATAGATAATCATAAGGCGTTGAGTCTTGAGAGAACAATCATGGAGTCATTTAGACGATAATAGTGATAAGACACTTGATTTTCGGGCTTAATCTGCGAGATCCAAAATTTGAAGAGAAATAAGAACTCTTCTATTAGGGATGAGATAGATGAAGCATTATGCGTGAACAACCTATGGTTTCTTTCCATCCAGACGATCCACAATATGGTGTGAACCGAAAGATCCCATCCCTTACGATATATCAGGAGAGTGGAGGGGTTATTCCAACAGGCTAGAAGATTAGTAGGCAACGTCGGGTTAACCCAAGCCAGGGCCACAACCTTCCAAAGAGGGACGATGAAAGAGCAGCTAACGAAAAGATGATTAACATCTTCCGAGACAAGCGAGCATAAGAGACTGAGTTGTCCCCACGCTAAATTTCTTTTGTTAAGCACTTCGACCGTGAGGAGTTTGTTGTTAAGGGCCAGCCAAGAGTTGATCTTGACCTTGAGAGGAGCACAGGAGTTCCAGACGAATTTAGCTTAGGGGGATTTGATACCTCGGAAGTTAAGGAACTTGTAGAAGGATTGAACAGTGAAGGATCCCGAAGGGTTCCATCGCCAAACGATGTCTTCCGAGGGCTTCCACTCAAAAAGATTGAGGGATTCAATGAGCTGTAGAAGATCAGAAATTAAGGGTTGAGGCAACTGAACAGTGAAGGGGATGCTCCAAACCCTATTGGAATTGATCCAAACGAAGGATTCCGCAACAGTGGCGTCCGGGATGGCTGCTAGATTGAAAAGAAATGGGTAGGCCGAGGTGAGGGTGGTGTTACCCAGCCAGAGATCGGTCCAGAAATAAGTCCTGGACCCGTCTGCACAATTCCGATAGGTACTGGAATGAAATGCAGAGGAAACCTTCCAGACTCCTTTCCAGAAAGGGGAAGCTAACCGATGGATCGGAGAGTGGAACTGCCACCACGGGGTGGAAGCGAAATAATACTCTTTGATGCATTCGACCCATGACAAGTGATGAGATTTATGGAATCTCCACAGCCATTTGCCTAAGAGTGCTAGGTTATGGTCTCGAAGATTTAGAACTCCCAACCCTCCGTTGGCTTTGGAGGAACAGATGATGTTCCAATTGCAAAGGTGAGAGCCTTGCCGGTATAGAGCTGCTCCCGACCAAAATAAATTGCTTTTGATTTGATCGATCCTCTTAAGGACCCAGGAAGGAACGTAATAGAAGGACATCATATAGAGGGGAATAGCTGAGAGAACTGAGTTGAGGAGAATTAGTCTCCCTCCACGGGAAAGCAACTTTCCCGACCAGACATTAAGCCTGGATTCGATTTTATTGATGATAGGGAACCAATCGGATCTGTGTAACTTGCCCCATCTTAGGGGAATACCCAGATAGGTGATGGGGAAGGAAGCGATGTGATAGTTAAAAAATTGAGAAACTTCAGTTTGACGACTGTCATCATCGCCGAGCCAAAGCACAGAGGACTTATTGAAGTTGATGGAAAGTCCGGAAGCTAGCTCGAAACAGTAAAGCAAAAGTTTGAGGTTACGCAATGAAGAGAGGTCCGGTTTGGTGAAAATAATAGTATCGTCTGCGTATTGCAAATTGAGGATACCGTCAAAGTGACGAGATTGGCCAAGGCCTTCAATGGCCTGAGCCTCTCGAGCGTTGCGGAGCAACTTGCTGAAAACGTCCGCAACCAGAGAAAACAAAAGAGATGAAAGCGGGTATCCTTGGCGGAGACCACAATTGATCTTAAATTTGTGGCCCTCGGAGCCGTTGATAAGGATAGATGACGTGTCGGCGAACAAACTGGATTTAATCCACGCAATCCATTTCGGACCGAAACCACGATGCAGCAGGATATCGAGAAGAAAGTCCCAGCCGACATTATCATAAGCTTTTTGAAAGTCAAGCTTAAGAAGGATACCTTCCAAGTTGTGATGGTGGCTCAGCGATATAATCTCTTGAGCTGCAACCACGCTGTCAAGGATAAAGCGGTCCTTGATAAAACCTGATTGAGCCGGATCAATCAGGGGCGGGAAGATGGCACTGAGCCTAGCGGCAAGGAACTTTCATAATAATTTTGAAAGAGGTATTAATAAGGCTAATGGGTCTAAAGTCCACCAAAACATTGGCACCCGGTAATTTCAGGATCAGAATGATGTGTGCATAATTGATGCGGTCGAAAGAAAAAGAGCCCTGATGCAGGTCTTGGAAAAGGTTGAAAAGGTCAACCTTAAGCCAAGACCAGAACTTTTGAAAAAAGAAGGCCGGGAAACCATCCGGTCCAGCGCCGAATCGCTTTTTAAAGCAAAAACCGCCGCCTTGATCTCTTCCATGGTGAAGGGAGCCTCTAGAGAGGAGAGGTCTATTGGTGGGGGACCATAGAGTTATTGCCAGTCTAGAGAAATCAAACGTGATTTTGAGGAACCAATAAGGTTTTTGTAGAAGGAGAGAAAAGCCTGATGTATATCAGTGTCGGAGTGCAGCTTAACTCCATGATCTTGGATCATTGAGATATGATTGCACCGTCATCTGTGAGAGGCGAAATGATGGAAAAAGGCGGTGTTACCATCTCCCTCTTTCAACCAATTAACTCTGGCTCTTTGAGCCCATTTAGTATGTTCTTGAAGGAGGATATTGGCATACTCGCGCTTGCACGCCAGTCGCTCGTGACGAGCATGAATAGATAGAGGAGCTTGCTCCTCCATCAAATCCAATGCTTCAATGGATCCTAGAAGGACATCTTTGAGAAAGTTAGTGTTAGTTTGCCTTTCACGATGCCAAATCTTACAGCCATGTTTGATGGCGTGGAGCTTAAGAAGCAGATTGCCGAGTCCGAAAGACCCAGAAATAGAGGCGAGGCATTCCTCGACCAGTTTAACAAAGAGCTGATCTTGAAGCCATAGCTTTTCAAAACGGAATTGGTGGTGGTGAGGGAAGTGAAAGTTTGAGTAAAGGGAGATGGGCACGTGGTCAGATGAAGGGTTGGGTAGGGCTTTAGCAAAGGAGTTTTGAAATTTAGAGAACCACGGATGAGCAACGAGAAATTGATCTAGTTTGGCAAAGGAAGGTAGGAGACGCTGATTTGACCAAGTGAACTCTCTACCGTTAATGGGGATATCAGTCAATTGGAGATCCCTGATGCAATCATTAAAGATACCAGATTGGGTACACGAGGTTACCGGGTTCGACCTTTCCGATGCGAACCTAGTAACATTGAAATCTCCGCAAAGAAAACCTAGACCCTGAACGAGACTGTGTAGTGATCAGAATTCAGTCCAAAATAGGGGTCGTCGATCCGAAGTCAATGGCCTGTAAACTGAAATAACGGTCAATGCACAGTTGAGAAGCTTCCAGTGCAGTTGGACAATCAAAAAGAAATTCAGACGGTGAACCGCGATTAATGAGAAAACCGAATCTTTGAATCCTAATAGAATACTGCCTCTTGAGCCTATAGCGTCAAGCGAGATCCAATTTGTAATGGAGGAACCTCCCAATGAGCGAAAAAGGCGGGGGGAAGGGGACTCTATCTTCGATTCTTGAATAGAGATGATATCGCAATGAGAAGAAGTGATAAGGTCGAAAATGGCTCTTTTTTTAACGGGGCAATTAAGGCCCCGGATGTTCCATGAGATACTAATCATTAATGTGATTGTGCTCCTGGACTTGGGTATGCTCTAGCTTTCTAAGGTAGTTAATGGGAATAGAAGAATCGGAGAAGAGAGTAAAGCCCAAAGATTGGGCGAGGGATGTCATCTTGATGTCAGAAATGGAGTCAAATTGGGGATGATAAAGAGAACCCAACGAGGGGGGGGGGGGGGAGGGGATGGACTAGTGGGAGTCCGATAGCTGTGATCGGAGAGGGAACTAGCTAAAGAGGAAGCGGAATGCTTCGCTTTAAGACGGGCACTCGATCTGATCAACCGATAGGAACTTCCACTCGAAGAAGGCTTGTGCTCGAAAGCGCAGGATGAGGGGAGGGCAGAGACTTATTAATGACCTTAACAGCACAATCGGAGGGGTTATTAATTGAGGAGATAGTAGTAAGACAGTCCAACTTAGGGACATTAATATAGGTAGAAACGGATAGGGTCCCAGGAGGCTGGGCCTTCCGAGACTCTTGGCACTTTGCCAAGATATCCGGTGAGAGCCTCAGGTGAGACAGAGGGAGAGAGGAGATCGAGCACGTGGCCCAAAACAGTCTCACTGGTGAAATCCGAAAGTCCGGTAAGGCAATCTCTAAAGAGAAAGAAGCCCGACCGGCATCAAACGCAACACTAAAGTATTTAAAGAAAGATACAGTATAAAAAGGGTGATATACCTATTTGGAGGCCTGAGTAAGCTCAAGCTCGGCAACTTCGTCTTGAAGCAGGTCATCCTTATCATTCCAAGCCTGGGCTTTAGCAGGTAGGGGAGTCTTAGCTGAACGCGAGACCGCGGAGGGCGGTGGAGCGGTGGTTGTAGGGAAATGCGCAGAGCGTTGGAACTGCTCCCAATTAGAGGCAAAGGAAGGGTTGGCCTCCCAAGCTGGCCAGCTTTCAGACTTAGGGGGAGAGTAAGATAGAGCCCGACCACTGACTCCAGACGCTGGAGCTTGCGCTGGCGAAGGCGAGGAGGATGAAAGAGAAGCTTTGGGATGGGACTGTGAAGTGCGATCAGGATTGATCCAAACCAGATTGGGCACCTTAGATGGTAAAATTTTGGCAGTAGAAGGAAAGGCAGCTGGCTTGCGAGGGAGCGGAAAGCCTCTCCTCGCCTGGGGAGGATGGGCCGGCTTCCCAGAGGAGAGCACAGGCCTGGGTCCAGAAGAGGAGCCAGGGTGAAACTCTGGCGAGGGAACAAGGCAGAAACCTGGCTTAGAGGACCCCAAAGGGAGGTTCGCCTCATGATACTGAACAGAGACAGTGAAGGATGAAAGTTCGTCGTTCAGACAGAAAGCTTCAATACGCTCTTTCGGGGGCGGACAGCGAAACAAAGCCTCGACTTGGATACTGCCTGACGCGAGATGGGCGCAAGAAGAGATGCTAATGATTTCCCCTATACATTTGGTGAAGGGAGCTACCAGTCGCAGAGAATCAGAGAAAGGGGGAAGACCCACTAAAGAAACCTTTGTAGGCTTATGGTCTAGAGACTTCAAAGAAGAGGTTATCGAAACCCATTTGCGTATGGCAAGGGTAATAGTACTGATGGCTAGGGAGGAGTTGGTGCAAAGTTCTTCTAGTACCTTAGACGAAGGGCACTGAATAATCGCGTCTCCGTTGTAGCACGAGTAGAGAACCCAATCCCACTCTTGAACATTGCAATAATTGCAAAGAAATGCATTGAGAGTGTAGAACGGGATCGAGCCACCGGAGAATGCGATGGCTCCATAATTATTGAAGAGCTTCAAACGATCAGTAAGCTCCGTGTCCGATAAGAACACTTGAGTCATTATTGGCTTAATAGGAGCCAGAGAGGGCGCAGCCAACTCCATCGGAGCAGAAGCAGCGGGGGATGGCAGTCGGAGGACTGAGGAGGGAGTGGGGAGAAGAGGTGAACGGGAAGGGGCTTTCTTTTTCTTTGACTTGGAGGAAGGGAGGTCAGCCAATTTCCGCTGCAAAGCAGGAAAGTCGAGCGCCTCAAGCACCGCATCAGCTATCGGAACCCCCACTGAAAGCCCCAAAAGTTTTTGAAGGGAGAAACAACGGTGACGAGCGTGGCCATCCTTAAGACAAAATAAGCACTTCATTCTGGACACGCAGAAAGACTTCGAATGACCCGGTTGGAGGCACCGGTAACAATAAATGGGAGAACGGTGAGAATAAGTTGGAGAGTAGGAGGAAGACGAAGAGGTAGTGCGGTAGTGATGGCGGGAACGTTTATGAGAAGAAATCTCTGGAAGAGAGGTACGATCGGGATTAGTGGGCCTGGGGCCAATAGATCTACTCCCCGTAAGTAGCCTGGAAGGCGCTATACAAGTAGCGAGGGAGGGAGAATTGTTCTTCTTCTTTTTTTCCTTTAACCACATCAACCCATGAGAGATCCATGGGCCTACACGAAACCGGCCCAAAAAGAGCAGCGCCTGGAAAAAATGGCGAACTAGTCGCAGCCGATAAAAAGGTCGCCTCCCGGGAGCCTCGAAAGAAGGAATCCGGAGGTAGTGAAGAAGAAGAGTGAAATTGAGGGGGAGCGAGGAGAGAGAGGGGGGAGAGATAGAGAGGAGGTGAGACTGCGTATTGAGGAAGGAGTAGAAATCGGCGCGATGAAAGGGAGCTCAGCAAAGAGCTCACCAAGCCGTCAAATAAGGGAATCCCCTTCAATACGCAGTACTCAGAAGGCACAGCAAGCGCAATCACTAACATAAACCACAGTCGCCGAAACAAACACCACCAAACACTAACGAAAAATGAAAGAATACTTACAGTGGGCAGCAGCTGGGAAATGAGGATCAGCGCGAAGAGCCCCTACCTGGGAAGGGGATCGCTTACCAGAGAGCAGCAACTGTTGAGCGGAGGGGAGAATGGCACCGTTG
Organism: Hemerocallis citrina; assembly: GCA_017893485.1. Lineage (NCBI taxonomy): Eukaryota > Viridiplantae > Streptophyta > Magnoliopsida > Asparagales > Asphodelaceae > Hemerocallis > Hemerocallis citrina. The sequence goes on from CM030363.1 coordinate 83,252,501, forward strand.
GGTCGGAGAGCGGAGGGGAGAAAGGCCATCGAAGCACGAGCGTTGGAAGAAGGGGCACTCGAGCAAGGGAACAGCAAGAAGAGGAGCTCTCTGCGCTCTGCCTCGCTAAAGGCAGATCTCTGAACCCACCCGAACGCCGGGGGAACGGAGGTAACGGCGGGGGGTGAAGGAAAGGGGAGGAAACGAGGATAGGACCAGTTGAGGTGAATCGAAAAGGGCTTGAGGCTAACACCAAGGCCTCCAACTTTAATGAAGATGAGAAGGGGAAAGGAAGAGCCGTCGAGGCGGATCTGGGAGCGGAAGATCGAGGGAGAAACGAGGCAGGAGAGGAGTCAGATAGCCTAAACTTTTCAATTTGTGACCTCCTAAACGAATGTCCTTGCAAACGAATGCTCCTCCTCCTTGTACACGCGCGCACAAGCCACACCCGAGCACTCCTCAATGCCACACCGAAGGCCCCTCTTTGAAAGCCGGCCTCCCTCTTCTTGAATGATGCAAGCATAAATCCCACACAACCTCTCAATCTTTTCCTCACTTACTAACTACTAGATAATTGTATTTTAGACTATAGATTTGGAGGAATTATTTAGCACAAGAATACTAGCCATGGGGGGGGGGGGTATTTATACTAAAAATCAAGGAGAATGGATGGCCAAGATTGAAGTAGGAGTTAGGAACAAGTGGCTTAGATTTAAGGAGGAGTTATACTAACCACCCATAATCAAGTAACCACCACACCATGATCCTACTCAAATTTTGGTTTCCCTCCCAAAAGAAGCAATCCCGGCCATGCATAGGAATGTGCATATTGCATGTGTACGTGCAATGCACGTGCATGCAACTTGGTCTCCAAAATTTGTACATTTTATTTTATACAAAAATAATCTTTAAATTGTATCCTACATGACAAGTTGTATTTAAAAATAAATTGACTCATGGGCTTTAGTTTATGGGCCAAAATAATAATTTTAAAGTAAAATAAATAAATTAAATTTTGGGCTTTAAGAAAAAGGGCTTTATGTCTAATTGAAAGAAGGCTTTATAAAAATAATTACAAGCATATATTTAAAAAAATCTATACTCATCATGATGAAAATATTTACCAAAAATATTGTACGTGCACACTACGTGCAAAAAATAATTTTTCATTAAATGAAAAATGAGGGCATTACATATTCTCTATTTGGTAGATAATACTCACATGATGACTACTACGTACGTACTGTAACTGATTGTAAAAAATTACAATTACATAATGAGATTTTTGATAAATGTATGCATAACAAATATTTTATTAGTAATGAGATTAGGTATAAAATATTTAATAAAAAGGAATAATATATATTTGATAAATATTATATATATATATATATATATATATTAAAAAATAAAAATATATATAAGAAAGTTAGAACAATTATTTTACAAAATCTATCTCGGCGTTTGTCACGTAAACGCCGGGATAGGTATTTATTTTATTTTTTAAATAATGCTATCTCGTCGTATTTAGCGTCCACGCCGTTATAGCTATTTTGATTATTTAAAAAATTAAATTAAATTAGTGTTCGCACGATAGAGAGGGGTTGTCCCGACGTTTACATGTAACACGCCGCTACTGTTTGCACCTATAGCGGCGTTTCTGCTAAACGCCACTATAGAGTGTATGTTTTCTTTAAAAAAATATTCTTCTACATCTATCGCGGCGTGTAGCGAAAACGCCGGGAAAAGTATGCCGCTACAGGCTTTGCGGTTTGTAGTGCTAGTTGGTTTAGTCATTGTGAACTAATCTGTTTTGATATGGTCTTTGAACTATTTGATTATTTTGGTTTAGTCTAATTTGAACTATTCGAGTTATAATTGATTTAGTCTGTGAACTATATTATTTTTGTGAGCCAATGATTTAACGGGGCATTGCCTAATATATTGAGAATATAGGAGGAGATTGTTGGATATATAGGTATATTCTCAATATAATAGAATATTATTGTGTATAATGTTCTATGGAGCAACACGTGCTTTGCATGTGTTATCTGTTTAATTGTTGGACTGGGTTGAGTGGGCATAAAGCCCAGTACCCTAAACTCAGTTCATCTCATATAAAAGCTGGTCTGGAGGTAGTGCTCTGTGATATTCCAATACTGATAAGCAGGGTATAATATCTTAAGCGGCTATGAAATAAACCCTAACCCTAATTCCTCCTAACCACATCTAACAGTTCCAATGTCTGGTGGGCTCATTGTTGGCAGCGAAGATAATCGTAGAGGCTCGGTCAGTACCCACCCAAATAATTTGAAATTCAAAATGATAGGAGGAAATTTCTCCACAAAATCAAAGATGGAATGAAAAATGTTGTTGAATTTCAGGGAGAAGATATGGCAGGTGGGTATATCTTCAAGGCGCTATCTCTGCATGAAATAGCGGATTTCTCAAATAGTAAGGTGAGTGAAGATTCGACCAAATCTAGCGACATATCTGCTAGAATAGAGGAGAATTCCAAGGAGAATTCTGAGGAGGGAGTTATGCAGATGGTTTGGAAAGGCAAGGAGGTGACCTTACTTGCTTCTCTATTCACGATGACATAACCATCTATGAAACAAGTCCTGAAGCATAATGTCAAAAAGGCTGCAACTATTATGGATGATGGTCCATTAGGCTAATTCAGGACAGGCACATCAGACCCCTCTGCTAGCTTCAAGACCATGTCTCTTATCTCTTGCAAACCCAAGCCCAAGACTTCAACTTGCTCTATTTCTATCTCTCCTAACTTCGAAGAGGTTGCAGGCTTGCAGCTAAGCGCAGAAGAGAAGCAAATCAGCATCAAAGCCTCTTACTACAAAGCCATTCTTGAAACACTTGTCTACATCCTTAAGAGAAGCTTCAACATGCAAGCATGGAGGTACCTCTTCTTCTAATGTTTCAGTTACTAAAGCATATAGAAATCATTTTACTCTATTTTCTAAAGAGAACATACTAGAAGTAGCTAAATCAGTACAAGTGGAGGCTAAAGAGCAATACTTATTTGGTAGGATTAAGAACTCTCAGACCGTGCCTGTTGGTCTCCCAAATCAACATGCACATTCTATATGAATGCTTAAGTCCTTATTTTTGCTGTAGTCTATACTTGTGTTTGTGCGTAGTTTATTATCATGAAGATTGCTAGCTAGAATGTTAGAGGTTTGGGGTATCCAAACAAGTGTGCTCTTATCAAAGATGGTATTAGAATATCTGAAGTATCAATGGTTTGTTTGCAAGAGACCAAACTCAGACAGTTAAATAGTAGAAAGCTCTCATCCATAGATGGGGCTGCTACCACTAAATGGTTAGAATTGGGTGCTCTTGAAAGTTGTGAAGGGGTTCGCATAGGATGGGATGATAACCTCTTTGATTGTTTCTACACTGCCATTGATATCTTCTCCATCTCAGTCACTTTCACAAATAGAAATTTGGGGAAGGAGTGGGCATTAACTTCTGTGTATTCCCTATTTGAACTAGAGGATAAAACTCTTTGTTTTCTTCAGATAATTCATAGAAGAGAATGGTTGTGTGATGCTTGGGTATTGTTTGGGGACTTTAATGTGACTATATCAAATGAAGAAAGAAGCTCCAGACTTAGATCAAATAGGCACATGGAAGCTTTTAGAGATTTCATTCAACAACTAGATCTTATTGATCTCTCTCTAACTGGTTGCAATGTCATCTGGTCAAATGTTAGTGCTAATCCTACGCTAGCTAGACTTAACAGATTTCTAATCTCCCACTTATGGGAGGGGCTCCACCCTCAATGTATTCAACACTCCCTTCCTAGAATTATTTCATATCAATACCCCATCACCCTAGATACACTAGCAGAAATGTTAAAGATTCACTATTTCAAATTTGAAAAGGCATGGTTTTCAAATGAACACTTTGTCCATTCTGTTACTGATGGTGGAGAGGGTTTGAGTATAGAGGGTCTCCAGTGGATGTTTTTGCTAAACAATTGGTGCTGCTAAAGAGGAGAATCGGCAGATTGAGAAATGAGGTTTTTGGTAATATAACAATGAGAAAGAAATCCTTGCTAGATAAAAGGCATAGTCTTGAAATTGAGGCTGGCAATCATACCCTATCTTCTACTCAATCTGAAGAACTTGAAGCTATGCAGAAGGAGTAACAATAAATTGTGTGCACTTAGGTGACTTATTGGAGGCAAAGATCTAGGGTTACTTGGATCAAAGAGGGAAATGCAAATACAAAAACTTTTCACTCCATTGCAAATGGCAGGACAAGAAGAAATGAAATATACCCCATAATGGAATGAGACTCTCCTCAGCTATCAAGCTAATATCAAGAACTACTTTGAAGCTCACTTTGAAGAGATATGTGGTTGTGGTTCTTCCTATGAGTCAGATTTTAATGTGGAGTGGAAATCTCTTTATCCTGATCCCAGTGTGAATTTGGCAGCTCTTGATAAGCACCCTTCAGCTTATGGAGGTAAAAGGTTGTGTTTGACATGAGTGGAGACAAAGCTCCAAGTATTTATGGCTTCTTAATGAGTTTTTATCATAAATTTTGGAATGTCATCAAAGGTGATCTATACCAAATGCTCGTATCTCTACAGAGAGGAGATGCAGATATGGATAAGTTGAACTACTCCAACATCATGCTAATTCCAAAGTGTGAGGGGGCTAACTCTGTTTCTGAGTTTATGCCAATAAGCCTGCTAAACTGTTCTTGTAAGACCTTCACCAATATCTAGGACAACAGACTCAACTCCTTGTTGGACTCTTTGGCTTCCTCTTCCCAGGGTGCTTTTCTTCAAAGGAAAGTCCATTGTGGATTGTTTTCGTGTTGCTCATGAGGATATTAATCTTTCTAGTAGGAGGAAATATGATACTATAATGCTCAAGATAGACTTCACTGTAAGTTGGAATTTTATTGGAATTTTATTGAGTATATGTTGGTGGCAAAAGGATTTGGGTCTTGGTGGTGCAGGTGGATCAAAATGATTCTAAGAACTGCTAAACCCTCAGTGCTTGTAAATGGCTTTAGAGGGAGGACTAATAACTCTCGGAGGGGATTCAAACAAGGGGATCCAGTCTCTCCTATGCTAAATCCTTGTTGTAGATGTCTTCGCATAGATGTTACATTGTAGGAGAAGCAATGACTCCTCCCCTCTTCAGCTCAGAGGGACACTGTCTTTCACTATATGTTCTCCAATTTGCTGATGATACTCTGATATTATGCAGAAGTGCTGAGCAAGAAGTGATCAATCTCAAGCTCCTCCTCAACTTCTTTGCAGATATTTGAGGGTTAGATATTAACTTCTCCAAAATATGCAATTGTCTACTTTGGTTCATCAATAGCCAAGTTAGATGGACACAAGTCCATATATAACTTGAAGTGTGCACCCAAGGGACAAGTAATTGGCCTTACACCATCCATATTGAACGCTTCAACACTTTCTTCACATAATCCGCTTGTGACAACCAAATCTTCTTACTCTGCCTGTCTCTATTGATTTCCTTGTTAAGAATTTGCTTTACTTCACCTAAATCCTTCATTGAAAATTGAGAAGCTAGCAACTGTTTCACATCATTAATATTCTCCATACATGAACCTGCTAACAACATGTCATCCACATATAAAACTAAAGTTACCATGCCGTTGTCATCATACCTGCGCACATAGGCATAATGATCTGATTAGCACCTTTCGAATCCCTTTCCTCGCATGAAAAGTCACTTTAATTACCATTGCTGCGGTGCTTGTTTGAGCCGATATAAACTCTTCTTCATTCGGAAAACCATGTCTTCTTTTCCATTGATTTCAAAACCTGCTGATTGCCTCATATACAACTCTTCTGCAACATCACCATGGAGAAAAGCTGTTTTGACATCCAACTACTTCAAGTGCAAATTTTTCACTGCCACTATGATGAACAGAACCCTGATTGAAGTCATCTTCACAACTGGTGCAAAAATTTCACTGTAGTCAACACCTTCTCTTTGAAAAAAACTTTTAACAACAAGTCTCGCTTTGTACCTCTTGCTACCATCTGTCTCATCCTTAATTATGAAAATCCCAATGAAGGTAACTTGAGAAAAATCCACTTGTTCATAAGAGCACACTTCCTTCAAAGTAACTTGATCAACTCTTAAGTTTGGTTCTGTATCAAGGAGTTCATCTCATTCTTCATGGCAAACTCCCATTGAATTTGAGCATTATCTTTCAAAACTTCTTCATGAGTATTTGGCTCACTTGAATATGTGTACAGAACATGCTGGTGAACTGTGCTGGCTGATGGATCACATTTCACGGTCGACCTTTTCTTTCGTATCAACCTTCTTAAAGCATGTACCGATTTACCCACTGGTTCAGGATCTCCGAATGGCTCTGGCTGTACTTATTCGTCTTGGATATCCTGTTCATTCTCATTAGGTTCCTCCTAAGCCTCTCGTGCTACCAATGTTCTCTGCACCTGTTACAGCGATGTAGGGGCCTTGTCACTAGGACCATCTTCATAACCTGAATCTGAATATGAACATGTTGTATTGCCCTAACCTGTGTGTTTGTTTTTGTACAAGAGTTCTTCATTGAAGACCACATCCCTGCTGCAAATGACCTTATTATTCCCAAAATCCCAAAGCATGTAATCATACTCATTACCACCGTAGCTAGAGAAGACACACTTACTGGATTATGAATCCAGTTTCTTTCCTTTCTTCCATGTCAATTAGTGAATATGCAATACAACCTTAAACTCTCAAATGCGAATAATTAATCTTTTTACCTACATAATTCTTGAGGTATGCCCCCATCAAGGGCTCTAGACGAGAAACAGTTGATCAAGTATAGTGTTATATCCACTGTTACTGCCCAAAGATGGACAGGAAGACCCGCATGAAGTATCATGCATCTCGCCATTTCGAGTATCGTGCAGTTCATTCTTTCGGCTGCTTCATTCTCCTGTGGAGTTCTAGGAACCATCTTGATTCCTTGGATACCTTTCTGTGCCAGATATTCTCTATACTCTTTGCTTATGTACTTACCACCATTGTCTGATTTTAGTTTTTTAATGAATTGCCATTACTCAAACTTTCCTAGTAGCATCATCAATAAATATGATGAAGTATCTCTTACTACCATAAGATAATTCCTAAGCCAGATTCCACACATCTGTATGTACCAATTTTAGCTTACCCAACTTCTTCTTACACCCACCCAACTGAAAATTAACGATCTTTTGTTTGACCATTACACAATTTTCAAAGAAATCCATCTCAACTTTCTTTATTCCTGGAAAAAGATATTTGGAACAAAGCTGTTTGACACATTCTTCACCAAGATGCCCCAACCTGACATGCCATAAGAGTGAGGGAGAATTATCTGTTGATGTCGTGGTAATGATATCACCCAAATCACCTCATGTCAGTAGATACAACATGCCAACACCTTTTCCTTTTGTCGGCAACCTCGGACCTGTAGTAACCTTCCACTCTCCAAATCCAAATGTTATCAAAAGTCCTTCTTTGTTCAATCTGCTGATTGAGGTCAAGTTCTTCCTCAAGCCAAGAATGTGTCTCGCATTATGTAAGACTAGTTGTCCACCATTTGCATGCTTTCACTGTGATAGTTCATTTTCCAACAACTGGGCAGCTATGCCAATTTTTCAACTGTAACTGAATCAAAATCATCTGTCTAGTAATTCTCAAAAGCATCCCTTATGAGTGTACAATGATAAAAAAATACATGAGTCTATAAACTAATCATCTTGCATCACATCAACTCCAGCAGATAAACACAAATTATCTAAGTGAGTTTCGTTGCTTACCATATTGGCTCCGTGTGCCCCACCTTGTTGTCTTTTATACTCTTCGCATTGTTCTCTTCTGTGTTCTGGCTTATGGCAGTGTCAGTACTCTGTGATTCCTGCTTTTCGGCTTCCCTCTGTAAGTGTTTCTCCTAGGGTTCTCAGCTACCAACTTGGAGTTGCTAAAAGATGACAAAGATTCTCCATTTCTATTCTTCTCACCTCCTCATCCATGATGCTGCTCACAACGTCACAACCCAGCAACCGCTCTTCTCGATCGCCTGCACAACCACAGTCCTGAGCGCCTCCCTCGTCTTCCCTGCATCCTGACCCTCCTACCTCGGCGCTCACCTCGAGTGCGACCCTTTGCAGTGTCGCCCATCATCCTCGCAGCTCCTCCTCGTCGCCACCCTCGATGCCTGCACCTCCGAAACCCATCTCCTCGAAGCTTCACTCGTCCCTACCGCCACTTCTGCTGTCGAGCATCCCCTGTCTCTTCCATTGACTGCCTTGCCACCCTCGACGCCGCCTCCTGCTGCAACCAACACCACAACTACCGAACAACAACCCTCCTCCCCCTCTTCTCCTTGTTGCACCCGAGAGCCGTCTTGCTGATTGCTTGCTGCTGTTGCTGCCATTCACTACCATAGCCACCGCATCATCGCTTCATCTTGCTTTCGTTCTCACCATATAAAAGGCAAGTATTCTCTTGTACACTTTTTTGTTTCCATACAAGCTTTGCTTTGAATCTCGCAAGTAGACCTTAGTAAATTCATCGGGTTATAACCTCGTTTCTCTCCGTTGTGTTGATTGATCGTAATCTATAAGTGTGTGCTATTTTAATCAATTCTTGTTAATTCCATGTTCGTACTGTGATCTTGAATACCCCTCGCTATTCCATGCATTACACGGACACCTGATAAAAATGCGTAGTATAAGAGTACATGATGTGTCTTGATGCTATTTGATTGTAGCGTGGAATAAAGATGTGAATTTTCATGCCCCGCTTCCCAAAAAGAATACGGAATACGGATACGAGACAAAAGCCGAGCGAATGATTTTCATCATCCATCAGCTGTTCAAGAAATCTTTACAACATTCACAAAAATCATCAGAGTTGGAAGCAAAAGAATCAACCACATGCACATATGAACCCAAAATACCAACAAGAATACTCGAAACCAAATACATAAATCTCAAATAGTCATGATCTGAATAAAACAAATATCTTGGGTCACATTGCCCAAATACAAGAATAAATCCAAGTCTCAATACACTATTGTTCATGCAAGCTACAAGAAATAATATTAATAAAAAGCAGTATTAATACTTCATGTCTCTGATACCATCTGGAACCTGTTCTCCAAAATCTGCAATTCAACGAATACAGAAAAAAGGAAAAGAGGAAAATAAGTACCCGTCAATTGCAAGTTACGGGCCACTTATAATGTAGGATACAAGCACATGGGGAAACTAACTAGCAACATGGTATAAGTATGATGTCAATATAAATAACTAGCATGGCAAGGTGATCAAGTGTACATGGCACAAATCAAGTGTCAAGAAATCAAGTATCATGTAAACATGCATCAAGTTTCAAGTATCATGTAATCATGTATCAAGTGTCAAGTATCAAACAAGCCTGTATCATGTTCAAATCTTGTGGTGATTTGTATCTAGGTAGCACTTCATGCATCCCACACGACATGGTTACTACAGCATAAAATTTCGCTTTAGATTTCATAGTGGACCATAAAGGGTAGTATACTCGGAGACAAGTCAAGTAATCGAGCTCCAAGCTCCAAGTATCATGTATCATGTATCATATAATCACGTGTCAAGTTGTGCAAGTGGCAAGTATCGTGTCTTGCGTACACGTGTCAAGTAATTACGTGTCAATTATCATGTCTCAAGTAATCACGTAGGATCAGTGGATCCCCTTCAGAGTACACATTTCTGAATTATCCACTATTAGATCTGTTCCTTAAACCCCAGCTTGGTTATTTATTATTAATGTCAAACAAGAATGTATATGTACAAAATATATCAAGAATAATATGGCATGATCATGTGACAAGTGCAAGTTGCAAGATAAACATGTACGAGTGCAAGATATCTCATAAAAGAATAAAATAGACAAATCTCAAGTTCAGGACAGCAAGACCATACTGTAGTAAAACAGTGATTTCCAGTGTTACAAACATCCAAATCAAGATCCGTTAAAGGGTCTGGAAAATAGACTTCCACACGAATCCAACGAATATAAATAAGTCAAATATTAATTCACAAAAATATAGCTCAAAACTAATTTGAATACAGAAAATAGGTTCAGCCAGAAATCAGGAAAACGAATTCAAGAACAGGAAAACAGCATGAAAACTCATTAAATAAATTCACGAAAAAATCTGGGGTATTCCCCTATATGTCCAATATCTAAGTATAAAGTTTCAGAATTTTCGAGTAAAATTAGATCAGTCATCAAAAATAACAAAATATCAATAAATGGTAGTTTGGCAAATTTGGAATTCCCAATACCGCTGTACGAAAATTATGATATCTCGTAACCAGTGAAACAAAATCCAATTCCACCAAAGGGATATAAAAATAGATAAAATATAATAACTTTCATATTTCACAAATAATTTTCATACAGTAAAAGAAATCAGGGTGAAAATACGATTCTTTACATAACAGCGAGTAAAATACAGCAAGTATAGAATTCATAAACTAGCACGAAACAACACATAAAACTCATCTGGGTAATCCCTAACTAGATAAAGAAACACTGACCAAATTTTTGGATCAAAATGATACATGTAGCATAGTTCTTTAAAATGATTTTGTCATCAAAATTACCGAAAACAGAATCTGGAAAAGATCGACACCGCTGTAGTAAAACAGTCATAACTCATTCATACAAAAACAAAATCAGGCAAGGTTAGAGGGGTTTGAAAATAGACGAAATTATCTAAAACTCATGTTTTATACCGAAAATTAAGATACTGACTTCAAGATAATCCAAAATAGCAAACAAAGCAGATCAGCGACCAAATACATATTTTTCCCTTAAAAACAAAATCAACATAGATTCAAGAAAATTGATCCAAACACACCCAAACTTGAAATTGAGTCTACCAAGTGTCTAAACATCATAAATTGGGGTATCTAGCATGTCCACACCAAATATATCACATGGGTCTCAACCAAAATAAGAGTTCTTACAAGAAGTCTCACATACATGATCAAAATCAAGAACGGGTAAAACCTAAGTTAAAGTCATGTCCATAATGTGTTGTGAGTCATCTATGGTCAAATTTTCACAATAGAGGCAAAACCCATCAAGCATAACACAAACAAGAGTCGTCTCTAGACCCAACTACACTATATGTGGTATTTTTGACTTGTATCAAACAAATGAATTGGAGTACAAGTTACTAGCCTTAACCGAAGATGAAGAACAACGAAAGCCAAGAATAACGAGTAAAATCCACGAACGAAAATCCATGAATCAACGAATCCAAGCAACTAGAGCGAAAATCTCCACACGAACAAAAACTCCAAAAGTGAGAGAAATATAGTGGCTTGCGGCCACAAGGGAACACCATGAGAGAGTCAAGGGATTGAGTGGTGTGAGGTGGTCGGGATGGCCAAGGGAAAAGCCTAGACCGATCGGGAGTAGGGGAGAAGTGGGGTTCGGTTGTCGGGGTGTGCACACAGGCCGGGTGTGAAGGTCGGCCTAGAGGTAGGGCGGCTCGGCCTGGGGATGGCCGGGCTGGTTGCTCGGGTTGAAGGCATGCTGGAGGGGGTGGTCGGGTGCAGTGAGCGGTGCAAGCAAGGAGGGGAGGCCGTGATAGGAGAGGGATGAGTATTAGGGTTAGGGTTTAGATAAGGGAGATTAGAGAGTATATATATAAGGGGATTAGGGTTGAGAAACACAAGTTGGGTTAATGGGTATTTGGGTTGTGGGTAATTAGGAGTAGTAATAGGATTTGTTTAGTTGGGCTTCAAAATAGGATACAATTTGTATAGGATATCAAATAGGATTGGAGATAAATAGGACAACCAAATCACCACCACCATAACACCCACAAATAAAATAAAATAAAGAGAACGAGACCAAAATGAAGAAAGAATAAAATAATGAAGAACGAAACAAAAGAGACAATCATTCAAACACAAAGATCTTAAAATGAAATAAAAACATATATATATATATATATATTGAAAATAACTCCAATATACGGTCCAGAAAAATACAAGAGAGAAAATACACCAAAACGAAAAATACACTCCAACAATACACAAAAATGGAAAACAGGGGTTACATGAATATTAATCTTATGTGCAATGTCGTAGAAATAATAATTTTTGCTATGAAAACAATAGATTTCACCCCTAACTACTGTATTTGTATGTTTGTTAAACTCTAATCGAAAGAGTACATGTTGTTAGGATTTCAATCGTTATTTATTTCAATGTTGTAGTTCTACATGCTGTCAGCCTGAGATTGAAATGAGATTTAGACCTAATTATAGTAAAAAAGTTATATCTATTAAATAAGAATTGTATTCCTGTGAATCTAGTTTCTAGAATTTCTTACGGATCCAGATTCTGATTTGTAAACTATAAGTTATCACATTTTTGTGCAGCTAGGTTTCTAACTTCCAGGTTACTGTATAGTGGCGTATCTTCTCGATCAACTAATTGAAACATCATGTTAACAGTAGAATAAAAATTTGAAATTTACCAACATGTTACTAGACATGATTAAGATTCACTTTATAATTTTTTGAGATTTTAAAATGATTTTACTGCTGATTTATATATATATAAAATTGACCCTAGGCTGTTTCCAGAACACTAGACCAGTAAAGAATCAATTATTAGGTCTAGCTTCTGTGACTATAATATGTTGTGTGAATATGCGTCGGAACTGGCTGAGAGTCTAGTTTCTAGAACTCCTAATGGAACTGAATTCTCTTTCCTGTAGCAGTAGAAAAATTAGTTTTTGTACAACAATGTCTTGTTGTCTAGTATTCGTATTTTCATGAATTTTAATTTAAATGTGTTTGTTCCTTGCATTATGAATTGAAATATATTACATGCCTTGCATAGCCTTTGATTACTCCCTTGATCATGTCCTGATCCCGTTCTCATTATCTAATGTTTATTTTAATTATTATAAAAGAATAATAAGCTGGGGTAATAAGGGTAAGACCTAGTAGTGAACGATATAGGAGATTGTACTCGGAAGGGGGCCCGTGTTTTCCAAGCTAGTGATTTCCGTTACCTGTCACGTGAAACTAAGTGCCATGTCATGGGTGACGGGGGCCACCTCCAGACTCTACGGGGGCCACCTCTAGACTCCATTACATGATTACATGATTACCTGATTACACGTTCACAAGTTATATGAAACTAAGTGTCACGTAGAACTAAGAGCCAAATCATGGATGACGGGGGCCACATATAGACTCTACGGGGGCCACCTCTAGACTCCACCACTTGACTACATGATTACTGTTTACATGATTTCCCGAGTACTTGACCCTGTATAATTCACCACTAGAGTCTAAACGTCAACTTATTTGTATGCACCCGAACCTATGGTATAGGATGCAGGCTTGGTGTATTAGATATGACTGATCAAATGAATAGACTTAAGATTAACACTGAGCACATGCATATTCCTGTTTACATGTTACATGTCCTATTTACAAGTTATATGATTCCTGTTTACTAGTTTCATGATTCCTGTTTATAAGTCAAGTTTACATGATCCTCGTTTACATGTTATATTTTTCTATTACATGACTTGTTTTCTATATACATGATTCTCTGTTCTTTGCTATGTTCATTTTCTTGTATCAATTGCGGCCCGTTACTTGCTCTAACGGGTGTTCCTCTTCCCCAACTCGAGATGATGAATTTACAGGCGCATGAGAAGAATTGCCAGAAGGACATAGTGATCAAGTGTTCTAGAAAATGAGTTGATTCCAGCCTGCTTTATTTTGCTTATTGCTTTGTTTCCGGTTTCTATTACTAGTACTTCATACTTTGTATTTAGGGCATGTTGTCCCGAAGTTTATTTATTTCTAGATGTTGGTTATTTTGTGGACTACTGCATGATCTATTTATGTTATTCATGTTTATGTGATTATAATTTGCCTGCGTGGTTGTGTTTATTTTCATATTGTTGAGTTGATTATTACAGCTTATTAATGATATGTTTATATCATTCGCTGGGCCTCAATCATGACCCCGTATATTATTATATTCCGGGAATCGGGGCGTGATAGGTTTTCAGCTCCTTAGTGATGCTCAACAACATGTTCGTCAGTGTACTTCTAGCCAAAAGTTTTCATCCATCCGATGGACACCTCAAGCCGAGCTGTCCTCCCTGTCCAGTTCAGTCCCCTTCGCTATATGGGGGAATCGGGATGGATCTGCTTGTACCTTTCCGTCCAGCAATCAGTCAAAGAAAATTCCTTGTAGTGGCAATCGACTACTTCTCCAAGTGGATCGAAGCCAAGCCATTAGCGACAATCACAGAGAATAGGGTCGAGCAATTCTTTTGGAAGAACATTGTTTTTTGGTTCGACATACCGTGAATCCTGGTAACTGACAACAGAATTCAATTCACGGGAGCGACGTTCCATCAGTTCTGCACTGATCTCGGCATCCAATAGCGATTATCCTCAGTTTCCCACCCACAGTCCAATGGTCAAGTAGAGAATGCCAACTGACAAATTCTCAACGACCTCAAGAAAAGACTTGACAAATCCTTAAAAAGTTGTGTCGAACAGCTCCCGAATGTGCTATGGTCCTCCCGAACCACTAAGAGAACCCCAACCGAAGAATCCCCCTTCAATCTTACATATGGCGCTGAAGCCCTCATACCCCCTGAGGCCAGACTACCCTCTCCTCGCTTACTAGTCTTCAGCGAAGAACAGAATTGAAACAACCTTTGAGGCAACCTCGACCTCATAGACGATATCCGAGAGAGAGCATCCTTACGACAAAAGATCTATCAACAAAGAGTCAAGAAGTTTTATAATAAGAGGGTACACCCCACAAACCTCAAAGATGGAGACCTAGTTCTTCGCAAGCTAAAAAACTCCAATCCTCGCAAGAAAGGAAAATTAGCTCCGAATTGGGAGGGACCGTACAGGATCTCCAAAGTTGTCCGCCTTTTAGCATATCAACTTGAAGATCTGGGGAGGGGGGGGGGGGGTATGGAAGAAGATACCAAGGACCTGGAACTCCGAGCACTTGATGAAGTATCAAGAAAGTGCCTAAATGCCCCTTAGAGCTAGTTTCCCTATTTTTCAGTTCCTTTATTTCCTTTCAATAAGGCTGATACTTGTGACGCCGCTGAAGCATATAATAAAGGCTTGCAACATAGAAGTATCCACTTAGTTTCTCTTTTATAAAAACATAGTTTATTTTTCTACAAAAATTGTTGTTCTAGCCTAATGCATACGTGCCCAAGTCACGACGACCACAAACACAAAATGACTAGCTCGAAGTCCAACACTTGGTTCGATGTCGCTTTAACCTCTTCCAAACAAGCAGGTGTGGAGCAGCTCACCATTCAAAATTGCTCCCACAACTGTTGAAACTCTTAAACAACAAGTTCAGAGTCCAACACTTGGTGCGATGCCGCTTTAGACACTTGCGAACAAGCAATTGCGGAGCAGCTCGCCATTCGGGACTGCTCCCACAACTGTTGAAACTCTTAAACAACAAGTTTGGAGTCCAACACTTGGTTCGGCACCGCTTTAACCCCTTGCAAAAAAGAAAGTGCGGAGCAGCTCACCATTCGGAATTGCTCCCACAACTGTTGAAACTCTTAAACAAAAAATTCAGAGTCCAACACTTGGTTCGATGCCGCTAGCTAAAAAGCAAGTGCAGAACAGCTCACCATTCGGAATTGCTCCCATAACTGTTGAAACTCTTAAACAACATGTTCAGAGTCCAACACTTGGTTCGATGCTGCTTTAGTCACTTGCGAACAAGTAAGTGTGGAGCAGCTCACCATTCAAAATTGCTCCCATAACTGTTGAAACTCACAAAAAATAATCACAATACAAAGGGGATACAATGAAAGGAAACAATGTTTCAACACAGAATTTTCATTCAAATCCAAAACCTCGATACAAGTTCAAGAAACAAGAACTAAATTACAACTCCCTACAACCTTAGACATCCCCTTTAGAGCCACCTCTACCCCATCGTGGCAGGGAGATGTTCCTTCCAAGAGACATTCGAGGTCTATGACTACTTTCGGTGCCCGAAGCATTACCCCGCTCCTTCAAACCACCTGAAGAGGACTCTAGCCAAACAGATCAAGTCCAAGCCATATGATCTACACTATGTGATGCCTCTCCAGCCGAAAAGGTGCTTGAAGCACCGACCACACCGCTTTCGGCATCTCTCGGATTCTTCGAAACTCCGTGCGAGCGAATAGCCAATTCGTGGAATGACTGCCCTTGCTTGTACTCTTCACGAGAATAGAAGGTACTCTTAGTCTTGGCTCCCTCGAGAAGCCGCTTCAGTCGGTTAATCACTTCCTCTCACTCGGCAAGGATCTCCTTAAGTGTACCGTCCTTCATCTGAAACTTTAAACGACCAAACCGAGCATACGCCAGAATGACTTGACATGTTTCCCCCGATGTCTCGAAGACGACCTTCCTCAAAAGAGTTACCTCTAAGCTCTTCTCGAGTACCACTATAACACCCCATAATTTCTAAAAGGATATATAGTGTATATATATAATATAATATAGGGGTGGATGGCAAAGTTGTAAATAAAGTGAGAGGGGGGGGCACACGTAGAGATGCAGTAGATTGCTGTTGTGTTGCAGTGACGTCATGATGATGTCACCAGATAGGGGCCACCCAGGTTCAGGAATGAGCCACTGTCTTTTGAAGTGCTGACATGGGCATGGGGCCCACTACCTGGGTCGCTGTGCTCACGGGAGAAAGAGGAGAAAGGAGATTATTAGTCCCATATCGGGAGTATATAATAGAATATATAATAATAAATAATATAGCCTATGATCAAGTCACAAATCCGGTTAACCACCTTTTGAGAGGCAGCCTGTGGTGGGCAGTTGTACTATACTATAAATACTTTGTTTGATAAATTGTATAAATTATCTGAGCTTAGGGCAGGGGCGTTACAAATGGTATCAGAGCCGAATTTCGACACCGAGTGTGGGGCATGTCTATATAGTCAGGCAGTGGATTCCAGGACTATATACCCAGTCGGGCAGTGGATTCCGGGATTGTTGTGAGTGAGCCCAGTCTGGCGGTGGATTCCAGGACTGTGGTGAGCGAAACAAGCCTCAATTAAATCCGGGACTATGATTGATCGGGCTATGGATTCCGTGATCATGATTAGTCTGGCGAATAGGAGAGCAGATGCTCCACATCGACTAGAAAGTAAATCCTATACTAGATTGTGCATGCCCTATGCTCAGCGAGGACGTTGATTTTCTGAAGAGGGGGGGTGTATGTAACACCCCGTAATTTCTAATATATATAACCCCGTAATTTCTAATATATATATATATGTATATATATATATATATATATATATATATATATATATATATATATATATATATATATATATATATATATAGGGGTGGATGGAAAAATTGGAAATAAAGTGAGAGAGGGGGGCCCACACATAGAGAAGCAGCAGATTGCTGTTGTGTTGCGGGGACGTCACCAGGTGGGGGCCACCCGGGTTCAGGAATGAGCTGCTGTCTCTTGAAGTGCTGATATGGGCATGGGGCCCACTACCTGGGTCGCTGTGCTCACGGGAGAAAGAGGAGAGAGGAGATTATTAGTCCCATATCGGGAGTATACAATAGAATATATACTAATAAATAATATAGCCTATGATCAAGAGTCACCAATCCGGTTAACCATCTTTTGAGAGGCAGCCTGTGGTGGGCAGTTGTACTATACTATATATAATTTGTCTGATAAATTGTATAAATTGTCTGAGCTTGGGGCAGGGGCGTTACAACTACATTCTTCAACTCATCCCTTTTGGTGGTGGCCGCGAGTAAAGAACACCAAAAAGATATCCTTTCCCACTATAGCCTCGACAGGGGGATCTTCACCTTCACTACAATAATCTCCACTTCAGCTAAAAACTAATCTCGAAGAACTTCGTCGCAATAACTCGCTTCGGTCTCCCTGCGAACCAACACCCTTCTTAAGTGACCAAGCTCCATCTCTGCCTTAAAAAGTCTATCTCGTGAGCGACCAAGCCCCAGCTCCACCACTTGGAGTTTAGTACGAAGGCGGGCGATCTCACTTGAGTAATTACTTCACCCATCATATACGACAACCTGCCAAGGCAAAAGAGCAAAGAGTTACTTCAACAATAACGATCGTGGTCACAGAAAGAGCGAAGAGACTCAAATACTCAACTTTTAAACTTTCAACACAAGTTAGGAGAACTAAAATGAGGTTTCATTAATTCAAAAAGAAGATACATCGAGCGGTGGCCAGTCCGGTATACGACAAATACAAAAAAAAACAATAACAAAGAGCTAAAGAAAAGGGAATCAAGGGTCCACCTCACTCGGTGGCACCATGGGGGAAGAAGACTTGCCTCCAGCTCTGTCACCTACCCCCGTGCTCCCAGCATCCAAGGCAAGAGGATCCACATCCACTTCCTTATCCTTATCCTCTTCCCCCCCTCCTCTTGCACATCATGCGCCTCCTCGGTAGCAGGTAGGAGCAACTAGTACCCTGAGCTGTTGAAGCCAGCGATCCACACGCTAACATGTTCCAAGGCCCTGACATATCCTTTCTCCATGATGGTAGCCATGTACCCCACCGCTTCGGTCTTCACCTTCGCCACAACGACCTCTACGGCAACCTGTACTGTGGCATCCCTCTCCTTCGCCACACTCTCCCTCTCTCGAGCCAGCTACTCCAAGGATCGAGTCGCTTGTTCCTTATCCTTGGCCAGAGCCGCCTCCAACTGTGCAATCTGCGCCTCCTAGGATTCCGCCCTAAGCGTGACCACCTCCAACTCCTTAGCGGTCTTCACCGCTTTTCTATGGACCTATCAACAACCAACCTCGAATCCTTCTCCTGCTCTGCCATTCACTCCAATAGGTTGGCAAAGTGGCAGGAAATCTATAAGCACGAAACGGGATCCAAGTTACCTTTTGCTATGACTGAAGGAAAGAAACTAAAAAGGAGAAGCAACTTACCGACATAGTGGATCGAGAGATCTCTAAAGCGGAGTCACCGACTGTCCCACTCTCCAAAGTGGCTCTATCCTTCGGGGTGGCAAGATGACGAATCGCATCCATACTGCTAGCCAAATCCTTGAGGAAGCCGTCGTGCTTCCTCACCGGCCAGTCTGGGACGAAGATCTTCTTATGCTCGTTGGTGAGAATGGAAGCAACCTTAACAGTGAAAGGAGGAGCCTCGAGGGATAAGGTCATAGCCAAGGTAAAGCCACCCTCCACGGGGGTAGTGAGGACAGTGGAGGAGATCCCAAATCCACCACCGAGCTCCTCAAAACCTTCGCCGACAAAGGCTTTGCAACGATTCTCTTCCTCTCCTTCTTAGCAAGAGCTTTGTTGCTTAGTCCCGAATGCATAGAGATAATCGCATCAAAATCCATCCCAACTGCCCCTGTGATAAGATACACGAAAGGTTGTTAAAAGAAAAAATAAAAAAGAATAGGACATGAGCAATATGAAAAATGTACAGTGCGTACTAGGGTCGATCGGGCTCAGTCCCCCCCCCTAAAGAGCACCTCCTCAGTCAAACTCTTCCACTTCATCTCCGATCGCTTAAGAAGGACATCTACCATATTCTATTTTTTGACACTCAAGCTCGACTCCGCCCTGGACCTCTTTAGAACACTCTCCCTCCAGCCAGTAGGGATCCCCCATGGCCTGTGACTATGATTTAGGAAGTACTTATCCCTCTAATGCTTGTTCGTATCGGAGTTGTCAATCAACTTCACACCGGTACGGGGGCTAAGGTAGTATCTTAACTCCATCCTTTTCTTTTGGTGGAGCTTATAAAGCCCCAAGAACACATCCAATCGTAGCTCGATCCCCGCCGCCTTGTAGTGCAGAATAAAGCTATTCACGTGCCTCCACATGTTCGGCACATACTGAGCAGGACTCAAAGTAAACCACCTCAAAACTTCTTTAACAAAAGGATGTAAAGGGAGACGGAGACCCGCAAGAAAGGCGTCGAAAGAAAAGACGCACAAATCCGGGGAAATTGGAGAACAAGCACTAACTCCGGAGCCTAGTAGCAATAGATTGAACTCCCATGGAATCCGATAGCACTATCGTACAAGGCTAAAATCCTCCTCAGAAAGAATACAAGACATCTCATCGGCCTACATATACTTTCAATACTCATTTTCCTCATAGAACCTCCTAATTCCATACTCGACTGTAGCTCCCAAATCGGCGAAGTAATCTTTAATCCCAGTAGTACACGTTGAAGAACACGGATATCTTCTGAGCTCACCTAGAGCTTTATCTGCCTCTATAATAGTCTCCACAACAACGGATGGCTCGGCAATCCCCTTGCCCCAATCTACTCTAGAAGGATGAACCTGCAACGACTCTTCACCTCTGCTTGTAGGGGAGGTCTCTCTGCCCGAAGAAACGATAGAAATCACTAATAAGATATATAAAATAATTTACCTTCGATGTGTTGCTTGCTGAAGATCGGAAAAAATCCGTCAAAGCTTCTTTAGAGTCAATTCTCATCGGAGAGAGTTTTTGAGGAAGGGATGAAATGAAGAGAGTGAGAGAGAAATAGAGAAGGGGGGAAGTATTTATTACTGAGATGAGAGGCCATTGGGCTTCCAGGGCTTGTGGGCCCCCAAATTTTGGGAAAGCTTAACCGGCGCAAAAGCTAAAGTAACGAAAAGAAAAAGAGGGAAGAAAAGAAGTGGCATTGAAGATCAAACTTTGACCAGTCAATGCTACGTGGCGCAACCTCAGGGCCACGATTGATCGGGGACACATCATCTCGGAACGAATCCAAACAATCCCCAATCTGACCATGTTGAAAGCGTTTATCATGTGATCTCCTAAAAAATCATGCCATCAAGACCAATGGTCAAGATTTGAGGAGAATAACTTTGCTCCATGGTCAGCGTTGACTAGTCAACGCCACGTGGCACAAACTCATAGGGCCACAACTGTTCGGGGACACATCAGCTCGGAACTAATCTGAGCAACCCTCGATCTGACCATGTCAAAAGCGTTTACCGTCCGATATCTTCAATAATCGCACCATCAAGATCAATGGTCGAGATCTGAGGAGTGTAAATTCGGTCAACGGTCAATGTTGACTGGTCAAAGTCTGACCAGTCAATGCAACATGGCGCTATCTCATTGGTCCACGTGAGTTTGGGGACACGTCAGCTCAAGGCCAATCCGAGCAACCCTCGATCCGAGCTGGTCAAAAGCATTTTTCGTCCGGCCTCCTCAATCTTTGTGCCCGATTGCGAGGCTCGTGACATGGCTAAAAATAAGACCGTTCAAATCGAACACAAATCTCAAAGATCTCAGGAGTAAAAAGGTAATTTCCTCTACAAACGGCTCCCAAATTGGGAACCGGGTCTTTTTCAAGCTTGATAACCCAAAAAAGGGTCTGCCTTATTGGGTCAAGATAACAGCCCATTATGAATAAAACCAGATCATTTAAAGAGTTATTTAAATTCATGATTATCCCTAGGAGACGGTTTAAACCAAATCTCTTATCATGAAGAAATTTAAACTCTATTTTTTTATCCAAAAACACTGGGAAGTAGAGATAAATGATTATCTCAAAACTGGTTCTCAATGCGACTATAAATATGCCTCCACCCCTACCATAAAAAAGGTAATCAGTATTTTTCTCCAAAAAGCTCTTTCATAATCTTTCATATTACTAACTTGAGCATGGATGGATCGTCGCTGGGATCAATCCCGATGTTTCAAACTTTTTGCAAGTCAATAGTAACGTTGAAACAGTCAACATCGGCAAGTAGTATGAATGTTAACTTTTATTGGTTTCAGAAGAATTCACAAATCATTTGTTTTCTCCCACACCAAAATTAGCAGCAACATCATGTGCTATTGATTTCATCATATTGTTCTTTGATTAGAAGGAGAGTTCTTTGGTTTTTGTGTCAATCAGCTCCACATTTAGCCGATATAGAATTTTGTAATGTTCCGCCATGCTTCCCCAATCTGATGTGCTTGGCATGAACTATTGGTAAAATATAAAAAAGATGATTAAGAGTCCGATTAAGCAAGAACTTAGTACAAACCAACATATTGTATCATTAATTAGCATTTTCATTAATGAAATCGATCACTTATATATATATATATATATATAGAGAAAGAGAGAGAGAGAGAGAGAGAGAGAGAGAGCGAGCTGATCAGGTGCGAACTGGTTCGCACCTGATCAACAGCGAACTGGTTCTTGAGCCGTCCGATGTACATCATCATCATGAACGTCATCTAATGGATGAGAAACATCCGCTCTTCTCACCTAAACGGAGAGTTATTTTCGTCATTTTCGATACCCTCATCTTCAGCTCCTTGCCTCCCTCTTTCTCAATGCATTCTCCCTCTCTCATCGCGTCTCCAAACCCAAATTGAAACCCTAATCTTCCCCTGCTCGTGACTTCGAACCCCCCCTCCAACAAATCTCTCTCACCATCGCAAACCCTCGAAACCCTAGCTCCCTTCGAAAACCCTAATAACCACCTTCGAAAAACCTCGTCCGACGCCCCTCTCCCCCAACGCCACTGATGCATCTTTCTGACGACTTTGGTTTTTGGATATAGTCTAATACAATGAAATGTTTATGTATTAATGAGCTTCAATTTTGCTGTATTAATAGCTTTAATCTTGTATTGTAAAGAATTTTTCTGGAATTTTTGATACAGAGAACTTTGAGCTGCAATTAGTTTGATACAGGGAAATTTATTATGCTAAAAATTGTTGATGAAAATGTTGATAAATTTTGCTGAGATGAATGAAAATAGTTGATGAAAAGCTGTGATCTTATTAATGTTGCTCATAAATCTTATCAATGAATTGCATGATCTGGATGGGATACTAAGAAAAAGTAGGGACACACAATGGCTTCAAAGAATTAAACAAAACAAGCTTATTGCAGGCAAGGTAATGCAGGATACTAGTTTGCAGAACACAATGATTTTTTCAGAAATGTAGTAATGAATTGTAGGGCTAAATTTCTGAGCTTGTATCAGTAAAAGGCTACTACAAGTAATGCGCATGTCTTCATAAAACTTTGAAATTAAGAGAATCATTTATTTCTTCAATGCTTAGTAATCGTCTTAGCCTGGGAAGACAAGTTGAAAACATGCCCAAAGAACATTCTAGGAATATAATGTCCACATAACCATGTGTACTCCTTTTAGAAGATGAAATCAGTCCCAAGTATTTTTTCCAGACATGCCAATTTGATCCCCTGCCTACCAACACTTCTAAATCATACAATTATAGCACAACAGAGATCATGTTTAAGCCTAATAACATTTTGATGGAAATTTCATAAGTATCTGATGAGTAATTCTCCCCTCAAGAAATAAAATAAAACAAAGAGTTGTTGGTCCATTCTGAATAAAGAAGCAGCCCCTGCTGCCATAAAGTCATTACTAATTCTCCAACAAGTCTTCTTCAAAAAAAGGTTCTCTAACAAGCCCATCGGTTTTTCCGGGGAGGGCAATGCAGTTGATAACACTAGTAAGAAACAGACTGACATAATGATATGAAAATAACAATCGGCACACATCTAACTGTAACTACTTCAACAGAATTTGCACCGAGCCGAACAAGTATCTTGATACCAAACAACTTCTAACATAGAAGTATTCATCCTTCATCAATCATGCCGAACAACATTTATTTATTATCAATTTTAGGCAGAACCTTTATGCATTCTGTTGTATATAGAAATGAGATGTATATAGAATGATTACAATACAATCCAACAGTGGCATGAGACCCATTCCAGTCAATAATACCCAAAATACAATATACAAACCCTACCCATCCACAAAATGGGTTAAGTGCACAGAAACAGAAAAACAAGTACATCAGATTCCCAAACGAAGTAATCCCAACAGAATTACATAAACTTCCAAAAGGCCACCGCAAAGACCTTGGATGGCATAAGAAGGTCATACCCAGTCAGTCCTCTGGATCCTGGTCATTACCCTCCTCAGAGTTAGCCTGGAAAATGGAAATAGCTAAATCTGTGGATATCTCCTTACAGCATGTAGTTCCATCTTTATCAACATGAAGCATACGTGGAGAAAGTACAGGTGACAGTTTGAGCTTGAGAAAATAACATGAATATGGATGCATGTTTGTAGTTGTGTGTGTGTTTAGTGTGCATGCTCGTTCATATACATTCTAAATCCTACGAAGAATAAAATATGTGCAAAACAACATAATTTTTATGCATGCTGCTCAAAACTTGTCTAAGAGATAAAAAGAGCTTATACACTTGATCTTCCTATAAGGACAAAAGAGCATTTATACCATATTCAGAGAAGCAATAGTGTAAAATACCATGTCTAAGGAAGCATAATGCTCTTCCTCTTCTCAGAATAATCTCCGAGGAACCACTAGTGTAATCTCTGAGCATAATTCACCATCAAAACTCATTACTAGTTTCTTTCCTGCATATCATTGAATGAATTCTGAATGTTAATTGAATTGTAGGCTTAGAACAAATTTAACAGTATATATATACTGCCAAAAGGGACTTATATATATTTAATAGTAAGAAATTGTAGGCTCAGAACAAATTTGAGTCAAAATAAGTGCTGCAAAATATTCAGGTGAATCAAGTATTACTGTATGTCTTGCATAAATTTGAGTGTCACTAGGACTGCAGTTAATGCCATGCCTACTAGTTCCACCCCTTTTATGAACCCCCACCTCTTCTAATAAAAAAATGTATATCTGAGAGAGATAGAATAGAGGCCAAGATTTGAAGATGAGGGTAGGGTAAAGGAAAAAATACTTGTCAATTTAGAATTGTCATCACCGCCTATACACAAATTCAAAGGGACGGAAAACTTAAAAAAAAATCATCGAACCAAATACTTCCCTCAATTCATATAATCAGAAGTATCCTCCTCACTGTCTCCAGTAGAGTAATCTACCGCTTGAGCATAAGTGTCACTAAACAAATAACAATAAAGATGAAATTAGTCAAGAACAATATTTGAAACAATGACAATAAATGAGAACATAAAATTGGTTGACAAAAAAAAGAATGAAGGATAAAAGAAAGCAATGAGTTAAACGATCATTCTCATCAGTCTCATATTTTTAAAAGAATGAAGGATTTTTGTATTGTTTCAATGCAAAATAATCTATCAACATTTGTGCATCAAAACCCCGCAACTCTTCCCTCAAGTCTCTCTCAACATTATGAATGTCCATTTTATTAAACCCTCCACTACAACTTGCAAAGAATGCCATTTGCTTATGCGTAGGAATATTTATATTGTTAAATTGATTCATTAGTACATTCTTTGATTTAGAAACAATATGATTTTCCGGCAACAAGAGCATCCTTCTTGGTGAAGTAAGTCCATGATTATGAACTTCATTAAATTTTGAAATAACCCCTACAACTCTTTCATTGTGTAATTTCAATCAAATTAATGCATTGCAATTTGTTCTAACACTACCTCCCATCCTAACCTTCTTAACTCCGCTAACTTCTGTAACTTCCCCTAACTGCTTCTTTTTCTCCCCCACTTTTGAACAATCAAAGTATTTACTAACAAGCTCTCCTTTCATATATTTTGTTGAGCTATTATGGACCTCAAATAGTCCAACCCTCCCATAAGTTTTATAAAATTCCTCAGCCTCTTCTAAAGAGTTGAAAGTCATACCAACGTGGGGCTTCACGTGGTCATCAAAAATTGGGACAAGGGAACTTTGTGACTCGATTATATGATTATCCATGGCATTAGCACTTCCTTCTTGGCCTTCCATACCTACAAACAACATACAATTATATAAATTAGGCATAAACAACATATATTTCTAATCAAGATTCTAAAAAGATTCAAAACAATAAACAATAATTCACAAAATTAAGATGAAGTAATTGTCCTTCTGAGGTGGAGCACAAAGTTAATTAAATCAACTCAAAATTAATTAAGTCAACATCAGAAGAACCCTAAAGTAATTGCTATTTGATAATGGAGTAATACTCATAAAGATCTAAACTTTACTGATTTTGGATGTATATAAACAATAAAAAAAACTTAACATTGGAATTTTACCTCTATCCAAGTAAGAGATGGAAATGGAGATCGGTGGGGTTTTTCGAAGGTGGTTGTCAGGGTTTTCGAAAGGGAGCTACGGTTTCGAGGGTTTGCGATGGTGAGAGAGATTTTTCGGAGGGGGGTGGGGATGGGGTTTTTGAAGTCACGAGTTGGGGAAGATTAGGGTTTCAATTTGGATTTGGAGACGCGATGAGAGAGAGAATGCGATGAGAGACAGGGAGGCAAGGAGCTGAAGATGAAGGTAGCAAAAATGACAAAAATAACCCTCTATTTAAGTGAGAAGAGCGAAGTGTTTCTCATCCATTAAATGACGATCATGATGATGATGCTGTACATTGGACGGCTCAAGAACCAGTTCGCTGCTGATCAGATGCGACAACTCTCTCTCTCTCTCTCTCTCTCTCTCTCTCTCTCTATATATATATATATATATATATATATATATATATATATATATATATATATATATATATAAGTGATATAGGTCAGATGATGTGGCCCCTCCTGGGCCATTAGATCTTCTTAAAACCCGCTCTTCCCTGATCATCATATCAACCCAGAGTCGGATGGGCCTTTTCCACTTCAGGCCCGCGAGCAAATGGGTCCGACCCGGCCCAGCAGGATCTTAGACCCATTTCCTCTACCTATAAATACCAGACCCCCTCCCCCACTGGCCAGGTAATCAAACTTTCTACCCCTGAACCCTAGGTACTGTTGCTTTACCGAGTAACTGATTAGATCGTCGGAGGGCCTGTTGCCGAGACTTCTCCTGGTGTTTCTAGGCAGTGTGCAGGTACCCAGGACCGAGCCGAGCCCCCAGATCCGAGCCGAGCAGCTAGATCCAAGCCGAACTGCTGGATCCGAGCCGAGCACCCGGTCCCTACATCACCGCTCCTACTTCCGAGCTGGCTCCCGCTACTCGGGGTCGGACCAAGGCCAGTACCGCATCAGGACTTCCACTATACAAATTACAAGAACTCACACCTGTTGTTCCCACACCTCAAAAATAGATAGCATCAGGTTGGCACCGTCTGTAGGAACTTCCTTTCAGGTACTGTCATCCTTCCGAGCCCAACCAGAGTCATCACCTCGGGTCCGAGTCCATCCATGGCTCCCAAAGCCAGAAGGGCCGTCACCTTAGCATGACATCCGGACCCCCTACATAATGGCCGCACTAATGGTCAGGGTTCCAACCAACCTCGGGTCAACAGCGCGGCCCTGACCTTCGAACGCGTCTGATTTGCATCACATCATCTCAGACAGGTAGGCCAGCCGGACGAGGTGAGAGGCCGTTTCCAACTCGGTCTCGAACAATCGTTGACAACCTTCTCAGGTGAGCGATCCCTAGCCGAACCCGGTAGGGCAAGCCCCCGCCACAAGGGTCGAATTCCAGAATTTTCGGGACAAGATTCTCCAAGCTATTTGAGGCAGGCCAGACTACCAAGGTCCACCACAGTTCTGACCCCCAGTCAGGAACAGGAGTCGGCGAGTCCCGCAGATCGGCTAGTCCTCAGGAACAGGCAGACACCATCCTTCGTCGTTTAGAGGAAATGGAGAACCACCTCGCCCATCTCGGCGAGGGCGGACCAGCACTGGGTCGCGGTCATCGACAGACCGGACCCCTTTTCCCCCCCCAAATCCTAGAAGCCGAGATCCCTCAGAATTTCAGGCCTTCCCCAATTCGAGACCTACAACGGCGAGGGTAATCCTGCTAATCACATGGAGGGATTTAAGACCCTCATGATGATTCACAGCATTGCGGATTCCCTCCTCTGTCACGCCTTTCCTGCTACCCTCCGTGGACCGGGTCGGGAATGGTTCTCCAAACTTACCTCCGACTCTGTCTTCTCTTTCGAGCAGCTAGAGACGAGTTTCCTAGCCCAGTTCGTGACCAGCAGGAAGGTCGAGAAGACAAGCTCTTCCTTTCTGGACCTCAAGCAGAAGGACGGGGAATCCCTCCGGGAGTTTGTTCGGAGGTTCACCACCGAGGCGAGATCAGTCTCCTCCCTCGATGCAGGGGTCGCCTCTGCAGACTTTCGACACAATGTCCGCCACGGCCAGCTCAAGGCTTCTTTGGCCAAGAAGCCACCCGTGGACTTCCCCGACCTACTCAACAAGGTCGAGAAGTATATCGGGTTGAGGAGGCCCTCAATCCCGAGGGTGCCAAGGAAGCCACTCACAAGGGAAAGCGTAAGGTCGATGATGATGAGCCTTTCAAGAGACCCGTGAAAGAAGCAACTAGTCTCGAAAAGGTCCCCCCAGTCTCTCGATTCAAGAGATATACGCCCCTGACTCAGAACGTCTCGGCAATCTTGATGGAGATGGAGGACAAAGGGATCGTCTGCTTCCCTCCCCGACAGATGAACAACGGCAAGAAACGAGATCACAGGTTCTAGTGCCGCTTCCACCGAGACACCGAGCACGACACAGATCATTGCCGAGACCTCAAAGACGAGATCGAAGCCTTCATCCAACGAGGGTATCTAAGGGAGTTTGCCTGGACCAATCTCGAAGACCAAAGAGAACCGACAAACCCGAGGCCTTTGCCTCCTTCTTGAGCAAACAGCTACCGCCCCGAGTGGGATCCTAAACCCACGGAAGTAGGGGAACTGGCTATCCTCCACTGCATCCATGGTGAACCCATGGGAGGGGACTCCAATATCTCCCGTAAGGCCTTCGTCCGAGAGGTCAATTCTGTCCGGGACCATCCCTCCCCCGGTGTCCAGCAGCTGTCCGTCTCCTTCTCGGGAGAAAACCTCGAAGGCCTCCAGCTTCCGCACTGCGATGCCCACGTCATCAGCCTCGTCATGGCCAACTTTGAGGTCCGCCGTATCCTGTTGGACAACAACAATTCGGTTAATATTCTATTCTTAGAAGCATTCGAGAAACTCAAGCCCCCCCGAGGAAAGCTAATGCCCGCCGGCTATACTCTTCATGGGTTTTCTGGCGTCCCCATACAAATTGAGGAGATTGTGACACTAGATGTAACTGCAAGCACGACCCCCATCCTCCGAACCGAGTCGATGGATTTCATGGTGGTCAATGTCAAGGCAGCATACAACACCATCCTCGGCAGACCCGAGCTCTGCTCATTCCAAGTCGTCCCCTCAGCCTACCATCTGAAGCTGAAGTCCCCCAGTGACCTTGGGGTCGGGGTCGTCCGTGGCAACCAGGAGTCGGTGCATTCGTGCTACATGATAGCGATCGAGGGCGGTCTATTTCCCCTCGATGCGGTTGAACTCCCTCTGGAGAGAGACCATTCAGAGTCAGAACTGGCGGACGAGCTGGAGGAAGTCTCATTCGAGGCAGATGACAAATCCAAACATTTTGGTGTGAGTTGCACCCTGTCCCCAGACTTGAAGCCAGACCTAATCTATTGTGTCCTCCGCAACAACGAACTCTTCGCCTGGACCCCATCCGACATGCCTGGGATTTCAGAAGACCTTATCATGCAATGACTGAGCATCGCCCCAGGCTCCAAACCCATTCATCAGAAGCGTCGCAAGTTCGCTCCGGAGAGGCAACAAGCCCTGAAGGTCGAGGTGGACAAACTGTTGTCCGCTCATTTAATTGAGGAGGTCAGCTACCTGGAGTGGCTGGCCAACGTTGTTATGGTGAAGATGGCCAGTGGAAGTTGGAGGATCTGCATTGAATTCACAGAACTCAAAAAGGCATGCCCGAAAGACCCCTTTCCTTTCCCAAGCATCGATGCCCTGATCGATGCGACATCAGGTCATGAGCTGCTGACGTTCATGGATGCCTTTTTAGGCTATAACCAAATCTGCATGTTCCGTCCCGACATTGCCAAGACGTCTTTTGTAACCGACCAAGGCCTGTATTGCTACCGGGTTATGCCCTTCGAGCTCAAGAACGCCGGAGCCACCTACCAGAGGCTCGTCAATCGAGTCTTCAAAGATCAGATCGGTCGCAATATGGAGGTATATGTCGACGACATGCTCATCAAAAGCCGGCGAGGTCAGGACCATGTGAACGATCTTGAAGAAGCATTTGGCATCCTCCGAGCACATAACACGAGGCTCAATCCTGCCAAGTGCGCCTTTGGCATCTCCTCCGGGAAATTTTTCGGGTTCATAGTCAGCCAGTGTGGCATCGAGGCGAACCTCGAGAAGATCCAGGCCATTATCGACATGGCCCCTCTCCGAAATATTAAAGAAGTTTAGTGCCTAAGGGGGAGGCTGGCGGCCATCGATCGCTTCCTCTTAAAATCAGGGGAGAAATCACTCCCCTTCTTTAAGGCTCTCCGAGGAGCCAAAGTCTTCAAGTGGGGGACGCCCAGCAGAAGGCGTTCGAACAACTGAAGACCTACATTGCCAACCCTCCACTCCTGAGTAAACTCGAACCTGGCAAACCACTACAACTATATCTCTTGGCCTCAGAGAGTACCTTCAGTGCCGTCCTCGTTCGGGAAGATGACGACATCCAGAAGCCTCTGTACTACGTAAGGAAGGTCTTGCTCTCAGCAGAAATGAGGTACGCTAAAATGGAGAAGGTGGCCTACGCACTTGTGATGGTCGTGTGGAGCTTCGCCCTTATTTCCAAGCACACTCCATTCAAGTCCTCACGGACCAGCCCCTCAAGGCCGTCCTTCACAAGCCCAAGACTTCTGGCCGCTCGATTGAGCTAAGTCAATACGACATCAGCTACCATCCCAGGACAGCCGTCAAGGGGCAGGTCCTCGCTGAGTTTATCATGGAATGTACCATCCCCGAGCCATCCGACATGCGGGCGACCGACCCAATGTGCGAGGTTTATGTCGACCGCTCGTCTTGAGAGGGAGGAAGCAGAGCGGGCGTCATTCTGAAAGGGCCCAATGATTTCGTCCTTCAGTATTCCCTGTGTCTGAATTTCTCGGCTTCAAACAACGAAGCGGAGTATGAAGCTATGATCGTAGGGCTCACTTTTGCACACAAGGCCGGATCCAGACACATCAAGGCCTTTAGCGACTCCTAGCTTGTGGTAAACCAGATCACCGGGGAGTACGAAGCTCGCGACCCTCGAATGGTGCAGTACCTGGCTGTAGTCCATCACCTCTTGGCGTCTTTCGAATACCACTCGGTAGAATGGGTCCCCAGGGAACAGAACGCCCAGGCAGATTCGTTATCGAAGCTCGCCTTGTCATCATTCGAAGGGCTCGACCTGTAACGCCCCAATTTTTTGTAACTGGGAAACCGTGACATAAGCCGGAATCTTTACTTAATTTGTATAAACAAAAGTCATAAAAATAAAAAAAATTCCTTACCATTAGTTTCATGATACAAGTAAAAAGTCTTGAAATATCAATTAGAAAATATGTAGAAAATCTCTTGATGTCTGGCTGCAGACTTGCGTCCTTAACATCAAGTTGCATATTTGCCTTTATGACATCAGGTTGGAGGTTGCCGCCTGGATATTCGGTTGCACATTTTTCCTCCCCGACATCCAGTTGCAATTTGCCTCCATTGACATCTAGTTGCATATTTGCCATCTCGACATTAGGTTGCACCGAAATAGTGAAATGGAAGATGTAACCTTCCATATGCACAGGGATATTGGACATTTAATTTAAGTATGATGTTATGTTTTAAAATTTGTGATATAAAAATAGTAGCAAAAGTAAGAAATGGAGTTGAAAGTGGAATATTACAATAGATGTATAGATTATAAATATCAAACACAATAATACAAATAGTAGTAGTGAAAATGATTTATAAAAGTAAGGAGAAAAACAGAATGAAATATATGCATAAGCACAAATGCAAATGTGAATGAGAAAATAAATATACAGTATAGTAAATTTATACAATAAATATGCCATAAAATATATAGTAATGTAGGAATTAAACAAGTGTAGAATTATATGCAATTATATGCATAGTAAGTATGTTGAAATATACGGTACATATATAGTTATTAGTAGGAAGTACATGTAGAAATTAAGAATGTAATGATAATTAAAATTAAGTAAAATATAAGTAGTGGGTGCATATGGTACATTCGAGAAGTATAAAACAACAAAATTAATAAGTAGCTATAAATGGTGAAAAGTAAAAATAACAAAAGCAATAAACAGTAAGTAATAATAAAGGTATTGAATATAAGGTGCAAAAACATAATTAATAATAAAAATTTAAATGTGCAGAGATATATCATATTTATATGAGTAAAATATTACAATCAAGTTTAAATGCTCCGAAATAAATAAGACAATACAAAATAATGGAAAATGTTGTATCAAAAAATCCAAGTATATATAAAAATGAAATTAAATATGCAAAACCAAATTTTATAATATAGTAAAAACAATAATGAAGGAAAATAAGAGTTGCGATAATAACTTAACACGCAGTGATTCAAAACTTAATGTAATATGTAAATGTAATAGCAAAATATACGAGTAACGAAAAAGCGCATCAAAGTACGAAGAATAAAACATCAAGAAAGAAATGAGTAAGAGTTGTAAAACAAAATGGACTTGTGAAATGCTAAATGATGCACTGTTGAATTACAACAAAAGTTGCAAAATAATAATTTGGACAAATGAATAAAAAGTAAGAACCAATAGTAAAGTCAAAGAAACAATTTTAAAAGAAAAACAAGACGATTAGTGAAAGCTTAATGTTTGTACTAATGAATAGAAATAATATAAACTCGGTTAGATATATAGAAACTAAAAATAAAATCAATCACTGACAAATAAAGAAACCGAATAAAAAGTAGAAATAAGTTAATTACACAAAAATTATCTAGAGTGAGAACTACAAAACTAAGGAACTTTAAAAAAAAATACGAGAGGATAAATAATTATAAGAGGTAGCGGAAGATAATTAAATTTAATAACTGAAAAAATACTGGCGAAAATCATAGAATCCAAAAACTATACACAGTGAGTAAAATAGGAAAAGATTTAGTGAGCATTAGTAAGTAAGATAGAAAAGGTACATGTTGAAGGGGTAATACCTTACATAATAAAATATCAAATGCATAAAGCGAATAAAAGAGATAAAAAAAAGAGCCAGTGAGAAAAGTATATGCTTTATGCAAAAATAACCAATACACTTGCGATAAAGAATTTTTATTCGAGTCTAGGCATACAAACAGTCTTAATCTCACAACAGGCCTTCATGATCAAACAATAAAGTCACTTACATCAGATGTCCACCAGGGTACTCACACTTCTAATGTCCACCGAGGTATCCATACATTTATGTCCACTTGTGTACTCACACATCTATTGTCCGCCTAAGTTCTCACACATCAAATGTTCATTTATGTTTATTCCCCATACCATATTTAAAATTACTAATTGAAGCATGCTCTGATACCAACTTTGTAGCACCGCGAATTTTCAATAAATAAAATTAGAAATACGTGGCACAATTTCCAGAATCAACTTTATTGTAATCATATACATAGCAAACAAATACAGGGAAATTAAAAATTTTTATTACATCAATTATTTACAAAGCACAGCTGAAAATTAAACACCTTGAATTACATTTTCTTTCTTTTACAACGCATTCTTTTACAATTTGCCTAAGCCATATTATCAATCTACCACATGTATCCAATCCCAAGCTAATGGTACCTACCTGTAAAACATGAGGCTAGAGATTACCCTAACCCTCAAAACTACGGGATTAGCCATAACGGTGTGAGTGACATCAAAAGAAATACAATGTAAATAAAATATGGTGAATAAAGTTATAAACAACACATACCAACAGTAGTAACAGATGGAATATGAAATGACAGTAAATAAAACATGAAATTATCAAGTGAAACAAGACTAACTGTCAAGTGTAGGAAAACAGAAAACAAACATGCATAAAACCAAGTCAAGAAAACACAAATGTAATATGATGACTCTCTAATGCATTTGTCGGATTCTATGCATTCCATACTACATAGGTCTGGTGCAAGCCCTTATCGTTCTCCATTTTACAGGTTTAGATCCTTCGTCATGCAACTAATCCTACTACGGTGATAGAAACAAGATTCAGATTACTCCGCAAATAGGCATCACAACCTTCAATGCGCAAGCATCATGTAAGAATAACTCAAAAAAAAAAATTTCGGAGAATCACCTCCCTGCCGTGTACCCCACTGCCGCTCCTCGACTTGCAAGTATACATGCACATTCCGTGAATAAACCCATCGGCCCTCGACACGCAAATGTATCTGTATGTTGCAAGAATAGGCACTGCAGACACTCGACACGCGAACATACTAATTGTCCTCTCGAGACAAAACACACAAATCCTGGAATGCATCCGTTGGACTGAATCCCAAGAGCATATACCTACGTTTTCCAAGTCCCATCACATCAAAACTAGTGCCTGTCCATAAGTTGATTATTATTAACACACAAATTTCCACTCTCTGGAGTTAGTGTATCCTGCTGGACTTAATTCCACAAAATAACCCCAAGACCCAACTGGTCCAAATCCAAAAAATCTCATCTACCGGTTCACAGGATTCCCACTCAACTCCTAGAGATTCAAAAATCAAATATCAACACAAAATCTTTCATTAAAACTCTTAATTTCATCATCAAAACGTTTATATCAAGAAAACTTCTTTAATCAACAAAATCCAAGTTTTTTCAATATACTCATAAATTTCCAGAACTGAAATAAAATATTAAATCCATTAAATAACTGAGAATCATATTTTGAAGTCATAGAATATCACAAAATATTAATCTCTTCGAATACCATATATATTCCACTTTATAAAGTCATAGAAATACAATTTAAATTCTATTATAAACAAAATATATAACTATCTGTAAAATACTGTAATCGTAGCAAAAATTTCATCTAAAACAGTAGATCATTATCCATAATATTAAAGAAACAATCGTTCAAAAAAACAGAGAAAAACTCAACCAAAACAATCAGCTAAAGCACTAAACTCAACCAAAACAGTCAGCTAAACTCAACCAAAATCATAGCTTTGAATTTCATGCACCTTTTTACCGATACTTCGTTAAATCTTTGTAAAATCACAAATTTGTAAAATAAAATTCCTAAGATGATCAAATACAACTTTTCTAACATACTGGAGTTTATAAAACAAATCAAAATCTCATCAAGATCATAAAAGAGCAAATTTTCATAAAAACTCTTCAAAACAGTAAAAGTAGTGTGTATATATATATATATATATATATATATATATATATATATATATATATATATATATATATATGTATGAGAAAAAGGGGTATGAGCAACTTGCTCATTTAGTAAATAAGCAATTGATGATGTTGCATACATGTAATTGGAAAATCCTTAAAAGGGTTAGTTGTCCAATGTATCACATGCATGCCACATAATCAATTGCTCATTTACTAAATGAGCAAGTTGCTCATATCCATTTTACCCTATATATATATATATATATATATATATATATATATATATATATATATATATATATATATATATATATATATATATATATATATATATATATATATATGGTGTTTAAGCATCGGTTAAAGTATCAAGATCCATCAAATAGGAGTAGTATAATGTTCAATTTAACTTCAGAATGAATACAATCAAGATTCAATCAAAATTTCACAAAACGTCAATTTTCGACAACTTCTTCAAAATAGGGTATATATGAAAGTGTGTATATATATGTATATAATTGTCGGTGTGTATACATTAATTAAAACATCAAGAGGATCATTGTATATAAATAGTATAGTGTTCTAATTAATCTTAGTATCAAAACAACTCAAGATCCAATTCGAAAACTTCATAAAACACAAGAAATCAAGTTTCTGTCTGAATACAAGTCAGACCCGAAATAAAACCAAATTCAACCCTTCAAGAATTGATCTTTTTGATTCAAAACTCTCTTACAACTTGTTATGCACATAACCCAACTAATTACATTAGTTTACCCCTTGATTACAAGCAATTAGCCCATGTATTAGTCAAGTTTTATTTACCCAAACATCAAGAACAGATCATGTATATACATATACAATAAAGAACCATACTTTATTCATTTTTATGCATCAACATCATAAAACTCATTATACTCAGTCAAATCAGTAAGCATATGAAGGTAATCAACCTACCCATAATTTCTATTAGGTTCTTAACAATCTCAAGTCATCTATATAGGGTTTAAATCATCAATAGCATAGTTTTCATGAAAAGATTCAATCTTTATTCATCCATCATCATACAATCCCCTAACATGCTTTCTAATAGACAAATCATCACATACAACATGCATACAACAACAAGAAATCAAATATATGTCACTCACCTTATTGAAAAATCAACCAAAATAATAAAG
The DNA here is from genome assembly GCA_017893485.1 of Hemerocallis citrina. Classification (NCBI taxonomy): domain Eukaryota; kingdom Viridiplantae; phylum Streptophyta; class Magnoliopsida; order Asparagales; family Asphodelaceae; genus Hemerocallis; species Hemerocallis citrina. Next base: position 83,288,962 of record CM030363.1, read on the forward strand.
AGAATAAGAAAAGTCATTCCTTTCGCAAAAATCCAAGATCCTTGCTTTGAAACTCTAAGAAAACCAATAGTAAAATAATATTTTGTTTTTGCAGAGGAGGGGGATGGCTGTAGTGGCTCTTTAATAGGCCAAAATCTGGGTTTTTCTGATTTTACAAGTTATATGGAAACATCCCTCAACAAATTATTCCTTTACATGTATAGACATTTCTTTAATAAAATAGTTAAATAAGTTAAATAAATTAAAATAAAACCAAATTCCTTTACTACTGAGTTATCCAGCCATCAAGTATAGTCCAAGAATTAAAAAAATTCTCTTTGTAATATTGGAAGACTACTGGTAAAACCAAATCCCTTTACTACTGGTAATTTTGCACAAAAGTCACTCTCTATGTAATATTTACAAATATGTCAAATAAATATCAGAAAAATTCATAAAATTCATAAATAATAACTACTAATAAATATTAGAATTTCCAAACAAAATTTTTGAATTTTAGTTTCAAAGAAAAATATTTGCACAAGGTTCAACTTAAATTCCATATTTGCAAAAAAATACCATATATGTTTAAATCTTTACAAAATAAACTCTAAATATATTTTAAATAAATTTTATCTTTAATAATGACCATGGCCAGCCCAAAAAGCAGCAAAGACGGATTTTCCTTATTTGTTTGAGATCCAATCGGCTTTTTATATAAAAACCCCTATCTTTCGAAGTATTTATAAAAATAGTTTTTTCATTCAGAAAAATTCCAAAATTTAGGATATAATCCATTATAAATAGGAGAATTTATTCAGAATTTTAAAATTGGAGATTTGCACAAAAAAAAGTATTTGCACGTGTAAAATTAATAAAGTCATAAAACAGTTAAATTAATTTAAATAAATCTAAAAAATTAAAATATCATAAATAAATGAGAAAAATTAATCATTAACCATAAAATTTTAAGAATTCAAAATTTTCTAACTTTGCATGTGTGTTGCATGTGCAGAATAGCAATTTCAAGAAAATAGTCAAAATAGTCAACTTTACCAATTTAATATTATTTAATAATGCAAAATAAATCATTTTATTTTGCGGGGTGTTACAACATAGGACCATCACTAGAGCTCACAACTTTTTTGAAAGTTTGGGGTTCACCTTCAAGCATAAAAGTCAAAAAATCTGGACCAATTTTTTTTCCACTCTTTGTTCTTTTCCTATGTCTAGGTTCCTTCTCAACTTCTTCATCTTGGTTTTCACTATCTTCCTTAGATTTGCATAGAAATAGATCTACAAAGAACGATGTATTTCTAGACTTCATTATCGTGTTCTTTGATATATCAGGAATATCAGAATTGTATACTAAGAACCGATAAACACTACTATTATGTGCATAGCAAATAAAAATGGAATCAATCGTTTTTTGGTCCTATTTTCACTTTCTTAGGTAGAGGTATTGCCACCTTGGCAAGACATCCCCACATTCGTAAGTAATTGTAGGATGACTTTGTTCATTTCCATAGTTCATATGAAGTTTTCTCTTCTTTCTTTTTTGGTACTTTATTCAAAAGGTAATTAGCTGGAAGAATAGTTTCTCCCCACAAGTTTGGTGGTAAACCAGAACTTATTAACATCGTATCCATCATTTTCTTCAATGTATGATTCTTTCGCTCAACAACACTGTTGGACTGAGAAAAATAAGGTGCTATAGTTTCATGTATAATCTCATGCTTAGCACAAGTATCAGCAAATGACGATTCATACGCTTCACCTCGGTCACTTTTTAGCATCTTAATTTTCTTGTTAAGTTGATCTCAACTTTATTTTCATAGAGAATAAATTTCTCTATAACTTCGTCATTGCGTTTAAGAAAATGCAAATAATAGTATTTTATAATGTCATCAACAAAAGTAATAAAATACTTATTAAAGCTCTTGTTTGTATCATTTTTAAATAACAAAATCACCGTGAATTAAATCAAAGGGTTCAGTATTTCTTTCAACACTTTTAAATGAAGATCTTGTTAGTTTCACCTCACCACAAGTTTTACACTTATGTTTGGAATCAATTTGAAAATTTGGTATATGATTCAAATTAATTAGTATAAGCAAAGTATCTTAATTAACATGTCATAGTCTACTATGTCACAAATTAGAAGACTCAAGCATATAAGTAAAAGAGCTAACTTTATAGATATTCTTAACCATGGTCATTATATTGAGTTTGAACATTCTACCACTCATGCATTCTCTACCAATATACATTCTAGTTTTCGACGAAATAAATTTATTAGACTCAAACACTAAGCAAAATTCATGATTATTGACCAAAGAACCAGATACCAGGTTCTTACGGATTTCAGGTTCATATGCAACATTGTTCAAAGTTAGTTCTTTCTCAGAAGTCATCTTCACGATTACCTTGCATTGACCTTTGATTTATGAAGTATTCGAGTTCCCCATAAATAATTTCTCCCAATTCTCTAATGGTTCGAAAGTGAAGAACATACTTCTGTTGTAGCAGACGTGGCGGGTAGCTCCAGTACCAATCCACCATTCTTTGGGGTTTGAACCCATCAAGTGAAGATCTTGTTAGTTTTGCATAAATACAAGTTTCAAACTTATGTTTGGAATCAATTTGAAATGTTGGTATATGATTCAAATTAATTAGTCTATGTAAAGTATCTTAATTAACATGTCCTAGTCTACCATGCCACAAATTGGAAGACTTAAGCATATAAGTAGAAGAGCTAGCTTTATTAATATTCTTGACCATGGTCATTACATCGAATTTGAACATTCCACAATTCATGTATCCTCTACCAACATACATTCCACTTCAAAAAAACAAATTTATTTGACTCAAACACTAAGAGAAATATGTGATTATTGAGCAGAGAACCATATACTAAGTTCCAACGGATTTCCAGAACATATGTAACATTGTTCAGAGTCAGTTCTTTCCCAGAAGTCATCTTCAAGATCACACATTTGCCTTGGACGCATGACCTTTTCAGATCCTCTGTTGTCTTCTTCAATGTGATGCCTGATAATCTGATCATCAATGCTCATTTCCTTTCACTTGTGCCTCAAGTTATTTTTGAAGTCTTTCCAACCTGTTGATAATTTTTAAATAATTCGTTCATTATGTAGTTCCTACATAGGTAATCAGAACTTTTGCAATCATCCACATCGGCGATGAATTGGAGATTTTGCTTATCTTTTTTTATGATTTGGAAAGTTCTGTCCATTGAACTTCTCAGGTTTCACCCTATGAAAAATGTAATGTGTGTGTGTGTAGGGGGGGTGAGGGGTTAGTTGGTCTGACATTCGTGTCCGCAGGATGTGCGGCCGCCCACAAGTCGTATGTAATCCGGTCCAAGATTTGCACCCACCCTGCGTGCAAGAGAGAGCATTCTGGCTTGCTTTCTTACAATGCCAAGAGAGGGTTTATTATATATACCCTTCTAATAGTTATGATTTTTTCGATATGGGACTAAAGTCCGTCAACTCAATTTCAGACATCAAGTGTCTCACTTTGGGAGACAATTTCTCATTCACCTCATAACCGTTTTGAGCAAGTAAATATATGATTTTGATGTACTCACGAAGGAGAACACAAATCCATAAAGATATCTCACTAATTCAAAGTGGATCTTACTCAAAAAATTGCTTCAAAACTTGTTCGTAAAATGGTATTAAATCACCCATATTCTAACATAATTTACATCTATGTTTCAAACAAATTGAGTTTAGACAAATCCGATGCCCCAAGCCCCTATTGAATATGTTGGAATTTAGTATACATTTAAAACCTTTATTTTATTGTTTATTGTCAACATTGTCTTGTGGCCCAATGGTTAAAGTTTTGGGCTCATATGAGGTTGAAGGATCAATTCTCATCTTCCACTTATTATATATGTATAGATAATATCTTTGACCAGGAACATATCAAAAACATTTTCCTTATCAAATGCTACTAAGCATTTTTACTAGTAAAGAAAAATCAATGAAACCTTTTTATGGCATTTAAAGAATCTGTTATTATGAAAATAAATCAATGTTTTGATGGCAAAAAGAACGGAAACACTTTTCTCTTCTTTGGTTATAAAAAGAGGATTTCTGAAGATGATCTTGATCGCATACGTGAGTGTTACAAGATCCCAAGGGAATTTAGTTTGATTTACCAGGCCCTGGAGTCAGAGCCTGTTCATCGATTACCCCCGACTTGTGTTTCTTCCTATTCGATGCATTTCATGCGGGGCTTTGCCTCCCTCTACACCCATTTGTTAGAGAAGTTCTGCAGTGGTACGGTTTGAGCCCCGTTTAGTACTTGCCGAATATGTGGAAGCACGTGAATGGCTTTGTATTGCAATGCCAGACGTTGGGGATCGAGCCATGAATGAGTGTATTGAGGACACTCTACAAGCTTCATCAGAATGTCATGGCAGAGTTTATATTTTATTTCACTCCTCGGCGGGGTGTGAAGTTAGTCGACAACCCTGATTTGGTCAAGTTTTGGAAGGATAAGTACTATATTATTCGCAGTAGAGAGCCGTAGGGGATCCCTACGACTTGGAGAGTGGAGATGGCGAAGAGAATGAAAATAGACCCTGTTCTGTGCCCCAAGGAGGAGGGTATGGTGAAGACTCTTTTACAACGGCCGCCTCTGAGTTGGAAGGAGATGACAGAGGAGGCCTCTTCATGGGGTCTTAGCCCGACCGACTCTAGTACGCAATTTTTTTTTGCATCACATTTCATCTAAGTTGTTGTAGTTCCTTCCCTTTTAAAACCAATTTGTGTTGTCCATTGCAGAAGCCGCTGACATGGACTTTGATGTGATCGTGGCGAGGCAAGCAGGGTTGAGCTACAAAGCCCCCGAAGGGAAGACGAGGAATAGGACTGTTACGAAGCCTTCTCCTTTGAAGGCAGGGAGGGGTTCGACGGATGCCGCTCCGGGGGAGGATGTAGTACCTTTGCCTGCTTCTTCAACTACCCCTGTCGCTGGTGGTTTCTCTTAAGCTTTAGCACTTGTGCTCGAGGCTCCCCCTCTTACTGCAAGGCCGACGAGATCCTCACTGATGAGCTGAAGAACATCTTTGTTCTGGACTGGTAGGTTAGGAGGCATGACGACTTCTTTGGGGATTCAATGAGTTGTATGCAGGCGATTCGCCATCTTGCGACCCCCAAGGATAGAGCTGTGATGGCCTCGGGTCTATTGGCGATTCCGCCTTGGTGATATCTAATGTAACCCATGTTTTCCATTTTATATATTTTTGGGGGTACTTTTTCTTTTTTGTGTATTTATTCAGCTTGTATCCCTTTTTGGACCATGTATTGGATCTTCATTTTCAATATATCCATCTAATTGGTTTTTGCCTTTATTTGATCTTCTTGATTTGATTGTCAGTCTATTGTTTCATCTCTGTTTGATCGAGCTCTTATTTTTCTTTGATCCTCATTATTTTTATTGTTCATGCCTTATTTTATTTATTTGTTTATGCCCATCTCATTATCAGATCACTCTATTACTTCTTGTGGATCTTCTATATTAAATCCTATTCAAACCCTTTAACCCATTCTCATTTCTTATTGGATCCTCTACTCTACCCATTAACCCATTATAACCTAATACCCTATAACCCATCACATTAAACCCATTATCAATCACCCTAAACCCAACTCTACCCATCAGCCGTCACTCAGCTAAACCATATTATATACTAAACCCTAATCTTCATATCCCTGTATATATACACCCATATATATTTACCCTATTCATCACAACCCTAGCGCCATTGTCTCTCTCTACATCTCCCGACTCTTCACCCACTCCCGCACCTTTCTGCCTCACCCTCAGCGCCGCCCTACCCTGGTGCAGCCCCTCCTTCCCTTCTCCTCCTCCGCTGCAGTAGTGCATCCAGCATCCTCGACGTCAACAGCAACACCATCTCTCGGTGTCTCTCCCCCCTGGTTGTGCTGCCTTCTTGCGTCGCTAGCCTGCCAGACAGCTCCTCTCGACGCCCTGTGCTCCTCTCGACGTGCTGCAGCAGCAGCAGCATCGCGATGCTGCGACCTGTTGGATCATGTAGGCAAGGCAAATAACACTAGGGGGGAGGGGTGAATAGTGTTGTATAAAAAATAATCAAGTATTTGAACTTTTCGTTTTGTCTAGTTGACTGGGGCGTCAGATAAGAAGAGTATTTTATACAAGTCTGATCAGTCGACTGATAGCAGAAACTCAGTCGACTTACCAGACAAGTGTTCGAAGAGTATTTTATACAAGTCTGATTAGTCGACTTATAGAGGAGACTCAGTCGACTTGCCAGACAAGTTTTCAAATAAAACACAGAGAAATTGAAATGCAAGTGAAGAAAATACAACCACAGAGAGAGTCAACACAGAGTACGGAGCGATGTATCCTGGTTCGGTCCTCCCGATCTACATCTAGTCCCCATGCAACCCACTTGAGATTTTCCACTATTCTTAAAACAAATACAAGAATACCCTATGGCGTTTGACAACAACCTTGCCAAGCCCATAGACCTCTCTCACCACTAGAGAGAGCACACCCACTCTATAACCTAGAGTGAAAACCCGACTCTACAACCTAGAGCTCTACTATCCAATTGAGATGACCACTCTCACAACCCGAGAGTGAACAACAAAAGAATTACTACAACCTATAGCCTTGTTTGTGATTTGTGATTTTTTTATGGTGGCTAATAGGTCAACTTCTAAAATCAGTTTAAAACGAATTCAATGTTTACTAGACTGCTTTTCAGAGAACCAAGACTTAGAGAATATGAATGCTTTTAGAGTGCCTGTTCTTTTCAAAACCAAAGGCTTGAAAACTTAAGAAACAAATGCTTGGAACCTTTTCATGGTGATTCTTATGCTCTTTTTATAGAGAGGAATCATAGGAATGTTGAAGAACAGTTCCTAAAACTGAATTAAAATAGATAGTAATTGTTTTGAATTTGAAAAACAAGTTTTAAAATCAGAAAACTATTGAAACGTCTTGAACAGTCGACTGGGTTTCTATAATGAGTCGACTGATCAAAGTTTGAATGAGTTTAGACAGTTTTGTATTAGGAAAGTCGACTGGTGCCAAATAGCAGTCGACTGGTACTTAACAGCTGAACTTATTCAAGCTTATTTCGATCTTTTTAAGTTTTAAAAACACTCAATTATTAAAAGATATGTGTGAGTGTGTGTGATAAGGCTATTACAGCATTCTAAGACTCAAAGAATAAAAAGTTACAATTGTTACAAGACTCTTAATACAACACATTTGAAGCGCTTGAGTCTTGTCTTGAACTTGAGTCTTTGACGAGAGCTTGAGCCAATGTCTTTATATCATGAAGCTTGCTTGATCAATGTGGCTTGAACTAAGTTCTTTGTGGCTTGATCAATTCTCTTTGAAAGCTTCATTGAATCATCATTGCCTTTGTGTATTACTTCATGGTATTGATCTTGATACACCCTGCAATATATAAGTGATAGCACAACTTTGCATTGTGTTGTAGCCATCAAAACCAAGAATCAACACGACCTCGGACCGTCCCCCTCACCTTCTTCCACGTCTTCCGTCGATAGCAAGTCGCGACCCCCTTGGCCGCCGTCGTATTCTCATCCATCTCTCTCGCTTTCTTTTGGTGTGCGTGTGTGATCTCGTTGTGCTCGTGCGTTCTTTGTTCGTGGTTCATGTGGTTCATTCGTTCGTTCGTTGGTATTGTGTTCGTGCCTGAGAATCCGTTCCCATTATTCTCTTTGCATCGTCATTCCCGTCGTCATCTCTAAGGCAAGTAGCTTGTATTAATTTCTGTTGCAAATACAAGTACTAAATACCGCCTGTAGTATAGTTATGTTATAGAGACAATTTTGGTGCAAAACCCCTGTTATATCTTGTCTCTATTGTGTTGACCCGCCCGTAGTTGTCACATTACACACATGACATGAAATAGCTTAGAGATAACCACTTCTTGTTGTATACATGTATGTTGTTCGTGATTCATTACTTGTTGTATGATCTTGTATGCATGATGTGTTCGTTGTAGTATAACTCGTAGTAGACTTGTCAAATACCCTATACCATGTTGCTTGGATACCTAGTATATCCTATTCCACGTTTGGTTATGTTTTGGATGAGTTTCATATGAACTAGTTGATTTTGTGCATGAAGAATATTTTCTGTTTTGCCGGTTCCCTGATTTTGATCAGTATTTTAGAACCTATTAAGGTCAGTATATGAAAATTATTTGTGAATATAAATTATAGAGAATTCTGTCTACTTTCCAGATTTTCTGACTGATCTCAGTTTCGATTTGTGAGTTGCAAGTTATGATTATTTTACTACAGATTTGTTTAAAATTCCAGATCCATCTTTATACGAATTCTGTATGGTAATTTATTTTTATACTATTGTTAAAGATAATATTTTGATCAAATATTTTGCTGGTTACATCTAGACTTAATTGGTATTAACCCCTAATTTTTGTGGATTTAATTGATGACTTTTATGAACTATTCTATACTTGCAAACAACTACTATACATGCAGAATTTTTATACTGTTCAGTAAAGATATATAATTTCGACCTGATTCTATTTGCTTTCTATAAAATCTTTGTGAATATGAATTGTAGCATACTGTATCTATTTTATCACCCTTTTGATGGATCTTGATTTCGATTTATATTTTGTGAGATATTGCTGTTTAGTACGGCTGTGTTTATGATTCCAGATTTACAAAACTACTGTATCTTTATGTTTTCTGATTTTACATGACTATTCTATTTATATTGTAAAATTATGAAACTTTATTTTCTGTTACTAAACATACTAGGGAATACCCCAGATTTTTTTTGGATTTAATCAGTAAGTTTTTGTGCCGTTTTTTTGTTTTTGAATACAAACTTCTAATTTCTGGCTGAACACGTTTTCTAGATTAAAATCTGTTTTGAGACTTATTTTTATGAAATACCATATGACTTATATATATTTTCTGGATTCGTCCGAGAGTCCTTTTTCCAGATTTTCTGACCGATCCAGATTTGCACTTTTGTAGCAACGGAAATTCCAGATTTAGTGCAGTACTGTCTTGCTGTCCGGGACTAGAATTTTCGTCGTTCAATCATTTTATGAGTTGTCTTTCCTGTACATGTTTATCTTTTAATCTGAACATGTTACCTATTTATACCATGTTATTCTTGTCCTGTTTTGTGATACATACATGCTTGTCTGATAATAATAACAAAATAACCAAGCCGGGGTTAAAGGAAAGATCTAGTAGTGGATAATATAGAAATGTGTACTTGGAAGGGGGGCCGTGTTTCCCACAGGATTATGTGTTACGTGTTCATGAATACATGATACACGACTCTGTCTGTCTGATTACCCTGACTACACACTTCCCTATAGGAAAGTGCACTCAGAAGAGAACCCGTAGGTTCTATCTGTCTGTCTAGATCTACATCTGATATCTGTCTGATACCTGAGTACACGGCTCTATAGAATCCCCTATGTAATCTAAACATAATTTGTTTGAATGTAGGAACCATGTGGTAAAAACGTGAGAAGCATGAAGTGCTACCTTGATAGAAATAAATACAAGACTTGACATAACCTGACATCTGTTATCTGTCTGACTGTTACAGACTAATGGGCATCTGTTATCTGTATATCTGTCTGCATACCAAATGACACTTGACATCTGTTACCTGTTTACCTGTCTGCATGACACTTGACATTTGATACATATCACCTGTACTTGTTAGTACACTATGTTACTTGATTCTGTTTTCTGATTTATGTTAGACATTCTGTTTTGCTCTATCATATCTATTCCATGCTATGTTTGTTTCTGCTATTATTTTATATTTGTTTATTTTTCCTGTACTTGTGCCTGCACTACAAGCGGTCTGTAACTTGCATTGACGGGCATTTTTGTTTTCTTTTTCTCTTCCTGCAATTTGTTAAATTGCAGATTATGGTGATCAACTGCCTGATGGAGTAGGTGAAATGAGATTTTAGTTCCTGGATTTCTTGCTACTATTATTATTATTATTTCCTGTTTCTTATTTCGAATAAGTGCATTTGCTACTTGGATTATTTTATATTGGGCAATGTGACCCAGAATAATTGACTTGTTCAGATCTAGTTTATTTGAGATTATTAAATTTTGTTTTAAGTAAATTCCTGTTGGTATATTGATTCATATATGCATGCGTGGTTGACTTCTTTTGCTTCATACTCTGATTATTCCTGTAAAATATTGTAAAGATCCTAACAGCTTATGGATGATGAAAATCATTCGCTGGGCTTCGTCACGTATCCGTATTCCGTATCTCTTTTTTGGGAAGCGGGGCATGATAAGTTTTTTAGTGGTATCAGAGCCCAGGTTTGGCTAATGTATTGTTTGGCTCGATCTGGGATTGGTTCAACAGTAAACAGACCATGCATACATAAATGAATTATAATCAACTTTGATCTGGATGCTGATTGTTTTTTGTCTCGTGCAGACCATGGCTTGCAGAGGTTTTACTTCTTGTCCCCAGGAAGATCAGCCCGGGCTTGATGCCATTACCAATGTGTTGGAACGGTTGATCAATATGCAGCAAAACCATAGTGACCATGTGATGACTGCTTTGGAAGCTGCTTGGGTTCCGCCTCTAGCTGTGCCTATGCAGGCAGCTCTCCCTGCCCATCCGGATACAGTCACGGACTTCATGAGGCTGCATCCTGACAGATTCTCAGGCACTGAGATGCCTTTGGAGGCCAAACAATGGTTGATTCGGACTGAGTAGTTGCTTTTGGCAGCACGAGTTGCCGATGCTGATAGAGTGGATGTGGTAGCCATCTAGCTAGTGGATCTGGCTCATATTTGGTGGAGGTCGGAGTCCGAAAGACTCGAACGGCCTATCACGTGGGCCACGTTCACTAGGAGCTTCTTGGAGAAGTTCTTCCCTAGCAGCACTCGAGTGGAAATGGAGCAACAGTTCCTGGCCCTGAAACAGGTTGGTCATTATTCTATTATTGAATTTTGTTACATATTGTCCATGCAATATTGTAACATTAGACTTTCTTGAAACAGGGCTCCAGGTCTGTGGATGAGTATGTAGCGGAATTTACAAGACTTAGCCACTTTGCAGCCATTCTTGTGGCAAACGAAGAGGAAAGGGCTCGTAGATTCACACTGGGACTTGAGCGAGAGATTCGGGTGCAGCTTGTCTCCCTTCGCTTGCATAATATGCTGAAGCTCTTGAAGCAGATCAAGCTCAGGAGCAAGCTCGTAGTGGATTGGCTCCTTCCTAGTGGATTGTTCCGCACTCTATTGTTGCTAGCCTTCTGGTAGGCCGATTCAAAGACCTGTTCCAGCCCATCCTGTCAGGGCAACTCCCTACTCTTCTGCTATTTCTTGGGGATCTAGTTTCTGCGACTTCTGTCAGATGGCTAGGCATGATCACAGGAACTGTTGGCGTGCCAACCGCCGGTGCTTCAGGTGTGGCACTACTGACCATTCAGTGTGGGATTTCCCTGCAGCAGTGGATGGCTCTTCCAGCTGGGGGTCCAGTTCAGCAGGTAACCCCAGCTCGCGGTCTAGTCAGGACACCGCTTCCTCCTCAGCGCCAGATTGTCGGTCAGCGAATCGCTGCTCCCAGGAGAGGTCAGGCTTTCAACCTGACTGCTGCAGATGCTGAGTCAGCAGAGGGTTTTTTTGCAGGTGTTGTTCTTGTTTGCTCTTTTTCTGCTCATGTTCACTTTGATTCCGGGGCAACCCATTCCTTCGTCTTTTCTCGGTTCGTGGCTCGCCATCGGTTGGAGTGCAGCATCATGTCAGAGGCTTGGAATATTGTGACAGGTGGTGGTGTTGTCTTTTGTTCCCGGGAGTGTAGGCAGTGTCCCGTGGTTATTGGTGGTGCAGATTTCAAGGCCGACTTGATTATCATTGGGAATTCAGGATTCGATGTTATTCTCGGTATGGATTGGTTGGGTGAGTCCCACGCCATTATTGATTGCCGTAACAAGAAAGTTGTATTTCGAATCCCAGGTCGCACTGAGTTTGAGTTCCATGTCGGGGAGATGTCCCTTGGCCGAGTTAAGACTGGAGTTGATCAGGAGGTTTATGCGATGGAATTGCATTCAGGCTGTAAGGCTGTGCCTCTAGTAGTACGGGATTTCTTGGACATTTTTCCAGAGGAGTTGCCTGGCTTACCCCCCTGAAAGGGATGTGGAGTTCGGTATTGAAGTTCAGCCTGATACGACACCATATCGAAGAGTCCCTACAGGATGGCACCGGTTGAGTTAGCAAAGCTTAAGGTGCAAATTCAGGATTTGCTCGATTTGGGGTTCATCAGACCCTATGTTTTGCCGTGGGGTGCTCCAGTCCTCTTTGTCAACAAAAAGGATGGTAGTCTTCGACCGTGCTTGGATAATCGGGAACTGAACAGTGTTACTGTGAAGAACCGGTATCTATTGCCCAGATCGATGACTTATTTGACCAGTTGAGCAGAGCAGCTATTTTCTCAAAGTTGGATCTTCGTTCTGTTTACCAGCAGGTCAAGGTGAAGGCGACTGATGTACAGAAAACTGCATTCAGGACCAGATATGTGCACTATATCTTGTGATGTCGTTTGGGGTCACGAATGCGCATGCTGTATTTATGAGTCTCATGAACAGGGTCTTTTCCCAGTTCCTAGATAGATTTTTGGTGGTTTTCATTGATGACATTTTGGTGTATTCTCAGAATCGGGAAGATCATGCTGAGCATCTTAGGTTGGTTCTGCAGACTTTGAGGGAGAATCAGCTCTATGGGAAACTCAGCAAGTGTGAGTTTTGGCTCGACAGGGTTACTTTATTAGGGCATATCATCTCGGGTGTTGGTATTTCTATGGATCCGTCTAAGGTTGAGGCTGTGAAGGATTAGGCAGTTCCCAAGTCAGTTTCAGAGGTGAGGAGTTTCCTTAGTCTAGCTAGCTATTATCAAAAATTCGTCCAAGATTTTTCGAAGATAGCAGGACCGTCGACTAAGCTGACTGGGAAGGATGAGAGGTTCAATTGGCCTGAGGCTTGCAGTGAGGCTTTTGCTGAGTTAAAGAGCAGGTTAATGTCAGCACTAGTGTTGACTATTCCAAATGGTTCAGGCGGATTTGTAGTTCACTGTGATACTTCGAGCAAGCGTCTTGGAGCAGTTCTAATGCAGAAGGGCTGATTTGTTGCTTATGCATCGAGGTAGTTGAGGCTGTATGAGAAGAACTATCCAACTCATGACTTGGAGTTAGCGGCAGTGATCTTTGCTTTGAAGCTGTGGAGACATTATTTACTTGGGGACCGAGTGGAGATATTTACAGACCACAAAAGTCTCAAGTACGTCTTCACCCAAAAGGAGTTGAAAATGAGGCAAAGGCATTGGTTGGAACTTATGGCCGATTATGACATTAGTTTGTAATACCATCCTGGTAGAGTGAACTTGGTGCCAGATGCTTTGAGCAGGAGACCGGCAGCTATGTTCCTGACTCAGCAGAGAGATTTGGTTGAGCGGATGCGAAGGTTGGAGTTGGATGTGTTGTTTCTGAGTTCTGACCGGAGTTGTTTGGTTCTCCAGCTTCAGTCGTCTCTTGTTGATTAGATCAAAGAGGCTTAGGCTAGAGATGTGCAGTTGCAGGGTTTTTGAGCAGAATTTGAGGCTAGTACCAGAACGGATATGGTTATTCATGCTGATGGATCGCTTCGTTTTGGGTCCAGGTTGTGTGTCTCGAAGGGTGAAGTTCGTCAGAGGTTGCTTGAGGAAGCCCACCAGTCATCGTATTCTATTCATCCTGGAGGTTCTAAGATGTATCAGGACTTGAAGCTTCATTTCTGGTGGCACGGTATGAAGAGGGTTGTGGCTCGGTTTGTGTCTCACTGTTTGATCTGCTAGCAGGTAAAGGCAAAGCATCAGAGAACCGCAAGACTTCTTCAACTGCTTCCCATTCCGGAGTGAAAGTGGGAACATATCACTATGGATTTTGTGACCGCTTTGCCGAGGAGTCCTAAGGGTCATAATGCCATTTGGGTTATTGTTGAGCGATTGACGAAGAGTGCTCACTTCATTCCCTTCCGTGTCGGACAGTCTATTGAGAGCCTAGCTAAGAAGTACATGCAAGAGATCATCAGACTTCATGGGGTTTCGGTCAGTATTGTATTCAACAGGGATACGAGATTCAGATCTCAATTTTGGGAGAGTCTTCAGAGTAGTTTGGGGAGTAAATTGAAGTACAATACAACTTTTCATCCCCAGACTGATGGATAGTTAGAGAGGACCATCCAGATTCTTGAGGACATGTTGAAGTCCTATATGCTGCAGTTCAGTGGATCATGGGAGAATCATTTGCATCTCGTATAGTTCTCATACAATAACAGCTTTCATGCCAGTCTTAAAGCTGCACCGTTCGAGGCACTTTATGGGCGGAAGTGCAGATCAGCAGTGTGCTGAGATGACATTGGTGAGAGGAAGTTGTTGGGTCCGGAGTTGATCACCAGGACAGTTGATGCAGTGACTCAGATCAGGAAGCACTTGCAAGCAGCTCAGGATAGGCAGTGGCGATGGGCTGATCAGATGTCCATCGGAGAGCTTTGGAGTTTGAGGTTAGTGACCATGTTTTCCTAAAGGTATCGCCTTGGCGGGGTGTTATTCAGTTAGGTGGTGGGGGCAAGCTCAACCCTAGGTTTATTGGACTGTTTGACATTGGGAGCGAGTAGGCAAGGTGGCCTATCGTCCTGCTTTGCCGCCAGCTTTATCAGGAGTGCACGATGTTTTTCATGTCTCACAACTCAGGAGATATATCCGAGATAAGAGCCACGTGATCGACTATTCTGAGTTGACCATTCGGCCGGATTTGACTTGTGAGATTTTGTCAGTTGCTATTTTGGACCGACAGAAGAAAGTGCTTATGAACAAGGTCATCAAGCTGGTTCATGTTTCTTGGAATCCTCACTTGCTGGGTGAGTCGACTTGGGAGCTGGAGGAGGAGATTCAACAGAAGTTTCCTCATCTGTTTGAGTAGTTTTTTGTTTTGTTTTTTCTTTTCTTTTCGGGGTTACCCTATATACCTCTTGTTTGAATTTCGAGGACAAAATTATTCTTGTAAGGTGGGTAGGATTTGTAACCCCTGTTTTCCATTTTATGTATTTTGGGGGTATTTTTTTCTTTTTTGTGTATTTATTCAGCTTGTATCTCCTTTTGGACCATGTATTGGATCTTCATTTTCAATATATCCATCTAATTGATTTTTGCCTTTATTTGATCTTCTTGATTTGATTGTTAGTCTATTGTTTCATCTCTGTTTGATCGAGCTCTTATTTTTCTTTGATCCTCATTATTTTTATTGTTCGTGCCTTATTTTATTTATTCGTTTATGCCAATCTCATTATTGGATCACTCTATTATTTCTTTTGGATCTTCTATATTAAATCCTATTCAAACCCTTTAACCCATTCTCATTTCTTATTGGATCCTCTACAATACCCATTAACCCATTATAACCTAATACACTATAACCCATCACATTAAACCCGTTATCAATCACCCCAAACCCAATTTTACCCATCAGCAATCACTCACCGAAACCCTATTATATACTAAACCCTAATCTTCATATCCCTGTATATATACACCCATGCATATTTACCATATTCATCCCAACCCAAGCGTCGTTCTCTCTCTCTCTCTCTGCATCTCCCGACTCTTCACCCACTCCTGTACCACTTTGCCTCACCCTCGGTGCCGCCCTACCCCGGTGCCCCTCCTTCCCTTCCCCTTCTCCGCTGCAGTAGCGCATCCAGCGTCCTTGATGTCAGCAGCAGCACCATCTCCCGGTGTTTCTTCCTCCCCTAGTTGCGCTGCCCTCTTGCGTCGCCGGCCAGCCAGACAGCACCTCTCGCGCCCTGTGCTCGTCTCGACGCACCGCAGCAACAGAAGCATCACGATGCTGCGAACCCGAACCGTCCCCCTCACTTACTTCACCGTCCTCCATTGATAGCTAGTCGCGATGCCTTTGGCTGCCGTCATCTTTTCATCTGTCTCTCTTGCTCTCTCTTGCTGTGCGTGTGTGATCTCGTTGTGCTCATGCGTTCTTTGTTCGTGGTTCGTGTGGTTCGTTCGTTCATTGGAATTGTGTTCGTGCCCAGGAACCCGTTACCTTATTCTCTTTGCATCGTCGTTCTGATCGTCGACTCTAAGGCAAGTAACTTGTATTAATTTCTTTTGCAAATGCAAGTACTAAATACCGCCTGTAGCGTAGTTGTATTCTAGAGACAGTTCTGGTGAAAAACCCTTGTTATATCTTGTCTTTATTGTGTTGACCCGCCCGTAGTTGTCACATTACACAAATGACATGAAATAGCTTAGGGATAACTACTTCTTGTTGTACACATGCATGTTGTTCGTGATTCATGACTTGTTGTATGATCTTGTATGCATGATGTGTTCGTTGTAGTATAACTCGTAGTAGAATTTTCAAATACCCTATACCATGTTGCTTGGAAATCTAGTATACCCTATTCCACGTTTGGTTATGTTTTGGATGAGTTTCATATGAACTAGTTGATTTTGTGCAAGAAGAATATTTTCTGTTTTGCCGGTTCCCCGATTTTGATTAGTATTTTAGACCCTATTAAGGTCAGTATATGAAAATTATTTGTGAACATGAATTATAGAGAATTCTGTCTACTTTCCAAATTTTCTGACAGATCTCAGTTTTGATTTGTGAGTTGTAAGTTATGACTATTTTACTGCAGATGTGTTTAAAATTCTAGATCCATTTTTATACGAAATCTGTATGGTAATTTATTTTTTTACTGATGTTAAAGATAATACTTTGATCCAATTTTTTCATGATTACAACTAGACTTGATTGGAATTAACCCCTAATTTTTGTGGATTTAATTGATGACTTTTATGAACTATTCTATACTTGCAAATAACTACTATACATACAGAATTTTCATACTGTTCAGTAAAGATACATAATTTCGACCTGATTCTATTTGCTTTCTATAAAATCTTTGTGAATATGAATTGTAGCCTACTGTATCTATTTTATCACCCTTTTCACGGATCTGGATTTCGATTTATATTTTGTGAGATATTGCTGTTTTAGTACTGCTGTGTTTATGATTCCAGATTTACAAAACTACTATATCTTGCTGTTTTCTGATTTTACTTGACTGTTCTATTTATGTTGAAAAATTATGAAACTTAATTTCTGTTACTAAACATACTAGGAAATACTCCATATTTTTCTTGGATTTAAACAGTAAATTTTTGTGTCGTTTTCTAGTTCTTGAATACAAACTTCTGATTTCTGGCTAAATACGTTTTCTGGATTCAAATATGTTTTGAGACTTATTTTTGTGAAATACCATATGACATATATATATTTACTGGATTTGGCCGAGAGTCTATTTTTTAGATTTTCTGACGGATCCAGATTTGTACTTTTGTAGCAACGGAAATTCCAGATTTAGTGCAGTACTGTCTTGCTGTCCTGAACTATAATTTTCGTTATTCTATCGTTTTATGAGTTGCGTTTCACCTGTACATGTTTATCTTTTAATCGGAACTTGTACCTGTTTATACCTTGTTATTCTTGCCCTGTTTCGTGACACATACATGCTTGTCTGATAATAATAACAAAATAACCAAGCTGGAGTTAAGGGAAAGATCTAGTAGTGGATAATATAGAAATGTGTACTTGGAAGGGGGCCTGTGTTTCCCACAGAATTATCTGTTACGTGTTCATGACTACAAGATACACGACTCTGTCTGCCTGATTACCCTGACTGCACACTTCCCTATAGGAAGGTGTACTCAGAAGAGAACCCGTATATTCTATCTGTCTGTCTGGATCTGCATCTGATACCTGATACACGGCCCTATAGAATCCCCTACGAAATCTAAACGTAATTTGTTTGAATGTAGCAACCATGTGGTAAAAACTTGGGACGCATGAAGTGCTACGTAGATAGAAATAAATACAAGACTTGACATAACCTGACATCTGTTATCTGTCTGACTGTTACAGACCACTGGACATCTGTTATCTGTAAATCTGTCTGCATACCATCTGACACTTGACATATATTACCTGTTTACCTGTTTACATGACACTTGACAACTGTTACATATCACCTGTACCTGTTACTACACCATGTTACTTGATTCTGTTTTCTGATTTATATTAGACATTATGTTTTGCTCTGTCATATCTATTCCATGCTATTTTTGTTTTTGCTGTTATTTTTTATTTTTTTATTTTTTTGGTACTTGTGCCTGCACTACAAGCGGCCCATAACCTGCATTGACGGGTGCTTTGTTTTCTTTTTCTCTCCGTGCAATTTGTTAAATTGCAGATTATGGTGATCAGCTGCCTGATGGAGTAGGTGATATGAGATTTTAGTTCCTGGAGTTCTTGCTACTACTACTATTATTATTATTATTTCCTGTTGCTTATTTCGAATAAGTGTATTTGCTACTTGGATTATTTTGTATTGGGCAATGTGCCCCAGAATAATTGACTTGTTCAGATCTGGTTTATTTGAGATTATTAAATTTTGTTTCAAGTAAATTCCTGTTGGTGTATTGATTCATATATGCATGCGTGGTTGACTTCTTTTGCTTCCTACTCTGATTATTTCTGTGAAATGTTGTAAAGATCTTGACCGCTTATGGATGATGAAAATCATTCGCTGGGCTTAGTCACGTATCCGTATTCTGTATCTCTTTTTTGGGAATCGGGGCGTGACATCTAAAGCCACTATGGCGGTTGTCTCTATAGTTTCTTTGTTGCATGAGTCCTTTCGGAGCGTAGTAGTAGTTGTTCCTTTTTTGTGACTTCGAATCATTTTTCTCTTACAGATCGCCTAGCAATTTGGTAGTTTGTTGAGGAGTGTGGTAGAGGAGCAGAAGGAGTTGACAGAGGTGGCTGATAGGGCGAAGGGTGAATGGTTGAAGGCCATTAAGGAGTTAAAAGCGGCAGATCTTCAAGGGGAGACTCTGGCAGCGTGGGTCGCCCAGTTGGAGGCTGACTTGGCCAAGGAGAGGGAGCAGGAGGCTCGGGATAGGGAAATTGCGGCGAGGGAGAGAGAAGACACCGTGACGAAGGCGGAGGTGTATCTTGCCACAAAAATGGAGAAAGCGTATGCCAAAGCCCTCAAGCACGTCTATGAGTGAGCCAATAGTTTTGATAGCTTGGGGTATTTGATGTACAGTTTTTCCCCTGTCGAGGAAGAGGAAGAGGAAGAGGAAGAGGACGCCGCTGCAGATCCTTCTACCGCGATCATCGAGACTTCGGGAGTTGCGGGGGGAATTGGAGGCGCCTATTCTCTTGTGGTTCCATCGACCGAGGTGGAACCTTGACTCTTCTGTTTTTCCTTCTAGCTTTTGCCTTAGTTTTTAGTTTTGTATTGATGCTTAATAGCGGACTGGCCACCGCTTAATGTATTTTCTTTAAGGAAAATTTCTTCGATGTCTTGAAACTTGTGTTGAGCTTTAGCACTTGAGTCTATGTGTGTGTCTTGTAGCCTTGGTTGTACTGTGGTAGTGATCCAATGTTCTTTTCTACTAATAGGCCGTTACGTATGTTGGGTGCGACTCTCATGATAGCAAGAGTGCCCGTCTCTGTACTAAGCTCCATGTGATAGAGCTGGGACTTTCTTGCTCACGACATAAGCTCTCTAGGGAAGAGGTAAAGCTTGGCTATTTAAGGAGAGTGTTGATCCGAAGAGATATCGAAAATAGGCATCGTGACGAAAGTCTACGGGAGAAAACTTTGGTCAGAGTGGAGGAATATCCTTATGATAGCGGGGCTCCCATCACTAAGGCGAAGGTAGGATGGAGCTTGGAAGTGAAATCTCTTCGCCGTTCTTTGCTCGCGGCTACCACCAAAAGGGTTGAGTTGAAGAATGTAGTTCATGAGAAGAGTTTAGAAGTGGCTCAACTGAAGAAAGAAATTCACAAGCTTTCGGGGGGAGACTCGTCCTAATGGTTCGGTGTGCGCGAGTACGTTTCTCTAGAAGATTAAGGTGAAGAATACCCAACTCAAGGAGAGGTTTGTTGAACAATAAGTGGAGATTCATCGGCTGTAGCGGCTCATTGAAGGGGTTAAGACGTGGAGTACTTCCTGCTCCTGTGACGAGATAAATAAGGGGAAGTCGTTTCACGGGTTTTCATTGCGCCCGTACGAGACCTCGAGAAATCCAGGAGATGCCTAGAGTGGGGTGGCAGGTTCTTTGAGTGTTGCCTCTGTTGAAGAGGCAAGGCGTGTCGATGTTTGCATGGCTCGTACACAGTCAGCGGACTTGGTTTTTCCTACTGAGCAGTCAAGGGAGCAGAGCGGTGCTCTTCTGCCCCCAGGGGGGGGGGGTGTAATCCGCGCGTCTCTTATTAGAAAAATCCATTTGCCACGAGGAGGGAAAGGTGACTCCGAGGGAGACTTGTAATCTTGTAAGGGACCTGTAATCTTGTACAGACTTTTTCTCCCATGACACTTGTAATCAGAAATTAATGTGGAACAAAAATCTTCTAAGTGTTCATGCTCTTTCTTTTTGTGTTACAACTTTTATGTTTGGGGATTTTTTGGGAGCACTCGAGTGGCGTACCGTGCTCCACGCACTCGCTTGGGTCAAGTGGCTAGAGCGATTCTGGGAACTATAAGTGGACACCACACTTGTCCGGGTTGTTTTGGGAGTACACGAGTGGAGGGCCGAGCTCCACATACTTGATGGGGGGTAAGGGATTAGAGCGGCCCTGTGAACCATGAATGGACTCCGAACAGGGTGACGACGAGTTTTTGGGAACACTCGAATGGCGAGCCATGCTCCACATACTTGCTCAGGGGCAAGTCGCTCGAGGGGCCCTACGAACCATAAGTGGACTCCAAACTTGTCCGGGTTGTTTTGGGAGCAGTCAAGTGGAGAGCCAAGCTCCACATACTTGCTCGGGGGCAAGAGGCTAGAGCGGCTCTGTGAACCACGAATGGACTCTGAATAAGATGACGATGAGTTTTAGGAGCATTCAAATGGCGAGCCGCACTCCGCATACTTGCTGAGGGCAATTCGCTAGAGGGGTCCTACGAACCATGAATGGACTCCACACTTGTCCATCAGGGTGCTTAGTGAGCGGATGGTGTTGCTCGGAAGTGAAAAATGTGTTGTTTCTTTGCTTGTATTTGATCGTGTGTATTCGGTAAAGTTACAAAAGAATTTTACAAAAGAAAAACAAAATTTTATAAAAAAATAAATTAGACGGCTGCATGATTGCAAGCCTTTATTACATGTTGTGATCGTTATAATTGTCGAACTAGCTACTAAATGAGAGCATTAAGCGCCATCTTGGTACTTTATTAGGTGCTCAGCATTCCAAGTCCTTGATATCTCCCCCCCCCTCCCCAGGTCTTCAAGTCTTTAAGCTCTCGGGTGAACCACTTGTGAGGTCTTGTACGGTCCCTCCTAGTTGGAGGCGAGCTTTCCCTTCTTCCGTGGGTTGGATATCTTGAGCTTTTGAAGGACAAGGTTCCCCTATTTGAGGTTGGACGGACGGGCCTTTTTGTTGTAAAAATTTTCTAATCTCTGCTGGTAGATGTTTCTTCTTATGACGGACTTCTCTCGGACTTCATCGATGAGATCTAAGTTGGCCGGGAGGTCATTTGAATTCTGCTTTTCGTTAAAGGAGAGAAGGCGAGGGTAATGTAGTCCTTCTTCTAGTGGGATGAGAGTTTTTTTGCCGAAGGTGATGTTGCATGGGGATTCTCCCGTTGGGGTTCTCTTCGTGGTTCTGTAGGACTAGAGGATGCTCGGGAGTACTTCAACCCATTTTCCCTTTGGGGCTTCACCAAGTTTTTCTTAAGGCCATCTAAGATTTTCTGGTTGGAGTTCTCGGCTTGGCCGTTGGTCTGGGGATGCGAAACGGCTGAGAAGCATTGTTCAACTCCCAGATCGGTGCAAAACTTGTAGAACCCCTAGCCAGCAAATTAAGTTCCATTGTCGGTGATTAGTATGCAGGGAATCCCGAACTAGCATACTATGTTCTTCCAAAAGAACTATTGGAACTTGTGTTCTGTGATAGTTGTAAGTGGTTCTGTCTCGATCCACTCTGTGAAGTAGTCGATGGCAACTACTAGGAAGATCCGTTGGCTTATGGTGGGAGGAAAAGGTCCGAGTAGGTCCATTCCCCACATTGCAAAGGGGATAGGGCTGGACATAGAGCTAAGGTTGGCTTGTGGCACCTGCTTGATAGGGGAGTACTTCGGGCATAGGATGCATCGGCAGACTTATGCTTGGGCATCATCGAGAAGAGTTGGCCAATAGTAACCATGGTTGAGATTTTTATGTGCAAGAGACCTCTCGCCTAGGTGACTACCCCCTATTCCATCATGTACTTCTTTGAGGGTGTATTCGGCCACTTCGGGGGAGAGGCATCTTAGGTAAGCTCGGCTATCAACTTAAGTGTAGGAGCGCTTGTAGAGAAAGCCTTCGACGAATGTATATCTCTCCGCCCTTACCTAAAATTTTCTCGCTTCTATCACAGGGAGGACTCCCTTGTCGAGGAAGGCGACTAAGGGTTTCATCCAACAATCTTCGGGTGTCTAGGGGGTGAAGGACATGAGCTCCAGTGCCTCATCTTTGATGCTTGGCTTGAGTAGGACCTCAATCAGCAAAGTGTGGTCAAGCCCATTGAGTGAGAGGGCATTGGCTAGCCCATTTTCTTCGCGTGGGATGCATATGACTACAGCTTCCTTGAAAGTGGCCATGAGTTTTTTCACGTGGGCAAGGTACTTGATCATGCGGTTGTCTCGGGCCTCATACTCGCCTTGAATTTAGTACACTACCAATTGGGAGTTGCTAAACACTCTAACTCTTTGTGCCCCTGCCTTCTTTGCTAAGAGGATCCCGGCGATGAAAGCTTCATATTCGGCTTTGTTATTCGAAGCTGGGAAGTCGAGATGCAGTGAGTATTGGAAGGTGAACTCGTCAGGACCTTGTAGGATGACATCGGCTCCATTCCCTCTGAGACATGAGGACCCGTCCATGTATGCTCTCTACAGTGGGGGGATGTCTTCTTTCTTCGGGAGGATCATGGATAGTGCTCTCTACAATGAATTCGGCTATGGCATGGGCCTTGATGGCATTTCTTGGCTGATAAGTGATGTCATGTTGGCTTAACTCGATGGACAACTTCATAAGTCTTCTGGAGCTCTCTGGCTTGTGGAGGATTTGCTTGAGCGGTTTATCGGTGTAACCCCTGTTTTTCATTTTATGTATTTGGAGTGTATTTTTCATTTTTTTGTGTATTTCATCTCTCTTGTATTTTTTCTGAACCGTATATTGGATTTGTTTTCAATATATATTCAATTTATTTCATTTTGAGCTCCTTGTGTTTGATTAATTGCCTCTTTGATCGTTTTTCATTTATTTTGGTCATTTCCTCACTTTTGGTCTTGATATCTTTATTTTTATTTTCCGTGGTGTTTTGGTGGAGTTTTGGTGGTATTTTCCCTTTCCCATGATTTTTGACCCCTAATGAGATTTTTCAAGAGCCATAGAAGTCACTCCTATTTGTATTCCTACTTGTATTTGACCCAATATCCAAAACCCATTTGGATACCTATTACTAGTTACTAATACCCACTACCCAATAACCCACATTCAAACGCTATATATAAACCCTCCTTAACACAAACCCTAACCGTAACATCCTGTCACGCCCCTCTTCCCACTATACGGAAATACAGGCACGCAACTGAGGCCCAGCGAATGATATACATCATCCATAAGCTGTACAATTATAAGCTCAACAAGACATTTATAACATATTTACGCAGGCAAATATAATGATCACATGAACTGAAAATAAAATAACCATCATCCAGATAATACATCAACATCGGGTTAAGTTGCCCGGGAATACAAGGTTCCATAATTAAAACAGTACGATAAGCAGTTCGCTATAACAACTAGATAAAATAGCGACTGAAAGAAAAACAATATGAAGTAGTAATAAAACAGCAACGATCATTTAAAAAGTCTGTTCTGCGGGTCCATCAGTACCTGTATAATTATTAACTCAAAGAAAAATAGAAAAGTACCCGTTAGAGCAAGTTTCGGGCAGCAAGTAGCAACAAGCAGTAAATGGGGTAATATAACAAGATATAACATGGAAGGAACAAGAAGTAGAAGTACAAATACAATACGGAAGTAAGCAAGGAACTGGGACATTATGATCATGTAACTAATAACCGTAAACTAGTGTAACAAGACTTCAAAGTATAATCAATTGATAACCAAGTCTTAGCCAATCGATAATCATGTAATCAAGGATCGAGAGTCATGTAATCAAGAGTCATGTAATCAAGAATTATGAAACCAAGAATCCAGAGTAATGTAATGAAGAGTCACGTAATCAAGAATCATGCTTAGTGAAAATCTCAAGTTTATCTGTTTTATTAACTTATCTAGTGCACGCAATCCTGTATTCCATACCACAAGTTCGGTGCATATCAATCATGTAATGTTTAGACTTAAGTAGTGAATTCTACAGGATTATGTACTCAAGTCTTCCAGTGATAGTATCAAGACATGTAATCATGAATCATGTAATCGAGAATTATGTAATCAAGAATCAAGAATCACTATTTCGGAAATACGGGCCCCCTTCTGAGTATACTCCCCTATGTTGTCCACTATTAAGTCGTACCCTTATAACCCCGGCTTGCTATTCTTTTATAATTAATTATGAACATGCAGTTGGTACGACTAGTGGAATGGTGTAATCAAGACAGTTTAATCAAGGAAAATATCAAGGGCAGTAATCATGGTATAAGATGAAACGGGTACATGTATAAAATTCATGCTATCAACCTATTATATCTATGCAAGTTATTATTATAAGAACAATAATACACTCAGTTCATTAAATATGAAAAATAGCAGGGTTTATATGCAAAAACGTAGAGATGAATTTTTAGACAACTTGACATATTTGCATTCAAACTCACTTTTTGTTGTTACAGAAAAGAAAATCCGATTCTGTCAGAGATTTTAGAAAGTAGACTCTCTTCCGGTTCCAACGCATATTCACATGATACATTCTGGAGACAGTAGCTATGCGTACAAATTCATTCTTCGCTGGGTTCGATGTTTCGCGTGCATTCTGAAAATTCTGAGTCACAATACTAAAATTGCAATATCTCACAATCTATACATCGGATTGAGAAACTGTAGGATGTTCCGGATATCTACACTCGAAGGGTTACGATTTTCATGTAGAAAGTGTTTCGATCCAGTGTCGGAAACATGATCGAATTCTCAGTACAAGAGTCTGGTTAGTGATCCCGTGTAGGTTCAGAAATTCACAATATGACAGTACTAAAATCGTGATATCTCACAATCTATACATCCGATTGAGAAACCGTCAGTTGTTCTGGATTTGGGACTCGATGGGCTACGATTTTCATGTAGAAAATCTTCAATCCAGTATCGAAAACATGGTCGAATTCTTAGTGCAAGGTCAAGAAATTTAGATATAGCAAGGTTGAATATTCGATATTCGATAACACGATTTGAAATGTGTTAACGGTTCACTCTTGAGTTGATATAGCATGGAAAAAGTGACTAGAATGGAATTTGACAATAAAACATGATGATAACTAGACTACTTGCCACGAGTCCAAGGAATATGCTTGTATGAGAACAAAAAGAGTGTACAAGATACTTGCCTTACAACGTGACGAATTCGGTGGTGGTGTTGACCACAGAAAGAAGAAGCAACGTGGCAACGGACGGCGGTACAATGGTGGAAAGAATGGTGGAAAAACGACAGCGAGCGAGCAACGGTAGCAACGGTGAGCGACGGTAATGAGCGACAACAACAACTAGGAGATGGCGCGGCATCGGATTGTTTTTCGGGGTTCACGGGGCCGTAGAAATGGAGTCGTCGGCTCGAAGGTAGAGGGTAAATTGAAGCTCGGTGTTGCTTGAGTTCTCGGGTGTGAAGAAGGCAGAGGAAAAGAAGAAGAAGTGTAGAAGAAAAGAAGAATAGGTAGTGAGAATGGTGCATGTATGTATGCTTATATATCGAAAGAAAGGGAGATGGACAGCATGGTGCATGCAAGGTGTATATTATATATATAATATAATATATAGTATAGGTTAGGAAGAGGTGTAGAAAAATGAGAGGAGAGATGTGGAAAAATGAGAACAAGGAGGAGAAGTCATGGTGTTAGGCGTAGAATCAGGCAAAATTTGACTGTGAGTGAGTGATTTGCGGAAGTGAGTTAGGATTAGGATTAGGATTAGGATTAATCAGGGTTTAAAATTTGTATTTAAACTCCGGTCGAAAAATCACAAAATTATAGAATTGATCAGAAAAAATATTCTGGCTTTAGATAAAGAGTCCAAAGAGAAAAATTAAACTGATCTGAAAATTGAAGTACAAAAATTCACGTATTAAAATACGTACTACTGAAACAGGGAGTTACAATCCTACCCACCTTACAAAAAAATTTCGTCCTCGAAATTTACTTAGGCGGAATATAGGATAGCTAAGAAGAATGCAATACTCTTCAACTGAGAGTACAACGGAAGATAAAAGAAACAAAGAGTACAAAGGCATGAAAACAACTAAAGACAAATTGTGCACCCTCAACTGGAGGACTCAACAATTTAATGTCTATGCTCAGAATCTGAACCACCGACATCGCTAACATCCTAGTTCAGCTGAGTCACAAGCTTATCTCGCTCTGGCACATACTCCTCCAATTTTCTGAGTAACTCCTTAGGTGATGGAGCTGAAATCAAGATGCATCTAGCCTTGCTGGATATAAAATCCTCAGCCATAGCTGAATCTATGAAAGACAGAAGTGAGTTGTAATATCCATCAACGTTTAAAATACCCACCGGTTTGCTGTGGATCCCCATTTGAGCCCATGTGATCACTTCAAACAACTCCTCAAGTGTTCCATAACCTCCGAGCAAGGCTATGAAAGCATCAGCAGCACGAGCCATTTTAGTGTTCCTATCATGCATGTTAGAGACAACTCTAAAATCTCCCATAGTTCCCCCAGTAATCTCTTTCGGCATCAGTGACTTGGGAATCACTCCCAAAATGTGTCGGTCACCAGCACGAACAGCGTCAGAAACCAGGCCCATCAATCCTATGCTCCCACCACCGTACACGAGATCGATATTCCTTTCTAAAAGCTCCTTGCCGAGCTCGATCGCGGCTTCTTGGTAGCTAGCTCTTTCGCTAGAGCTGCTACCATAAAATACACAGATCCTGCTGAATCTCGATGAAGATGAAGAAAGTTTCTTCATACCCACTTCTCCTTCTTCTTGTATCGATTTTCTCTTCATCCCCACCACCGATTCTTGATCTTTTCCTTCCATTTGCCAAGAAAATCCGAGCTCCTACTCTCTCTCTTGCTTTCTTGCTCCTGCCTCTGCTACTGGATTCTCACTCTCTCTTCTCCGAGCTTGCTCCTGAGTTGCCTTCTTCTTGCTCTTCTTCCCTTTCTTCCTCGGCTTCTCTCTCTCTTTCTTTCTTCCCCGACTTCTCTCTCTTTCTTCTTCCTTCTTCGACTTCTCTCGCTTTCTTCTTCCTCTTTCTTTCTCTTTTTCTTTCTTCTTCTTCTTATCTTTTCTTCATTAATGCACCGTCCCCTATAACCGGCCTATGGCCAATGTTTACACTTTGTTCCCTATCCATTCTAAATATAATGTCGAACCCTGAGATGTTGATGACGATGAAGTTTGCTTTGAAATTCATTCCACGAATCAATAAGGGACTCTGCTACGCTTCCGCTGCGCCACTCTGATGGTGATGTTTCTCGCTGCTGATATCAAGTGATAGCGATCGATGAATTGAGCAGAATTAAGAGATTGGTAACACGAAGATGTTGATTGTCAAACTTATTTGGTAAAATAGGCCCCACCCACCAAACAATGTTGAAAAATTATGGCAAGATTGGTGCCACAAAGAAAAATTGGAGAAATAGGAATGAAGAATTTGTCAGTTACTTATCTCTCATTCCTATAAATGTGAGGTTTAGGAAGAAGAAAAAAAACTAAGCAAGACAAGAACAAGAAACAAGCAGAAATGAAGAAAAAGAATAGAGTGTATATTTGTAAGGTATAGTAACACCAGTTTTAGAAAATAGTGAAAAGTCTTCTTGTTGTTATAATAAAATATAATACAAGTTTTCAATTTCCAATTTGTTTGCCATTTAGCCCAACAAAACTCCTACTCTCTTTCAACAGAAGATTTAAGAAAATAGGGATAGAAAGAAATAACTGGTATGATACTCAATAATGGATTGGTCGATGAGAATGATGCAATGTACAGAAGGTAACAAACGATGCAGGAACTGAAGCATGACTAGATCGAAATATACCAGTAACTGTTTCTTTTTTTTTGGTGATCTCTGCCTCCTCTGTAATCAGGTAATGAGCCTGATTACACTCTCCAGTCTGTCATCAACTGGGATTTGATCCTCCTATTGGTGTGACACTCTTTCTCTTCGGGCAATCCCGAACCTTGTGATCATTCGCTCCGCATGCAAGACACAAGTTGTTGGCTTTCCAGCAGTTCTTGCGTATGTATCCAACTCGGTGGCAATAATAGCACTTCTGGTCCGTCTTCAGAGTCGTCGATGGGTAAGGTGATGCTCTAGTAGTCGGGATCTGAACTGGCCTCGTACCAGTCCACCTGTAGACTGTGCGACAGTAAGGAGATGTAATGCCCCCTGAACGGTATTCCACCCTCTACAGATCTGCTCCTGGGTATCGAGCATGGCGATGTAACTCTTATGCTGGTGCACAAACAAGTCCCATTGAGTTAAGTTTGCGACATACTGTACCTATCTGGATTAGCTCTCACAAGTTCATTTTGCTCTTGCTGTAGCTCCATCATTCGTTGCATCTCCTAGAGAATGGTGACGATCTCCAATAGTTCATCCCTGGGTGTAGAAGTCAAAGAGCCTTCGTGAACCATAGTCTGAAATGCATAATCGAATGAGGTAAATCTCCAGATGGCAAGTTGGTTATTAACATTCATGTGATCCACGTGGTGTGTATATTGTTGAGTTTAGCATGGTTCGAGCCTAGGCTCTGATACCACAAAAAACGTGTCACGCCCCGCTTTCCGCTATACGAAAATACAGGCACGCAACTGAGGCCCAGCGAATTATATACATCATCCATAAGCTATACAATTATAAGCTCAACAAGACATTTATAACACATTGACGTAGGTAAATATAATGATCACATGAGCTGAAAATAAAATAACCATCATCCACATAATACATCAACATCGGCTTAAGTTGCCCGGGAATACAAGGTTCCATAATTAAAACCGTACGATAAGCAGTTCGCTATAATAACTAGATAAAATAGCGACTGAAAGAAAAACAATATGAAGTAGTAATAAAGCAGCAACGATCATCTAGAAAGTCTGTTTCGCAGGTCCATCAGTACCTGTATAATTATTAACTCAAAGAAAAATAGAAAAGTACCCATTAGAGCAAGTTTTGGGCAGCAAGTAGCAATAAGCAGTAAAAGGAGTAATATAGCAAGATATAATATGGAAGGAACAAGAAGTAGAAGTACAAATACAATATGGAAGTAAGCAAAGAACTGAGACAACATGATCATGTAACTAATAACAGTAAACTAGTGTAATCAAGACTTCAAAGTATAATCAATTGATAACCAAGTCTTAGCCAATCGATAATCATGTAATCAAGGATCGAGAGTCATGTAATCAAGAGTCATGTAATCAAGAACCATGTAATCAAGAATCAAGAGTCATGTAATGAAGAGTCATGTAATCAAGAATCATGCTTAGTGAAAATCTCAAGTTTATCTGTTTTATTAACTTATCTAATACATGCAATCCTGTGTCCCATACCACAAGTTTGGTGCATATCAATCATGTAATGTTTAGACTTAAGTAGTGAATTCTATAGGATTATGTACTCGGGTCTTCCAGTGATAGTATCAAGACATGTAATCATGAATCATATAATTGAGAATTATGTAATCAAGAATTGTGTAATCAAGAATCAAGAATCACTATTTCGGAAACACGGGCCCCCTTCCGAGTATACTCCTCTATGTTGTCCACTATTAAGTCGTACCCTTATAACCCCGGCTTGTTATTCTTTTATAATTAATTATGAACATGCGATTAGTACGACTACTGGAATGGTGTAATCAACACAGTTTAATCAAGGAAAATATCAAGGACAGTAATCATGGTATGAGATGAAATGGGTACATGTATCGAGAGTAGTTATTATAAAGTATCAAGTGGTATAAAATGCATGTTGTCAACCTATTATATCTATGCAAGTTATTATTATAAGAACAATAATACACTCAGTTCATTAAATATGAAAAATAGCGGGTTTATATGAAAAAACGTAGAGATGAATTTTTAGACAACTTGACATATCTGCATTCAAACTCACTTTCCCGTTGTTACAGAAAAGCAAATCTGATTTCGTCAGAGATTCTAGAAAGTAGACTCTCTTCCAGTTCGAATGCATATTCACATGATACATTCTTGAGAAAGTAGCTATGCGTACAAATTTATTATTTGCTGGTTTCGATATTTTGCGCGCATTCTGGAAATTCAGAGTCAAAATACTAAAATTGCAATATCTCACAATCTATATATCGGATTGAGAAACTATAGGATGTTCCGAATATTTAGACTCGAAGGCTACGATTTTCATGTAGAAAGGTTTTCGATCCAGTGTCGGAAACATGGTCGAATTCTCAGTACAAGAGTCCAGTTAGTGATCCCGTACAGGTTCAAAAATTCACGATATGACAGTACTAAAATCGTGATATTTCACAATCTATACATCCGATTGAGAAACCATAAGATGTTCTGGATCGGGACTCAATGGGCTACGATTTCCACATAGAAAATCTTCAATCCAGTATCGGGAACATGATCGAATTCTTAGTGCAAGGTCAAGAAATTTAGATATAGCAAGGTTGAATATTCGATATTTGATAACACGATTTAAAATGTGTTAACGGTTCACTCTTGAGTTGATATAGCATGGAACAAGTGACTAGAATGAAATTTGACAATAAAACATGATGCTAACTAGACTACTTGCCACGAGTCCAAGGAAAATGCTTGTACGAGAATAAAAAGTGTACAAGATACTTGCCTTATAACGTGATGATTTCTGTGGTAGTGTTAACCACAGAAAGAAGAAGTGACGTTGGCAACGGACGGCGTCACAACGGTGGTAAGAATGGTGGCAAGACAGCAGCGAGCGAGCAACGGTGGCAACGGTGAGCGACGGTGATGAGCGAAAACAACAACGAGGAGATGGCATGGCGTCGGGTTATTTTTTGGGGTTCACAGAGCCGTAGAAATAGAGTCGTCAGCTCGAAGGTGGAGGGTAAAGTGAAGCTCGGGTGTTGCTTGAGCTCTCGGGTGTAAAGAAGGCAAAGGAAAAGAAGAAGTGTAGAAGAAAAGAAGAATAGGTAGTGAGAATGGTGCATGTATGTGTGCTTATATATAGAAAGAGAGGGAGATGGACAGCATGGTGCATGCAAGGTGTATATTATATATATAATATAATATATAGTATATAGGTTAGGAGGAGGTGTAGAAAAATGAGAGCAGAGATGTTGAAAAATGAGAAGAAGGAGGAGAAGTTGTGGAGTTAGGCGTAGAATTAGGCAGGATTTGACTGTGAGTGAGTGATTAGCGGGAGTGGGTTAGGATTAGGATTAGGATTAGGATTAGGATTAATCAAGGTTTAAAATTTGTATTTAAACTCCGGTTGAAAAATCACAAAATTATAGAATTGATCAAAAAAAATATTCTGGCTTTTAGATAAAGATCTAGTCCAAAGAGAAAAATAAAACTGATCTGAAAATTGAAGTACAAAAATTTACGTATTAAAATATGTACAACTGGAATAGGGCGTTACACATCCACAAATCCTAGCCTCCTTTCTCTCTCTCTCTCTCCTTGCCGGCCTACATCAAACCCGAGCCCCCTCACCAACAGCCCGGCCTCCCCCTATTCCAGGCCAAGCACCTCCATCTCCACTCCGGCCACCTCCATCTCCATTTCGGCAACCTTCACAACCCGAACCCCCTTCCTTGCTCCATCCCCTTGTGCCGATCACCAATCCAACACCACCATCATTAACTCTGGCATCAATCCCCTACTTTTCGTTGTGGTGTTCTCAAAGTGGGTGCTTGCCACTTTGATCGTTGCTTCTAGGAGGATCGTTCGTGTGGAGATTTCGTTCGCAGTTGCTTGGATTCGTGCTTGTAGCGGATTTTGTTCGTGGGTTTTGCTTCTAAGATTGTTTGCATCGTTCTTCATCCCCAAATTAAGGCAAGTAACTTGTACTCCAATTCATTTGTTTGACACAAGTCAAAAACTTTACCTATACTGTAGTTGGATCTAAAGACAACCCTAGATTGTGTTTTCCTTGTTGGGTTTTGTCTCTATTATGATAATTTGGCCATAGATGACTCATGACACAAATCTTGACATGATATAACCTAGGATTCGCCCATTCTTGATTTCTAGTCATGTAGGTAAAAATTTGGATGAAATTGTGTTTTGGTTGATACCCATGTGAAATAATATGCGTGGACATGTTAATAACCCTAAATCATGATGTTTAGACACTTGGTAGGTTGTATTTCAAGTTTGGATGTGTTTGGATCAATATTCTTGAAGAAATGTTGTTTTTGTTTTGAAGGGTCAAATCTGTATTTTCTGGATGTTCTGTATTGTTTGCTATTTTCGACTGTGCTACAGTCAGTATCTTGATTTCGGTATAAAATATGAGTTTTAGATAATTTCTTCTATTTTCAAACCCCTCTGACCTTGCTTGATTTTGATTTCGTATGACTGAGTTATGGCTGTTTTAGTACATAGGTGTCGATCGTTTCTAGATTTTGTTTTTGGGTAATTTTGATAACAAACTATTTTCAAGAACTATTCTATACATATTATTTTGATTTTAAACTTTGGTCAGTGTTTATTTATTGATTTAGGGATTACCCAGAATTTTGGTGAATTTTATTGATAAGTTTTATGTGATGTTTCATGCTCGTTTCTAAAATCTATACATGTTGCATTTTGCTTGCTGTTCCGTAAAGAACCCTATTTTCACTATGATTTCGTATACTGTATGAAAAATGTTTGTGAAATCTGAAAGCTATTAAATTCTATCTATTTTCATATCCCTTTGGCGGAATTGGATTTCGTTTCACTGGTTGCG
Source organism: Hemerocallis citrina (assembly GCA_017893485.1). Classification (NCBI taxonomy): domain Eukaryota; kingdom Viridiplantae; phylum Streptophyta; class Magnoliopsida; order Asparagales; family Asphodelaceae; genus Hemerocallis; species Hemerocallis citrina. The sequence goes on from CM030363.1 coordinate 83,322,256, forward strand.
AGATATCTTAGTTTTTGTACAGCAGTGTTGAGATTTCCAGATTTGCTAAGCTATGTTTTCTTGATGCTTTCGTATTTTTGATGACTGATCTATTCTTATTGGAATATTATGAAACTTTATATTTTGGTTCTAGACATATAGGGGCATACAGATTTTTCCTGAATTTATTTGATAGGTTTTGACGTGGTTTTTCTGACTGAGAATTCGTTTTCCCTGATTTCTGACTGAACATGTTTTCTGTTTTCGAACCTGTTTTGAGTTAAGATGTTGTGAAGTACTATGTGACTTAATTATACTCGTTGGATTCGTGTGGATGTCTATTTTCCAGGTCCTTCAACGGATCCATATTTGCATTTCTGTAGTGACGGGATTCACTATTTTAGTACTGAACTGTCTTTCTGTCCTGAATATGAACATACACTGTTTTGCGCGTTTATGTGGCTGTATATCATCTATGCATGTATATTTGTTGCCCTGAACCTAATACTGATTATACCATGTTAATTTGACATTATTCCGTACACATTCATGTCTGTTGATAACCATAATAAAAGTAATCAAGCTGGGGTTTATAGAAAAGATCGAGTAGTGGGAAAGTATAGAAATGTGTACTTAGAAGGGAGCCCATGTTTCCCATATGATTATCTTTTATCTTATCCTGTCTACATTACTTTATGAAGGTGTAGAGGAGAAGAGAATCACTAGGTTCTATCTGTCTGTCTGGATCTGCTATCTGGCCCTATTTACATTACTTCTTATAGGAAGGTGTAGAGAAGAAGAGAACCACTAGGTTCTATCTGTCTGATCTAATTATCTGATATCTGTCTGAACCCTGAGTACACGGCTCTATATGATCCCCTACGAAATCTACAAACGCAACTGTTTTGAATGTAGCAACCATGTGATAAAAAGATGGCAAATGAAGTGCTACCTAGTTAGTAATAATACAAGACTTATAAAAATCTGAATCTGTATCTGTATCTGAAATCTGAATCTGCATTTGGTATACGTATCTGGCTATCTGTTATCTGATTAACTGATTATCTGTTATCTGTCTGACACTACCATGTGACACCATTACTGGACACTATCTGTATATCTGTTTGCATACTATCTGACACTTGACACATGTTAGTATACCATGCTAGGTCTGTTCTGCTATTAATTAGATTTGTTTAGTTTCCCCATGTGCTTGTATCCTACATTATTTGTGACCCGCAACTTGCAATTGACGGGTACTTTTTTTCTTCTTTTCTCCCTCTCCTGCAAATCTACTAATTGCAGATAAGGATGGACAACTGCCAGATGGTATTGGCAAGATGATGTATTAGTACTGGAGTTCTGCTTTATTATTATTATTAATTGTTGCTTGAACATTGAATAAAGTGTATTTGGTTTATTGGATATTATTTGTATTTGAGCGATGTGATCCAGGATATTTGATTCTGTCCAGACTCTGATTTATTTGAGAATATTGTATTTTGTTTCAAGTAAATTTTTGTTGGTACTGATATGGTTAAAAATGGGGTTAAATCGGAGCCGTCCAGATTGGGCACGAATCTTGATGTTCGGGGGTAAAACAGTAATTTCACATTCAAGTGGACCCAAGGTAGGTACTGAATCTTCTTCTCACAGATCCAATAACCCGCGAACGGATCCACACCTGTTGGGTTCGGGTCCCGACCCAAGGCGAACCCAAATCAACAAGGGGCAAATCAGGATCCCTGATTTAGCCAAATCAACAGCCCTGATTTGCTCCCACCGGGAATCATGGGCTAATTTCTCAAAACAGAATGGGAGGATTTTCCTCCTTGCTGTTAAGCAGGAAATCAGGCCCCTAACCGTTCCAAAGGCGACTATAAATATCACCCCTCTACCACCATGACCAGGTTAATCACTTCTTCACCACTTAAGCTCTTTCTTAATCTTTTTCTGATTACTGACAAGAGCGTCGGAGGGTGCGTCGCCGGAATCAACCCCGGTGTCCCGCACTTCCTTACAGGTTGCGGTGGGAGCAAGAAGGCTGAGTCAACTGTTCAGGTTTTTCTCGGACTTACAAATTCTAACTGTTTACCCCCACACCGAAATCAGCGGTAACAGATTGGCGCCGTCTGTGGGAAAAACCACACGAACAGCCTCAGCCCATTCTCCGTCGTCCTCTGCAGTCATGCCGCCGAAGAAGATCAGATCCAGAGGGTCGAACCGTGTGGGCAACCTCACCGACCCGGCGAATGAAGTCCCAGTCAATCCTATTCCTCAGTCCGACCTCCCTCCGCCGACCCAGCAGGTCCCACCTCCTCCTCCCAAGCAGCAGCCCAACAATGGTCCGTCCGGTCATAATGGTCGGAAGGAGAAGCAGCCCCTCAATCCGGGCCCTGACTCGGTCCATAATGGGTCCTCGGACTCGATGGCTTCTCATCATCCCGACCTCCGCATCACACTTCTGAACCTGCCAGAAGGACGACGACCTCCGAACCCATCTCGACGAGAGGCGGGCCCGAGAGCGAGCCTCCCGCCAGCGTCAAGGTGAGCGGTCCCCACGTCGCCGGGACGGCAGAAGGTCTCCGGACCGCAGAGGCCGAGCGGCGTCCCCCGAGCGCCGAAGGAGGAGGTCCCGTTCCCCCCGGGATCGGCGTCATCCGAGGGACCGAGATGTACCTATCAGTCGAGCCGAATTCCTCCAGTTTCAGGAGACCGTTCTGCAGGCTCTCAATCTTCGGCAGAACGTCCAGAATGCTCAGAGGGCTCCGACGCCCCCCAGGGATCCCAGTCCTCGGCGCCGAACCTGGAGCCCTTCCCCGGCTCCCAGCCTACAGCAGCGAGAACAAAGCCCTCGCCGATCCCAGGACTACCGGCGCCGCAGTCCACGCTCCCCTTCCTATGAAGAGCAGTCCGGGGGGTCATACGATCACCAGCGGAGGGACGACGCCCTCATCCGCCGCCTCCATGAGGTGGAAAGGCGTATCGGCCGCATGGACAGGGAGGAAGAGTCCCGAGCAGGAACCTTCCGTCCCAGCCGACCCCCCTTCTCACGGTCGATCATGGAGGCCCACATACCGAGGAGTTTCAAACCGCCATAGTTTGAAACATACTCAGGGGAATCCGACCCGGTCGATCACGTCGAAAGCTTCAAGACCCTGATGCTGATCCATCAAGATTCTGACGCGGTGCTCTGCAGGACCTTCCCTGCCACCCTCAGGGGGTCGGCTCGGGAATGGTATTCCAGGCTCGCCCCCTCATCCATCTTCTCATTCGAGCAATTCGAGACGCTGTTCATAACTCACTTCGTGAGTAGCCGGCGAGCCGAGAAGACAAGTCTTTCCCTACTGAACCTGCGGCAAGAGAGGGAAGAGAAGTTGCGGGACTATGTGAAAAGGTTCACCGCAGAGGTCAGGTCTATCGCCTCCTTGGACCAGTCCGTGGCCACCGTGGCGTTCCAGTCGAACGTCCTCAATGCCAACCTCCGATCGTCCCTAGCCAAGAAACCGCCGCATGACTTCGCCGACCTCCTCCTGAGGTGCGAGAAGTACATTCGAGCCGAGGAGGCTGAAGCCCTTCCGAGCTTCGGAGGGCCCTCCGCGGGTTCGAAGAGGAAGGCGACGGGGGAAGAAGGGTCCAAGAAAGCTCAAAAGGACATTGGCGGCCAGCGCCGCCCTCCCCCCAGGTTCGAAAAATTCACTCCCCTCACCACTAATGTCTCTACTATCCTAATGGAGGTGGAGAAGGAGGGAGTCATCCCTCCAGCTCCGAGGATGCACACCCCGGCGAAGAGGAGGAACAAAGATAAGTGGTGTCGTTACCACCGAGACCACGGGCACGACACGAATGACTGCCGGGCTTTGAGAGATGAGATTGAAGCCCTCATTCGGAGGGGGCAGTTGGCCAAGTTCGTGAAGGCTAACGATCGGACAGATCGCAACTCCCCTCCGCCTCGGGGGGCTAACAAGCGCTCCGAGCGGCGCGAAGAGACACCCGAGTTCGAGGAGGAACGAGTTCTGTACTTGATCCACGGAGGCCCCATGGGGGGCTCCTCTAATTCCTCCCGGAAGGCCTTCGTCCGAGAGGTCAACTCAGTCCATAGTGCCCCTCCCCCGAATGGTCTCGGCGTCCCTGTGTCTTTCTCCGATGCCGACCTTGAAGGGGTCCGAACCCCACACTGCGATGCCCTCGTCATCGACCTCCGCATGGCCACTTCAAGGTGCAGAGGATTTTGGTGGACAACGGGAGTTCGGTCAATATCCTTTTCCTCTCGGCCTTCCGAGGCCTGCAGCTGTCCCGAGACCGTCTCAAGCCGGCCGGTTACACTCTCCACGGGTTCACGGGGGTCCCAGTAACCGTCGAGGGGGTGATAACCCTAGACGTTACTGCGGGAAGCACCCTTACTACCCAGACCGAGCCGATGGACTTCATGGTCGTCGACGTCCCGGCAGCATATAATGTCATCCTAGGTGCCCCGGCCTAGCCGCCCTGGAGGCTGTCCCCTCGGCATACCATTTGAAAATGAAGTTCCCCACTCGGTCGGGAGTAGGGGAAGTCAGGGGAAGCTAGGAAACAGCCCGAAAGTGCTACATGACTTCCACCGGTGGACCAGTGCTCTCGCTCGAGACCCTGGAAATCCCCGAGCCGAAGGCCCGCCAGACGTCCGAGGCGGCGGACGAATTGGAAGAAGTGCTCTTCTCGGACGAGGATCCGAACCGGAAATTTCTCATCAGCAAATCCTTGCCGACCGCACTGTGTTCGGACCTGATTAAATGCATCCGGGACAACCGTGACCTGTTTGCATGGTCAGCCGCGGACATGCCCGGCATTTCCGAGGAGCTCCTCGTCCATCGCTTAAGTGTCGAATCGGAGTGCAAACCGGTCCAGCAGAAGAGGCGAAAGTTCGCTCCCGAGCGACAACAGGCCATCAAGGAGGAGGTCGATAAACTTCTAAAGGCCAAGTTCATACAGGAGGTAAATTATCCCGAGTGGCTGTCGAACGTTGTAATGGTTAAGAAGTCCAATGGCTCGTAGAGGATATGCATTGACTTCACCGACCTGAACAAGGCGTGTCTGAAGGATCCTTTCCCGCTCTCGAACATCGACACCCTTATCGACGCCACCTCGGGCCATGAGCTCCTCAGCTTCATGGATGCCTTCTCGGGGTACAATCAAATCCGAATGTTCCCTCCAGACATTCCGAAGACTTCCTTCGTCACCGACCAAGGCCTCTACTGCTACCGGGTAATGCCGTTCGGCCTGAAGAATGCGGGCGCCACCTACCAGCGCCTCGTCAACAAGGTCTTCCAGAACCAGATCGGTCGAAACATGGAGGTGTACGTTGACGACATGCACCTCGAGGAGGCCTTCGGCGTGTAGAGGAAGCACAGCATGCGGCTGAACCCGAACAAGTGTGCGTTCGGTGTCTCCTCGGGAAAATTCCTCGGATTCATGGTAAGCCTAGCGAGGAATCGAAGCTAATCCCGAAAAGATTAAGGCCATATTAGACATGGCTCCGCCTCGGAACGTCAAGGAGGTGCAAAAGCTCACTGGCCGGCTCGCTGCTATCGGCCGGTTCCTTTCGAAGTCAGGGGAAAAGTGCCTTCCCTTCTTCAAAGCACTCAGGGGGGCCAAAGGTTTTGAATGGGGCCAACCACAACAGGAATCATTCGACCAGCTGAAGGCCTATTTGGTGAACCCCCCCTGCTCAGTAAACTGATCCCGGGCGAGACTCTCTTCGTCTACTTGGCTGCCTTCGAGCAGACCTTAAGTGCTGTCTTAGTGAGAGAGGAGGACCGGGCCCAGAGGCCTATCTACTACGTGAGCAAGGTGCTCTGGGATGCCGAGCTCCGCTATCCGAGGATAGAGAAGATAGCCTACGCTCTGGTCATGGCAGTGAGAAAACTTCGGCCATACTTTCAATCCCACTCGGTCGTTGTCCTCACCGACCAACCCCTCAAGCAGATCCTCCACAAGCCTGAGACCTCGGGCCGGCTGATGAAGTGGTCCATTGAGCTAAGTCAGCATGACATCTCTTATCAGCCTCGGACGGCAATTAAGGCACAGGCTCTCGCCGACTTCATCGTAGAGTCCACTATCCCCGAGGTCGGCCACGTCCCGAATGGGCCCCCCATTTGGACAGTTTTCGTGGACGGATCCTCTTGTAATGAAGGAAGCGGCGCCGGAATCATACTGAACGGCCCTGACAACTTCGTCCTCCAGTACGCCATCCGCATGAACTTCAAAGTCTCGAATAACGAGGCGGAGTACGAAGCACTCATCGCCGGGCTCAGACTCGCCCGAAGTGCTGGAGCCCAACGCCTTCGGTTTCACAGTGACTCCCAACTAGTCGTGAACCAGGTCTCGGACGAATATGAGGCCCGAGACGAACGAATGGCGAAGTACCTCTCCAAGGTCCGGGACCTCCTGAGCCGGTTCGAAGAGGCCACCATCGAACGAGTCCCTCGGGAAGAAAACTCACAGGCTGATGCCCTCTCCAAATTGGCTTCGTCCTCACTTCAAGGTCTCGAACAGACCGTGCTGATCGAAGTCCTCTCTAAGCCGAGCATCGAAGATGAGTCGTCCGCCTCGGCGGAGTCATTGCCAGTCATGCTACAAGACGATTGGATGAAGCCATTGATAGAATTCTTAAGGGATGGAGTTCTGCCTTCGGATCCCAAAGAGGCTTGCCGAGTCAGGACCCGGGCCGAGCGGTTTGTCCTAATCGAGGGTATCCTGTACAAATGCTCTTTCTCTCAGATAGACGGCCGACCGTACTTAAGGTGCCTCTCTCCGGATCAAGCCGAATATGCCCTGCGAGAGCTCCACGAAGGCATCGGAGGGGCGCACTCAGGATTTAGGTCCTTGGCCCGAAAAGCTTTGAATTATGGGTATTTCTGGCCGACCCTCCTTCAAGACGCCGAGCGACACGTTCGGCAATGCAGTTCCTGTCAGAGACACTCTAACATCCGATGCCTCCCTCAGGCCAACCTCGCCTCCCTATCAAGTCCCATCCCCTTCGCAATGTGGGGCATGGACTTACTAGGGCCCTTCCCTCCAGCTCCGGGTCAGCTCAGGTTCTTGGTCGTAGCCATCGACTACTTCTTGAAGTGGGTCGAGGCCGAGCCCCTCGCCACTATAACCGAGAACAAAGTGGTACAGTTCTTCTGGAAGAGCATCATATGCAGGTTCGGAGTCCCCCGGGTCCTCATAACGGACAACGGGACTCAGTTCACAGGCGCAGCGTTCCGAGCTCTATACGACAACCTGGCCATTCAGCAACGCTTCTCGTCCGTCTCCCATCCTCAGTCGAACGGACAGGCAGAAAATGCCAACCGGCAGATCCTCACAGGTATCAAGAAAAGGCTCGACAAAAGTTCCAAGGGCTTATGGGTCGACCAACTCCCCAACGTCCTATGGAACTACCGCACGAGCAAACGGACCCCCACAGGCGAGTCCCCCTTCAACCTCACCTATGGGTCCGAGGCTGTGATACCTCTTGAGGTCGGAATACCTTCCCCTCGGCTCACAGCCTATGACGAAGCACAGAATGCCAGAGACCTTAGAGCAGAATTGGACTTGATAGACGAGCTGAGGGAAAGGGCATCGATTCGGCAGTAGATCTACCGAAGAAGAGTTGAATTGGCGTACAACAGGAAGGTCCGGCCCGCCAACCTTAAACAGGGAGATTTGGTCTTGAGAAAGCTAGCTATATCCCTCCCCAGTCAGAAGAACAAGCTAGCCCCAAACTGGGAAGGGCCGTACAGGATCACGAAAGTTGTTCGGCCAGGAACATATCGCCTTGAAGACCTGGAGGGCAGAGAGCTTCCGAGGACTTGGAACGCCGACCACCTCCTGAAATACCAAGAAAGCGCTCCGGCACCACTCTGAGTAACATGGAGTATCGAGCCATTCCAGTCCTCCGACTTGTAACCCATTTTTCACAAATTGTACTATGTAAAACGGTTCACCGTTAAATATCAATAAAGAAAGCTCTATTATGTTTGTGAATCCGCATGTTTTTCTCCCCTCTTATCACCTGCCTTTGATATTGTGATTTCAACCAATGGTTCGGAGTCCACGTTCGGCTCGGCCTCATTCCCTCGGTTCGTTTCCGGACGGACCAGAGGTAGACCCCCGTTCCGAACTTGTAATATCCCGGACGGATATTACCGTATATAAATTATTATTTTATTATTATTTTGTTTTAATTCCAAAATTAGAACATTTTGGTGATTTTTACCCGGTTTGCTCCTAGACATTATCTGTATCCAGATATCGGTCAGTATATATCCGTATTGTATCAAATTGATACCGTGATCTTCCGAACTAATAATAAAATTTATTTTATTATTATTTCCAAGATTTAATTATTTTATACGGATTATGCGAAGATTTTCCGGTATACGGACATATATGCGCACGAACGAGTAGTATGTCGATTAGTACATCATATAAATTGTGTGTTGTGTACAACACTTGCCTTGTTATGACAAACCTATTAGAGGGTTAGGGTTTGATTAGGAGGTTAAACCTAGGGTTACAAAGACATAAGGGATTAGGAAAAATTCTTCTAGAACAAACCCTCCTCCACATCAATTTTCCCTCACATAACACCTCCCCCCAATCCCCCCCTCCTATGGGTATGGCCGGCCCTCCCCCTTTTGGGGCTATTTTATGCCAATAGGTGCACTTACCACCTCCATTCCCTTCTATAAATAGCCCTTCATTCTCCTCCTTCTCTCATTTTAGAAAACAAAAGAAAGAAAGAAAGAAAGAAAGGAAAGGAAAAGAAAGAGAGAACAAAAATAATAACTTGAGAGTTTTGTTTTGTAGGTTGATTAGAAGCTTTCTAAAAGCTAGGGGAAGGAGAAGGTTAACTAGCTAGTTCTTCCACCAAAGTTAGATAAGGTGGGGGTTTCTTCACACTTGATTTCTTTGTTTGTTTGTTTGTTTGTTTGTTTGTTTGTTTGTTGTTTGTTGTTGGACTTCTTCTTCTTCTACCTTCTTGTTTTGTTTTGTTTTTGGGTTGAGTGTGTGGTATGTTATAGTAAGTAAAAGAGGAAAAAGAAGAGTAGTAGTAGTAAGTACTAAAGATCATAACTTTAGTATTGTAATCTTTTGTTTGTATGTCATTGGACTAAAACTTCACATATTGCATAATGTTGAACAATACAACCATTGTGGGTTGTAGGACTTAGTACACAAAGCATATGAACTCATTTTACAACCATTATGGGTTGTAGGACTCTTTATGAAACTTGGACTAATAAGAACATAAGTTCTAATAAAAAGATATTTCCTTGTAAACACTAGTTGGAGAATTAATTAAAAAGATCTTTCTTTTTATTTAATCACTAGTTGTAGTTTAATAAAAAGATCTTCTTTTTATTTTAATCACTAGTTGTAGCTTAATAAAAAGATCTTTCTTTTTATTTAATCACTAGTTGTAGTTTAATAAAAAGATCTCCTTTTTATTTAATCACTAGTTGTAGCTTAATAAAAAGATCTTTCTTTTTATCACTAGTTGTAACTTAATAAAAAGGTCTTCTTTTATTTTAAACACTAGTTGTAGCTTAAAGGATCCTTTTCTTTATTTGATCACACTAGTTGTAGATATTAAAAAGATCTTCTTTTTATTTTTGATCACTAGTTGTAGCTATCTTTTCTATTTACTAGAAGTAAAGTAAAGTAAAATAATCCCTTCTTTACCACTAGTAATAAATAAGGTTAGTAAGCAACTAAGTAGTAGTATGCTAAATAATAAGTAGTAGTAGGTAATAAAATGAAGTAGTAGTAGTAATAGATAGTTGTATGTTGTGATTTTATTGTGAATGAAGTAGTAGTAATAGATAGTTGTATGTTGTGATTTTGTTGTGAATAAAGTAGTAGTAGTAGTAAGTTGTATGTGGTGCTCTTGATAAGAATGAAGTAGTAGTAGTAGTAGATAATTGTGTATTATGTTTTGATTAAAATAGGAGTAGTAGTAGTAGTAAAATTGTTGTAGGATCTTTTCTAAAAATGGTTAGAAGCCATATTTATGCTTCTAATGTTGTAGGACTACTTCTAAAAATATTTAGAAGCCATGTTCATGTTCCACATGTTGTAGGATCTTTTCTAAAAATGGTTAGAAGCCATTTTTATGCTACTAATGTTGTAGGACCACTTCTAAAAATAATTAGAAGCCATATCCATGCTTAGTTAGTTGTAGGATTGCTCTGAAAATATCCTACCATGTTTACCATGCTTAGTTAGTTGTAGCTTTGCTTCTAAAAATAATTAGAAGCCATATCCATGCTTAGTTAGTTGTAGGATTGCTTTAAAAATATCCTACCATGTTTACCATGCTTAGTTAGTTGTAGCTTTGCTTCTAAAAATAATTAGAAGCCATATCCATACTTAGTTAGTTGTAGGATTGCCTTAAAAATATCCTACCATGTTTACCATGCTTAGTTAGTTGTAGCTTTGCTTCTAAAAATAATTAGAAGCCATATCCATGCTTAGTTAGTTGTAGGATTGCTTTAAAAATATCCTACCATGTTTACCATGCTTAGTTAGTTGTAGCTTTGCTTCTAAAAATAATTAGAAGCCATGTTCATGCTTAGTTAGTTGTAGGACTTTTGCTAAAAGTATCCTACCATGATTCTATGCTTAATTAGTTGTAGGATGTTTTATAAAATTATCCCATCATGCTTTATGTTTAGGATGTTGTAGGACTTTTTCTAAAAATATCCTACCATGCTTAACGTTTAGAATGTTGTAGGATTCTTTTCCTATCATGCTTGGTAATGTTGTAGGATTCTTTTCCTATCATGTTTAGTAACTCACTTATGCTAGAATTTTGTAGGATTCGTTCCTAAAGTTTCCTATTATGTTTAGTGACTTAGTTATGCTAGAATGTGTAGGATTCAATCCAAGAGTTTCCTACCATGTTTGGATAAATTTTATTGTGCCTAGAGTGTTGTAGGATCCATGATAAAATCATATACCATGCTAGTTCAATTGTTGGAAAGCGATATATCATGCTAGCTTAATTGTAAGTATTTTGCATATCATGCTAGTTTAAATTGTATGCAAATTGTATACCATGCTAGATAAATGGTAGAGAAGTGTATACTATGTTAGTGAATGACCATGATTCATGCTAAGTAAGTAGGGATCATGCAAATTATTGATCATATTAAGTTAAGGATACCCATACTAGGATGTTCATGCTTAGGGTAAAGAAACTACCCATGGCTAGTTGTAGTGATTTATGTTGGATTCTATGCCATGCTAGAGTAATACATGATTAGAACATTGTAGGAGTAATGTTAGAATATCTACTATACCTTGGAATGATTGTATGTTATATTAGTTATCTATCTATGCTTGTGTTATGGTGATTAGTCAAGATAAGTAGTAAGCTTTCATGCTCGCTTGACTATAGTAGACTCTATGTCTAGGTCGTAGTGATTTTTATGCTTAAGCTCGATGAAAACACAAGCATTAATCATATTCATACTTAGGAGTGTGATGGTGAGTAGTTCTATTTTGTAATTGGATTACTTTAGGAAGATGCCTACGAGTGTATGTCATGCCTAAGACATTATAGGTCGAAGTAGTAAGATCGGGAAGACCACTAGCGACAGTTAATTCGATAAAGGCGGTTATGTCGCCTTCGGATTCTTCCTTAGTAGAATACCGATCTTAGACTACTAGTAGATCCCTTTGTTGCTTCTAATAGTAGAAGATTAAGTTTGTTAGTAAGCACGTTTGGTTGCTTCTAGGATTGATTACCTGTATGGTTGTTTGCACACGGTCGTGCTCGTACGTGGCTCGACTGGCCCGTATGTAGCTGTGGGTCTCATACGTAGCTTAGTCGGCTCGTATGTAGGTTATTGTCTCGTACGCGGCCCGACCGGCCCGTGCGTAGCTGTTGGTCTCATACGCGGCTTATTTGGCTGGTATGTACGTGGTTATCTCCTACGAGGCCCTGCCTGGCTCGTAGGTAGTTATTGTTTCATACGTAGCTTAGTTGGCTCGTATGTGGTTATTACTCGTGTATAGCTTGTTAGCTAGTACACAGTTAGTTGTGCTATCTAGGGTGATGTTACCACCCTAAGGGCTATCGACCATCAAGACATATGTTTCTACCCTAAGGAACTGTGGAGGAGTCGCTCCTTGTGTACCGTCGAATCTTAACCAGGGTAGGTTGATCGAGGACCGGAGTATAGACAGAATCCAAGTCTAGGGTAGCGGCGTGCGTGTATATTCGCAACGGCCAAAGTCTTGGATCGATGAGCCACGAACCGGGTCCTGAAGGATTCTGGTAAATCTAGGTTGAGCGGCCTAGTAGAGTTGTCTTGCGAAGCCTAATTTAAGGCCTAGCATGTTGTGTTATAATATCGTCATCCCTAGGATTGTTCGAGTCAGGGACATCACTAGGATAGTGACTTATAAGGATCAGTTTACTTAAACCCTTTTGCCGGGAGAGAGGGGTCAGTTGTAGGGGGGCCCTTACACTAACTCGTCCCTTGAGGCAGATCATAGGTGGTGTACTGGGTTGTACCTTCCCGTCAAAGGGATACGTACGGTGCCGTCTCACAAGTTGAGGACACGGGTTGCGTATCTCGCTCTGTTAATTCCTGGAGTACCGTGGCTAGGGGTGCCACAGGATGCATTGTGTAGTCCTGCGCTTGCGATACCCCAGAGGGTGCCACAGGGTAGGCTTCGTGCTACCCTGCGCTTGCGAAACCCTATGATTTGATTTTTGTTATGACGCCCGATATATTGGGTTTGTCTATTTTGAGTGAGGTCCGGTTAGCCGGGTCGCGGTGGCGAACATAGACACCACGGGCGAAATGCAACAGTGGCACATGACCACATCTGCAGCCTCGCGAGTCACGTGTAGTTGTCAGGAACAGGTTGTGTACAATTAGAAGTTCGTAACGCAGGTTCAATCCCTATATATGGAGAAACGGCTTGAGATGGAGTCGCATGTATTTATGGGCTGCATGTTGCTTCGGAGACTTGCTGACATTAGAATAGGAAGTGTCCTTGTTCCACCTTCCCGTCAAAGGGATACGTACGGTGCCATCTCACAGGTTGAGGACACGGGTTACGTATCTCGCTCTGTTAATTCCTGAAATACCGTGGCTGGGGTGCCACAGGATGCATTGTGCAGTCCTGCGCTTGCGATACCCCAGAGGGTGCCACAGGGTAGGCTTCGCGCTGCCCTGTGCTTGCGAAACCCTATGATTTGGATTTTGGATTAAGGCCCGATACACTGGGCAATAGTGGCAAACATGGACACCACTATATGACTGCAGTGGCGGAACTAGACCGCACCTGCAACCTTGTTTGAGTGAGGTCCGGCATGCCGGGTAGTAGTGGAAAACGGAGACACCATAAGCAGACTGCATAGGGGGACTTGACCCCTTCTACAACCTCACAGAGTCATGGAGTATTGTCAGGAACGGGTTGTGTATAATTAGTTCTATTTTAAGTATCGCATTAGTGTTTAGTCATAGCACTCACGAACACTTAAACTACACCAACACCATTGTTATATTTTGTATATTGTTTGGAAGATTCGCTGCTATATGATCAGCCTTTAAGCGTCAGTGAATACTGACGTCCCCACTTCCATAGGTACTGGATCGCCGAAGTACAAGGCGAGATTTAAGAGGACTCAAGGCAGGGAAAGCAAGGAGTCAGTGTTACGTTTAGTTCCGCTGCAGTATATGTATTGATTATCTATTTAGTTGAGAAGTACTCAAGTGAGAGTTACCAAGTGTTGTTCTTCATTTCTTGTACTTTGATGTAAGATGTTGGAGGTTGTAATACTTGGGATTGTAAAGGTATTATTGTAACTCTATTGTAATGTATTGCAGTTGTGTAATGTTCAGACTTGTAATACATTGGGTATTGAATAAAAAGTTTTAAATTCTCCTGTTTTTCTGTGTATTGTGACTAATTGAAGAAAAGATCTTGACTCGTGTCACGGTTTCCCGGTACTCGAAAATCGGGGCGCTACAGAACTGCTCCCGCAGCCGTTGAACTATACCGATGGTTCGGAGTCCAACACTCGGCTCGACTTTACCTCCTCGGCTCGTCTCCAGACGAATCACGGGTAGATCGCCGTTCGGAATTGCTCCCGCAGCCGTTGAACTATACCGATGGTTCGGAGTCCAACACTCGGCTCGACTTTGCCTCCTCGGCTCGTCTCCGGACGAATCAGGGGTAGATCGCCGTTCGGAATTGCTCCCACAGCCGTTGAACTATACCGATGGTTCGGAGTCCAACACTCGGCTCGACTTTACCTCCTCGGCTCGTCTCCGGACGAATCAGGGGTAGATCGCCGTTCGGAATTGCTCCCACAGCCGTTGAACTATACCGATGGTTCGGAGTCCAACACTCGGCTCGACTTTACTTCCTCGGCTCGTCTCCGGACGAAACAGGGGTAGATCGCCGTTCGAAATTGCTCCCACAACCGTTGAACTATACCAAAGGTCCGGAACACATAATCCGAACTCTCCTAACTATTAGCCGAAGCCCTAAGACCCACAACTTCGGTCGGCTACCGAGCAAGTGCCTTCCCGAGCTTGTAAACGGGGAAAACACACTTTCCCCTCAACTTTCGTGCATGATCTCGATCAGACGGCTCAGATCTTGCCACCTGCGCTAAACGACAAGATAACGTTTTCTTGGGGACTGAGCTGCCTCGAGATTCGCGCCTACGTTCGACGGCTCAGATTTCGCCACCTGCTCTAAACGACAAAATAGCACTTTCTTGGGCGCAGAGCCGCCTAGGAATTCGTACCATACCGTGTCAGAGCCGCTAAACGACAAAATACCGTACTCATGGGGACCCGTTCGGTTAAACAAACACGCTCGGTTCAAAGATCTCGGCACGACCGACACAGTTATAAGCAAAGACAAATATGCAAAGCAATGACAGGGAATTTTATTAATGATCGGCGCATAATACAAAACATTCCATTACAAAGTGTTGGCAAACAAAACACACAACGCCCGACCCACTACACTTGTCTCTCATATAGAAACATCCTCACTAGACTGTTCGTCCTCCTCGGCTAGCAGCTCCTCTGCGCCCCCCCCGGAGCTTCGCCATCACAGCCTGCAAGTGCCGAATCTCCGAGAGCAAGTCATCCCGCTCGGCAATAATCTTCGACTGGTTGTGCCGAATGCATTTGACCCGAAGAGCGTTGCTGAATGCGGTTTGCGAGTCTTCATCCCCTCATGCGGGGCTCAGCTCGATGATCCTATTCTCCAAGCGTTGGATCTCGGCTTCCCGGAGATCGAGGACGGACGACAGGTGGGCCCGCTCACTCTCAGCCCGGCGTAACTTCAGATCGGCGCTCCTAGGGCTCAGAACCACCGTCCCAGAAGTGGCCTCGGATTCAGAGTCATCATTCGAACGTTCGGAGTCCGAGCCATGGATCGTCACCATGAGCTGAAAGGAAGGGAAAATGAATAACACAATTTCAATACACTGCTGATGTCTAACACTTGAAAATTTTCCAAAAAGATTCGCATTCAGACATAATAGTGTTACAGACAGCCGAACCGACCCCATAATTAGGTTTTTACAACAACCAACAAAAATGGAAAACGACATGATCAGGGCCTCTTCGGAAGGGGAATGCTTCGGTTTAGGGAAACGCGAGGACGACGAGGCCTGCCCTCCGAGCTCGACCCTAAACCAACGAAGCGCGATCCCCCTTCACTGCTAGTCCTAACAGCGACGCCGACCGAGGCACCGCTCGACGAGACAGCCGCGCTACTTTGAGCATCGACCGGACTCTGCCTGGTCATAGGCGAGCGCGTCGCAAGTTCGTAAAACGTAATCCCCCTCTCGCTCTCCTCGCGAGTGCACGACGTGCTGCGGACATTAGCTCTCTCCGGCACAGGGCTTTAGCGATGCGATCTCCTCCTCCAGTTCGATAATTCTATCCCTCAAGACGTCATCCTTCGCCAACTTCTTCGGTCGAGGGGCCCTCAACGAGCCCGAGGCATTGGCACTATCAGTCGCAAGCCGTCGGTAATGGGTGACCTCAATCCCCCTATCTATTGTGATCCTTCTGAGCCTGTCGATTTCGGACGATAGCCTCTTGCGCTCGGTTGACGCTTTCTCCAGTTCGGAAGTCAGCTTCTCTCTCTCCGCCGAACGTTCTTTCTCCGCTAACTCCAAGTATTGGACCTCAGCCAAGAGGTCGTCATTCTTCTGCTCGGCGGCAGCAAGCTCTCTACGGAGACTCTCGACTTCGCCTTCGGGACAAGGAGCTGGAGGGTGCTTCCGCAGTTGCCACAGCTCGCGACAATACCTCTGCAGAGCTGCCTTCGTCTCCTCCAGTCTGCCGAGCAGGAGAAATCGATTATACCGGCTCTGAAAGAGCTCGCCCTTCGTTTTCGCCAGCTCCTTCCGAAGGTATACAACCTCCGTGATCGGACCGAATCTCACCTGAAAAGCAGAGATAAATCCGAGGCCCAACACTTGAAGAAATTTACGCCAAATCAGACACTAAATCCGAGACTCAACACTTGGACAAATTTTGGCCAAACAAAACATTTTTTCATTCAAGATTCAAAGAGAAAGTTCTACAACAGCGGTGGCCAGTCCGCAGTTAGGCTTACAAAAAGAGACAAGATACCAAAAGACAAGAAAGAAACAAGACAACCGAGTCAGGGGTCAACCTTTTTGTCGTTCGGGTCCGTCGACCCCCCGGCCTTGTCCTCGCCATCGCCTCCGCCTCCGCCTTCGCTCCTGCTCTCCTCCTCGGAGTCGTCCTCCTCTTCGACCTCGGCCTCGGCCTTCCATGGGTCCTCGACGGGTTCCGTCTCCCCCTCAGGATCGAGCAATCCCTCGGGGACACCCTCCTCCCCTTCCACTAGGTCATAAAAGTTGTAGGAGGACATGTCGAAGCCCGGGTTCTTAGCGGCTACATGTTGCAAGGCTCGACCATAGGCATCCATCATGTTTTGGAGCATGTGCTGTGCGGCCTCCTCCTGCACGGCCTTCTTCACCTTCTTCACCTTCCTGAGGTGTTTGGCCTTCATCTTCTCGGCCCTCTTCCGAGCCTCCTCCGCTTCCGATCGAGCCTTGGCCAGCTCCTCCTTCAGCTCGGCTGCCTCCTTCACCGACACCTCGAGCTTGGCCAACGTATCCTTCAGCTCGGCCGCCTCCTTCTCCGAGGCCTCAAGCTTGGCCGCCGTGTCCTTTGACAGCTGAATGGCGTTGGCCAGCTGCTTCTCCAACCCTCCTACTTCGGCAGCCCTCTTGGTCGAGAGAAGCAGCTCGGCATCAAGCTGCTTCGCGACCTTGACGCGCTCCGCCCTCTCCCGCTCCTTCTCCTGCTCCTTGTTCGCCAACTCCTCGACCAGGAAATTGAAGTGGCAGAGGGTCTAAAAGAGAACAACACGTTAAAATCCGAATCCAAGAACTTGGAGAAATTCTAAGGAAGAAATTTGGACGAAGAAGAGCTCGGCCTACTTACCGACATGGTATTCCGGGCAATCTGCATCACGGCGTCCCCTACCATCCCGGCCTTCAGGGTCGCTCGATCCTTCGGGGTCGGCAGGTGCCTCACCGCCTCCATGCAGATGTTCCCATCGCCCAAGAAGCCATCGACGTTCATCACCTGCCAGTCGGGGACGAAGATCTGCTTATGACGCTCGGTCAAGATCTTCTCCGCATCGACGGTAAGGGGCGGAACTGGGAGGGACAGCGCATCCTTCACCCCGAACACGCTGCTCGACAAACCGGGAGCATCCACCTTCGGGGTCGGTGCAGGTGCATCCGAGGCGAGGGGATCGGAGACCACGACCCCCCCCCTGCTCGGGGACCACGACCTTCGTCGGAGAGACAAGGACCTCGATCTCCCCCTCCTTGAGGACCGCGACCTTCGGTTGATCGGCAGCCTTCACAACCGAGGGCTTCTTCGAAGCTCGGCTGTCCTGAGGCGCCGCTGACGGCCTCTTCTTCTTCTCCTGCTCTGCCCTGCCCTTCGCCACCAGAGCCTTGTAATCAAGCTTCATCGTCTCTGCAAAAGCCGAATGAAAAAACTTAGAAAAATTTTCATGAACTTTAAACAAAGAGTACAAATACCAGAAGCATACGAGGGTCGATCGGACTGAGACCCCCACGGAACAGATGCTCCTCCGTAATATCTTTCCAGCTTAGCGCTGCCAGGGCGAGGAGCTTCTTCTGGACCTCCTTGTCCTCATCACTCAGCGGCGCCTCTCTCTTGGTCCGCTTGGGCAGACCTACCTTCGCCCAAACCGTCGGTATCACCCATGGCGTCAGAGCTCGGACGAGGAAGTACTTCTCCTTCCAATGTTTGATCGAGTCTGGGTTCTCGATCAACTTAACTCCCGTCCGAGGAGAATGGAAAAACCTCTGCTCGTCCCGCCTCAGCTGGCAAGGTCGGAAGAGACTCCGAAAGAGGAACATAGTCGGCTTGGCGCCGACCTCTTGGCATCGAAGGACGAACGCCACGACGTGCCTCCATGTGTTCGGCATCAGTTGGGCGGGACTCAAACCGTACCAGACCAGGACTTCAACCACGAACGGGTGGAGGGGAAAGCAGAGTCCGGCAATGAGGGAGTCGACCGAAAAGACACATACGTCCGACGAGGACTTTGTGTTGGCTCGGAATCCCGGCCCAGGAAGGAGCAGTACATACTCAAGCGGGATCCGGAAACCCTCTCGGATCAGACGAAGATCGGTCTCGGTAAGAGTCGAGATCCTATGGTCCACCTCGGACAGCTCCCTAGGCTCGTTCTCCTCCACCAGCTTAGCCGTACCTTGAGTGACTCTCTCCAAGGTATCCTCGGCGTAATCCCGGACGCCTCCCACGCTCGACAGGGCGATGGGCTGCCGACCGAATGCCCCCGCTCTCTTCGGTGTTTCCACTATCGTGACCACGGCTTTACCCTTTCGGGACTCCGCCACGACTTCCTCGGGCACTTCAGCCACTTCGCCCTCTTTATCCGGACGAACGACGTCTTGCTCGCTCGGCTCCACTACTCCCTTCCCTTTATCCCCTCGACCAACGGCTTGCTCCGAGGCGGGGGTCTCAGCCGAAATCTTAACCATTTTTCCTAAAAGAGAAGGGAAAGAGACTGACCTTGAAGTGACAGGTGCGGTTGGAAAGTTCGCCGGAAACAAGGAACGCTACCGCGACAGCTAGCAACGCCACCAGAGAGCTAAAAACTTCGAAGCAAAGTAAAAACTGAAGAGAGAGAGTAAAAGTGAAAAGTGAGACTTGGTCTAAGGGGGGGTGAAGATTTATAGTAAAAATGGGACGTCCCTTGGACTTCCAAACGAAAGTTTGCGACTTTTGGGCTGCTCTCGAAACGTCGTGAAGGCCCATCACCACTGTCTCCATCACCAAGTCAACTAGCTCGGCTCCAGGGGATCTGAATCCGAGCTACAAGCAATCCGAACATGCCGGCAATAGGGTCCGGTCGGAATCCGAGCAAGTGCCTTCCCGAGCGTGTAAACGGGGAAAACTCACTTTCCCCTCAACTTTCGCGCCTGATCTCGATCAGACGGCCCAGATCTCGCCGAGAACACTAAACGACAAGATAGTGTTTTCTTGGGAGCTGCGTCCGTCTCGAGATGCGCGCCATCATCCAACGGCTCAGGGTGCGCCACGTCGCTCGGACGATTGAACCCTCGGACGCTCCACCTATGTCTAGAGGAACCAGGAAAAATTTTGATTCAAAGTTTTAAGGCACCGCCCTCGGTGAGCACCCCCCAGGTCCCGTGTCTCAGTCGGTATTCCACCGACCCATGGGCCCCGGTCAAAAACACATTGGCACTCCCCCCATCTCTAACTCCTCCGGGCTGACATCCATCAGAAGCCATCAGCCCGGAAGGAAGACAGAGATGGGAGGGGGCCCATCAATACTCAGAGATCAGGAGAAGCGCACCATTCCGAGCTAGTTGGTAGCAACTGGAAGGCTCGGCTCGTCAGAGGACTCTAACAACAGCGCCTTCACAGTTGCTAACAACGGGCTCGGACGGTCCGGAAGCCCGAGCCACGACTCATGGTGGAGAAGCGCACCATTCCGAGCTAGTTGGTTGCAACTGGAAGGCTCGGCTTGTCAGAGGACCCTGGCAACAGTGCCTTCACAGTTGCAACAAACGGACTCAGATGGTCCGGAAATCGGCATCGCACATGGATCATCACCTCTTCCACCAAGATCTCCGCCTACCTAGACACCCACTTCGGAGCGACCAAAGAAAGTAGAAGATCTTGGTGGAAGAACGACCACCCGTCCTTCCGAAGTGGCCCACACCCCGAGTCCGAACTATGATCGTCGCCACTACTGCCTTATTCCCTCTCGCTCCTGACATCCCCTTCGGAGCAGTGAGGAACGGGAAAAGAACAAGACAACAGGGCGACCACCCGTCCTTCTGAAGTAACTCATCCCTCGGGTCCGGACTACGGTCGTCGCCACTACTGCCTCGTTCCCCCCCGCTCCTAACATCCACTTTGGGGCCATCAGGAACAGAGGGAAAACCAGGCAGAAGAGCAACCACCCCCCCCCCGACCTCAAAAGAGAAGCTACCCAAGGCAGATACCTCCGAGGTGTGAAACTCTATGCTGATGGTGATTGAAAGGACAAAGGGAGTGGGGTACTTATAGCCTGCCTCCAAGAACCAGCCATTATGACCCTCGGAAGTTGAAACGCCGCGTATTAATTGAGGGAGTTGTCCTTAATGACCTTGGGAAGGCAGAACGCCGCGCAAGTCCCGAAGCACCATTAATACCATTGGGAACAGAGTCATCTCGGATTGCCAAAACCACAGGCCCTCGGTCGGCCACCGAGCAAGTGCCTTCCCGAGCGTGTAAACGGGGAAAACTCACTTTCCCCTCAACTTTCGCGCCTGATCTCGATCAGACGGCCCAGATCTCGCCGAGAGCACTAAACGACAAGATAGTGTTTTCTTGGGAGCTGCGCCAGTCTCGAGATGCGTGCCAACATCCAACAGCTCAGATAGCGCCATGCCGCTCGGACCTTCGAGGCCACACTTCCTCGGTCAGCTACCGAGCAAGTGCCTTCCCGAGCTGGTAAATGGAGAAAAAAGACACCGAGCTACTTAGACCGTTGGATCTCTCAGAAATTCGCGCTCCCAATGATGAACAGCCCAGATTGCGCCACGTGCACTAAAAGACAAGATAGCGTTTTCTTGGGAACCGTGCCGGTCTCGAGATGCGCACCAGCATCCGACAGCTCAGATAGCGCCACGTCGCTCGGCCTGCCGAACCCCTACCTCCGGTCGGTTGCCGAGCAAGCACCTTTCTGAGCTCGTAAACGGAGAAAAACGCTGCCGAGCGGTAACAGCCGTCAGATCTTTCCGAAATTTGTGCTCGTCCATGATCAACGACTCAGAACGAGCCACGTCATTAATCGGTATTTAAATCGTTTTTTATTTATTTAAATCGTTTTATTTATTTAAAAATTGCGAAAAAATTGCTAAAAATTCTGAAAAATAATTGAAAATTTGGGGGCCCATTTTCGAACCCCTGAACGAACAATTACTGCCTAGAATGTACTGTTAAAGGCCCCCGAACGACTAGTGAACACGTCGCAAAATTAAATAAATAGTCCGAAAAAATAGATAAAAACCCTCAAATACCCGATGTGACCAGAGAACAGCAAGCGGCATCAAAAAATTACCTCACTACCCCCTTCGAGATTCGAAATCCTCCATTCGGACACCGATACATCTCCACCAGCCACTAAAACAGTTAAACTACTCCTCAAAGTCTGATCACGCTCAGTCTTTAGGAGTGGGGGGCTCGTGATATGGTTAAAAATGGGGTTAAATCGGAGCCGTCCAGATTGGGCACGAATCTTGATGTTCGGGGGTAAAACAGTAATTTCACATTCAAGTGGACCCAAGGTGGGTACTGAATCTTCTTCTCACAGATCCAATAACCCGCGAACGGATCCACACCTGTTGGGTTCGGGTCCCGACCCAAGGCGAACCCAAATCAACAAGGGGCAAATCAGGATCCCTGATTTAGCCAAATCAACAGCCCTGATTTGCTCCCACCGGGAATCATGGGCTAATTTCCCAAAACAGAATGGGAGGATTTTCCTCCTTGCTGTTAAGCAGGAAATCAGGCCCCTAACCGTTCCAAAGGCGACTATAAATATTACCCCTCTACCACCATGACCAGGTTAATCACTTCTCCACCACTTAAGCTCTTTCTTAATCTTTTTCTGATTACTGACAAGAGCGTCGGAGGATGCGTCGCCGGAATCAACCCCGGTGTCTCGCACTTCCTTGCAGGTTGCAGCGGGAGCAAGAAGGCTGAGTCAACTGTTCAGGTTTTTCTCGGACTTACAAATTCTATCTGTTTACCCCCACACCGAAATCAGCGGTAACAGGTACCTTGTTTCAATTATGCATGTTGGTTGATACTTTTGCTTCCGACTCTGATTATTTCTGTAATGTGTTGTAAAGATTCTTGAACAGCTTATGGATGATGAAATCATTCGTTGGACTTTTGTTACGTATCCGTATTCTGTTTTCCTTTTGGAAAGCGGGGCGTGATAGGGTTTTTAGTAGTATCCGAGCCCAGGTTTGGCTAATGTATTAGTTTCCTAATATATTAGACAAGCTTGGCTCGAACTGGGATTTGCACAACATTTCACCAACCATGCATACGTAAATGAAATTTATACCAACGCGGATTCTGGATGCTAATTATTTTTGGTTTTGGGCAGACTATCCCTCGCAGAGGTTCTACTTCTCAGTCGCAGGTTGATCCGATTGAGGCTGTCACTACTGTGCTTGAGCGGCTGATTAATCAGCATCAAAACCACAGTGAACTTGTGATGGTTGCTCTTGAAGCTGCCCGGGTTCCGCCTTCTGTTGTGCCTATGTAGGCAAATCTTCCATCTCGCCCAGGGACAGTTACAGATTTATGAGGCTGCATCCCTACTGTTTTTTCGGCACTGAGACGCCTTTGGAGGCTGAACAGTGGTTGATCCGGATGGAGTGCTTGTTATTAGAGGCTCATATTGCCGAGGCTGATCGGGTGAACGTTGTTTCCATCCAGCTGGTGGATTTGGCTTATATCTGGTGGATGGCTGAGTCTGAGCGTCTTGAGAGGCCTATTGCTTGGGTTACTTTTACTCGGAGATTCTTGGAGAAGTTCTTCCCTAGTAGTACTTGAGTTGAGATGGAACAACAATTCTTGGCCCTAACACAGGTTAAGTCGTCATTCTATTTTGAGAATTGTTACATAATTGTTCATGCAATGTTGTAACATGGACTTTCTTGCAACAGGGCTCTAGGACAGTGGATGAGTACGTAGCTGAGTTTATTAGGCTTAGCCGCTTTGCTGCCGTTCTTGTGGCAACCGAAGAGGATAGGGCTCGTAGATTCACAAATGGGCTTGAGCAGGATATCAAGAGGTATCTGGTCTCTCTTCGTCTGCGTACTTATGCTGAAGCTCTTGAAGCAGCTCGAGCTCAGGAGCAGGCTTGTGGTGGTTTGGTTCCTTCTCTGCGGACTGTTCTGCATTCTGCTGCTAGGTCTTCTGGTGGTCCTGTTCGGAGGCCTGTCCCAACCCATCCAGTCAGGGCAGCTCCGTACCCTTCTGCTTGGTTCCCGAGGGGTGGTTTTTGCGACTTCTACCAGGTGTTTGGGCATGAGTGCGAGAACTGTTTCCATGCCTCTCACCGATGCTTTAGGTGTGGCTCTACTGATCATACAGTGCGAGATTGTCCACAGCCGCTGCAGCAGTTGGCTCTTCCGGCCAGGAGTTCTGTTCAGCAGGCAACTCCAGCTTGTGGTCCAGTTAGGCCACCGCTTCCTCCTCAATGCCAGATTGTCGGTCAATGGACCACTGTTCCGGGGAGAGGTCAAGCTTTCAACTTGACTGCTGCAAATGCTGAGACCGCTGAAGGAGTTGTGGCAGGTATATCTTGTTTTGTTGTTTTGTTGTTTTGTTCCTTTTGTTTATTTCCTTTAGTCTTGCTTTGCTTCCTTTTGTTATTTTCCTGCATTATTGTTTTTCCCTCACCCTTGATCTTCTATACTTTCTCCTTGTCTTTAATTCCTTTTATGTATCATCCTTGTTTGCTCTTTTCCTGCCTATGTTCTCTTTGATTCTAGGGCAACCCATTCTTTTGTCTCCTCTTGATTTTTCACTTGCCATTAGTTAGAATGCAGCAACATGTCAGAGGCTTGAAACATTATGACAGGTGGTGGAGTTGTCATATGTTCCCGTGAGTGCAGGCAATGTCCCATTGTTATTGGGGATGTAGATTTTAAAGCCAACCTGATTATAATTGGAAATTCAGGATTCGACATTATTCTGGGTATGGATTGGTTGGGTGAAGCCCATGCCGTTATTGATTGTCGTGCCAAGAAAGTTGTCTTCAGAATTCCAGATCGGATAGAATTTGAGTTCCATGTCGGAGAGTCTTCTCTTGGTCGAGCAAAGACTGCAGTTGAACAGGTGGATTGTGCGATGGAATTGCACTCAGGCTGTGAGGCTGCGCCTCTAGTAGTTCGGGATTTCTTGGATGTTTTTCCAGATGAGTTGCCTGGCTTACCCCTTGATAGGAAAGTAGAATTCGGTATTGATGTTCAGCCTGGAATATAGCCAATATCGAAGAGTCCCTACAGGATGGCACCGATTGAGCTGGCAGAGCTTAAGGTACAGATTCATTAGTTGCTTGATTTGGATTTCATCAGACCTAGTTTTTTGCCTTGGGGTGCTCCGATCATTTTTGTTGACAAGAAGGATGGTAGTCATCGTCTGTGCATGGATTATCGAGAACTGAACAGAGTTACTGTGAAGAATCGGTATCCGTTGCCCAGGATCGATGATTTTTTTGATCAGTTGAGTGGGGCTGCTGTTTTCTCGAAGTTGGATCTTCGTTCTGGATATCACCAAGTTAAGGTGAAGGCTGCAGATGTACAGAAGACTGCATTCAGGACTAGATACGGGCATTATGAGTATCTTGTGATGCCGTTCGGAGTCACGAACGAGCTAGCTGTATTCATCAGTCTTATGAACCGGGTCTTCTCTCAGTTCTTGGACAGATTCTTGGTGGTCTTTATTGCTGATATTTTGGTGTACTCTCGGAATCGGGAAGATCATGCTAAGCATCTTAGAATGGTTCTGCAGACTTTGAGAGAGAATCAGCTCTATGGAAAACTTAGCAAGTGCAAGTTTTGGCTCGACAGGATTTCTTTCTTGGGGCACATTGTTTCTGGCGATGGTTTTTTCGGTGGATCCTGCCAAGATTGAGGCTGTGAAGGATTGGCCTATTCCCAAGTCATTTTCAGAAGTCAGGAGTTTTCTTGGTTTAGCTGGCTATTATCGGAGGTTTGTTCAGAATTTTTCGAAGATAGCAGGACCTTTGACTAAATTGACTAGGAAGGATCAGAAGTTTTGTTGGTCTGATGAGTGCAATGAGGCTTTTATTGAGTTGAAGAACAGATTGACGTCAACGCCTGTGTTGACTATTTCAGATGGTTCAGGCGGATTTGTAGTTCACTGTGATGCTTCTGGTAAGGGTCTTGGAGCAGTTCTTATCGTGCCGTGTTGTTGCGTATGCATCGAGGCAGTTGAGGCTGCATAAGAAGAACTATCCTACTCGTGACTTGGAGTTAGCGGCAGTGATCTTTGCTATGAAACTGTGGAGACATTATTTACTTGGAGACCGAGTGGAGATCTTTACAGACCACAATAGTCTTAAGTACGTCTTCACCCAGAAGGAGTTGAACATGAGGCAAAGGTGTTGGTTGGAACTTATGGCCGATTATGACATCAGTTTACAATACCATCCTGGTAAAGTAAACTTGGTGCCTGATGCTTTAAGCAGGAGACCAACAGTTATGTTTCTTACTCAGCAGAGAGATCTCATTGAGCAGATGAGGAGGTTGGATTTAGGTGTTGTGTTGCCAAGTTCTGGTCAGAGTTGTTTGGCGCTCCAGCTGCAGTTGTCTCTTGTTGAGCAGATTAAAGAGGCGCAGGCTAGCGATGTGCAGTTGCAGAAATTTCGAGCTGAGGTTGAGTCTGGGTCCAGGACCGACATGGTCATACATGCAGATGGTTCGCTTCGTTTTTGTTTCTGGTTATGTGTCCCTAAGGGTGAAGTTCGTCAGAGGTTGCTTGAAGAAGCTCATCAGTCTTCGAATTCTATCCATCCTGGCGATACTAAGATGTATCGAGATTTGAAGCTTCATTTCTAGTGGCGTGGTATGAAGAGGGTTGTTGCTCAGTTTGTTTCTCAGTGTTTGGTCTGTCAGCAGGTTAAGACAGAGCATCAGAGAACCGCTGGACTTCTTCAACCACTTTCTATTCCAGAGTGGAAGTGGGAACATATCACTATGGATTTTGTGACAAGGTCACAGAGGAGTCCTAAGGACCATAATGCTATTTGGGTGATTGTTGACCGTTTGACGAAGAGTGCTCACTTCATTCCTTTTCATGTCGGTTAGTCTACTGAGAGCCTTGCTGAGAGGTATATGCAAGAGATTGTTAGACTTCATGGGATTCCAGTTAGTATTGTATCCGACAGGGATACGAGATTCAGATCTCAGTTTTGGGAGAGTCTTCAGAACAGTTTGGGGAGTAAATTAAAGTACAGTTTAGCTTTTCATCCCCAGACTGATGGACAGTCAGAGCGGACTATTCAGATTCTTAAGGACATGTTGAGGTCCTGCATGCTTCAATTTGGTGGGTCTTGGGAGGATCATTTGCATCTCGTAGAGTTCTCGTACAATAACAGCTTTCAAGCCAGTATTAAAGCTGCTCTGTTCGAGGCACTTTATGGATGGAAGTGCAGATCACCAGTGTGCTGGGATGACATTGGTGAGAGGAAGTTGTTGGGTCCAGAATTGATCACCAAGACAATGGATGTTGTGGTTCAGATCAGGAAGCACTTGCAAGCAGCTCAGGACAGGTAGAAGCGATGGGCTGATGTTCATCGGAGGGCTTTGGAGTTTGTCGTTAGTGACCATATTTTCCTTAAGGTATCGCCGTGGTGTGGTGTCATTCGGTTCGGTGGCGGCAGCAAGCTTAGCCCAAGGTTTATTGAACCATTTGAGATTTTGGAGTGAGTAGGCAAGGTGGCCTATCGCCTTGCATTGCGGCCAGCTTTATCAGGAGTGCACGATGTTTTCCATATCTCACAACTTAAGAGATATATCCGAGATGAGAGCCACGTGATCGACTATTCTGAGTTGACCGTTCGGTTGGATTTGACTTGTGAGATTCCGCCAGTTGCTATTGTGGAACGGCGGGAGAAAGTTCTTAAGAACAAGGTCATCAAGTTGGTTCGTGTTGGTTGGAATCCTCACTCGCCTGGTGAGTCGACTTGGGAGCTGGAGGAGCAGATTCAGCAGAAGTTTCCTCATTTATTTGAGTAGTTGTTTTGGTTTTGTTTTGTCTTTTTTTCTTTCTTTTGGGGTTACCCTATGTATCTTCGTTTGAATTTCGAGGACGAATTTTTTTTGTTAGGTGGGTAGGATTGTAACCCCTGTTTTTCATTTTATGTATTTGGAGTGTATTTTTCATTTTTTTGTGTATTTCATATCTCTTGTATTTTTTCTAAACCGTATATTGGATTTGTTTTCAATATATATTCATTTTATTTCATTTTGAGCTCCTTGTGTTTGATTAATTTTCACTTTGATCGTTTTTCATTTATTTTGGTCATTTCCTCATTTTTTGGTCTCGATATCTTTATTTTTATTTTCGGTGGTGTTGTGGTGGAGTTTTGGTGGTATTTTCTCTTTCCCATGATTTTTGACCCCTAATGAGATTTTTCAAGAGCCATAGAAGTCACTCCTATTTGTATTCCTACTTGTATTCCTACTTGTATTTGGCCCAATATCCAAAACCCATTTGGATACCTATTACTAGTTACTAATACCCACTACCCAGTAACCCACATTCAAACCCTACATATAAACCCTCCTTAACACAAACCCTAACCCTAACATCCACTAACCCTAGCCTCCTTTCTCTCTCCCTCTCTCCTTGCCAGCCTACATCAAACCTGAGCCCCCTCACCAACAGCCCGAGCTCCCCTATGCCAGGCCGAGCACCTCCATCTGCACTCCGGCCACCTCCATCTCCACTCCGGCAACCTTCACAACCCGAACCCCCTTCTTTGCTCCATCCCCTTGTGCCGATCACCAATCCAACACCACCTTCATTAACTCTTGCATCAATCCCCTACTCTTCGTCATGGTGTTCTCAAAGTGGGTGCTTGCCACTTTGATCGTTGCTTCAAGGAGGATTGTTCGTGTGGAGATTTCGTTCGTAGTTGCTTGGATTCGTGCTTGTAGCGGATTTCTCTCGTGGGTTTTACTTCTAGAACTGTTTGCATCGTTCTTCATTCCAAAATTAAGGCAAGTAACTTGTACTCCAATTTATTTGTTTGATACAAGTCAAAAAGTTCGCCTATAGTGTAGTTGGGTCTAGAGACAACCCTAGATTGTGTTTTTCTTGATGGGTTTTGTCTCTATTGTGATAATTTGGCCATAGATGACTCATGACACAAATCTTGACATGATATAACCTAAGATTTGCTCGTTCTTGATTTCTAGTCGTGTAGGTAAAAATTTGGATGAAATTGTGTTTTGGTTGATACCCATGTGAAATAATATGCGTGGACATGTTAATAACCCTAAATCATGTTGTTTAGACACTTGGTAAGTGTATTTCAAGTATGGATGTGTTTGGATCAATATTCATGAAGAAATGTTGTTTTTGTTTTGAAGGGTGAAATCTGTATTTTCTGGATGTTCTGCGTTGTTTGCTATTTTCGACTTTGCTACAGTCAGTATCTTGATTTCGGTATAAAATATGAGTTTTAGATAATTTCGTCTATTTTCAAACCCCTCTGACCTTGCTTGATTTTGATTTCGTATGACTGAGTTATGGCTGTTTTAGTACAGAGGTGTCAATCGTTTCAAGATTTTATTTTTGGGTAATTTTGATAACAAACTATTTTCAAAAACTATTCTATACATATTATTTTGTTTTGAAACTTTGGTCAGTGTTTCTTTATTGAGTAAGGGATTACCCAGAATTTTGGTGAATTTTATTGATAAGTTTTATATGATGTTTCATGCTTGTTTCTAAAATCTATACATGCTGCATTTTGCTCGCTGTTCTGTAAAGAACCCTATTTTCACTATAATTTCATATACTGTATGAAAAATGTTTGTGAAATGTGAAAGTCATTAAATTCTATCTATTTTTATATCCTTTTGGCGGAATTGGATTTCGTTTCACTGGTTGCGAAATATCTTAGTTTTCGTACAGCAGTGTTGAGATTTCCAGATTTGCTAAGCTATGTTTTCTTGATGCTTTCGTATTTTTGATGACTGATCTATTCTTAGTAGAATATTATGAAACTTTATATTTTGATTCTAGATATATAGGGGAATACCCCAGATTTTTCCTGAATTTACTTGAGAGGTTTTGACGTGGTTTTTCTGATCTAGAATTCGTTTTCCTGATTTCTGACTGAACATTTTTTCTGTTTTCGAACCTGTTTTGAGTTAAGATGTTGTGAAGTTCTATGTGACTTAATTATACTCGTTGGATTCGTGTGGATGTCTATTTTCCAGGTCCTTCAACGGATCCATATTTGCATTTCTGTAGTGACGGGATTCACTGTTTTAGTACTGAACTGTCTTACTATCCTGAATATGAACTTACACTGTTTTGCTCGTTTATGTGGCTGTATATCATCTATGCATATTTATTTGTTGTCCTGAACCTAATACTGATTATACCATGTTAATTTGACATTATTCCGTACACATTCATGTCTGTTGATAACCATAATAAAAGTAACCAAGCCGGAGTTTATGGAAAAGATCTAGTAGTGGGAAAGCATAGAAATGTATACTTAAAAGGGGGCCTGTGTTTTCGATATGATTATCTGTTATCTGACTCGGTCTACATTACTTCTTATATGAAGGTGTAGAGGAGAAGAGAACCAATAGGTTCTATCAGTCTGTCTGGATCTGCTATCTGACCCTGTTTACATTACTTCTTATAGGAAGGTGTAGAGAATAAGAGAATCACTAGGTTCTATCTGTCTGATCTGATTATCCAATATCTGTCTGAAACCTGAGTACACGGCCCTATATGATCCCCTACGAAATCTACAAATGCAACTGTTTTGAATGTAGCAACCATGTAATAAAAAGATGGCACATGAAGTGCTACCTAGTTAGTAATTAATACAAGACTTATAAAAATCTGAATCTGTATCTGTATCTGAAATCTGAATCTGCATCTCTTATACGTATCTGGCTATCTGTTATCTAATTAACTGATTATCTGCTATCTGTCTGACACTATCATGTGAGACCCTTACTTGACACTATCTGTATATCTGTTTGCATACTATCTGACACTTGACACTTGACACATGTTAGTATACCATACTATGTCTGTTCTGCTATTAATTAGATTTGTTTAGTTTTCCCATGTGCTTGTATCCTACATTATTTGTGACCCGCAACTTGCAATTGAAGGGTACGTTTTTTCTTCTTTTCTCCCTCTCCTGCAAATGTACTAATTGCAGATAAGGATGGACAACTGCCAGATGGTATTGGCAAGATGATGTATTAGTACTGGAGTTCTGCTTTATTATTATTATTAATTGTTGCTTGAACATTGAATAAAGTGTATTTGGTTTATTGGATATTATTTGTATTTGGGCAATGTGACCCAGGATATTTGATTCTGTCCAGACTCTGATTTATTTGAGAATATTATATTTTGTTGTAAGTAAATTTCTGTTGGTACCTTGTTTCAATTATGCATGTTGGTTGATACTTTTGCTTCCGACTCTGATTATTTCTGTGATGTGTTGTAAAGATTCTTGAACAGCTTATGGATGATGAAAATCATTCGCTGGGCTTTTGTTACGTATCTGTATGTCGTATTCATTTTGGGAAGCGGGGCGTGACAATCGGTGAGGACCCAGATAGAGTGTGCTTGGAAGTAGGGTCGGAGCTTTCGGGCGGCCATTACCATAGTGTAAGCCATCTTCTCCATTTTTCGAGTACCGGAGCTCGGTATCATGAAGAACCTTGCTCACATAGTAGATTGACTTTTGCGGTCAGTCTTGTCTTACCAAGACAGTAGTAAGGGTCTGATCTGATGTGGCTAAGTAGAGGTAGAGAACCTCCCCGACGTGGGCTTGTTAAGGAGTGGGGGGTTGACAAGATGTGCTTTCAGGCTCTCGAAGGCTGCTTTTTGTTCTTCCTGCCACTTAAAATTCTTTTCTCCTCAAAGAGATTTGAAGAAAGGAAGGTACTTTTCCCCAGATTTGGAGAGGAAGTGCCTAATGGCGGCGAGACGGCCGATGAGCTTCTGGACTTCTTTGACTGTAGCTGGAGGAGACATGTCGAGTATGACTTTGATCTTCTCCGGGTTAGCTTCGATACCTCTTTGGCTTACCATGAATCCTAAGAACTTCCCCGAGGGGACCCCGAAGGCACATTTCGAGGAGTTTAGCCTCATGTTGTTTATCCGCAGCACGTTGAAGGCTACTTGGAGGTCGGCCACATGGTCTTCTTTCCTGAGGCTCTTGACGAGCATATCATTAACATATACCTACATGTTTCGACCAATTTGCTCCTTGAAGACATGGTTCACCAAGCGCGATATGTGGCTCCAGCATTCTTTAGCCCGAAGGGAATAAATCGACAATAATATAGCCCTTAATCTATGATGAAGGATGTCTTCATGATGTCGGGAGGGAACATTCGGATCTGGTTGTATCCCTAGAAGGCATCCATAAAGCTTAAGATTTCATGTCCTGAAGTGGCGTCAATCAAGGCTTCTATACTTGGTAGAGGGAAAGGGTCCTTCGGGCATGCTTTATTCAGGTCGGTGAAGTCAATGCAGATTCTCCATTTGCCGATTTCTTTCTTGACCATGACCATATTTGATAGCCACTCGGGGTAGCAAACTTCCAGAATGAAGCAAGCGGCTAGGAGTTTTTTTACTTCTTCCTTAATTGCTTGCTGCCTCTTTAGTGTGAACTTGCAGTGCTTCTGTTGGACGGACTTGACTTCTGGGTCCACACTTAAATGGTGCATGATTAGATTTCGGATATACCCGGCATATATGTGGTTGTCCAAGTGAAGAGATCCCGGTTCTCCCTTATGCTTGTGATGACCTGATTCTTAACCTATTGGGGGAGTGCCTTGCTCACCCTAAAACACTTAGCTAGATCCTCTTGTGAGAAGGGGACTTTTGCTAATTTGTCTACAGGTTCAGAGCTAGATTGTCCTCTATCTTGAGGAAGTTCCAAAACATCTATAGAAATGATCGAACCCCTCCATTGTGGCTGTGTAACATGCCCGAGCGACTTCTTGGCTTCCCCTATCCCTACTGCTATAGGGAACTTCATTTTCATTGGTAGGCTAAGGCAACCGTGTGAAGGGTTGCTAGCCCTGGGCGACCAAAAATGGCATTGTAGGCGGACTTCATGTCGACAACATGTAATTGAGTGCTTCCCCACAGTTTCGTCAAGGGTGACTATTCTCTCGATTAGAACTGGGGCTCTGGAGAATCCACGGAGAGTGTAACCGGCGGGCTTGAGACGGTCTCGATTGAGCTTGAGGCATTCGAATACATTAAGGAAAAGGATGTTTACCGAGCTGTCGTTATCTACCTGGATGCGACGCACCTCATGATTGGCCATACATATACTGATTACTAGTGCATTGCAGTGAGGTGTTCAAATACCTTCGAGGTCTTGGTATGAGAATTTGATTGGAACCCCTGAGCTCTTGGGAGGGGGATGTTGTGCACTGAGTTCACTTCACGGAAAAATGCTTTCCTCGAGGAGTTAGACAATCCCCCCATAGGTCCCCCGTGGATGGAGTGGAATACTTCCATGCGACTCAAGTCTTGGGACTCGAAAGGCCTCTCTAGTCGTTTGGTGGTGCCTCTCGTGGGAGAAGGTTCAGTGTTGTTCATTTGGGCGAACTTGGCAAGGTACCTCCGTCAGAGTAGGGCTCGCCAATCATCTGTGAGATGTCCGTGATCTTTGTGGAACTCGCACCACTTGTTCCTATCCCTTATTCTTCTTGAGGCGTTCTTCATAGGAGGAGGTTGAAGGACTCCCTCCTTATCAACTTCCATAAAAATTGTAGAGATGCTAACATTAAGCGGAGTATACTTCTCAAAACGAGGTATTGGAGGTGGACGACAATGGCCTGTGGCATCCTTCTGGGACTTACTGAGTTTGTCTTTATGGGTGCTCTTCTGTTTGTTTCCGGATGAAGGCACCTTCTGTTCTTGGGGTAAGATGACATTTTCCACTAAGATATACTTCTCGACCCTTTGAAGGAGGTCAGAGAAGTCTCGAGGAGTTCTTTTATAAGAGAGGCTTTGAGGTAGTCATGATTTACATTGTGCCTTAAGGCAACCGTGGCTTTGGCTAAGTTGAGTGAGGGGATGGACTGGGACTTGGTTGTGACGTGCCGGGCATAACTTTTGAGGGACTCCCCATCTCTTTGCTTTAGGTTAAGTATGGAGGTACTTGTCTTCTCTATCTTGCGGCTGGTGATGAAGTGCGTGAGAAAGAACTCCTCAAGTTTATCAAAGAAGAAGATGGACCCTTAAGAGAGACGAGAGAACCACTCCCGTGTGGGTCCCTTCAGAGTTGCTAGGAAAGTCTTGCATATGAGGGAGTCAGATGCTTGGTGGATCATCATGAGGGTTTTAAAACTCTCAATATGGTCTACCGGGTCGGACATTCCTTTGTATGACTCAAAGGTTGAGATCTTAAAGTTGATCAGAACATGAGCCTCGATGATTTTTCTAGAGAAAGGGGGTTTGGAAGGACAGTATATTCCTTCATATCTTCCTTCTTCTTACTTCAGTAGCGCTAAACGATCTTCCATCTTTTGGAGGTGTTGGAGGACGACATTGTCTTGCTTTTCAGATCTAGTGGACCTGTGAGATTCTTCACGATGAAGAGGAGTGGCATGGTGTTGGCTAGTTTGTAGAGTCATGCTTAGAAATGTGTTGAGATCTTTAACAATTTCATCTTTGAATTCTCGAAACTCTGCCCGAGGGACATGTACTTCTTCCCCCCTTTCTTTCTTGGGAACTGGTTGGCTTGTTGGAGTAGGGTTCCTTCCCCCCCGAGGAGTATTTGTTCTGTGCCCCCTTGGAGAATGATGGCTTCTTTGCCCTCTGGGAGAGGGGGTTGTTCTTCGCCCTCTGGGAGAGAGGGTTCTTCAGGGAGCACCGTGGTGGGTGTGGAGGTGTAGACCGACCCCATGTTCTCTCCAATTTGTTGTGCAAGGTGTTGACTTCTTCAGGAGCCCCCCGGTGGAGCTTCTGTAGAGGGAGGCTGGGTAGACTATTCTGGATGAGGAGGTTGATCCAGTTGAAGGGTAAGAGAGACGTCCTCATGAGGAAGAGGTGGAGGAAGAGGGTTGGCTCATCGGCTTGAGGTCGCTGCCTTCCTTTTTCCCTTTGGAGGCATGGCTGAAACTATTTTTACTGGTGAAGTTTGGACGGATTGCTTTTTTAGTTCCCATGGATGGTGCCAATCTGTTGCTTCTTATTTTTGTGTGGCAGCAAACAGATGATGTGAATTCTTTTTTAAAACAATAAAAAGGTAACCTTTTTTACTTTCACTGATTTGACTATTTTCGACTGATGTTGACTTCTGAATCTGACTCATTTGCACCATTGGATCTGATCTAGATGGTGACGATTGTTCCGATTGACCTGCAAAAGTCTGAAACACCGACGACAGACCCTCCGACAATTAAGTTAGAACTCAATAAGAATATGAGAGATTTTGTTGAAAAAATACTGATTACCTATTTCTGGTGGAGGTAGGGATATTTATAGTCGCTTTGGGGTCAGTTTCAAGATAATGATTTATCTCTAATTCCCGTTGTTTTTTGGATTGAACTGATTATCTTTTCTTCATGAAGAAATAGGAGTGGTTGGAGATATTGAGTAAAAACTCTTCTCATGATAAGAGATATGGTTTTTGAACTGTCTCTTATGAATAATTTTGAGTTTAAATCATATTTAAATAATATGGACTCATTTGTGTTGGGATGTTTATGATAACCTAGTCAGACAGACCCATTTTTGGGTTGTTGGGCTTGAAAGAGCCCAATTCCCATTTACGTACCCGTTTCTAGTGAAAATTATCGTTTAACCCTTGAGAGCTTTATGTTTCGTGCCCGATTTGAACGGTCTCGATTTGATTCTACTTTTACCTACATCAATCACCATCTTAAATCTTCATGTTCAATCCTACAAAAAATATACCACAAGCTTTTTAACTCATTACTAGGAATCTAGTATAATCTAATATAATCTATTATCTATTATTTATTATCCTGTTTATTCATTTATTGATAATGGAGAATTTTCAGTTGGGAGATGACATGTAGGAGAAAATTTTCACCAAGATTATGAAATGTGGCGAGATCCAGTCGTATGGCAAATAATTAGATTTATATTTTTTGAATTTCCTTTCTATATGTCATTTAAAAATATGACATGTAGTATGCATGGGTAATTAAGACATAAAACAAGTTAAAATTTTAAATTTTAAATTTAAGACTAGTAACATTAAGAGATAAAAATAATTTTATTTAGATTTTGTTTTTATTTGATATTTAAAAATATCTTATCTCATTGATGGAGGGTAAAAATCACAAGTATTGACAACCATTCGATCCCCCCACAAATCTCGCGGTTACCGAAGGGAAAACAGTAATTTCACAGTAGCTACAAGCACACGATCAGCACATGGGCCGCCCGCAGCCCACTATCTTGGCTCAGCCTATAAGGGGGGATGATTCGCAGCCAAACTGGGAGAGATTAACCAATCAATAACGGCGGGCAATCAATTACCCTTAAATTAGGAAGATAATAACTGATCAGATCCCTTGATTTGGGGAATCTTCAAAATTAGTTATGAAATCTTCTTAATAACTGCTCGCCTCATTGCCTATAAATACAACCCTACCTCCTTTCCCAAGTAATCAACATTTTGCCCTTAAAACCCAGTCTTTAACTTTTGGTTACTAGCTAGATCGTTGATGGGTCGGGATCAATCCCGGTGTTTCAGACTGACTTTGCAGGTTTCCGACTGTCACTAGTCAGCACAAACACTACAACATCCAAAATTCTCCTCAAATACTAGCCTCATATCAAGATCTGATCGACGGTGCGGATCTAAGCTTTCCCTAATCTTAAAGAACTGATTATCTGGTTGCTCTCACACTGAAAAAACAACATCTGATTGGTGCCGTATGTTGGAAATCTCCTCGCAACCTGTTACATCCAGGAGGTCAACTACCCCGAGCGGTTGGCAAATGTTGTGATGGTGAAGAAGGTCAGCATAAGTGGAGAATCTTCATTGACTTTACGGACCTCAACAAAGCCTGTCCGAAGGATCCTTTCCCGCTCCCGAACATCGACTCCCTCATAGATGCTACGTCCTGATACGAACTGCTAAGTTTCATGGACGCACACTCTGGATACAACCAAATTTGTATGTACCCCCTTGATATTCTAATGACCTCATGCATAACTGACCCAGGCCTCTATTGTTATCGTGTGATGCCATTCGGATTGAAGAACACTAGTGCCACTTATCAAAGACTGGTTAACAAAGTCTTCAAAGACCAGATATGTCGAAACATGGAGGCCTACGTCGACGACATGTTGGTCAAGAGCTTTGCGAGGGAGGGCCATGTCGGGGATCTTAAAGAAGCTTTCGATGTTCTGAGAAGGCACAACATGAGATTAAACATGTTGAAATGTGCTTTTGGCATATGCTCGGGAAAATTCTTGGGTTTCATGTTCAGTCAAAGAGGGATTGAAGCTAACCCCGAGAAGATTCATGTCATCCTTGACATGTCTCATCTGACTACTATCATAGAAAGTCTATAGGCTAACAGACCGCTTAGGTGCAATCAGCTGATTCCTGGACAGATATGGGGACAAGTGTCTCCCCTTCTTCAAAGCTCTCTGAGGAGCCTAGAACTTCGAAACAAGGAACCAACAACTAGAATCCTTCAACCAGCTGAAGGCCTACCTCGCCAACCCACCACTACTAAGCAAGCCAAAATCTGGGGAGGTTCTTTGTTTATATATTGCAACCTCGGAGCATACCTTAAGTGTTGTTCAAGTAAGAGAGGCCGACAGAGCCAAGAAGCCAATCTACTATGTTAGTAAAGTAGTCCATGATGCCGAGATCTGGTACTTGAAAATGGAGAATGTAGCATATGCACTAGTTATGGCCGCTCGTAAACTTCACCATATTTTCAAGCACACTCTGTTGAGGTTCTGACGGGCCTGCCATTGAGGCAAGTTGTCACACCCCGCGTCCCAAAAGAATACGGAATACAGTACACAACTAAGTCCAGTGGATATTTTCACCATCCATAAGCTGTACAGATCTGTTTGACTCATCACAACAATAAATATAACAGTATACTCCAACCAAGCATGCATAAACAATCACAACTCAACAACATTTATTGCAGCAATAATAAATATCCCAATAAATACAAGATCTGAAACAAAATAATAATCCTGGGACTACAAGTCCAAATCCAAGTCTCAATACAGTTCACAAATATAAATAGTTCATCAAAATATTTTAAGAAAATGATTCCAATTTCGCAGCTCAAAATTTTTTCTCACCAACTCCAGTGGGCAATTGATCAAAAAAACCTGCTCATATGGCAATTACAAGGAAAAATAGGAAAACAGGAAAAGATAAGGCCTGTTAGATGCAAGTCCGGGCTGCAAGCAGTACAAGTAAGGAAATGGGGGGAAAACTAACTAAGCAGAAAATACTAACATGGAGAAATAGTAAATATAACAGTCTACAGTTGGCAGAAAACAGTTGAATAACAGTAAAAGTATAACAACAGCAGTAAGGGTCAACAATAACCAACGGTAACAGTAACAGTGAATCAACAGTAATAGTAAATCAACAGTAACAGGATGTGACAGTGTAAAAAGTTATTCTTATGTCTAATGTTCATTACTAACCAGGTAGCACTTCATGTGCCGCAAATTATACCACATGGTTGCTACAGCAAATAGTTTCGTTTTAAGACTTCGTAGTGGAACTTCTATAGGGCAATATATTTGGACAAACAGTATCAGTAACAGTAATAACAACAAACGGTTTCATGGATCATGCCTCATGCATCCAGAGATATACAGTAGGTACCACAGTAAACAGTGGGGAAAACGAGTTCCCTCCGAATATGCATTTCTATATTGTCCACTACTCGGTCTTTTCTCTTAAAAACCCCGCTTGATTATTTTTCATTAGTAACAGATGTGAGCGAATACAAACAGGGCTAAAGACAAGGTAAGAACAAAGGATAAGTCCAAGATGAAGTAGTACTTACAACGGTTGATAAAAACAACTCATAATAGTCAAAACAACGAAACTTTCAGTTTTGGACAGCAAGACGCCATTGTACCAAATCTGAGATTCCCGTTGCTACAGAAGAAAAACCTAGATCCTTCAGAAAATCTAGAAACTAGACTCTCTGCCGATTTCATTGCAGATATAAAATTCCAATATCAGCCACAAAAACAGGGTCAAAAACATCATTTAATACAGAAATCATGTTCAGCCAGAAAATGTAAAATCTTGTTTATAGGCATGAAAAGAGTTTAAAATCATCATAATTAAATATGAGAAAAATCTGGAAGATTCCTTAACATATCTAGTTTCAAAATATAAAATATAAAGAAATTATATTACATATAGTATGGTCAACAAAATTGGAAAAACTGAGTAATGCAGCAAAATCTCAATATTGAAAGTTCAGACATAGCAGTACCAAAACAGAGATAATTCATAAAATATAATTCAAAACTCATATTTGTCAAAATTATGATAAAATAGACAAATCAGGCTATAGTTCATATTTGCAAAGTTTTCATCAAAATCGAATAGAATCAGGTTGAAAATATGGTTCTTTACTGAACAGCATGCAGTTTGGAAATATATCGATGTGTTTTACAAATATGAAATGAGATATAAAAGTCAATAATTAATTCCACAAAAATTAGGGATTGATCCGGGTCATGTCTAAACATACTCATCAAAATATATGGTTCAAATTCTACTTTTAATATCAGTTTTAAAATAAAATTCGATACAGAATACATATAGTTCAAAATCTGGAATATACGATACGACTGCAGTCAAACAGCAATAACTCATGCATTATCCGTCGAAAGTTCTGAAAACTAGAAAACAAAGGCTTTAAATCATGTTCACAAAATTATTTATTTTACTGATGTTAACAGGGTCGAAATTACTGTACAAAATAGGGCAGCAGCATAACAAAAGTTCTTTTATGCATTTTATCAAACAACTTAACTACAAACGGTCCAATCTAGATGTCATACAATGTATGGTATATGTGGATTACTCAAATCAGCATGGCATGTAGATAAATGGTCTATAATGAGATCATACATCCAACAAACATCTATGTAACAGTCATCTACAATACACGGTGTACCACAAACAACATATAGTCAAAGTATCATCTAATCTAATTATTTTCATGCAATGGGTGTCAATTATTGTAACTATTCATGATCAAGAGATGATGTCAACGATTAAACTAATAAATTTGGATCAACATGAGAGCACACACATTTTCATACTAGACTACTTATGGTATAAACTTGTATGACAAAAAGAACACATACAAGCTATATGCCTGTTATGAAGACGACGAAAACGAAGAACAAAATAATGGGAACGGATCCTGAACAACGAACACAACAAAATCACGAATAAGAGATGAGATCCAATGCCAACCAAAACACGTGCACAAGGACGCACATGCACACACACTCAAAGAGACAGTGCACAACAGTAAGAGTGGATGGCTGCAACACGGCATCGGCAAGAGAGAAGACGACGACAGAAAGAGGACGATGGCGGCGCTCTGGCTATTATCGACCACAGCGGACAACGACGAAAGCAGTAGAATAGTACGCAGGCGGTGCTGTGCTCAGGTGATGCTGCTCAAAGACAGGGGAGCACGGGGTTGCGGGCTCGAGCGGGGACAGGGCGCATCACGGCGATGTGCAGCCGAGAGGGGAAGAGGAGAGGGGTGTTGCAGTGGGGGATCGGGGTCAGCCGGTGTTGGAGTAGACGACGATAGCAAGGAAGGTTGGGAGATCGGGGTAGGGGTAGGTGACGGCTAGGAAAAGAGAAAGAGAATAGTATAAGGGTTTGGTGATTAGGGTTAGGGTTCAATTAGGGTGTTATATATAGGGACAATATGGGTTTGGGTGAACTGGGTAGTATCCAATTGGAAGAAAAGAATCCAATATGAGACAAATAGGCCATGAACTAGGTTTAAACAATAGACGAGATCAAAGACAAATTGTAGATCAAATAAATGAGGATAAAAGCTGAATCAATGCAAAATGAATCATAAGAGAGAGAAGAATAACACACGATACAAAAGAAATGAAAATAAATACAACCAAAAATAAACTAGAATAATCAAGAATTTTATTAAATATAATTAAAAATACAATTATGAGCAATAGGGGTTACACAAGTCCTACATAAACCATAGAACATAGGCAACTAATGTAGTGGTCGACTGAACTGAGCCAGCATGATATCAACTACCGGTCCTGGATGACCATTAAAGCCCAAGCTTTGGCAAACTTCATTGTGGAATGTCTCATTGCTGATCAGCCCGAATTCAAAGAAGATCTCCCACTCTAGGCTATCTAGGTCAATGGTTTCTATTGTGAAGAAGGAAGTGGGGACAGGTATCATCTTAATTGGATTCAATCAGCTCTCAATTCAATACTCCCTTTGCCTATGTTTAAGACCAAAAATAATGAAGCCAAGTATGAGGTATTGATAACCGGCTTGCTCCTTGCCCAGAAAGCCGGTGCTCGTTGGGTAAAAGCCTTCAGCGACTCACAACTAGTGGTGAACCAAGTATGTAGCGAATATGAGGCCCGAGATGTCTGCATGATGAAGTACTTTGTTTATGTCAGGAAGCACCTAGCGAAGTTCAAAGAACCCATAGTCACTCGAATCTGCTGAGAAGAGAATGGATAGGCTAATGCCCTTCCGAGCTTCTTCCTCATTCAAAGGGCTCAAAAGAACCATACTTGTCGAGGTTCTGATTCAGCCAAGCATCAAGGATGAAACCATTGAGGCCCTAAGTGTCACCCCAGGACCTCTCGAGGATAACTTGATGAAGCCCCTCTTCGATGTCCTTGATAACGGGATCCTCCCTGCAGAAAAGGAAGATGCTCAGAAGGTACGAACCAGAGCAGATAGATATACAATTATAGTAGGTGTCATATTCAAGCATTCTTACATGCTAATCGACGGCCGACCCTATCACGATGCCTATCTACCGAAGAAGTGCATTAATCACTTGAAGAAATCCACGAAGGGGTGGGTGGCTGCCACTCAAGGGCTCGAACCCTCGCGAGAAAGGTGCTAAACTATGTATATTATTAGCCAACCCTCCTCAGCGATGCTAAGGAACATGTTTGCAAGTGCAGTGTTCGCAAGTGCAGTCCTTGCCCGAATTTCTCCCCCATGGGCCACCTGCCCTAGGCTATCTTGGGTCGATGTCTAGTCTGATCCCTTTTGCTATGCTGGGGATGGACATTGTAGGACCTTTCCTAGTAGCGACGGGCCAAAAAAGATTTATGCTAGTCGCAATAGACTACTTCACTAAAGGGATTGAAGCCGAACAGCTTGCGAATATCACCAAACTTTAGGTCCGTCATTTCTTTGGAAGAACATCATCTGTCAATTCAGAGTCCCCCAAATCCTAGTCACGAAAAACGGGACACAGTTTGCCGCCAAAGGGTTTCGAAAGTTCTGTTCCACTATAGGAATCCAGTTGCGCTTCTCCACTATCTCTCACCTATAAAGCAACGAGCAAGCAGAAAATGCTAACTGCCAGATCCTCATAGCCTCAAGAAATGCATCAGAAAGTCAGCTAAGGGATTGTGGGTGGAGGAACTGCTCAGTCGTTATGGTTCCACAGGACCACCAAAAGAATCCCTATGGGCGGGTTCCCCTTTAGTCCCCTTGATAGGGCTAAAGCTGTCATATCTCTTGAAGTTGGGATCCCATCACCCTCCTAACTTTCAACGAAGAAGCCAATGCAAAAGGTTTTTGAAACGACTTAGATCTAGTCAAAGAAGTCCGGGAAAAAGACATCGTTCGAAGGAACATCTACCAGCAGAAGGTGAAAAGACTCTACAATAAGAAGGCCCAACCCATGCATATCCGAGTTGGGGACCTAGTCTTGAGGAAACTCGATATCCGAGCCTCGGAACAAGGGGAAGCTTGCACCCAAATGGGAAGGCCCATATACAAGGTCTCCGAAGTAGTCCGTCCAGGCACTTACCGACTCGAAGACTTGGGGGAAAGGAGGTACCGAGGACTTGGAATCCCGAGCACCTCATGAAGTTCGAGAGTGTACAATGCTTTCTTCCTAAAAGAATATTTTCAATATAGTAAGCACTCGCTCCAGAGGCAGCACATCAATGTAATATTCGCTCACTACTGACGAAGCCCAACAATGCAATAAGCGCTCGCCTTAAAGGCAGCCCAACATTATATTATCTTCTCTCCATAAAATCTAATGAAAATTTAGATTCTCTCCTTTGGCTTAATAATTCTTGCATAACAGATTTACTTCTGGTCATCAACTGACTCATAAGTTCAACAAAACTTCACATAAGTCCGGATTCTCCTAGTGGTTTGGCCCTCAGATTGTCGTCCGAGTCCTAACAAAAAGTGATACTCTCGCAACTCTCGACTTACCAAACAAATACAAAAATTGTACAAAGCCACAAGTACAAACAAGAAGATGTTTTATTGGAACAATATAGATATTACATATCAGATTACAAATTCAAAGTACACATTAGTACAAATACATCGCACGAAGGGCCGACTCTAGGAGGCTTCCTTCTTGTGGCCCGCAAACTGCTCTTTCTCACTCCTCAGCACGACCCTATCGGCATCCGCTTTGAGGAGCTCGACGTTCACCGCCTTCTCCCTCAACACGGCCTCATCAAGCTTGCCCTTAAGCTCGCGGTATTCTCTCTCAACCCTCGCAATTCGACGTTCTTTCTTCTAGAGCTCCACGTCGTGTCGGCAATTTTGCTCCCCGTGGTGGAGGGCAACCTGCTGAGGGAGCAACAACTCTTAGAGGAATCACAAAGGAAATAAAAGGGATAAGAAATAATAAAACCGAATGCTTTCCTCAAATATGGCCCTGGACGACTCTACGAAGTTTGACTCATAAGTCTCCATGGCGAGCGCCATCTTATCCTGAGGGGGGAGAAAAACTCCAATGCCTCCTGAGCGACCAAGGGGTCGAGGAGAGAGTCCCCCACTTTCATCGGCCAGTCCGGATACCAGGGCTTGACAGTCTCCTTCCCCCTGACCTCTATGGCCTTAAGTTTTAGGGGACGCAGAGGGGAGGGAAACTTTACTAGATTGGTGATGGCTGTAGCCATGATGCTCAAATTGGGATCGGGAGATCTGAGGTCCGAGATAGTCAATGCCCTCGTTCTCTTGGCCTTCTCAACCTACTTCTCAAGTCGCTGTTGGGAGGATATGGTAGATGCCATCTTCTTCCCCTCAACGGACTCGGCGCGTTTCCTCTTGGCCAACTCCTTTATGCAGGCATCGATCATGTCGTCCAATTTGCAGAACAAAGACAAAGGTTAAAAGTCAAACCTGGTAAAGAAGGTTGAAAAAATAGGAACAAGACATACTAGGGTTGGCCGGGCTCAACACGAATCTAATCAGGGTGCTCTCCTGCACCATAAATCAATCAATGCTCCCCGTGCTAAACAAGTGCTTGAACTTTGCCTTCTCCTCATCAGAAAAATACTTCTTTGGATATTTGGGCTTGGGGATGTCATACTTCCACTGAGTTGGAATATCCCAAGGAGTCGAGCTCCGAATGAATATGTACTTCGACCTTCAATCCTTTATGGAGTTGGGATGGTTATACACCACCATGGTGCCGAGCCAGGGAGATAGGAAACGACCTTCATTGCCCCAGGCAAAGCATGATGAAGCAGAGAATTTGCTTCGAGGAGTTTGGCATATACTGCATGGAGAAAATTTCTACCCACCTAAGCACCTCCTTCACGAATGGGTGGATCAGGAGCCGAAAACCTGAAACGAACCCATCTGCTGGGAACATGTAGTAGTAAGTGTAACGCCCCTGCCTTTAGCTCAGACAATTTATACAATTTATAAGACAAATTAGATACTATGTAGTACAACTGCCCACCGCAGGAATTCTGAAACCTTTCACAAATGAAGGTGGGCCCCATGGCATAGTCCACGTCATCAACCATTTACAACAGCAGCAAGCTTCTACATTCATTTGCCGTGGGCCCCCACCATCCACTATTCAACTTCAATATTATTACAAGTATGCCATTCTGCATTATTTC
This sequence comes from Hemerocallis citrina, assembly GCA_017893485.1. Classification (NCBI taxonomy): domain Eukaryota; kingdom Viridiplantae; phylum Streptophyta; class Magnoliopsida; order Asparagales; family Asphodelaceae; genus Hemerocallis; species Hemerocallis citrina. Next base: position 83,366,778 of record CM030363.1, read on the forward strand.
CTATATATATATATATATATATATATATATATATATATATATATATATATATATATATATATATATATATATATATATATATATATATATATATATATACATCTATACTATACTCTGAGGTGTTACAGTGAGGGTCGAGGTCATCGGTAGCAAGAAGCTCGGGGTTTGGGATCAGAAGCTCATACATCAGGAATAAAGAACACGCACCGAAGCATAGTATGTTCGTCCCCGACCCACTTGTTAGGAATCTGGTCGGCCTCGATAGGCTTTTTTGGGGCGAAGTATATTCTGGCTGAAGCCCGACCGTGATCAGATGCTTCTCGTCGTCAAGATACATGCTGAAAAGTGTCGGCACTTAGAGAACTGGGTGCCCCAAATCAGCCAGTTCAAAATCCCTCTCGAAGGGTTCGTCCTCAGCGGGTATGAAAATCTTCTTCTACTTCTTTAGCTTTGGCTATGTCCCCTGGCCAATAGAGAGGATGCTTTGCTTTCTTCCCACGTCGACATCCTCATGTCCTCGGGGTCCCTGCTTGAAAGTATGACCGTAGCTTCTCACTGCTCCTTGCAGTGGAAGGGACCCCCCATCTTCTAAATTGCTCGGGGAACCGTTCTGTTTGTCCATAGCTACCATGGCTCTGTTGTCGCTTAATCGGGCCTCAAAGGCAGGCTCTGACCACGATGTCGAGCCCGAAGAAGCCTCCTCAGCACAGCTGGTTTCTGAAGCTAACCTGTCTGGTCGAGCCCTAGACATAATGAAATAAATACTATACTTTCCTGCCATAAAATCTGTCTAAAGCTAGTCAGAAAGATCGTCGGGAAAGTGGAAAGCACTCTAGAGAGAGAAAATCCAAATGCGAAAGAAAGCAAAGTGGAGAAAAGATAGGGGGATGAGGGATATATAGAAGGGGAGACTCCTCAATAACTCAAAAACACATGGCCTAATAACAACGCTCCACGTGCAAGCAAACCAATGGCTTATGTGCACTACACGCTAGATGCTACGATATACTCAAAACCAACGTTGCGTTCCACATGGCCTGCACGTGGCTACTGAGCCAAATGTAGAGTACCTAAGGAAATGCAAAATTCTCACCCTCAAAACTCAAACTTCAGAAGAGGATCGGATCCTCCTTCTGTGTTGTCCCACAGATTATCATCCGAGGCATCCCCAAATAGCGCAAAAATGCCAACGTCATAAGAGGCTCCAATCCTCGTACTGCATCGTCCCTTGGATTTTCTTCTGAGGCATCCCCAAATGGCTTAAAAATGCTAGCATCAGTAGAGTCTCGGATCCTTCTTCTGAATCGTCCCTCAGATTGTCATCTGAGGCATCTCCAAATTATGCAAAAATGCCAACTTCAAAAGAGGCTCGGATCCTCCTACTGCCTCATCCATCATATTGTCATATGAGGAATCCCCAAATGGCGTAAATCACTAACTTCAAAAGAGGCTCGAATCCTCCTACTGCCTCATCCCTAAAATTGTCATCTGATGCATCCCCAAAAGGCACAAAATGCCAACAAAAAAGTGGCTCAGATCCTCCTACAACCTCGTCCCTCAGATTGTCATCTGAGGGATCACTAAATGACACAAAACGCCAACTTCAAAAGTGGCTTGGGTCCTCCTTCAGCCTTGTTCCTCAGATTGTCATCTAAGGCATCCCTAAATGGTGCAAAACGCCATCTTCAAAAAAGCCTTGGGCTCTTACTGCCATATCCCGGGGATTGTCATCCAAGGCATCCCCATTCAGCTTGAGATGCCAATTTCAAAACATGCTCAGATCCTCCTACTGCCTCGTCCCTCGGATTATCATCCAAGACATCCCCAAATGGCACAAAAATGCCAGCTTCAATAAAGGTTCAGATCATCCTACTACTTCGTCCCACGGATTCTCTTCCAATGCATCCCAAAATGGTGCAAAAATTCCAGCTTCAAAAGTGGCTCGGATCCTCCTACTGCTTTGTCCCACAGATTACCATCCGAGACATCCCCAAATGGCGCAAAACTCCAACTTCGAAAAAGGCTTGGCTCCTCCTACCGCCTCATCCCTCGGATTATCATCTGATGCATCCAAAAAAGGTGTAGAAAACCAACTTCAGAGAGCTTCAGATCCTCCTACAACCTCATCCCTTGGATTGTCCAAGGCATCACCAAATGTCACAAAATACCAACTTCAAAAAAGGCTCAGATCCTCTTATAACCTTGTCCCTTAGATTTTAATTCGAGGCATCCCCAAATGGCGCAAAACTCCAACTTCAAATGTGGCTTGGATCCTTCTACTGCCTCGTCCCTCGGATTGTCATCCAAGGCATCCCCAATTGGCGCAAAACACCACCTTCAAAAGTGGCTCGGATCCTCCTACTACCATGTCCCTCAAACTATCATCCAAGGCATCCCCTGTCATCCGAGGCATCCCCATGTGACACGAGATTGCAACTTCAAAGAGGCTCGGGTCCTCCTAGCTCATCCCTTGGATGATCATCGAAGGTCCTCTCAAAATGACGTGACAACTTGATTTCAGCTTCGGATTGCCGAACCTCCTACTACCTCGGATTGCTGAACCCCCATCTTGGCTTTGGATTGCCGAGCCACTACTAAAACCATAGGGAGGGGGAAAGAATGAAGAGATTGATCCATTTGCGTCTTTCTAACCATTAGATGGTTTTAAAATGATGGATTTTTTGACCCTCGGTCGTTCATAACAGACTATAAATTCCTCAAAGGCTACTACATCTAGACTCCAAGAGTGGGGATGGAGGTTCGAAATTGCAAGTATTGAAAATCGTCTGGTCCGTACACGAATCTTGAGGTTTCTAAGTGCGAAACAATAATTTCACCATAGTTACAGGCCCACGAACAGTACATGGGTTGCCCACAATCCTACTATCTTGGCTCAGCCCCCAAGGGGGGCTGATTCACAGTCCAACTGGGAGAGATTGACCAGTCACTAACGACCAGTAATCAAATCCCTATAAATTAGGAAGATAATAGTTGATCAGATCCCTTAATTTGGGGATCTTCCAAATTAGTTATGAAATCTTCTTAATAACTGCTTCCTTCCTTGCCTATAAATACAAACCTACCTTCTTCAATCCAAGGTAATCTACATTTTGCCCATAAAACCGAGTTTTTACTTTTGGTTACTGACTAGATCATCGGAGGATCTGTTGCCGGGATCAATCCCAGTGTTTCAGAGTGTCTTTGCAGGTTCTCGGTGGCCACCAGTCAGCGCAATCACCACAACATCCAAACTTTCCTCAAATACTAACCTTATATCAAGATCTGATCGACTGTGCAGATCTATGCTTTCCCTCATCTTAAAGAACTCATTATCTGGTTGCTCCCACACCGATAAAAGCAGCATCACTCATGTTGTATGTATACACAGTTAAGAGATAAAAATAGTTAGATTTTAAAAATTTTTAACAGGTTTGTGATTTAAATTGAGATTTAAATATCTTATCTCATGTAGTATGCATGCATAATTAATGAAGTTTTTTCAGTCGTGAGATGACATGTGGCAAAGTTTTTTAGTCGTGAGATGACATGTAGTAGTGTTTTTTAGCCAGAGGATGACTTGTGGCAAGGCCCAGTCATGTGTATAGTTGGATATAAATAGTTAGATTAAAAGTAGTTAGATTTAGATTCTGATTTTTTTTTCTTCTGTATATCGTTTTAAAAATATCTTATCTCACGTAGTATAAATACGAAATTGAAAAAGAAAAAGTTGATTAAAAAAATTAAATATGATTAATAAAAGTAATTAGTTAGATCTTTGAATTTATTATATAAGTAATTTTTAAACCATCATATCTCATGTAGTACGAGTTAATTTACAATTTAAATTTTGAAATAATATTTTACTAATGAACAAACAATAGAGTTTAACAATACAGTTCGTGGAGCGTACGATATGGCAGAATTCTTTTTAGCTAAATATAACATGTGTCAAAGTTTTCTCAACTATAGAATGACATGTGGAAGGTCACCTAATGTGACAAAGTATTTGGATTAATATTTTTTAATTTTCTTTCTATATGTCATTTATAAATATCTTATTTTTTGAATTCTCTTTTTATATGTCATTTAAAAATATCTTATTTCATGTAATATGCATTCATAATTCACAGATAAAAATTATTAGATTTAAAGCTTTTTTTATATAGTTACAGTGAGAGATAAAGATAGTTATGTTCAATTTTTTTGAATTTTTTATTCATATGTCATTTTATAAATATCGATTATCTCATTTCGTACATAATAGATAAAATTACTCAAAATTTTAAAAAAAGAGTTAGAATTAAGAGATAAAAATATTTAGATTCAAATTAAGTTATATTTCATAATAATTTGTGCATAACATGAGATTAGCACATAATCATGCATAAATCACGGGTTAGTTCACCGTTTACATCTTATAAAAAATAATTTTATGAATTCACGACTGTAAAGCTCGTTGGTATCGTTAGTGTGCAGCACAAGTTCCATGCTAATATATATATATTAATTAGAGTTTTGATTCCTTTAGAGCATCCACAGTCGTCAGCTAAAAGGCATTTTATGCATATTTCGTCACTGTAGACGCTGCACTCATGAGGCATTCTGCAATTTTTTTTCCATATTTCGCTACCGTAAAAAGCTAAAGATAGCAGGCGATATAGCAATATGCATATTATGCGTGACGAAACATGATGTTTCGTCCGATGAAATCCTGAATTATTAAAAAAAAAAAAAACTTAAACTCCTAATTTAGTTAATTAATTAGAGTAGTTAGTATTTTAATTAAACTGTTAGTTAAATAATTAGTTAATTAATTAGGTTTAGTTATTTAAAAATATAATTAACAACTTAATTTTTAAAAAAAACCCACTGGGACGTGTTTCGTCCCATGTGGGTCCCACACGTTCTTTTAAACCATTTAAAAATTTCCAAAAAATTCCAAAAAAATCCAAAATTCACTTAAACATGATGTTTTGTTGATGTGAATTTTGATTTTTTTTTTCCTGGGTCCCATTTATTTTAATATTAAATTTTTGTTTCGTTCGTTTTATTTTTCATAAAATTATGCATTTTTTACCTTTTCACGATTGTAACAATCGTTCGATTTGCTACGGTATAATATGTGCATATTATACCTCTAGCGACTATGGATGCTCTTGCACTGCTGGGTCTTCCTTTTTTCACGTAACTTAAATGAACACATTTAATAAAGGCTAAATTCTACAAAACCCACTTCAGTTTAGGCCAATTATCAATAAATCCACCTTATTTATTTTACTCATCATTGTACTTTTTAAGTATCACGTGATGTATGTGATATGTTTTTTAATTTTTTGACCCTAATTTGACTCTGCTATTCAATTAAGGTTATTTGGAAAAGCAAAATGCTAGACATACATGAGTTTTTACCTCAAACATACATTATAAATGCATTGGGCCCCACTTCTCACTAAAAGACAATGTTAAAACCTTGTCTTTTAGTGGAAAGTGGGCCCCAATGCATTTATAATGTATGTTTGGGGTAAAAACTCATGTATGTGTAGTCATCCTCTTTGGAAAATGGGTTAGTGCAAATATAATTTACCTTCTATCTTTATAATGGTTGACCAGATGGGGTGGAGAATTGGTGGGATAGTCTGGATCCGAGAGAGAAAAGGGGGGAAAGGTAAGGAATTTTTTCCCAACCTGTCCCACTTTTTGAAAGTTTTTTCAAACTATCCTACTTTTTTTATTATTTCCTAAACGCCCTACTCGCTTTTTGAAAAAGCGAGTTTGGGATAATTCTCCTCGTTTTTTAGAAAGCGAGTCTTAGGTTGTAGGATTTTCACATCCCAAGACTCGCTTTCTGAAAAACCGAGGGGATTAATCCCAAACTCGCTTTTTCAAAAAGCGAGTGTCGTTTGGGTCTTAAACCCCCCACCTCTCAAACAGATCTCACTCTTCTCTTTTTCCTTCTCCTCTTCATCACGAAACCCTAACCCAATATCTTCTCTCTCTAATTTAAGCCATTAACCCATCAAATTTCGTCGAATCACTCACGAAATACTTCAATATCTCATCTCCGTTCAATTGGCCACTTCGTTTTTGGGGTTGCTTCGATTTTGGAGGTAATTGCCGTGTAGTTGTTCAAATTTGGGGGTGAGGGTTGCGGTGGGGGTGTAGTGGTCGCCTCTTGGCTAAAGATTGTGGTATATTTCTCAAACTCTATATTTTTAATGTTGTATATATATGTAGAATTATTTAGTTAGAAATTGCTTGATATTATTGGTGGTACAATATGGACAGTGTCGAATTATGGAAAAATCGGGGTAAAATGTGGGGGTAATTTGGGTGTAAAATTTGGATACTATCGGTGGAGGTGTATTAGTTTTAAAAAGTGGATAATTGTCGAATTTGAGGGTAAATTTTGGATATAGTTAATAACGATTGTATGTTCGTATGTGTTCTATATTTGTCGGTTATATATTTTGGTAAAGTAAATAACTATTGCTTTTAGTTGTAGGATACTCTATTTTTTAAAAATGGCACAGACGATGGGAAATGTGGAGGAAGGATCTAGTAGTAGACATCCTCGCGGCGATGGACCACGTACATCTTTTGGCCCACCTCCTCGTGGTGGACGTGGTGGTCGTCGTGGTGGTACCGTGCGTACTAATGTAAGCTTATAATTTTCTATATTCTATTTGTTTCATTATCATACAATTAAATGTTATATTGGTCTTTTGATGTAAATGTTGTTGTTGTTGTACAGGTCCCAAGTAATCCAAATGTGGTAGGTACGTCTTCTCCGGCCACTTCTTCATCTTACATTCCCCTTGAAGGTCCAAGTCCCCTCGACCCCACACTCCTTACTCTTCAGTCGCAGCATCATTCGAAGGATGTGTGGGAAGGTGATTTGAAGGAATGTACATTCCGTGGGGGTCATCCATTACCTATGCACCCACGGATTCACCAGATCCTAAAGGATTGTGGGCTGTATGGTATTGCACTGATGAGCTCCATCAAGTGCGATCAGGCCTCTTCTTACAGCACTGCTTGAGAGATGGCGGCCTGAAACACACAGCTTTCACCTGACAGTTGGGGAGATGATAGTGACGCTGCAGGACGTCTCAGTACTCACCAACCTTCCAGTTGATGGGCAGGAAGTGACAGGCTCAATGGACTCCGACCCGATATATTTAGTGGAACAGTATCTTGGTGTCGAAGTGGAGGCCGAAGCAGTGAATGGAAAACAAATTCGGTTGAAGTGGTTAAAGGATAGATTCAAGAACCGACTGAACGATGATTCCACTGATGAGGATGTCCAGTGCTACTGAAGGGCCTACATTCTGACACTGTTTGGAGGGGTGTTGTTCCTAAATTCCACTGGACACTCTGTCCCCTTGATGCACCTCCCACTGATTGCAGATCTGGGACGAGTCAGTCAGTACAGTTGGGGTAGTGCCACCTTATCGTCCCTCTACAGGAGTTTGTGCTTGTGCAGACTTGGTTCCGTGCAGATGAATGGACTAATGATATTGCTACAAGTGTGGAGTCGGGAGCGTATTTACGTGGGTCGGTCTGTAGTGCGAAAGCAGTCACCCCACTAGATCCATCTCTCCGAGGACTAGCACATGTTACCTCCACTTGGTGTGTACTGGTCCGGCAATCTTACATGGACTGCCAACCCCAACAGGTGCCTGACCTACTTCTGTCATGAGTTGGATAGGTTGGCAGATGATTGCGCAGTGTGGATGCCCTACACGGAGGCGCGTCTTGCTCGACTACCGCCTATTTCCTTGTACAGGCATGATATGTGGCTAACGAAAGCATCATTAATCAACTTTGGCACAGTTAAATTATATTATGTGAATAGAGTGCTTCGTCAGTTTGGTCTACATCAGATGATTCCTGTTGCCGAACCATTCAATGCGGATATGCATTCAATCACTGGAATGGGTCGACAATCAGGACATAATTGGGCCGCCAGCTTTTCGACATATGTTGAGAGATGGAATCTGCACCGGTTCGAGGAAATCATTGGTAAAATTCCTCCATTTGATCGAACGGTGCATGAGAATTATATGGGCTGGTACGGGAGGATGACGAGGCGATATATATCTCCGACAGGACAGACTCCTGCAGGTGTGGTGGTCCCAGATTTGTTGACTGTGGAGTGGTATGTTTTCCAGAGAAGACCCTCACCTCTGGAAAACTATCTAATTAAGACTCGCTTTCTGAGAAAGCGAGGTTGTTTTCACTTTACTCGCTTTTTCAGAAAGCGAGTCTTGAGCTTGTATGTTTTTTTACAAGCAGATTCGAGACTCGCTTTCTGAGAAAGCGAGCCTAGTTAATACTTCCACGCTTTTTCGAAAAGCGGCTGTGTAGGCTAGGTGAAATCCAGAGAAAGGCTTGATCTCTGGATAACACTCAACTCCAGACTCGCTTTTTGAAACACCTAGTTATTTTGTACCAGACTCGCTTTCTCAGAAAGCGAGTCTTTGGTCTGCTTGTAAAACATACAGGCTGAAGACTCACTTTCTGAGAAAGCGAGGAGATCTTTATTAGACTCGCTTTTTGGAAAAGCGAGTGTATGCTATGAAAATGAAATCTTCATATTTGCTTACAATACTCATCACGCAACAATCACACTCTGACATAAGAAATGGAGACTAACAATTCTTCAAAATTAAACTTTGTAACCTCATTCTTCAAAATTAAACTCATACCAATTAGTACAATTACAAAGTCCAAATTAAATAGTACAATTACAAGCATACAATGATTAAATATTTTGAGTTCCACTATTGATGCATCGCCGCTTATTGTGTCCATGCAAACCACATTTTGAACATTTAATCCTCGTACCCCTGCTAGACCTATCTCTCACATCCATGTCATTGCGAATTCTCATAGATTTAGGCCTGCCTTTCCTTGAACGTCGCAAACTAGCATCAGGTATGAGTCGTGGTCCATCAATAGTAGGCCAATATGCTGGATATAGAATAGGATGAAACACGGGAGCCCATGTTTGTGCTAATGACGTGACAAGGTAAAATTTATCAACAAAAGGCTTGTGATCGATTGCACGATATGCACAAGCTGCCAATACATGAGAACATGGAGTATGATATAGATGGAATTTCATACATGTGCATGTTTTCGTACCCAAGTTCACAGTGTGCAAGTTCCCACCCTTCCTTTCTCCACTTACCATGCGTATACCCGTTCTCACGGAATAAACTCCAGGTTGATGTGAAACATTATAACCTCATGTCGGTTTGCTCTCTCACGGCGACTATCGATCAATTCATGTACTCTTCGAGCAAAAATCGTCCCTTCAGATAAAAGCTTACTGGCTTCCCGTCGACGATTAGTAAAGTAAGAGTTTAGACCATAGAAGATCATCTCAACAATCGCAGTTACCGGTAAACTACGGACACCTTTCAAGACTGAATTGAAGACTTCTGACAGGTTCGTAGTCATTATTCCGTTTCTTCAACCTTCATCTGCATAAAGTGCCCATTTCTTATCGGCTTCTCTTTCAACCAATTAGCCGCCTCGACAATGATGGTTTCAAGTTCAGCGAGTTTGGCCATGAACTTTTTTGGGTTGGTTTTGACACGCTATAATTTTGGCCTTTTTCCGCAATGCCTTGCTACCAAATTTACTAAAGAAATTTGTAGCAAAATGACGCATATAATAACGATGATATGCATTAGGTTCGTTCCAAGCTCCATTTTGCAAATCCATAGCAGACAATATACCAGCATGACAATCCGAGATAACACACAACTCAGTGCGATCGGTGACATAATACCGAATGCAACTCATGAACCATATCCATGTATTTATACTTTCTCCATCAACCAATGCAAATGCAAATGGAAATAAGCAATCATTGGCATCTGGGAAAACAGCAATTAGCAAACAACCCTTGTACTTACCGTACAAGTGAGTTCCGTCAACACTAATAACAGGTCTGCAAGACTTGAAACCTTCAATCGAAGGACCAAATGCCCAAAATACTTTCTTGAATGTTTCCTCTCTAGGACTAGACTCATATTTATCACAGTGGACAATAGTTTCTATATTTGCTGCTTGAATTGATGTTAGTAGAAAAGACAACTTTGTGTATGCTTCTTCGAAGGTAACGAAGAACCTCTCAATTGCCTTTTGTTTTGCAATCCAAGCTTTCTTATATGAAATATGATAATTTATTGTACTTTCACTAACTCAATAATTGCCCGTGGTGTTAAACCAATATCCTTCTTCACCACACCCACAATCAAATTACAAACAAGGTTAGAATCAACTTTATGGTGGTCCTGATTCAACGTGGGATTCGTACAAGTATGAGGCCCAACTATCTTCTTCACCACAAAATTTGTCCCGCCTTTTGGAACAGTTGCTCGTAATCTCCAAGGGCATCCACCATCACTTAATCTTGGAGGACCTTGCACGATCTCCTCAATTGTATATTTTCTATGTGTCATTTTGCATTTAACAGTGTACAGTGATGATGAAGATTTCAATGTAACGAATTCACGATGTTTCTTGATAGAATACAGCTTCACAGCCTGCTGAATCGACTCTTTACTTACAAACTCCTGTCCAATGTACAATTCGTCTACATTGGATGAACCAGACGACTCTTGTGGAACTTGGTGTACTCTAGCACCTTGTGTCATCTCCTCGGTAACATGAGCGTTAACATTGGCATAGCTATCAGTTGCTCTCATTTTATTAGAACTGCCGTTCATAGGATTTACATTTGCTACATCATCATTTTCTACACTCTCATCAACTTCATCGTCTGTTTCTTCCTCTTCTTCATCATCGTCTAATAAGTCGTTGTTAATGGTAGCATTTTGAAAGAGTTCAAATACAGTGTCATTTGGAACATAGTCATGAACCGGACTAGGTTGGCGTGGCAACTCAGCATCTGTAGAATCTAGGTTTGTGAAGGTGTTTTCTTGTGAGGACAGTGAATTTTGTTGTGAAGTTTGAATGGGGTTAGACCTCATCTACTGTGTATGTACTACTCTTACAAAGCTTGAACTCGGAATATCATGTGGTTGAGCATTCGACATTTGAATTTGCTGAATATATAACTCTAATGCAGACCAAGTACAATTGGGATCAAGTGTCCTAGCAATCAATGACTTCATAGCATTATCAGTAGATACAGACACTGTCATAAAATACTGACTATCTCCTCTACCTGCTGCGTATCGAGCCAAAATTTTCACATTCCATTGATCCCTATCCCAATTAGTAACTTCATAAATTTTCTCAACTAATTCTGTCAATGTAATGATACGAGGTACCCAAACTATTTCAGGATCCACCACACTATAATAACAACCGATCTTTGGATCACGAATTATTTCACCACCAAAGTATAACAAATAGGAATCTCCAAATCCATACCTACATTTATTTATACCAAAACACGAGTTATTATCTACCCATAAACAAACCCTATGAAAATTAACAAAATAAAAGGACAATAAGCATCATACCTTCACAAGCTTATTTGAAATGATATAGTCATAGATATTTGGGTAAAATAGTTGAAGTTGCTTTCCTCTTCAAGTATATCAAAATTCCAAAATTTGGATGTTTCGGAAGATGGGTTTAGGGTTTTCAAAGCAATTTTATGGGTTAATCCACAAATTTCGGTGGTTCTTTGACGAAAATAAGATGAGAGATGGGTTAGGGTTTCGGGGTTAGAAGAGGAGGAGGAAGATAGAGAATTAAAGAGAATGTGAGATCTGATATCAGGCGTGGGGGCTAAATCCCCAATCGACACTCGCTTTTTCAAAAAGTGAGTTTTGGATAAATCCCCTCACTTTTTGAGAAAGCGAGTGTAGCTGGGAAAAAACGTCCACACTCGCTTTCTGAAAAAGTGAGTCTGGGATAAATCCCCTCGCTTTTTCATAAAGCGAGTCTTGGTATGCGCAAATTCTA